>CM066330.1:255009870-255679870 GCA_033807585.1 Hydrophis major
TTGATTTATTTGATGACAATTCATATTATCATCCCAAATTTATCCTATAATTATATTATGATTCTGCTAAAAATAATACATCTTTATATATTCTTTATATTCTAAAAATCTACATATTTCATTACCATGTTTTATTGTCTATCAGAGCTAATTAGTTGGAAGTAGTCTTTTATCTATGAAGAAACACAATTTGTAAATGAAACAGTAAAAGGTTGTGCTGTTACCTTGTCTTGTGTTTACTCTCGTGGAATCAGGTTTGGGTCAAAACACCAACCCACCCACCTATCCCACATGACAGCAATCAAACCAACCCCTTGATGGCTCCCATGTGACTTGGGTGTCCCCAGGCTGGCTGGCAAAACCAGGTCTTCAGGGCCTTGAAAAAAGTGTCAGGATAGGGATATTCTACTTGTGAACTTGAAAAAGGAGAAGGGACCACCCTAATAACCATTGGATGGACACTATTACATTCCCGGCTGAAAATAAACTGGGTCTTACATTAATTTTTGCTCCAAAAGATGCATTAGGGCTTATTTTGTGCGTAGGTCTAATTTTTCAGGAAAATTAGTGGAGTGGAATGGAGTGGAGTGGAGTGGAGTGGAGTGGAATGGAATGGAATAGAATAGAATAGAATAGAATAGAATAGAATAGAATAGAATAGAATAGAATAAACAGAGTTGGAAGGGACCTTGAAGGTCTTCTAGTCCAACCCCTGATTAGGCAGGAAACTCTATGTGCTTAAGCAGGAAACCTTGGGACACTACAATCGTCATCAATATGAACCAGTTGCCAAGCATCTGGATTTTGATCAAGTAATTATGGGGATACTGGAACAGTCGTAAGTGTGAAAAATGGTCATAAGTCACTTTTTTCCAGGGCCGTTGTAACCTTGAACAGCCACTAAATGAACTTTTGTAAGTCAAGAGCTACCTGTATTAGAACAGAAAAATACAGTAATATATGATATTTAAAAAGAGGCCAAGATGATTAGAATGTTAGAAGTTAATTAAAAGGCAGGGGAAAGCTTTCAGGGGGCTAACCAGCCTCACAGCTGTGTTCTCCTCTGTGAACCCCAAGAAGATAGCAGAACCAAGTTTTCACATCTTTAGAGAAACTCATGGGGGGGGCATCTCACCTCTGGAGGGAGAATGTTCCATAAGGTGGGGGCAACAGCAGAGATCTATCTATCATCTATCTATATCTACTTACCTACCTATATCTATCATCTCTCTTTCTCCCTATCTCCATCCATCCATCAACCCCTCCACCCCTCGATCTATCCACCTATCCATCTATGCTGCCTGCCATCCATCCATCCATCCATCCATCCATCCATCCATCCTTCCTTCCATCCATCCATCCTTCCATCCATCCATCTATCCAGCCCTCCATCCATCCATCCATCCATCCTTCCATCCATCCATCCTTCCATCCGTCCATCTATCCAGCCCTCCATCCATCCATCCATCCATCAACCCCTCCACCCCTCGATCTATCCACCTATCCATCTATCCTGCCTGCCATCCATCCATCCATCCTTCCATCCATCCATCCTTCCATCCATCCATCGATCCAGCCCTCCATCCATCCATCCACCCATCAACCCCTCCACCCCTTGATCTATCCACCTATCCACCTATCCTGCCTGCCATCCACCCATCCTGCCATCCATCCATCCATCCATCTATCCAGCCCTCCATCCATCCATCCATCAACCCCTCCACCCCTCCATCTATCCACCTATCCATCTATCCTGCCTGCCATCCACCCATCCTGCCATCCATCCATCCATCCATCCATCCATCCATCCATCCATCCATCCATCCATCCATCCATCCATCTATCCAGCCCTCCATCCATCCATCCATCCATCCATCCATCCAGCCCTCCATCCATCCATCCATCAACCCCTCCACCCCTCGATCTATCCACCTATCCACCTATCCATCTATCCTGCCTGCCATCCACCCATCCTGCCATCCATCCATCCTTCCATCCATCCATCCATCCATCTATCCAGCCCTCCATCCATCCATTCATCAACCCCTCCACCCCTCGATCTATCCACCTATCCATCTATCCTGCCTGCCATCCACCCATCCTGCCATCCATCCATCCATCCTTCCATCTATCCATCCATCTATCCAGCCTCCATCCATCCATCCATCCATCCATCCTTCCATCCATCCATCCATCCATCTATCCAGTCCTCCATCCATCCATCCATCCATCCATCAACCCCTCCACCCCTCGATCTATCCACCTATCCACCTATCCACCTATCCTGCCTGCCATCCACCCATCCTGCCATCCATCCATCCATCCATCCATCCATCTATCCAGCCCTCCATCCATCCATCCCTCCATCCATCCATCAACCCCTCCACCCCTCGATCTATCCACCTATCCACCTATCCATCTATCCTGCCTACCATCCACCCATCCTGCCATCCATCCATCCTTCCGTCCATCCATCTATCCAGCCCTCCATCCATCCATCCATCCATCCATCCTTCCATCCATCCATCCTTCCATCCATCCAGGAGCCCTCCATCCATCCATCCATCCATCCATCAACCCCTCCACCCCTCGATCTATCCACCTATCCATCTATCCTGCCTGCCATCCACCCATCCTGCCATCCATCCATCCTTCCATCCATCCATCCATCCATCTATCCAGCCCTCCATCCATCCATCCATCCATCTATCCAGCCCTCCATCCATCCATCCATCAACCCCTCCACCCCTCGATCTATCCACCTATCCATCTATCCTGCCTGCCATCCACCCATCCTGCCATCCATCCATCCTTCCATCCATCCATCCATCCATCCAGCCCTCCATCCATCCATCCATCCATCAACCCCTCCACCCCTTGATCTATCCACCTATCCATCTATCCTGCCTGCCATCCATCCATCCATCCCCCCACCCATCCTTCCATCCATCCATCCTTCCATCCATCCATCTATCCAGCCCTCCATCCATCCATCCATCCATCCCCCCACCCATCCACCCGTCCGTCCATCCATCCATCCATCAGTCTATCTATTCAGCCCTCCCTCCATCCATCCATTTATCTATCTCTATCCAGCCCTTCATCCATCCCCCCCACCCATCCTTCCATCTAGCTATCTAGCTATCTATCCTGCTTTCATCTCCCTCCTCCTATTAAGAAACAGGGCTGATTTGAGCCAATCTGTTAAACTGCGAACGAACTGGCAATGGCTGGCATTCACTGTATTTATGAGAATATCTCCATTAAGTTTCCAAATGACAGTGAAATGCAGGAACTGATATCCATCTAATATTGGGGTGACTCTGTGTGATATTTAAAAATAGTAATTCCACTAAATTAATTGGAGGGCTGCAACTGAAAAACAAAGATCATAGCAAATACACACATAAAAAGAGAGATAAAATGATTAATTAAGATCTAAGAAACACAAGGACATGCCAAGAAAATAAAAACACAGATCACACCCTCCTCCATATCTGCTGTCATCTCTTGCTGTCTCTGATATAAATATACTCTATATTAAATCACGTTGTCAAATAAAATTTGGGAAAATTGGGAAATAAAAAAGTTTCTTTTTGTCTTATTTGGTGGCACTTTGGATGTGCCACATGAGACATTTAGAACCTTTCTTTTCAATGAATATTCTGTTAGTTAATAATTTTCTGCTTCTTTATCAGTTGCCCGTTCATTCCAGACATTTAATTCCATCACTTCTAGAAAACAAACAGTTGAGCTTCATTGAAACAACAGGAGCAACGTTTATCTGAAAAAATAATAATAATATTAATTTCCATTGTCTATGGAGATTCTCAGTCAGCCAGGTTGTCCCAAAGGTGTTTTTTCAAGAGGCCACTGGACTTTTTGGGGTTTTTTAAAAGACATTTTGCTACTCATCCAAAAAGCTTCTTCAGCTTCCCCTCCATACAGTCAGAGCTGAAGAAGCTTCTTGAATAAAAAGCAAAACATCTTCAAAGAAAAACCAAAAAGTCCAGTGGCCTCTTGAAAAAGTACCTTTTGGATTAATTTCCATTGATCAGATCAGGCTAACATTAATAGATTAGATTAACTTTATTCAATGGATCAGATTAGGCTAATTTTAAGTGATGCACATATGTGGGTTTTTTTTTATTTCAGGCTATTTTTAGATATGCAATGTTGATTTTTTGAATAAACTAATAATAATAAGAGATTTACCAAAAACTTCCTAAGAATTTTAGACAGTAAGTGATAACCTTTCTATTTAAGTGAACCTTTTCAATCTCTTTGAAGACCAAACTGCTATTTAAATATATGCCTATTACACTATCTAACCTCTGATGGACAGATGTTGTTTTAAAAAATATATATGAAGCTAAATGTTATCCTTTTCTTATATATTATTTTTGGATTCTGTTCTTTAGGAATAATGGACCATTCATACCTAAATAAACTAAAATTACTTTCAAAATTCGCACTTCCTACTTCTTTTCCATTTCCTTTCCTTCTTTTCCACACCTGAAAGTTCAAGAATAATTAATGTGCAGAAAAGACTTTCTGAAAAAAGTAAATCTACTTTTGTGTACAAATAATCCTCAACTAACAATCATTCACTTAATGATCATTTGCGTTACAACAGCCTTGAAAACAAGTGACATGACATTGACCTTTGCAACATCCCCATGGTCATGTGATCAGAATTCTGATGCTTGGCAGCTAGTTCATATTTATGACGGTTGCAATGCCCCAGGGTCATGTGATCACTTTTTGCAACATTTTCACAAGCTAAATCAATGGGGAATCCAGATTCACATAACAACCTTGTTACTAACTTGTCAACTGCAGTGTGTCAACTAAAAAGATACTCCTTTGGTCTTTTTAGCTGCCAGAAAAAGGGAGTGGGGGTAAACAAGGCATTCTTGAAATGCCTAGATAATCACCTCGGTAGTCTAAAGTTGTCGGAGCATAAGAAGGTTATTGGAGAGCATGATGGATGACTCTTGGGGATGGATGTGTCCCATTGGAGAAGTCACATCCAGGGGGTGGGGGAAAGACCAGGGTCAAGGGAGAAATGTATGATGTAATTTAGTACCAGCTGCACCCAGCCACACGCCAACACAGCAATTTCAAATAAATCAATTTACTTTTTCTGAGCTGCAGTTGGAGATTTTTGATTTGAATGAGGGTAGATTTGTTGGAGACCTGACACAATGGTTCACTTAATATCTTAACAACTGGCTCCTATTTATGACAGTTGCAATGTTCTGCGGTCATGCAATCCCCTCTTGCGACCATCCGACAAGCAAAATCAAAGGAGAAGCCAGATTCCCTTAACAACTTGTGTTAATTTAAGAATTGCAGTAATTCACTTAACTATCTGACAAGCAGAGTCAATGGAGAAGCCACATCCACTTAAAACTAACTAAACAACTGCAGTGTATCAACTCATAAAAATATTTCTATGGTCTTTTTAGAGTTTCCAACAGAAAGGGATGAGGAAGCAGTGGGCAACTTGCATTCCATAAATGTTTTCAAAGATAGTTTCCAGGCGATCGAAGTTTCTGCCCCACAAAATGCTAACTGGAGAACATGATTGATGACTCTTGGCTATGAATGTGTCCCATTGGAGAATATGAATCAGGATACACCCAGGGGGTGGGGGAAAACCAAGGTCAAGGGTGACAATGAATGATATGTCTCAGAATCGGCTACACCTAGGCAGCGCTGGCATGTTTACTCCTAATAAATCTTCTTTAAGTTTTGGAAGTTCGGTTCAAGACTCTGGTTTAAATGGGGGTAACTGCCACAGTCCTGACACAGTGATTCACTTAACAACAATGGCAAGAAAGGCCCTAAAATGGGGCAAAACTCACTTCACCACAGCCTCCCTTAGCAATGGAAATTTTGGGGTCAATTGCGGTTGTAAGTTGAGGATTATCTGTACTTGGCAACATTATAAATGTTACATGATCTTACTTACTTACAGATTACTCTCCACCAGCCCTTCCATACTGTGTCTATTTTTAAAAAAAAAAAAAAAAAAAGGCTTACAATTTTTTATGGATAACAATTAGTCTGCCTAATTTGGTTGAATAAGATTTCAAACACTTACTTCCTAATTATTGGAGCTTTTCTTCCGCATCTGAATAATTTTCCACTTAGGTAGAGCTGTTCCTGTATTCCTTTTTCAAGAAACACAATATTATACTTGATGCCATGTATTTATACATCTATTTATTTCTCCGGGCATATCCAATGTTCTGCTGAACTACAGTGGGAAAACCGTGGACTGCTGAGAATTTAATAACATGATTTGATTCTAGCTTGAACAACCTCACTGGCTCATGATGTTACTTTCCCCTTAACTTGTATTCATTCTGTCTCTGATTTGTTTGCATGAGTAGTTTCCATTCAAGAATTAAGAAGGGGAAGTGGATAAGTATCCCTGTAGCTTAGCCCAAATTTAAATTAATTAAATTGATCCATGTTCTTTTCTTGTTTAATTTTTCCTTTCCTTTTTTTTTTTCTCTAATGGATAGTGTCAGCCAATATCCAATATTACATCAGGAAATATTTGAGCCAGACAGCGGTGTGTGTATACGTGTGTGTGTTACGCGGTGGTTAGTGCAGTACTGCAAGCTACTCCTACAGCAATTTGGCAGATCGAATCCCACCAGGCTCAAGGTTGACTCAGCCTTCCATCCTTCCGAGATGGGTAAAATGAGGACCCAAATTGTTGGGGGAAATATGCTGATTCTGTAAACCGCTTTGAGAGGGCTGTAAAGCACTATAAAGCAGTATACAAATCTAGGTGCTATTGCTATTGCTATACGCGCGTGCACACAGATGGACAATAAATAGGAATATTCTAGAAAAAGGTTTTCAAGCACATCAAGATGATATTTCTGTTGTTTGGAAAGAATTAAGCCAGGTCCAACACTGATCCTGCCCAAATAAATTCCAAAACTGTTCTTAGCATCCTTTTAACTGAGAACCAGTATCTAAATAAACTTGTCAACTCTGAAGTGAACCTGACTGGGAAATTGGCATTTACATATGACCCCTGTCCCGGGGTCATGTGATCACCATTTGTAACCTTCCCATCTGGCTTCCAACAAGCAAAGTCAATGGAGGGAGCCAGATTGGCTTATTATCAGAGGTGGGATACGACAGGGTTAACTACCAGTTCGGGATTTACGAGCTTTCTTGCAGGCTGCGAGCCAGGTGCCTGTAAATTGTCATCAGCATGCTGTGTGCAGAGAAGCAGCCTTTGAAACAGCCCTCTTTTCTTGTTTTTTTAACTGCAGCTGTGCCTTGTTTGGCAGCTGAAGTTGAAAAATCAGGAAATAAAGATCAGGCAACAGCCTGGGTGGGCAGGTGGGCAAAAACATCAGCAGACATAGAACCAGTTCTATGTCTGCAGCTCTTCAGAGCTACCGGTTCTACAGAGGTGGACAGAACCGGTAGAAACCCACCCCTGCTTATTATCAATGTGCTTGTGCACATAATTCAACTGGAGAAATTGAATTAACAACTGCAGTATGTCAAGGTTGCAGAAAAACCCAACTCCAATGAATAACTCCGAGACAGGCATTGTCTCAAAGTTTCCTTTTATTACAGTAGTTATACTGGCACATCTGGGAAAACCCAAATCTGAGAGTTCTGGATTTTTCCTTAATAATTCAAAAGTCAAAACCCAACCCCTGCACCCATCAGTCCATCTCAACTTGAAACATCCCTTCCACCACTCCTCCAGGTGCAGGAATAACATGACCTTGACCAAAAAAAAGAATGCTATTATGTCTAACTACCAACACTCTAAACCCCCTCCCCTCCTACTTTCCCAGGGATAGGAATGTAGCAGCATGGAAGCTTCTGGTCCTGATATAGCTTCCAAAGCTGACTGTCAGGGCTGCAGCATCCATCCCCATTTAAATCAGGCGTTTCTAGCTGTATCTCTCAGAGTTTAAAGAAGATTTATTAGGAGTGAAATATGCCGGTGCTACCTGGGTGTAGGCGACTCTGAGACACATCATTCATTTCACCCTAGACCCTGGTCTTCCCCCACCCCCTGGATGTGGAACACATCCATAGCCAAGAGTTATCAATCATGCTCTCCAGTAATAATGTTGCATGCCAGAAGCTTCAGTCTCCTAGAAATCATCTATGAAGCATTTAAGGAATGTATTACTTCCCCCACTCCCTTTCTGCTGGCAACTTTAAAAGACCAGAGAAATATTTTTTGAGTCAACACTGACACAGTGATTCATTCTACAATTGAGACAAGTAAGTTCATAACATGGGACACCACTCAATTAACCACTATCTTGCTTAGCAATGGAAAGTTTAGGTTCAGTCATGGTTGTAATTCAAGGACTACTACTTGCATTCAACCACTGGCAGCTAAATATCGAGGCAAGTTATTTGTTGCTAACACTTTGGTGTGATTCAATGATATAGTGGAGAGAAGAATTATACCAATCAGCCTGCTGGGAACCCTGCAAAAGAGTTGATCCATTTCAATACCAGCTATCCAAACAGCACGATCCATCTACAAAGCATCCAGTTATAAGTACCCTGTCATTTGCAAAATAGGTGTTATTTATCTCACACAGTGAAGTGTTCAGTTAAAGGCTTTCTTTTTAGCATAGTTAAGATGTATATGACAATGCAAGTATCTGCAACTTTTCAAATGTAAATCCGAATGTGAGGAAGGAAAGGGTGAATGTCTATGGAGATTCTCAGTCATCCAGGTCATGGTTGGCCCAAAGGTGCTTTTTCAAAACAACTTTTGTTTTTTCGTGAAAGACATTTCGCTTCTCATCCAAGAAGCTTCTTCAGCTCTGATTGGATGGTGGGGAATGGAAGGATTTATATTTCTACATTTATAGTCCTACACTTAGGCAAGAAAAACCAAAAGTACACATATAGATTGGTTGAAACCAGGCTCAATAGCAGTAACTGTGTGCAGCAGCAGCCAAAAATGCCAATGCAATCCTAAATTGTATTAACAGAGGGATACAATCAAAATCAAGGGAGGTACTAATACCACTCTATAAAGCCTTAGTGAGACCACACCTAGAGTACTGCATCCAGTTTTGTTCACCACATTATAAAAAAGATGTTGAGACTCTAGAAAAAGGACAGAGAAGAGCAACCAGGATGATTAGGGGACTGGAGGCTAAAACATATAACAAACAGTTACAGGAACTGGGCTTAGCTAGTCTAGTAAAGAGAAGGACCAGGGGAGACATGATAGTAGTCTTCCAATATTTGAGGGGCTGCCACAGAGAGAGAAGGGGGTTACGCTATTCTCCAAAGCACCCGAAGGACAGACAAGGAATAATGAATGGAAACTGAACAAGGAGAGATTTAACCTGGAAATAAGGAGAAACTTTCTGACAGAACAATCAACCCATGGAACAGAAGTTGTCCTTGGAAGTTGTGGGAGCGCCATCACTTGAGACTTTCAAGAAGAGATTGGACTGCCATTTGTCAGAAATGGTGTAGGGTCTCCCGCTTGGGCAGGGGGTTGGACTAGATGACCTCCAAGGTCCTTTCCAACTCTGTTATTCTATTCTGTTCTCTCTTTCAGAAATATTCACATGCACGGAGAGACTAGATGACCTATAAGGTCCCTTCCAACTTTGATTATCTGTTATCTATTATATTTCCTTGTAGACAGCTGGTCATTTACGTTCTTTTAGAGAGTCGTTGAGGCTACTTGGAGGTTTCTCTGTGTCCTCAGGGTCACCTGAGTAGTGCAAATAGGTGTGAAGTCTTCTTGGAACTGTTTGAAAGGACTGTGTTGTAGATTGGAGATAAATGATGTCATATCCTTCCCCCTCTGTAGAGAGGGGGCTGTTCAGTTTTGACATAGATGGCCTCTTTGACCCCTCTTTCTTTTATGAACCCTTAAGGACACAGATAAATCTCCAAGTGGCCTCAATGACCCTCTAAAAGAATGCAAATGACCAGCTGTCTGCAAGGAATATAAACCCTTCCATTCCCCACCATCCAGTCAGAGCTGAAGAAGCTTCAATGATGAGAAGCTAAAAGAATAACCAGAAAGTCCAGCTGCCTCTTAAAAAAGCATCTATGGGGTAATCACGACCTGGATGACTGAGAATCTTCATAGACATTGGAGTGCTGGCAATTGCTCAGCACATCCAGTGTCATTAATCCTCTGGGCCACCACATCCCCAATAGCAGAGTCAGTGGGGAAGCCAGATTCACTTAACAACCATGTTACTAAGTTAGCAATTATATTAATTCACTTAACCAATGTTGGAGACATCAGAATAGAGCCAGAAGGAACATTGGAGGTCTTCTAGTCCACCTGCCTGCTCAAGCAGGAGATCCTATACCATTTCAGACATGTGACAGCTCAATCTCTTCTTAAAAACCCTCAATGATGAAGTAAGTACCTACAATTTCCAGTGGCAAGCTGTTCCACTGGCTAATTGTCCTTACTGTTAAGAAGTTTCTCCTTAATTCCAGGTTGCTTCTCTCTTTGATTAGTTTCCATCCATTGTTTCAAAACCTGTGGACTTCAACTCCCAGATTTCCCCACCTTGCGCTAAAGGAAGTTTTACATGGGATGTTTAATAAAAATTCAGATTGGATTAACAAGACACCGCCTTCTTCAAAATGGCCCAATTGTGTCAGTGAGTTGATCATGACCTTTACAAAAATGTCTATCGGGACATGTCACTTTTTTTTTTCATTCCTGCCTATATCAATTTTCAATAACACTCACAGTGAGACAATGGAGCTTAAGGGCTTCTCATGTCACCATGGTTTACTTGGGTTGACACAAAGTGGATGCATTAAGACAGCCCTAAAGGCGAGACTGGCTTAAACTAAACCCTAATTCCATCAGTTATCAACCTGATAACCAAGAAGTTCACATTCTTGATTGATCTCTCCCATTGCATACTCTAGTTACAGATACCTGGATGTCTAAACGTCCCTATTTATTTTATTGCCTACACTAAGAGAAAAACAGAGTTGGAAGTCTTCTAGCCCAACCTCCTTTTCTGCCAGGAAATCCTATATCATTTCAGTCAAATGGTTGTCTATTCTGTTCTTAAAAACCTTCACTGAGGAAGCACCCACAACTTCTGAAGACTGATCAATCATTCTCACAGTCAGAAAATTTCTCCTTAGTTCTAAGTTGGATCTCTCTTTAATGATTTTACTTCTTCTCCTGCCTTCAGGTACTTTGGGGAATAAGGTGACCCTCTCCTCTTTGTGACAGCCTGTCAAAGGTTGGAACACTGCTATCATGTCACTCCTGCTCCTTCTTTTCAATAAATTAGATGTACCCAATCAACAGATAAACCTAGTTCCCCGGATTCTCCTGAGTATTTTTAAAATGAAGTTTGAAGAAAATGGCATAACTTTCTCACCTCACAGGGGCTCTTCATCCAACTTCTCCTAAGTGGCATAATGGTTAGCGTAAATTGTCACAAACCCACTTCTTTCCTCCTTTCACGTGTAAATTTCCATCAAGTAGGTGACTTGAATGCAAATTTCATCAATGTAAGTTTTGAAAAGGAAAACTTGCATGGAACCAGCCTTTTTTTTTTCTCCAATCTCTCTCCGTGCATGTGAATATTTCTGAAAGAGAGAACAGAATAGAATAACAGAGTTGGAAGGGACCTTGTAGGTCATCTAGTCCAACCCCCACCCAAGCAGGAGACCCTACAGCATTTCTGACAAATGGCAGTCCAATCTCTTCTTGAAAGTCTCAAGTGATGGCGCTCCCACAACTTCCAAGGGCAACTTCTGTTCCATGGATTGGTTGTTCTCACTGTCAGAAAGTTTCTCCTTATTTCCAGGTTAAATCGCTCCTTGTTCAGTTTCCATCCATTACTGCTTTAAGACTACCTCAGATCTGCGCTGAGGATGAGGTGAAAAAATAAATCAAACAGCAAAATAACAAAGCAAATGTCAGCTGAGCCTCATTCAAAACCCAAGAAAGAAATCCTCCAACTCCATTAAAATAGAGAAAAGTACTTTTATTGAGTTGGAAGTGATAACAACAAAAGAAAGCAAGATTCTGAGGCAAATAGGTGCGGAAATTACATATTGAAGGTTAGCCCAAGTTCTCTCCCCCAGGAGTCCAGACTGGTCATCCAATCTAAAGTGTGTATAATGTCATGTAGGGCAGGGGTCCCCAACCACGGGCCGTGGGCCGGGACTGGTCCGTGGATCATTTTGTACCAGGCCGCAAAGAAAATAAAATACATAAATAAATAAATGGCGGCTTTCTTCGCCTTCGGTGAATGCTGCTGGGATCAGGGATCAAGAACACAAAGGAGAGAAGGTGAGGGAAGAAGCAACCAAAGCCTGTCCTGCTCTCTGGTTCAGCGGCTTCGGTTTCCTCCCGCCTCGTTCCTCTCTCAGTCGCTCTCTCGCTCCTCCACCAGCCCAGGAAGAAACTGCTTCAAAGAAGCCGGCAGGGTGGCTTTTCCTGTCAGCGCGGCTCCTCCGAAGTGCCTGTTCACCCCCACCCCGCAGCCCGCGGTTCAATCCAGTGCTCCGTTCTGCCTGCCTGCCTGCCTGCCTGCCTGCCTGCCTTCGTTTCTGGTTGTTTTGGAGCAGCTTCGGCTGAGAAAAAGAGGCGAATAGTGATTATTCTCAGCCGAAGCTGCTCTGAAACCACCAGAAACGAAGGAAGGCAGGCAGAACAGAGTGCTGGATTGAACTGCGGGTGGCGGGGTGGGAGTGAACGGGCGCTTCGGAGGAGCTGCGGCGACAGGAAAAGCCACCCTGCCAGCTTCTTTGAAGCAGTTTCTTCCTGGGCTGGTGGAGGAGCGAGAGAGCGACTGAGAGAGGAACGAGGCAGACACCTGAGGGATGGGGCTGAGGAAGGCAGGGCCGAGAGGCGGGGCTTCTCAGCCATCCTGCAGGGACTTGTCCTGAGCCGTGGAGACAGCTGTGGGCCGCCACCGCCCAGCGCTCAGTTTTGAAGGCGCTCCTCAGCCAGGCGCAGTTCCTGAATCTGCAGCTGAAACCCTCTGTTTTAAATGTCCCAATAGAAGAGAATATCTGTCGCTCACGGTTGCAATGAGGAGACATTGGCGCTCCCTGAACTTGGTGGTGTGCTGGCAGATGTTTTATTACCTGACTAGGTAACAACATCAGATGTTACCTAGTCAGGTAATGAAACGTCTGCAAGCAAACCGCCAAACTTGGACTCCTCCCCCCCCCCCCTCCTTGAAAAAGTGTTTCTGCGTGAAACTGGTCCCTGGTACAAAAAAGGTTGGGGACCACTGATGTAGGGTACATCTTCAGGTGGTTTCTCACTCATCTGGTATGCCAAGACGGTTGACCTTGGCTTAGTAGAGTTAAGTCTATGCACTTGCGCAGTAACTGCACCCCATCCAATCCAACATCACTCAAAACTAGGCACACCTAACTACCTCTATTCCAACCACAACTGGCCTTAAATGAAAGCTACTCAATTCAAGAAGCCTTGTAAATAAAATACCTGAATTTCTCCTCTTACTAAATATGGCTAAATTCAACATTATATTTGTCTCTGAAATATGGCTCAACGCATCTCTCCCTGACTCCATTACCACAGTAAGAGATTATCATGTTTACCGATCAGATCGTGAAATCTGTAGAGGAGGTGGTGTTGCTATCTTCTATAAAAAGTCCCTACATCTAAAATCATCCAAGTTACCCAGGAGCTTGCTCTTCCTGAGACCATCGTCTGTGAATTGTACTTAAATATCACATTTCAGTTCTTATTATGTTACAGAGCCCCTGATTATGACACTGAACATGCAAACAAGCTAAATATACTACTAACATGGGCAGCATCCTGCCCACACACTTTTATCTTTCTTGGTGACTTCAATCTACCTCATATTAATTGGACACTTAATGAATGTACAACTGAACCCACACATGCAACCTTCTACAATGCAGTAACAAATCTGGGACTAGAACAACTAGTAACCAACAACGCCAGACTTAACAATTGCCTCGATCTCATCTTCTGAAAAAGTTTGAATTCAATTTACAGAATACAAATTAAAGAACCCTTTTCCAAAAGTGACCACATGATTGACTTTTGTCTCAACATACATCCACACAAAAATCATCACAACAATGGAATCCCCAATTATAACTTCAAAAAAGGCAATTGTGATCTTATAAACAATGATCTCCCATCTCTTGATTGGCAATTTCTATTCTCTGGATGCAATACTGTTGAAGACCATTACAACATATTTTTACTTGAAGTCAAAAGAGCCATCAAACTATATGTACCAATAACAACTCCCAAAACAAAAAAAACAAAAAAACAGATTACCCATAACAATAAGGAAACTTCAATCCAAAAAGAAATCACTTTGGCGGAAAAACAAATCTGGTCACATTGCCAACTTCAAAAGCCAATACAAAAATTTATGCCATCAGATAAAAACTAAATGCACCAATTATCACATTAAACAAGAAGAAAACCTTCTACACACCAATTCCACCCATGCTTTCTACAATTTTGTAAACAACAAACTAAAAGACTTAAGGTCCATCCCACCCCTGAAAAGACCTAATGGTAAAGAGTGCAACGACAACACTATTAAAGCCAATCTCTTTAACACATTCTTTGGCTCAGTATTTGTAAACAGAAATGGATCATGCCCAGTATTTCCTAGATGAACCACAAACAACTACAATGATCTAATACATATCAATTTTACAGAAGACATTGTTGAAAAAACACTACACAATCTAAAACCATCTCTATCTATTGTACCAGATATGTGCCTACTTCTTAAAAAAGCTATCCACTGCCATAGTCGAACCTCTAAGCATAATCTTTGAAAAATCTTTCAGGACCAGCTCCTTGCCAAAACTATGGTCACAAGTCACGGTCATCCCCATCTTCAAAAAGCCTAGTTGAAAATTACAGACCAATCTCTTTATGCTGTGTCACCTGTAAAGTCATGGAATCAATTATTATCATCCTCCACTTAGAGACAAACAACCTACTCTCTAATAAACAATTTGGTTTCAGGAAAAAACTATCCTGTAATCTGCAACTCTTATATTGCAAAAACATATGGACTACGCAACTCGATCAGGGGAAAGCAATAGACGCAATCTACATAGACTTCTGTAAAGCCTTTGATTCAGTCAGTGGTACATGACAAACTACTCCTAAAACTAAAATCTTACGATATCTCTACACACCTGCATAACTGGATAGAAGCATTCCTATCAAACAGACAACAAATGGTCAAAATTGGGAGTGTCCTATCAAATTCTGTACCTGTCAACAGTGGTGTCCCCCAAGGCAGTGTTCTTGGACCAACTCTCTTCATACTCTACAGAAATGACCTCTGTGATCATATCAAGAGCAACTGCATTCTCTTTGCTGATGATGTAAAGCTATTCAACACCACAGACAATACTGCTACCCTTCAAAAAGACCTTGACTATGTATCAGAATGGTCAATCAAATGGCAACTTCAAATCTCAACAAATAAATGAACTGTCTTACATAGTGGCAAAAAAAAAATCAGAAAATAAAATACAAGCTGAATAGTCAAGATCTTGTTGTTGATCCAAGCTCTGTAAAGGACCTTGGAATACTCATCTCTAATGATCTAAGTGCTAGAGCCCACTGTAACTACATAGCCAAAAAGGCATTAAGAGTTGTTAACCTAATCTTACATAGCGTTTTCTCTGGTAATATTATACTAATAACTAGAGCATACAAAACATTTGCTAGACCAATACTCGAATGCAGCTTTTCAGTCTGGAACCCACATTATGTATCTGATATTAACACAGTTGAGAAAGTCCAGAAATATTTCACAAGAAGAGTTCTCCACTCCTCTACTCATTGCAGAATACCTTATGCCACCACACTTGATACTCTAGACCTAGAAAACCTAGAACTACGCCGCCTTCGGTCCGATCTAAGTATAGTATATGAAATCATATATTGAAATGTCCTACCTGTCAATGAATACTTCAGCTTCAACTATAACAATACAAGAGCAAACAATAGATACAAATTCAAGGTTAATCGCACCAAACTTGATTGCAGGAAATACAACTTCAGCAACAGAGTGATCAATTTCTGGAATGACTCTGTGGTTTCTTCCCCAAACCCCAAAAACTTTAATCTTAGACTGTCTACTATTGACCTCACCCCTTTCCTAAGAGGTCTGTAGGGGGCGTGCATAAGTGCACCAATGTGCCTATTGTCCCTGTCCTATTGTTTCTTTTATTTTTATTTTTTTCTTATATGCACCCATGTATTCATAACTATGTTTTTTCTTATACCTATTATCTTGTAAGCAATTGACAAAATAAATAAATAAATAAAAATAAAAGTAAGTAGGAAAGCATGCCCTCCTTTTCCGTTCACATAGCAAATGTTTCACTCTCCAGCAACCTTCTCCTCCCAAATTACCCACCCACCACCCTGCCCTGGTTGATATGTCAGCCGAACAAGAACCAAGCAGCAAAAGAGGAGGCTGACAGCAACCACAAAACAACCTGGGTTAATGTTTGTGCTACAGTTCAATGCAAGGAAGAAAATAGTTCATAGTTTATTATCTATCTATGAGGTTGGCTGGCACTATGGTAATTCTGAGCTTCAATGGAACCAATCAGTGCCAACGCTAACACCTTGGCCCTAAGCAATTGACAGCTCTTTCCTCCACAAGTTGTCTTTTGAAGCAGCCTGAGCTCGTCAGCGCCGATCATGTCTTTATGACATCCCCTGATTAATGGTTGCTATTCATAGAGCTTCAAATCAATTTTTTAAATAGGAGAGTTTAGTCATCAGCCCCTTGCTGGGTGTCATGATGGGTTTGTGAGAGATGTTGTAATATAAAGCCTTACCTAAAAAAAATACCTGCAAATAAGCAGCCGTTTCTGTGTGTGTGTGCGTGCATGCACACACACACACACCTACACACACACACACACACACACACACACACACAAACTAGAAGGGAAAGGGGGAAAGGGAAAGGATCAAGGAAGGGAAACAAAGGATGGAAAGAGAACCGCAAGGGAAGAAAAGGAAATAGGAAAGGAAACAAGGAAGGGAAATGGAGGGGAGGGGAGGGGAGGCAACAACATAACCAAATGTTATTCTGTTGTGTTGTTCCCTTCCCTCCCCTTCATTTCCTTTCCTTGTTCGAAGGGACCTGAGTTCTAATCTACCCCATCAAGGGGAAAAATATCTAACAAAAAAGGGGGGAGGGGAGGAGTGGAAAGGAAAGGAAAAAGAGAAACAAAGGGATGGAAGGGAAAGGAAGGAGAAAGAAAAGAAATAGGGAAGGGAAGGGAAGAGAAGGAAAGAGAAAGGCAAGGGAAGAAAAGGAAATAGGAAAGGAAACAAGGAAGGGAAATAAAAGCACAGAAGGAAGGATAGGGAAAGGAAGGGAAGGACAGGACAGGACAGGACAGGAAAGGAAAAGGAGAAACAAAGGGACAGAAAGGAAGGATAGGAAGATAAAAGAAGGGAAGGGGAAGAAAGGAGAGGGAAAGGAAATAGGAAAGGAAACAAGGAAGGGAAACAAAGGCACAGAAGGAAAGGAAGGGAAGGGAAGGACTAGCACACTATGCGTTCATGAACTAAGTCTCTGATCAGGTCATTTATGGGGGACTGATGAAGGAGACTCATCCTATGACATGGAATAGCGGCAAAGAATTAATCTTACTTATGGATTCTGCAGAGTGAACATCTGGTTCCTCTTGGCTGTCTGCCTCAACTTGAAAATATCATTTTCCCCCCCCCTCTGCTTTTTCTGTTCTGTGATTGGCTGGATGATCTGAACCTCTGCTGGATTGGTTGATGGCTTAGAGTATCTCTCTCTTGAGCATGCATGTGTATTTTGGCAAACCACACACGGAAAAATATGTAGAGATGAGAAGGAGGACTAAAACACTGAAGTGGCCACAATTAATCAGTATGCAATCTTAGGTACGCTCCATTGAGACCCTTGTCAAAAAGTTGCATTTTGAAAACCCGGTGTTCTTGTTTCAGCTCCAAATTCCTGTTCTCTTGCTTCTTCTGGTTCCGATGAAAATTGGATACTGACATGATTTGTTGAACTACATCTAAAAAAGTATTTCTCAAGCTTTGCCTACTTGAAAATGGATGGACTTCAGCTTCCAGAATTCCCTAGCCAGCCATGTGTACAGAAATTTGGGTTTCAATTGTGGTTGTAAGTTGAGGTCTACCTGGACTGAACAATACTATACAATGTTGCTAGTAAATGAAAACACAGATGTCTCCAGGATCAAGGCAGTAATTCCCTCTATCACTTTTCACATGAGCCTTTTAATTAATAATGGAGTAGAAAGTTAGCACCCACTCCTCTCCTAGAAAAATGAAATATTTTGAGGAATATTTTTAAAAGGCAGGATAAAATGTTTCCACTAAAAGAGAAATAAAAATCTTAAGGGAGACAGAAATTCAGCCCCAACTCCCTGCTCCCAGCAGATAGTTTGTGTCCATTGAGAAAGATTGGGCCAGTGTCAACTCATAAAACATTTTGTATACACGTTTTTATAGTTGATAACACAAAGAAAGGGGGAGTTTCAAAGAGCAGGCAGCTGTGTGGAATCGAAAGTACATTCCATTCATATTTTCTTCAAAGACTGATTAGATGGCTGAAGTTTCTGCCCCAAAAAATCTAATTGGAGAGCATGATTGATGACTCTTGGCTATGAACGTTTTTCATTGGATGATACACCCAGAGGGGTGGGGGGGGGAGGAAAAGCAGGATCACGGGTGACAGTGAATTACGTATCTCAGAGTTGGCTACGCCCAGGTAAATGCCGGACATAGAATCTTACCTTCAAATATTTTTTTTTTAGGTTTGGGAGTGTGGCTCAAGGCTCATGATTTAATTGGAGTAACTGCCAGAATCCTGACAGCCAGCCTATCTAACAAGACAAAAGACTTTCAGCTCCAGGATGATGGGATTAAGACATGGCCCTTTAGGACATAATAGGACCATTTAGCACAGAGAGACACAGAGCCCACTTCATTGCAATCTCTTAAGGACATTGCATCACCCAGCAAGCTTCAACCAAACCTGGAAGCTCAGACAAACATGACCTCATAGGAATTTGACAACACCCAATAGATTACATGTTCTTGCACAGGAACAGGAAGCTCAGGTTCAAAGCCCAAGAGAAGATATAAATACCCATCACTCTCAGCTCTGTGTGATCAGCTTCACCAGGACCATGTGCTTGGTGGTTCTGTTCACCCTCTTTCCAATCAGCCTCCATGTTTCCAACGTCTTTCTCCCAGCTTAGAACTGAACCAGATGGCGTATTTCTTCTAACAATGGGATAACAGGCTTGGAAGGGATCTTGGAGGTCTTCTAATCCAACCCCCTGCTCAAGCAGGAGACTTTATACCAGTGGTGGTGAACCTTTCTCGGCGCCCATGCCGATAATTGCGCGTGCACTCGTGTGCTCACGTTCGCGTGCCAGCACCCAGAAGGCAATGCATGCTGGCCCTACCCACCCTGCACCTGTGCACACGATCACCCCTCCATGTACCGTACATCTGCACATGCGCGTGTGATCTCCTTGCTGTGTGACTGCGCATGTGCATGAGATCACCCCTTGCGCCATCCATCTGTGGATGCGTACATCTCTCCCTTGACCCCCTGCACCCACCCCCCACATATGCTCACCAGATACCCAACAATCAGCTGTCGAGCAGCGGTGGTGGCATGTGCATATGCGCAGTGGGGCTCTTCCAGGTGAACTGTTGCGTGCTGAGGGAAATGGCTCTGCGTGCCTTATACTATCACGGCCTGATACGATTCTGGACAAATGGCTCTGCAATTTCTTCTTAAAAGCCTCCAGTGTTGGAGTATCCACAACTTCTGGAGGCAAGCCATCCCAATGAGTAATGGTTCTCATTGTTAGGCAACTTCTCCTTCATCCTAGGTTGGTTCTCTCCTTGATTAATTTCCGTCCGTTGCTTCGTTATTCTGCCTTTAGGTGCTTTGGGGAATAGGTCGACACCCCTCTTCTTTCGGGCAGCCCCTCAAATATTGTAATACTGCTGTCATGTCACCCCTAGTCCTTCTTTTCATTCAACTAGACATACCCACTTCCTGCAACCATTTTTCATATGCTTTAGGGTCGTGTTCAGATCAGGGGTGGGATTCAAATTTTTTAACAACTGGTTCTGTGGGCATGGCTTAGTTGGTGGGTGTGGCTTGGTGGTCATGTGATTGGGTTGACATGTTATTGGCTGCTGCAACAGTCGTAAGTGTGAAAAAAGGTCATAAGTCACTTTTTTCAGTGCCATTGTAACTTTGAATGGTCACTCCACACAAGCAAAGTATCAGCAAAGGAGGGGGAAAAAAACTCCAGAGAAGTTCCTGAGACAGGAAGTCTAGTCCTGCCAAGAATGTAATAAGGGTTAACAGAGAGGCAGTTTCTGTAAGCAACACCAGAATGTTTCCTTCCTGCCTTCCTTACAGGATTAAGCCAGTAATTTCTTCTAACAACCGGTTCTCTGAACTGCTTAGAATGTTAACAACCGGTTCTAGCAAATAGGTGCGAACTGGTAGAATCCCACCCCTGGTTCAGATTGAAGAGATATTCATCCAACTCCATTCTTACCAATGGACTGTCTGGGGAATTCTGGGAGTTGAAGTCCACACATCTTAAAGTCACCAAGCTTGGGAAGCTCTGCTGTAAAATCTGGTCAAGGGCATTAATAAAGCTATTTGAGTTGAGAATGAACCTCAGGAATCAAGAATGAACCTCAAGAATCAAGATGCAAACATCACCATATAGCAATTGCACTATATAACAATTGCACATAGCAATTGCACAATTGAAAATGACTTAGCAATTGCACAATTGAAAGCGACTTATACAGCACTTTCAAGGTGCTTTATAGCCCTCTCTAAGCAGTTCACAGAGCAGTTTATAGAGTCAGCCTATTGCCGCCCCCCCCCCCCCAACAATCTGGGTCCTCATTTTACCCACCTTGGAAGGATGGAAGGCTGAGTCAACCTGGAACCTGGTGAGTTTTGAACTGCCAAATTGCAGACAGCTGGCAGGCAGCAGAAGTTGTTATGTTCTGTGCATGGGTGCAAGGATGGAGACGAGCCAGTGAAACAGTGAACTTCAAACTCTTTATTTACATGTGAAACAGCTCAGCCCAATGGCCATGATGGGCCCCTTTATATAGGCAACTCTTAACTTATTTAACCAATGAAAACATAGGGAGTGCTAGCTCCATTAACCAATGGGAGAGGCTCGTTAATAGCCAATCAGATTCTCCTGAACGGACCAATCCGATGTCGCTATTATCAGCCAATCAGAAGTGCAGGGCCAGAACCCTGCACTTTGCTTCAAGCTCTTAATAATCTTTATTAAGTATTTATTGATTCACAACACCCCTTCCCCTCAGGTTCTGTTTAAGGGGTGCGGTCATGTAGTCTTTGAGGTAGGCAGGTTGTTTTGATTGTCTATTAGATTTTTGTTGTCCTCCCGGTATTTGGCAACAGTCTTGTTGGGGTAGGACGTTATCTGGTGAAGAGGGTGCATCCCGTTCCGCATTCGAATTTTCATCGTCGCTACTGCTCTCAGCATCTCTTTGAGGCAAGGCCACCCCCATTCCGGATCCATCACGTGCTGCCTCTGAGCAGTCATTACTACCGCTTAAACTTTCTGCCGCTTCAAATTCAGCTTCCTCGCTATCTCCTCCCCCCTCAGTTTGGAAATCAGGGGGCTCGGAGATCCCCGACTGTAGCCTTGAACGCAGCTGATCAATATGGCGTTTCCATATTCTATCGTCGCGACATTTCACGCGGTACGATCTAGGGCCGGTTACTTGTACTATAGTTGCCTCGACCCACAACGGATCACCCAAAAAGTTCCTAGCGAAAACCAAATCGCCTACCTGGAAATTGCAACATTTCCCGCTGGAACCGTGTGGTTTTTCAGGTTCATATGATGGATGTAGACGGTCGAGGTGGGAGCAGAGCTTTCATCCCATTAATAACTCGGCGGGAGTTTTATTGGTGATGCTGTGCAGAGTGATATGCTGCAAAAGGAGTATCTGGTTAATCTTGTCTTCTATATCACCATAGTCCATTTTATGCAAGGTTTTTTTGATGAATTGTACCATGTGCTCGGCCCTTCCGTTGGCCGCAGGATGTGCCGGCGAAGTTAGGGCATGTCGAATACCACAGTCCGCCAGGTACTGTTCGAAGGACAGCACGGTAAATTGGGGCCCGTTGTCAGATACTAGAATGTCTGGTAATCCGTGTGTCGCAAAGAGTCTGTCTAGTTTCCTGATGACTGATTCGGTCGTTGTATTCCTCATCTCATGGATTTCAAGCCAATTTGAGTAGGCATCCACCGTTAATAAGAATGTGTGTCCCTTGGTAGGACCCACAAAGTCCAGATGAATACAGGACCATGGTCCCCTCGGTGTTTCCCATTCGGTTGGGGTTGCTTTCGGCGGGGCGTTGCTTACTTCCTGGCATTTGTGACAGGCTTTTATCCATGTCTCTATCTGCTTGTCAATACCCGGCCACCATGCGTAGCTTTGTGCGAGGGCTTTCATACGCATGATGCTGGGGTGGCCATTGTGCAAGGTCCTTAGTATCGCTGGTCGCAACCGCTCTGGGACGACAACTCTATCACCCCAGATAATGCAGCCCTTTTGGGAAAATAGTTCCGTTTGCCGATTTTTGAATGGGGCGTAGTCGTCAGGTATTTGGTCCAACGGCCATCCCCGCTCGACCCAATTGAGGACTCGTGCTAAAATGGGGTTGCGTTTCATTTCCATCGCGATATCTCGGGCTGTTAATGGCGGCATTCAAAGTGTCTCGATCTGCAGTGTTGTAACCGTCGGAACGGGGTCATCAATGGTCTCTGGAAGAGGTGCACGGCTCAATGCGTCGGCATGGGGAATGGCCTTCCCCGGGTGATGTTGCAACTTGTAATTGTATGCCGCCAAGAATTCTGACCAGTGGGTCATTCTGGGAGATAATATATACGGTGTTGGCCTATCTCCCGCTATTATTCCCAGCAAAGGTTTGTGGTCAGTCACTATGGTAAAGGCTCGGCCATACACATATTCATGAAATCTCTTAACCACGGATACTATAGCAAGGGCCTCCTTATCAATTTGACTGTAGTTGCGTTCCGTTTTTGATAACGTCTTTGAGAAATAGGCAACAGGGGCTTCATTACCGTTTGGCAAAACGTGGCTTAAAATGGCGCCCACTCCGAATGGGGATGCATCACACGTGATCGTTAAAGGCAAAGTCTCATTATACTGCATCAGAACAGCATCAGAAGTCAATACATTTTTTACATGTCGAAACACCTGTTCTTCTCTGTGTCCCCATACCCAGGTTGCTTTTTTGTCGAATAAACGATGTAGGGGTTCAGCTACAGTTGCTTTGTGAGGCAGGAAAATGTTATAAAAATTGATAAGGCCCAGAAAAGCCTGGAGGGTGGCCTTGTTCCGGGGTTTCGGGGCGTTCTTAATTGCCCTAAGTTTGTTATTGGTGGGGTGAATGCCTTGACTATCAATTAAATATCCCAAAAATTCTACACGATCCGTACATAAATAACACTTGTTTTTTTTAACTTTGAGACCTGAGTCTTTAAATCTCTGAAGAACCAACCTCAGGTGTTCCTTTAGTATTTTCTGAGTTGGGGCTGCAATTAACACATCATCAAAATATGGGACAACACCTTTTATCCCTTGTAATAGCCTTTCCATCAAGCTTTGAAAGATTCCCGGGGCTATGCTCACTCCGAACTGGAGTCGGTTACATTTAAACGCACCTCTGTGCATAACGATTGTTTGGGCCTCTGCCATTTTTTTGTCAACAGGCAGTTGTTGGTATGCATGGACTAAGTCTAGTTTAGCGAAGACTTTTCTGCCCCCCAGGGAATGGAGGAGGTGTTGCACCACCGGTACCGGATAAGCATTTTGTTGAAGGGTGTGGTTCAGGGTAGCTCGGTAGTCCCCACAAATTCTTATCGATCCATCCGGCTTCATTGGGGTTTCGATTGGGGTTTCCAACACACCCTGAGCTATTAATTTATCAAGCTGCTCATCAATCTTTGGTTTAAGGGCAAATGGAACTCGACGAGGCTTAAGGTGGATGGGAGCTATTTTGGGATTGAGGTTAAATGATATCGGGGTCCCCTTGTACTTGCCTAATTTTTCTGCGAAGACTTCCTGCGTGGATGAGGTCTTCTTCCCAATCGTTGCGGCAGGTTCGGTGAATGCCGGCTACTTCAATTCCAAGTGGAGCGAACCATTGGAGGCCTAACAAACTAGGCCGATCCTTGTCAATTACAGTCAGGGGTAGAAATGCTGTACAGTTCTTAAATGATACCCGTACTCGGCTGGATCCAACGAGCGGGATTCGATTTCCTTGATAGTCCTTGAGTATGAGCCTTTGGAATCTGAGGTCTTGCCTCTGGATGGTGGGGATGAGCTGCTTGAGGATCTTCCAGGAAACCATCGAGAGGGATGATCCTGAATCAAGTTCCATCAGGCAGGGCTAGTTTTCAATGGCCACTTTCACTCGGGTCTTTTTGGCGTCAAGAGATGAAGCATGACCGATCATGATCATCTGGTAAGCCTCTTCTCGCTTCGTTGGGTGGTTTAGGGTTTTGTTTCTGTAGGAGTGGTTGTTCCATTGGGTGTTCACGGGTTCTCGCTTCACGGAACAACTTTCCGTCGGTTGGTGATAGTTAGCCCCCCTTGAGGGCTGGCTGGATCCGGGCTTACTTCTACAGACCCATCCTATATGGCCTCTTTTCCCGCACACATGGCAGAGCGTGTTGAGGAATTTGCATTCTGACCGGGGGTGGCTTGCTCCACACCCAGCGCATTGGTACTGCGATTTCTGGCATTGGTCTCGTTCGGACCGAAGTCGATGGACCTCTTCCTCATCGCTTTCTGATGACAATTCAAGGTCCTCGTGGTGGGCTGTATCTAGCTGTCCCTCTGACTGAGGTGAAATTTCGCAGGCTCGTTGGCGAACCGGTGCATGGGTACAGCGCATTTGGCCAGCCGACTTCCTGGTTGCTTCTGCTGCAGTAGCTTCAGCTATGGCATCTTTAAGGCTAATGTCGCCCTTCGCCATTAGTTTACTCTGAGTGCCTGGTGCATCTAATCCCAGAACTATTCGGTCTCTTAGGGCTTCTTCTAAGTCAGTAAACTCGCATAGGCCTCCCAGATTCCGGAGATCCGCGATGAAATCAGCAACACTTTCGCCCTTCCGCTGACTTCTCTGATAAAATTCATGCCTTCTCACGAGCGTTGGCATGGTCAGTGCGTAGTGAGCCCTCAGCAGTGTTTCGAGGACATCCCAGTCCATAGACTTTACTTCTGCCGGTTTTGCTAGTGCCTTGGCCATCTTGAATACGGTTGGCCCGCAATGAGTTAGGAATACCGCTCGTTTCTTTCCGGTAGTGGCATCCTTCAAATTGTTGGTTTCCAGAAACATCTATGATGAGTCCCAGTCTTCTTGTGCTGGGTCGAATGGAGCAGGTGGTATGACGCTGCCGGACATGGTTCCGCCATTGGTGCGTTCAGCCACGTGCTCGGTTATGGTTCTTCGCTGTTCAGTAAGCTTTGACGTCTCCACATCCCACCCTCGTCACCAGTGTTATGTTCTGTGCATGGGTGCAAGGATGGAGACGAGCCAGTGAAACAGTGAACTTCAAACTCTTTATTTACATGTGAAACAGCTCAGCCCAATGGCCACGATGGGCCCCTTTATATAGGCAACTCTTAACTTATTTAACCAATGAAAACACAGGGAGCGCTAGCTCCATTAACCAATGGGAGAGGCTCGTTAATAGCCAATCAGATTCTCCTGAATGGACCAATCCAATGTCGCTATTATCAGTCAATCAGAAGTGCAGGGCCAGAACCCTGCACTTTGCTTCAAGCTCTTAATAATCTTTATAAAGTATTTATTGATTCACAACAGAAGTAGCCTGCAGTACTACACTCTAACCACTGTGCCGCCATGGCTCTCACATGACTGAAGGTCCATCTCTTTATACAAGGGGAGGGATTTGGATCATTATTTTACACAAATATTCTAGAACCCGCCCTCTTCCAGTACAGAGAGAAAGAAAAAACAAGGAAGTTCATCAGATTCCTTCTTAGATATTTTATCCCCAGTGAATTATGAATTGGATTTATTGTGAATTGAATGTTTTCTTACAAATGGATCAGAAAGCTACTAACTTTTAAGAGCACAGCTTTTAAGGAGAAACAAGAAATGAAAGTTGAGATTAAACACAGAAGAAAACACTACAATTTATTTAGTTTTTTAGAAAAGGCTATATATTGTTTTTTATTGTGTCAGAATGATTCATAGAGCACCAATTTTCAAGGGAAACAGCCAAGGAAGAAGAATAAATTAATAAGACTTGGGATACACATTTTATACATGAAATATTTTTTTCAGGTCTGATGTTTCTGCATCTGAAGTTTTAAATCTATGCAATTTTCTATTTTATCATTTTCATGATATTCTGAAAACAAGCTTCCCTCTTTTTTATGTATTAATTTATTTGTTCATTTAGTATATTTTCCATCCTGTGCACCAGCCATTTTTGTAGCATTACAAAATATGTTAAAACTGTTTCTACACAGACAGACAGACAGATAGACATACACACACACACATATACACACACAAGATTCTGTTTTCCACTCTACAATTGTTGTCCTTTTAATCTTTATATATATTTATTTTATACAGTATATAAATTATATATTTTTAGGATTGATTATTTAGTATTTGAACATTTCTGCTACTACATTAACTGATTGGTAGTCATACCAACTGCACATAATTAGCTGCTGTTGATTAGAATTTTTTTTTCCCAAAATGGTTGCCACCTTGAGTTATACATACAGAAATAACAAATGTGGGATACAAATACAGTAAAATCAGTCAATCTGTGGCATTTTTCTCTCGAAAAATGGAGGCTAAACATGTGGCCTTAGCAAATATAAAGCTGAAATTATTAGTGCCAAATTCTTCATCACAAAGTAAAACGTATGACAAACTAAAACTCTAAGAATCATTTTAAAATAAACTTAATTAACACCTGGCTAAATTCTCTCTCAAAGACTATGTGTGTCTTAGATGGTTTTTCTCCTTTCTTTCAGCTTATTTTTATCTTTAATTGGTCCCTATGAATCCTGTTAAAGGTTTATGAGGAAAATCTGTTGACTGATTCAACAGCTGTATTCAAAACTTATAATTTGGAAAAGGGGGGATGCTATTCATTTATCCTCAGCTGATACCACAGGTATTCCTTGAGGTATGACTACAATCGAGCCAAAAATTTCTGTTCTGTCCTTCTGTTAATTATAAGAGAGAAAGTAGAATCTATGGCAGGGGGTGGGGGGCATAGAACAAGACAATGACAGGGAACAAAATTAACATTTTCTCCTAAAGATACTCTTTTTAATACCAGGTGCAGCCATTTGTCTAAAACATTTAATTATGGAGCTTCAAACCAGGTGATTATTCTCGCTGACTTATTGAATAATTCCCATTGATTATTATTCTTATTATTAATTCTTATTAATACTTAATTATAAATAATGATTATTATTAAATAAATAATATAATATTAAATAATATTATGTATTTATGTGGACCAGTAAAAGGATGACCTCCTTTTACCCGTCCATAATAGAAAGCATCCTCACATATTGCATAACGGTGTGGTATGCTGGCTTGACAGCCACGGATAGAAAGACATTACAGAGGGTGATGAGCACAGCACAAAACATCATGGGCTGCTCCCTGACACCACTAGATGATTTCGCTAGGGCTCGTTGCCTTAGAAGAGTGAGGAAAATTCTCAGGGATGGCTCACACCCCAGTCAATACTTCTTCACTCTCCTACCATTGGGTAGGAGATATAGAGGCATAGCTAGACGCACCAACAGGCTGAAGAACAGTTTCTACCCGTGGGATGTCGGACTCCTGAACAGAAAATAATTTCATGTCAACATAGTATGATAGACTTGCGGGGCCGGTGTGTAGTGCAACAAGGTCAGATAGTGTAATAACATTGGGACTGGGTTAGGGACTTCTGTCTGTTCTGTACGGTCATTTACATTCTTGTAAGTGCCGTGCTGCAATTGGTCAAAGTGCGCAGTGATCCGATTGGTCAAGCGAGCCGCACTGACTGGCCCGCTGCGGATCTCCCACGATTGGTGGAAACTAATTGTGGGAGATTCAAAGCAGCGCCATTGGTCGCAGCCGCCGCGGCTTGGAAATAAAAAGCCGCTGTTTTTCCCCCGGAACCCGAGCCATTCTCGGGACCAATAAAAGAGCTGAACCAAGTCACTGAGTCCTGGTCTCCTTGCCGCGATGGACACAACACTGGTGACGAAGGTGGGATCCCAAGGCTAATCCCCCACCAACACGTGTCCGGAGGAAGCGAGACCGACGAGATGGCCAGCATCGCAACGCCTGCGCCTTTTAATCCCACTACCGAGGACTGAGAATCATACACAGACAGATTCCTCATGTTCCTCGAGTGTAGCAACATGAAGGACACCGCCGGGCTGAAGAAAAGAGCCGTCTTCCTGACACACTGTGGGCCCGCAGTGTTCAAGATGGCAAAAGCTCTAGTGAAACCCACAGACATCAAGGAGATGGACTGGGCCGACCTCGAACCATTGCTCTGGAACCACTATGCCCCCACCGTGCCCACCCTCATCAGGTGGCACGATTTCTACCGGCGGGACCAGAAATCGGGTGAGAGCATCAGCGATTTTGTGGCTGAGCTACGAAGCCTAGGGGGCATGTGCAGGTTCTCGGACATGGATGAGGCCTTACGGGACCGCGTCATGCTCAGACTCTGAGACCCAGTCCTACAGAGCCAACTGATGGCCAAAGGCGACATTGCCCTCGCCGATGCCATCGCTGAAGCCACCGCAGCTGAGGCAACCCAGAAATCAGCAAACCGCATGCGGAGACCAGACACCAGAGAGCGTACCGCGATGGCCGACCCAGGATGGGCGACTGAGGCCCAGCCGGAAGCAAGTCACCGCAAGACCACCACCCATCATGGCGAATTCCACTCCGCCTCCGACACCACGGACAAGGAGGAGGAAATCCACCGGCTCCAGATGGGATGGGACCAGTGCGATCGGCAGTGTCATAAGTCGGGGACCGCATGTGCCGGGTGCGGAGGCGACCACCCTCAATCAGAGTGCCGTTTCTTCGATGCAGTCTGCCGGCACTGCGACAAAAAGGGTCACATCACCCGAGTCTGCCGATTGAGGAATGCCTACAGCCCCAGACGGCGGGACCACAGCGACCGGAGACGTGACAGCACACCCCCCAGGGCCAGAGATCGCCAAGCCGAAAGCCAATGTGACCGGGGCGGATGGAACCGACAAGGTGGCGAAACCCGGCAGAAGGAGGAAACCCACCAGACGGTCATCATCAGCCACGCATCAACCACCGATGCCCGAAAAGTCTACATGGAGGTAGGCATCGAAGGCAAGCCATGCAAAATGGAGGTGGACTCCGGGTCCTACCTCTCCATGGTCGCCTGGCAAGAAATCAAACGCTTGGTGCCTACCATCCACAAGAAGGGACTGGAGAACCAGAAACTAATAATCAAGGACTACCGGGGAAACCGCATCCTGGTAGTCGGAACCGGACAATTCAAGGTAACATTCAAGGGCCGCACTGCAAAGCTTCCCCTGACAATCGTGGACCGAGACCGACCCAGCCTTTTGGGACTACAATGGTTCGCACCACTCGGCATCGAGGTTACGGGCATAAACCACATCGCAAAGACTGATTGGGAACAGCAACTGGCACGGGACTTCCAGGAAGTGTTCAACGGCACCCTAGGCAAGTACCGAGGGTCCCCTATTTCCTTCAGCCTAGACCCCAACATTCCCCCAATACGCCTAAAACCAAGGCAGGTACCTTTTGAGTTCCTAGGATACCTCCTAGACTGGCACGGCATCCACCCAACCGCAAACAAAATCAGAGCCATTAAGGAGGCCCCCACGCCCAGGAATAAAACTGAACTGCAGGCATTTCTGGGACTGCTTAATTTTTACAATGTTTTCCTGCCCCAAAAGGTGACCGTGGCGGAGCCTTTGCATAGGCTTTTGGACAAGGCAGCCACCTGGACTTGGGGGAAACGTGAGGAAGCCGCCTTCAGAAAAACCAAGCACCTGCTCACCTCAGATGCCGTCCTCTTCCAATACAATGAGACCCTACCACTTGCCCTCACATGCGACGCCTCACCCTTCAGCGTCAGCACCATCCTCAGTCACACACTCCCAGACGGAAGAGAAGCACCCATCACCTTCTTCTCGAGGACACTCACCAAACCAGAGAGGAACTATAGCCAGCTGGACAAGGAGGCCCTGGCTATCATCGCAGCAGTGAAGAGGTTCCACGAGTACCTCTACGGCCGCACGTTCACCATTATCACAGACCACAAGCCGCTGCTGGGCATCCTGGCAGGGAATCGGGCCACCCCGAACATCCTACCTCCCAGAATGACAAGGTGGTCCAAATTCCTTCCTACAGCTACCGGCTCACACACCAACCTGGTAAGACGATCACCCGCGCAGACGCCTTGAGCCGCTTGCCATTACCTGACCTAGACACCGACCCAGCACCCACGACGAGCACCCTCAGCATAGAGATTCTGCCCGATCTACCCATAACCACGTCAGACATTGCCCGAGAAATTAATAAAGACAAATGTCTGGTGCGGGTGTTACATTGGGTAGAAAAAGGATGGCCGGAAAAAGACGACAAAGAAGCATTCAAGACATTCCAGAACCGGCAAACAGAACTCTCGCTACAAAAAGGGTGCGTACTTTGGGGGGATAGGGTTGTTATTCCGGAAAAGCTACAAGGGAAGGTATTGGAGTTGTTACATGAGGGGCACCCGGACATAGTTAGAATGAAAGCCCTGGCCAGAAGTTATGCTTGGTGGCCAGGGATGGACAAGCAAATTGAGGCCTGGGTGGCAAGATGTGAACACTGCCAAGAAATCAGACCGAGCCCTCCCGCGGCACCGATCCTGGAATGGGAAACCTCCAGGGGACCATGGTCCAGGATCCACATAGATTTTGCCGGGCCCACTAAGGGACATACATTCCTTATAACGGTAGATCCTTACTCCAACTGGTTGGAGGTAAGCAACATGAAAACTACTACCATGGAGGCCGTGGCCAAGGAACTTAGCAAGCTATTCACAACCCACAGCCTCCCAGATGTCATCGTGTCGGATACCGGGCCCCAATTCACCTCGCTAGAATTTGAAAAATTCCTAGCGGAACAGGGCATACGACATGCACTGACAGCTCCGGCACATCCGGCGGCGAACGGAAGGGCGGAACGGATGGTTCAATTTACAAAAAAAAAAAATCCAAAAAATCGAACACGGGGAAATCCAAGAAAAAATAAATAAAATGCTCTTCATACAACATATAACCCCAAACACGACAACGAACAAAAGCCCGGCAGAGCTACTAATGGGGAGGAAAATAAGGTCCCCACTGGACAGACTGCAGTCCACATACAACCCGGAAAAACCCCCAAACTCTTCTAGCAAGCACCGGTCCTTTGCACCAGGCGACGCCGTCTACGCAAAGAACCTAACCGGAGACCCACTGTGGGTACCAGCAACCATAACCCAACTGACAGGTCCCTGCTCATACCAGCTGCAAACAACCGACGGACGAGCATGGAAATGCCACATCGATCAACTAAGATCGAGAACAATCACAGGAAATACAACCGACATGCAACCAAACACAGACAATCCCCTTAATACAAGCCAAGAGGGGAGGGAATACCCCGGGAACCAAAACCCAATAGAAAGAAACCAGCAACACTTACTGACTGACAGCCAGCTTGAAGCCTCACCAGGAAAAAGCAGCCAGGTCAGCTCAACCAGCCCAGAAAGACTAGGCGGGGGCAGCAAAAACCGCAGCTCAACCAGCCCAGGTAGACCGGGAGGGAGCTGCGACAAGAGGCTCGGCGACACCTTCCAGGCAGTTACATCGACGAGGCCGAGAGCAACAGAGAACCCGACCGAACCAGCCGGGAGCCAAACAACAACTAACCTGCACAGGTCCAGTAGGCAAGTACGGAGCCCCGCCTACTTACAGGACTACGTCATGTAGGACCGAACCAAGAGGGGAGGGGTGTTCTGTATGGTCATTTACATTCTTGTAAACGCCACGCTGCGATTGGTCAAAGCACGCAGTGATCTGATTGGTCGAGCGAGCCGCACTGATTGGCCCGCTGCAGATCTCCTGCGATTGGTGGAAACTAATCACAGGAGATTCAAAGCGGTGCCATTGGTCATGGCCGCCATGGCTTGGAAATAAAAAGCCGCTGTTTTTCCCCCGGAACTGGAGCCGAACCAAGTCACTGAGTCCTGGTCTCCTTGCCGCGATGAACACAACACTGTCCTCACTGTGAGTTGTGTTTGGGGGGAGTGCATGAAGGGAGGCTCAGCCAATCTCATTGTACTCATGTGGCACTCTGACAATAAAGGTAATGATAATAAGGAAATAATAATTAATTATTAGTAATTAATGTTTGATTATTCTCATTGATTTGTTGATTGATTAAAAACCTCATGGGAGTTTTTAAGAAGAAACTGGACAGCCACTTGTCTGAAATGGTCTAGGGTTAGGGTTTGAACAGGGGATTAGACTAAAACACCTCCGAGATCCCCTCCAACACAATTCTGATTGACTGACTGATTAACCATGCCATGATCTTGCACTGTGACTTGATTACTTAGGTGTACCTTTGGACAGGTGTTCATTTGTTTAACAATCCTGATATGGCCTTTAGGTAGATGTGTGTGGGGTGTGTGTGTGTGTGTGTGTGTGTGAAAAACAACCAAATTTGCGACTGGCAACTCTCTTGCTAAGTGCTGAGGTCACCAAGGGAAAAAAATGTGCAACTGAGGCAGGCGTACATCACTTTTGCTTGCATCCTTAAGTAAACAATTGTGGTCATTAAGTGAGGCATCACGATACTGCACATTGTGATTTCACTCCTCCGTTCTCCCTTAACGGTGCTTGTTGGAAACCAGATGTGAAGCTCATAAATCATGTGATCGCAGGATGCTACAACAGCCCATAAATGCAAGGATTTGTCCCCAAACTGATTTTTTTAACTGTCATAATTTCATACGGTCACAAAACAAGGCAGTTGGTATAGGAGGACTATACCTGTAAGTGCTAATTCTGCCAGGGTTAATTCTTCTGGGTGTTTTAGAAAAGAAAATTGCAAGGGAGGGATGGGATGGGATGGGATGGGATGGGATGGGATGGGATAGGATAGAATAGAATAGAATAGAATAGAATAGAATAGAATAGAATAGAATAGAATAGAATAGAATAGAATAGGCATATACAATAGAATAGGAATATAGACTAGACTAGAGTAGAACAGAACAGAACAGAATAGAATAGAATCGGAAAGAATAGAATAGAATAGGATAGGATAGGATAGGATAGGATAGGATAGGATAGGATAGGACAGAACAGAACAGAACAGAACAGAACAGAACAGAACAGAACAGAATAGAATAGAATAGAATACCCATCCAACCTCTTCCGAAAAACCTCCAGTGATGGAGGATTCACAAGTTGTTCCACTGATTAATTGTTCTGTTAGGAAATTTCTCCTTAATTCCAGGTTGATTCTCTCCCTGCCTTTTGTCTGATCTGCAGAACAGAGACAACGTGAATGGTTGTCAACAGCCCTCTTCATGTTTGCAACAGGAGCGTAATGTTCCTTTAATGCCACCTTTTAAAAATATGTGTGCTTTGTTCTTTTAAGCCTGCTCATCAAACTGTAATTAAGTGGTTTCCTTCTGTAAGTTATACAAGGAAGCAGGGTCTTTGGGCTATGCTACAAGAGACAAGTTGGATCTCACTCAGATGAAAAAGTGGAACAAAGTAATGATTGCACAATAGACACATCTCCCCTGTCACTAAGATCAGAAAGAAAGGTAAGAAATAAAAGACATTTCTATCTGACACTCTGATGGATTGAAGTCACCCCTTCAAATTAATGCTTTGATTTGGCACAGGCATAAATTCTACAGAGAGAAATCGAGCAAGTGGTGTCAAGATCAACTTATTTTATGATAACCTTAATCTTGGGTCATGCCCAGATGTCAGTTAAGCATTGAAAACAAGCTTTTCTTGGTTTTTCTCCTATGGCTTATTATAGAAGAGAATATTTGTAGCTCAAGGTTGAAGTTTTGGATCTTTGGTGCACTCTGAACTGGGCCGTTTTCTTGCAGACATCATATTACCGAACTAAGTAATGTCATCAGTGCTGGAAGGGAGTGGGGTTTGCAGGGAGGAGGGGGAAGAGGAGGAGGAGGAGTATGGGATTCTTGGTGATCTCTGATCTTGGTTGTTTTCTTATAGATATTTCATTATCCAACTAAGTAATGTCATCAGTGCTAGAAGAGAGTGGGATTTATAAGGGGGGAGGAGGAGGACTGTGAGAGGTCCTTGGTAGTCTCTGAGCTCAGCTGTTTTCTGCAGACATTTCATTACCCAACTAATTAACGTCATCACTGCTAGAAAGGAGTGGGAATAGCTCTCTTTTTATATACTAGCGGCTTGCCCTGCGAGTTTTGGTGGGGATGTAGTTCCTTAATTAAAGACTCTTTGGTAGTTCCTTGATTAAAGACCTCCCAGGGAGGTTTATCAAAACTCTGAACAGTCGCTAAGTTACTGAACATAATGATTAAAATGAACTCAATTCATGACACAGACATATTCTTTTCCTGAGATTGATTTTTCTATTTTTTTTTCTGCAGTTTCTCCATCTAATCTAGAGCATTGGGATTCTGAAATGCTCTACCCTCCAAGTATTAGCCAGGCAGGCAAGATGTTGAGACTCTAGAAAGAGTATAGAGAAGAGCAACCAAGATGATTTAGGGGACTGGAGGCTAAGACATTATGAAGAAAGGTTGTGGGAATTGGGTATGTCTAGTTTAATGAAAAGAAGGACATGGGGTGACATGATAGCAGTCTCCCAATATCTCAGCGGCTGCCACAAAAGAAGACGGAGTCACCAGAAGGCAGGACAAGAAGCAACGGATGGAAACTGATCAAGGAGAGAAGCAACTTAGAACTAAGGAAAAATTTCCTGACAGTTAGAACAATTAATCCGTGGAACAATTTGCCTCCAGAAGTTGTGAATGCTCCAACACTGGAGGGTTTTAAGAAGAGATTGGACAGTCATTTGTCTGAAATAGTATAGGGTTCCCTGCCTAAGCAGGAGGTTGGACTAGAAGTCCTGCAAGATCCCTTCCAACTCTGCTATTCCTATTCCTATTCCTATTCCTATTCCTATTCCTATTCCTATTCCTATTCCTATTCCTATTCCTATTCCTATTCCTATTCCTATTCCTATTCCTATTCCTATTCCTATTCCTACTCCTACTCCTATTCTATTCTAATGGGGCACAACATCAGTGTGATTGGCTGCAAGCTGAGGGCATATACAGGTCCAAGATTTGAGGTTGAATAACCATTTGTCTGAAATGGTATAAGATTTTCTGCCTAAGCAGGGGGTTGGACTAGAAGACCTCCAAGGTCCCTTCCACCTCTGTTATTCTATTCTATTCTATTCTATTCTACTCCACTCCATATTCTCTATTCTATTCTATTCTAGTCCAGATGGAGATGCAAGTGATGTTCAATGCACAAAGCAATTTATTGAAATAGGTGAAGTGAAGAAAAATCAAACTTGATTCACATTCGACATTTTGGGTGGGTGCAAGTTATACAACCGAGGCTACGGCTGCTTTAAACAGTGGAGGTGGCCCTCGACTTACAACCACAATTGAGCCGAAAAGTTCTGTTTCTAAGTGAGACATTTGTTAAGTGGATTTCCCCCTTTTACGACGTTGCCGGAGTTGTTAAGTGAATCACTGTGGTTGTTCGATGAGTAACATAGTTGTTAAGCGAATCTGGCTTTCCCATTGACTTTGCTGGTCGGAAGGTCGCAAAAGGGGATCCCATGACCCCGGATGTTGTAACTATCAGTGCAATTCTGTACCATCCTAGCATTGTATCTTTATGTAAACATCAGATTCTTGTCTGCATTATATCTTTTTGTAAACACTTAGACTCCTATCTCTTCAAGTGATCTTTGCCAGACATGCAAAAGAGAAGAGGAGTTTAAACAGCTGTCAATACAGAATGATGTCTTGGTTGACCTGAGTTTCTATAAATTACACTGTTTGATACCCTGTTGTCTTTACTAACCTGAGCTATTATAAATCTTGTGTATTTCCTGCTGACCTAAGCTATTATAATTCATGAATGTCTTGTTTACCCTGGGCTTTGAAGAATTTCACCCCCCTGTGAAAAAGCATAATAAAAGAGCCTGTGTCAAGGCATTAAGGGCTCTCATCTACAGAGAAAACCTCGTCTCGTGTCGTTTTTCTCTCCCTTTCTCCCTTTCATGAGATGCCCATCTAATGCGGGATGGCAGATACCGCATTTTGGTGACCCCGACGTGATTCCCTAAGGGGGATACGCAGCGGCGCGCCCATACTTATCAGCTCGGTTGGAGCTGTGCATCGCCAGGCGCCTGAGCGAATTGCACCTCATCGGATCTGAAAGATGGTCTCGACTTTAGTAAGTATGGGTGGAGGCTTTTCTCAACAGAAGGAATTGAGAGAGCTAGTCGCTTCTTCTAAATACTCTGCTAATTTAAAGGGCTTTCCCATAAAAAGGAAATCTATTGCTACATTATTGGCTTATGTGTGGCAACATTGTCCCAATTATTCAGAGGAAGGGTCCTTAAAAATTTTCCAATTGGCAAAAAATTGGTGAATATCTCCATTGCCCTCCTCGTGCACCTATTGGCTTTTTGGTCACTTGGAAGAAAATTATGGAGGCTTTAAAAGTCCATCAAAAAATAGAAGCAGGGAGTGTGTTTGAATCTCCTCTGCCAAGTTATGATAACTTTTTAATTTTCTCTAACTCAGGCAGAAGCTGCTACATTCCATTCCCATAGGAGTAAAATCCTAGAGGATTAAAAGCTTGTGAAATTTGGCAAATGGATGTAACTTAGTATCCACCTTTTGCCCCATGAAAATATTTGCACGTTTCAATAGATACATATTCAGGATTTATTTTGGCTACTCCTCAAAAGGGAGAAGCTGTAAAACAATTATTCAATTCGTACCTTTGCCTCGCTGGGACGTCCAAAAGAAATCAAAGAAGACAATGGATCTGCCTACACAAGTTCTGCTTTTCAGGACTTCTGTAACAGATGGGATGTAATCCACAAGTTTGGAATTCCCTGCAACAGCCTGGGGGCAGGCTATTAGGCTATTGTGTAATGAGCTCACTTGTCTCTGAAACGTGCTCTTATTCATTGCGGGGAAAAAACCCCGAACCTCCCAGCATTGCAAAACTCTCTTAATATTTGTCTTTTTACTCTAAACTTCCTAAACTTAAATCTAAATTTCTCTTACTTCTACTGCTTTTTGTCATTTTCCCTCCCTCCTAACAGACTGTCATTATTCTGCTTGGCAGAGTCCTGCTGAGCTTGGGGGAGAGGAAACTCATGGGAATTTATCTGCTACATCTGTATCTTAAAAATCTTTCCTGATATTCTTGCCTATATCTTCTTTGCAATTTCTACCTTACTTCAACAAAACCTATGCTTCCTGTCAAAAGACTATTCGTGTTAAAATCATTTCATTAACAGAAGGCTATTATACTTGTTCCACGAGGGTATGTCATGAAAATGCTATCCATAAGTTTTCACTCTGTCATTTCTGTTTTATTTTAAAGAACACTCTACCCCTTGCTCCTTTTTTTCTCCTTTACTCTTCCTATGGAAAGGAACCTTAAAATCTTTTCCTCTTTTTAATCTAAACATAAGGGGATCTAAATGTCCTTATATTGTATCAAGGGTTTCCCCACCCCACTTAACGTTCTTAATGAATGATCAAGTTTATCTTCATTGTCATTATTATAATTATTATCCTTTTTCTATTAATTGTATTCCTTCCTCATCTGGTAAATGTTCTACAACTAATTTGTCCATAAGCCTCTCTCCTGCTTGTCATGTTTTTATATACCCGAGCTCTGATCCTGTCAACAAGCGATGCTTCCAAAGAACTGCCCATGACGATCTGCAGAAGCCTCATAGAAGAGATAATATTGCCTGGACTATAACTGACTCTCAAAAAATTCGTTTAAGTTCTACAACCAATTTCTCTTGCATAAAAAACTTCTACCCACCATTTCAATTCAATTTGGCAGACGCACTCACACAACCAGGGATATTCTGCAATCCACAAAACTGCAGGAGGAACTTTAACATCACGCCTGAAAGGAATGTATTTTATCCCTGGCAATAATTTTGTTTGAGTTTGTAACATCGGTCTCACAGCATGTGTCTATGGGGATGAACTTGTTAAATCCAAATCATTTTGTATTCAAGTATGGCTTGTACCAAAAATTAATGTGTATAACTCTGATGATTTTATATCTCTATAGGTATCCATGGAACACCCCCTCTCTTGCAAAATCGTAGAGGCTTAGCTCTGTTATTTTTAAAACAAGGGGGATTGTGTGCTGCCCTTAAAGAAGAATATTGTTTTTATGCTGATAGCAGGGGGGGGGGGATTTAAAGGAGAATGTTGTTTCTATGAATTAGAAAAATGCTTAATTGGTATCAAGGTTCGTTTTCCATTTCACCATGGTTAACAACCCTTTTAACTGCGTTGGCAGGACCATTAATAATCATTATATTGATATGTATTATAGGACCTTGTTGTTTTAATAGAATATTGCAATTTTTTAAAGATCAATTATCTTTCATGACTACTGATGCTGATGTGTTATTGCAAGCTCATGTTATGTCTTTAACATCGGATGAAGAAATATCATTGCTGAGTTACTGCTCCTTGGACAACCCTGATGCTGACGGGTCGCACGCCTGCCTAGATGACGGGGACGGAGAACATTTCAGAAAAGTAGTTCCTGTTTTCTTGGACAAGGAAGAAGACTCGTCATAAAAAAATAAAAACAGAGGAGATGTTGTAACTATCAGTGCAATTCTGTACCATCCTAGCATTGTATCTTTATGTAAACATCAGATTCTTGTCTGCATTATATCTTTTTGTAAACACTTAGACTCCTATCTCTTCAAGTGATCTTTGCCAGACATGCAAAAGAGAAGAGGAGTTTAAACAGCTGTCAATACAGAATGATGTCTTGGTTGACCTGAGTTTCTATAAATTACACTGTTTGATACCCTGTTGTCTTTACTAACCTGAGCTATTATAAATCTTGTGTATTTCCTGCTGACCTAAGCTATTATAATTCATGAATGTCTTGTTTACCCTGGGCTTTGAAGAATTTCACCCCCCTGTGAAAAAGCATAATAAAAGAGCCTGTGTCAAGGCATTAAGGGCTCTCATCTACAGAGAAAACCTCGTCTCGTGTCGTTTTTCTCTCCCTTTCTCCCTTTCATGAGATGCCCATCTAATGCGGGATGGCAGATACCGCACCCGGAACACCACAACCGTCATAAATATGAATCAGTTGCCCGGTGTCCAAATTTTGATCACATGACCTCGGGGATGCATGGCAGTTAACAGTCATAAGTGTGGGGAAAACAGTCATAAGTGGCTTTTGTCAGTGCCCTTTGTAAACTTTGGTCACTAAATGAACTGTTGCAAACCTGGGACTACCTGAATTTTGCTTCATTGCTCTCCTCTGCTCTGCTTTGCTTTGCTTTGCTGGGAATGCCTCTATGGAGCAGTGTGGCAAAATAGGAATTTATTTCTTTAAAAAAAACATTAAAATGCTTTGCCAGTCTTCAGTCCATTATTAAAGGTATCCCTCCGTAACTCGTCGGTAAATGATGTACAACTAGGTTATAAAAGGCACTGCTTCAATTTCCAGTTCAGCATCCTCTAGAGATATGGTGGATGCCATGGCCACCAATCTTAGATTATGGAAGATTGACAGCAAAGATTACCCTGCAAAATATTTAAAAAAAAATACACTATTTCTACACTGTTATCTTCCTGAGGCACACTGCCCTCTGCAGATCACATGGGCACATTACATTGCACTAATATATGTAGCAGTGATGGGATTCAAAAAAATTATTACTGGTTCTGTGGGCATGCCTTGGTGGGCGTGGCAGGGGAAAGATACTGTAAAATCCCCATTCCCTCTGCACTCCACTAACCTGCTTTCCAGCTCCGTTCTCCTGTGCAGGGCAACCAAAGGAGACCCAGCCGATCAGCTGTGGGCGTGGTTTGGTGGGTGTGGCTTGGTGGGCATGGCGTTCTGTGGGCGTGGCTTGGTGGGCGTGGCAGGGGAAAGATACTGTAAAATCCCCATTCCCTCTGCACTCCACTCACCTGCTTTCCAGCTCCGTTCTCCTGTGCAGGGCAACCAAAGGAGACCCAGCCGATCAGCTGGGACTCAATGGGAGGCAGAGAAGAGATGGGGGCGGAGCCAGTCAGAGGTGGGATTTGCTAGTTCTTTGAACTACTCAAAATTTCTGCTACCAGTTCTCCAGAACTGGTCAGAATCTGCTGAAGACCTCCTCTGGTTTGTAGTCTGTACAATCGTCCCAAAAGCGCTGGACTTTTTGCTCAAAGCTGGAAAAAAAAATGAAGCTTTGATTTCAGGTGTTGGTTAGAATGATTTTGTTATTATAGAAATGGCTTGAAATATTACAAGATGTAAAGCAAAAGGTTGAAGCCCTGTGTATGTTTGTGTATGTATATGTATATGTGTATATATATGTGTGTGTGTGTGTATGTTTGTGTATATGTGTATATTTATGTTTTAGTGTAGTGAAAACAGAAGTCACCACTTTTTCTCCTCTCCTACCTTTCCCCTTTCTTTTCTCTTCATTTTCTATTTTTTTCCTGTATGTTCATCTTATCGTGAAACTTAAGAAAATGTATATTTAAAAAAAACTCACTGAGTTGAATGAAACTTCCATAAAACGGTACAAATTCCTGACTCCTCCCACTTCTAAATCCATCTGTGATTTGTTTGGCTGAAAAGGGAAATGCCATAAATGCCAGCTAGTTGCCAAGCACCTGAAATTTAATCACGTGTCTATGGGAATGCTGCAACAGTCATAAATAAGAGGACAGAGTTGTAAGTCCCTTTTTTCAGCACCGTCGTAACTTTGAACAATCTTTCAATGAAAGGTCATAAGTTGAGAACCACCTGTACTAACGTTCTGCCTGCAATCTGTAACCTGTTGTCCTCCTCTCTCCTTTCTCTTCTTGGGTGATCTTGTTGTGGTTCGCAGGCAGCCTGTGCAGATGGCAACAGAATCGGACAGTGGGGAAGAACGGGGAGCAGTCCAGGAGTCTGGAGAGGACTCAGATGAGGGTCCTGCTTCTGATGCAGAGATGGGGCTAGGACCATCTGTATGCTGATTCCAGAGCCTCCAGAATCTGACAGCAGCAAGGCAGAGGAACAAGGGGAGCTTGTTTCCAGTGTGAGTATGTGCAGAGCTGCTAGAAGGCAAGAGCAGATGACAAAAGGGGCGACTCAAGAGTAAGGCTTAGAGGTGATTGCCTCTCCCATAAGGTAAAAAGGAAGTGCAAAGGGACAGGAACCTTTGCAGGAAGCAACTTGGTTTGCTCTGTTCAGATTAAACCTTGAAGCTCTGTGTGGACTTTGTATTTTGCTTGGTTTTTTACAGTTAATTTGGTATTTTAGTTGTTAGCAGCAATTCAAAGGAGATAAAGGTGGGTGCTTATCTCCAAGGACTGTTTGGGACTCATTACAGGCTGGGAATGCACATAATTCCCAGCATTGAAATAAAACAAGAGTTGTTTGCACTAAGCATGTGCTTAATTATGGTTTCAGAAAGTCATGGTCAGAACAGATCTTTTCAAAGGGCCACAGTATCTCAACAAGATGGATGCAAACATAAATCGTTCCACACCGATGCTCTTTGGCTTCTGTCTGAGTATAATGTTCATTGCTTGAGCAAGTGCTCTTGTGTTGGGAAGTGTGATATACAGCACTCTCCAATTAGACACAACTTGGTACGACCTCTCTAACCAACATGTCACTGCTGGAGGCCAACTCAACAAGTGCGATGTAGGATCTGTTTATCTATCACATCCAAAACAGGCAGATGGAAGGAGGGATGGGTGGAAGGATGATCCATCCAGATAGTACGTTTGGTTTTTTTTTTCACTTGGCTCTGCAAATTTCATCCCTTCAATGTTAAACTCCGAACCCAGAGTAAGTTTTCTTGGAGTTAAGATAAGTCATCACAAGGTGTAAATCCTTTCTCCTCTGCTTAGCCAAGAAAACAGCTGATCCCAGTTAACTTCTTTAAATTTAGAGCATTTAATATCCCAATTTGGTAGAATGGACAAGAGTTTGGATTAGCTCAATATCAGAAGGAAAACATCAAGATCGTGAGAAGTGATAATTTCAATTTGTGTTGCATTTGTAAAGCTACACTTAGAATACAGCGCCGAGTTCTGGTCACCACAATATGAAAAAAAGATGTTGAGACTCTATGAAGAATGCAGAGAAGAGCAAACAAAGATGATTAAGGGACTGGAAGCTAAAACATATGAAGAACGGTTGCAGGAAGTGGATATATCTTGTTTGATGAAAATAAGGATCAGAGGTGACACGATAGCAGTATTCCAATATCTCAGGGGCTGCCCCAAAGAAGAGGGAGTCAAGCTATTCTCCAAAGCACCTGAAGGCAGGACCAGAAGCAATGGATGGAAACTAATCAAGGAGAGAAGCAACCTAGAACTAAGAGAAATTTCCTGACAGTTAGAACAATTAAAGGACTTGTCTACAGAAGCTGTAAATACTCCAACATTGGAAGTTTTTAAGAAGAGATTGGATAACCATTTATCCTGGATAATATGACTCCTACTTATAAGTTTGAAAAACGTTCATAAGTCACTTTTATGTGTGTGTACAGTGTGTGGGTGGATGGATGGATGGATGGATGGATGGATAGATAGATAGAGTTAGAGATAGAAATAGAAATAGAAATAGAGATAGAAGATAAAGGTTCCCCTCACACATACGTGCTAGTCATTTCTAGCTCTTGGGGGCAGTGCTCATCTCTGTTACAAAGCTGAAGAGCCAGAGCTGTCTGAAGAGGTTTCTGTGGTCATGTGGCCGGCATGACTAAATTCCAAAGGTGCACAGAATGCTGTTATCTTCCCACCAAAGGGGTCCATATTTTTCTTTCTAACTGCTAGGTTGGCAGAAGCTGGGACAAGTAACAGGAGCTCACTCTGTTACGCAGCGCTAGGGATTCAAACTGCCGAACTGTCGACCTTTCTGATCAACAAGCTCAGCATCTTAGTCACTGAGCCACCGCATCCCTACAGATATATATATAGCTAGATAGATGTATATATGTATATAATTTTAAAAGAGGAAGGTGAATCCATTCCTCTGCCACTTGTCAAGCCTATAGCTTGGAAGGATTGAATGCCTGTGCCAAGCATTTCCTCTGCCTCTTTTACATTTTGACATAAAATACAAAATCAAATAAGCTTTGTGCCTCCTTTTCTGGTTTGTTGTGGTTTGTTCATTTGTTTAGCGGAGAAAGATTCTCCTAGAAGGTTTCAACAGGCTACAACTCCCATTGTTGGACTTGGTTTAATCAGCTTGGTTTATTGCTAAGCTTTTTCTTCTGTTCTAGCTAATTCGGAATTATTGTTGCAATTGTGTTCCTGCTCAGAACTCAACTGCCTGAAGAGGATTAATGGAAGCACCCTGAGATAGCCAGAGAGGATCTGGCTGGCTTCCCATAAAGTTGACAGCAATAACTGAACATTCCTCTTTCTGGACAAAGCAGGATTTCAGTTGACATTGGTTAAGTCATTTAGGCTAATTGTGGGCTTCTATTTGAAGGCCTCTTAATGCTGTAGCCAAAATCTTGGATCAAGAGCAGAAAAACCCCAGGTTTCATGTGGGAATAAACTTTGACTTCAGTATTGGGTAATGATTAGTCTAAGACCTTATACATACATGTCTGCCTAAGGGTCACTGAGATAAGCAAGGAAATTAAAAACAAACACCAGGAACATTTAAGCAGCTCAGACGACTGTAAACAATTCTGTGTAATTATTTTAATCCACAATGTGAATGCTTACTATGTACGAAATTCTCAATAAAAGGGAGCACTAGAATTTGCTCTAGACTCCCATCCCGAGTACACCAGCCTCTGTGTCTCATTCTTTCCATGGGAGACCACCACAAGTGGTGACCCCGACGTGATCCACTGCAGGTGGTATGTGTCCAGACCTCTGTGTTTCCTCGCCTGGAATAGGTAAAGTACGTACTTAACTATTGCTGGACAATAGGATTTTTTCAGGGAACATGGGGGGAAAACTCTCTCAGCCACAGGAACGGCATGTTAGTGAGCTGCTGAAGTTAGTCAGGACAAACTTCTTTATCTTTAAACTCTCCGGGGGGGAGCAAATAGTTCTTTCAAAAGATAATGTGAGAGAGCTTCTGCAAGAGATCTGGCAGCAATGTCCCTGGTATCCAGAGAAAGGCTCTTTAAAGTTAGACACATGGAGGAGAATTGGAACTATCCTTCATGAAGAGCCATGGGCAACAGCTGAAATTTTGATATATTGGAAGGTTGTTATGACTGCTTTAGAGACCCAGCAACAACCTCTTTTAAAAACTTTAGTAGAACCCCCTCCTTATAAAGGAATTGTATTGCACCCGCCTAGCCCAAAACTGGAGTGTGCTTTATCATTTCCAACAGCGCCTACTCCAGTGGATGAGAAAATCCAACCAAAAACGGGAAAAGTTCAAGCAATGATGCATCAGGCTTTCAATGAGGGGAAATTAGAGATTCCCCAGATGAATTTGTTTCCAGTCAATAGGCAAGTGGATGCTCAAGGCAATCAGCAGACTGAATGGGTTCCGATTCCTTTAGCAATTCTTAGGGAAATTAAAAAAGCAGTTAAAGATTATGGTATTCAAAGTCCTTTTACAAAGGGGCTCCTGACAAGTTTGGCTACCACACGCATGATTCCTAGTGACTGGAAAGATTTAATGAGAATGATATTGAGCTCTACTCAGTATGTAGTTTTTGACTCAGAATACCAAAGGGAAGCTGTCACTAGGGGAAGGAATTCGGGGGCTGTATATACCAGACCAAATCTATGGGACAGGCTTGTTTGAATCCACTGCTGATCAAGCTGCTAATTTGCCTGATCACATATTTCCAGTGGTTATGGCAGCTGTCTTTGGGGCGTTGTCCCACATCCAGGATGTGGGAACCCCAGCACGGTCTTTTTCTCAAATTAAGCAAACAGCATCTGAGTCTTATAATGATTTTGTGGAAAGGCTGCAATTGGCTATTACCAGGCAAATCTCTAACGAGGAAGCTGCAAAAGAACTTTTGCTGAAATTGGCAGTTGAAAATGCAAACGCTGACTGCAAACGTATCTTACAGCCTTTGGTGGCTAGAGGTGAGGTTACTCTGGCTGAACTGTTAAAGGCATGTGCAGTGGTGGGTTCTCAGGCTTACAACATGGAGACTTTGACTATGGCATTGCGAAAAGGGATGAAACCTACAGGGAATTGTTTTAATTGTGGAAAGCCTGGCCATTTTAGAGCCCAGTGCCCCTGGGGGGGGGGATGGCATTTAACAAAAACAAAATTAAAGACGTCCGTCCAAAATCGGTCTGTCCAAAATGCAAAAAAGGGTTTCATTGGGCAAATCAATGTCGCTATGATCAGAACCAAAATCCGGGAAACTAAATTTGGGGCGTACAGCTAGCCCCACTCCCAAGGCTGTCACAAAAGCATTGCCTGCAATTACTGGGAGTGCAGGTTTGGGTTTAAAAATGTTGAACTCAATTAATGTGAACTTTCCTAATCAAGTGTACATTGAGGACACTCATTTGCATGGGCCACTGCCAGAAAAAACAGTGGGATTAGTACTTCCCATGTCTTCTGCATCAGAAAAAGGGTTTTTTGTTATTCCAGGAGTTATTGATCAAGATTATAAAGGAGTTATTAAGATACAATTGTAAACTGATACTCCTGCATCATTAATGTCCGGTGACTCTATTGCCCAGTTATTATTGCTTCCATACATCCCTATAAATCCTTTAATTGGGATCCCATGAACTGGTGGTTTTGGGTCCACTAAAATGGCAAGTTCTCCAGTTGCTGCAGAATTGCTAGCGCTGACAAAAAATTTGACTACAGACCAACCAAAAATGACAATTGAAATTCAGGGAAAATCATTTTCTGGCCTTATAGATTCCGGAGCAGATGTCTCTGTGATACGCCAAAAGAAATGACCAAATGAATGGGTGCTTGAAGACTCTCTGGCTGTTCGTGGAGTGGGTGGTATGCAGTTTGCAAGAAGTAGTGTACGTTGGTTGAAGGCATTGCATAGAGAAACTGGTGAGACTGCAAGGATTCAACCTCTTGTGTTGCCCCTGCATATAAACTTGTGGGGTAGAGATTTGCTGTCACAATTTTGCACAAAAATTGTTATTGGATAATGGAAAAATTACATGATCGATGCATTCCTGATACTCCGTTTGCTTTGGCAATTTTACAAACTCCAGCCTTGCCTACTGCAGCTTTATTTCAATTACATGAAGCGCAGGTTTATATCATTGAATGGTTACATTTGCAAAATACTCCCAGAAAAACAATTTCTACTATGGCTATGCTTTAGTGAGTTAATCATCAAAGGCTGAAATCGCAGTATGCATTTATATGGCATAGATCTAGTTCAGCTATTTTTACCTATCTCCCTCACTCTGTGGGAAACTTGGTATAGTCAATCCATTGAATTGCAAATTGCTCTTGAAAATTGGCCGGGGAAGATTTCTTGCCACACCCCCAGTGACCCTCGTTTCCAGTTGCTTCGAAACGTATCTGTAAATTTTAATTCAGTTATTGCTAAGCAGCCAGTTGGGGGAGTGACCGTTTATGCGGATGGTGGTAAGACCTATGGCACTTGTGCATGGAGATAGGAAGGGGTATGGAAAACAAAAATTACCCCTCCTCAGCAATCAGCACAAAGCGCTGAATTAACTGTTGCTATTTTGGCCTTACAGGAATTTGCACAAGAACCGCTAAATCTTATTGTGGACTCTCTTTACATTTATCAATTGATACTTAACATTGAATTTGCTTATCTTTCTCCATCTGTTGATGCTAATCTTATGAGTTTGTTTCTAGCTCTGCAAAGCTGTCTTCATTCTCGCACACATTCTCTACATATCGCACACATTCGCAGCCACCAGCCACTTCCCGGGGAGCTGCAGGAAGGGAATGATGTGGCTGATGCAGCAGCCTCAGCCATGTCCTGTCTCTCACTTTCCCCTGTTACTTCATGGGACTCACATAGCTATTTTCATCAAAATGCTAAAGCTCTTTGTAAACAATTTGGTCTCACTGCTGCAGAAGCTGCAGCTATTATTCAACAATGTCCTAGTTCTGCTTGTCAACTATGGCAGATGAATGTCACACAACACCCTTCCTTCAAACCATGGCACCATCTGCATGTCATCGTTGATACCTATTCAGGATTTATTATGGCAACACCTCAACAAGGAGAGGCTACAAAACATGTAGTCAACCATTGCCTCCGTACCTTCACACATGTGGGGCCACCAATGGAGATCAAAACTGATAATGGCCCTGCTTACATTAGCACCGCCTTTGCGGAATTTTGTCATCGATGGTCAATTATACATAAATTTGGCATTTCCTACAATTCCACTGGTCAGGCCATTGTGGAACAAGCTCATCAGATGCTAAAACAAGCACTCCTTCACACAAAAACAAAAATGAGGGACGTGGATGGATATGGCTTGCCTTACATACAAAACATTCTTAATATTACCTTATACACTTTAAATTTTTTTAAACATGACAGGATCTCCCGCTGCTATGGCAGCCAGTAGGCATTTTGCTTCCTCCCCTTCTGCAGGTACGCCAAGACCGAAAGTTCGGTATAAGAGACCACCAGATCCAACGTGGAAAGGACCTGTCCCGCTGATAACTTGGGGCCGAGGATACGCTGCTGTTGAAGATGAGGGGACAGTTGTTTGGGTTCCTGCTCGCTGTGTGCGTCCTTATCATCAGCCAAAGGGGCAAGGGGATGGATTTGGGGGAATGGAAAAGAAACACGTTGATCCAGGACATGGGGAAGCTAGCAAACCTTCATAATAAAACTGATTGTTGGATATGTATGCCTGGGTTCCCCAACCAGGGTTAAGGAGACAAGCTAAACAGAATGTGCAGCATTAGTCAGTTAGGCATACAGATAAATGAGTGAGCTAAGCTTGTATGTTTATTAACATACAGTAAAAATAACAGATACGCTTGTGCTATCAAAAATATAGTTTATTCCATTATGAGTTCATAGCATAGTCAAAATAACAGTCCAATAGTCATGTATCATTTAGTCAGTCCATTCAGGGATATTCAGTTAGCAAAGTCCGTGCAGAATATCCTATGTCAGTTCACTTACAAATCAGTCCTTTGTTTATCTCTCCCTTTCGAGCAAAGCAGTCTTGAGTCCATGCAGTAATTAGGGATCATCAAAGCAAGCTGTCGTCTTGCTTCTTTTAAAGTGCTTTCACAACCACTCCCTTAATTACAGTCCTACAGTTAAAGTTTCAGACACTTTAACTAACAAACTATGATTACATATTTAGTATTTTACCTAAACCAGTTAGGGTAAACAATGTTATCCCTAACACACATGCCAACTCACAAATCATCAGGGCTTCCAATGGTTGCAGTACCTCTGGCCGAAGGTGACTGGTATAAGGGACAATGCTATGGTTGTTCAGGGATGTGGTCTAACAGTTGGACTACAAGTAACATAAATACATTGCATCTTGGAAGCCGAATCCAAGAGGTGGTGGGTATCTGCTGGACCCACAATGAGATAGTAGAGAATATGACTTACTTGGGAACATATCCATTTTGTAACAAAACAATTATTATTGGCAATGGAAGTCGGGTTTATCCAGATGACATGAAAACTAATAATCTCACTTACTTTGTACATAATATTTCTAAATTTGATATCATATCTTTGATCAATGAAAATGGGTGTCCATTTATCCCTGCCACATGTTGTCCCACCATGATAGAAAACTAGCTGCCCAAATGTGCAAATGGGAAATACGTACCACCGCCCACTTATTTGGCTATGTTAATGGAATCTTTTGCACAATTAATCTATGCTGAACCAAATACGGTTGGTCATCTCCTGGGAGCAAATCTATGGTTGCTTTGTGAACGGATGGCCTATGATCGCATGCCAGCACGATGGAAAGGAGTCTGCACCTTTGGAAAAGTGATCCCATCTCATGTCATTTTAAAATCTTTGGGGACTGCTCATATCCGCAATGCGCGTTCTGCAACGGAAGTAAACTCTGTTTTGAATCATGACTACTGGACACAGATATCAAGAGGAGTTATTCCTCCTTTAGGAGTCATGATGAACTATAGAGATTTGCATCGTTTAAACAATTGGACAGTTACTATGTTTAAAGACACCATTAAAATGCTAAAGCTGCTTGAAGAAGAGCAAGGAAAAATCCTTGACTTTGTCCTGCAAACCAGATATGCGGTGGACACTATTTTGGCTACGCAAGGGGGAGTTTGAGCTGTGATTCATACATATTGTTGCATGTATATCTCTGATTATTCTCCAAACATTACAGCTACTATACAGCATATGGAACAAATCCTGAATGAGAATCCATTACAATCGGAGGACAAGGGACTGGACATGTGGTCTGCACTTTGGTCCTGGTTACCGGATGGTTCATGGATTTGTCACCTAATTGTTGGAGTGATATTGCTTTTTTTACTTTCTCTTTGTGTATGCTGTTGTATCCAATGTCTCCCTGGACTTTTAGAAATGTGTCGGGTGAAGCCTACGGAAGGAAAACTGTTGTTGCAAATGGCGAAAAGCTACCGAGGCATCCATGATCATCAAAAAACTAAAACAGGGGAGATGTGGGAATAAACTTTGACTTCAGTATTGGGTAATGATTAGTCTAAGACCTTATACATACATGTCTGCCTAAGGGTCACTGAGATAAGCAAGGAAATTAAAAACAAACACCAGGAACATTTAAGCAGCTCAGACGACTGTAAACAATTCTGTGTAATTATTTTAATCCACAATGTGAATGCTTACTATGTACGAAATTCTCAACAAAAGGGGAGCACTAGAATTTGCTCTAGGCTCCCATCCCGAGTACACCAGCCTGTATCTCATTCTTTCCATGGGAGACCACCACAGTTTCAGTCCCTTCTCAGTCACAAAAGGCCCTTTCTGTCAACTCAATCCATCTCATTGTTTCAAGAAAATTTTGGAAAATGGTATATATTAGGTCTCCTGCTTGAGCAGGGGGTTGGACTAGAAGACCTCCAAGGTCCCAAAGGGGGTGGGGCTAGACAGCCATTGCTGTGGGATACATTAATTTGAGCTCCTGCACCAAGTAGATTTGAGAATGTTCACTTTTGAGTCTGTGAGTTTTTGCGGACGATCCACATTTTTTTCCTCTCTCTTTAGCAGAAACTGCTGCTAAGAGAATATTGTGCACCTATTATTTTCTTTTCCATTTATTTGCAGCTTCCATGTGTTGTTGAGGGAGGATAATGTGTGTCATGCAGTACTTTCATTACTAAAACACAAAGTGCCAATTGCAAACAGAAGAAAGAAATAGCAAGTTGTTACCGTGCATTTGCCAAATGTTAGCAATTTGCTAACTGCCTTTGCAGCTTCCAAATGAAGACATTGATGGCCTGAAAATATTATATTTTGGGAGACAATTGTAAGCCTCAGGCTATAACATATCTTAAAATTAATCTAATAGGGCACAGCATGCCTAGAATATCATAATGCTATCTGCCAAGTGCTGCATTTAGAAGCTATTAAATAATGCTACAGAGAATTCTGACCATTCTTTATATTATAGGATTTGCCAAATGCCCACAAAGGTTCAATGAAGTTGGTCATTTTGAAATATAGAACAATGTGTGGTCTCCAATTCCTGAAACAGTGAACTCTGCATGGGTTTCCCCTTGGATATCAAAACTAGGAGACAGTGAGTTCTAGTGTCATCTTAGGCATGAAAGCCAGCTGGGTGACTTTGGGCCACTTTCTCTCTCTCAGTTCAACTCACCTCACAGGGTTGTTGTGGGGAAAACAGGAGAAAAGTGCATTAGGTATACAAATAATAAAGGTGAGAAAGAAAGAAAGAAAGAAAGAAAGAAAGAAAGAAAGAAAGAAAGAAAGAAAGAAAGAAAGAAAGAAAGAAAGAAAGAAAGAAAGAAGGAGGGAGGGAGGAAGGAAGGGGAGGGAGGAGATAGAGAGAGAAAGAAAGAAAGAATGAATGAACAAATGAAAGAAAGAAAGAAAGAAAGAAAGAAAGAAAGAAAGAAAGAAAGAGGAGAGAGAAAGAATGAAAGAAAGAAAGGGAAGGGAGGAAGGAAGAGAAGGAAAGAGAGAAAGAAAGAAAGAAAGAAAGAAAGAAAGAAAGAAAGAAAGAAAGAAAGAAAGAAAGAAAGAAAGAAAGAAAGGGGGAGGGAAGGAGAGAGGAGAAAGAAAGAAAGAAAGAAAGAAAGAAAGAAAGAAAGAAAGAAAGAAAGAAAGAAAGAAAGAAAGAAAGAAAGAAAGAAAGAGGGAGGGAGGGAAGGAGAGAGGAGAAAGAAAGAATGAAAGAAAGGGAAGGGAGGGAGAGAAGAGAAAAAGAATAAAAGAAAGAGAAGGGAGGGAGGATAGAAAAGAAGGAAGGAAGAAAAGAAGGAAAAGGAAGGAAGGGAAGAAGTAAGGGAGGGAGAGAAAGAAAGAAAGAAAGAAAGAAAGAAAGAAAGAAAGAAAGAAAGAAAGAAAGAAAGAAAGAAAGAAAGAAAGAAAGAAAGAAAGAAAGAAAGTCTTTTTTGACAGACCTGACTGTGTGAAATGGAGGCTATCAAGGCCTTCTTGGCTTTTGGTGGGGCACTGTGTCTGGGCCGGCAAATTCCCAAGAACCAGTTTAATGGGGTGATTAAAGTGCTGGACTAGAACATGCAAGTCTACATGCTGGCTGGGGAATTCTGGGAGTTGAAGTCCAAATATCTTTAAAAGTTTCTCAGGTTCAGAAACACTGTACTAGCACATGAGAGTCGAGGGGAAAGGGTATTATAATGGAATGAAGATTTAGAAGATATTTATGTAACAGTCACAAGATTTTACATTATGGGGGGGGAGGGGGAATTGACTTCTGTTCAAAGGAAAATCAGAAAGCCTTTGCCTTAAAGTCCTATATTGGTTCTATCTATACAGTCAGTAATTCCTTTGTTGTCATTTCTGTAATCCTGTCTCATTCTCCTCAATAAATCTTGTTGAAGAAAACTCTGTGAAAATCAGGCCACTTTTGGTTTTAGGAGCTGTCCAACAGCCTGATTTCATGTAATCCCAGGCAACTGAACTAACATTAAACTGTAACAGCAACAGCTTAAATTCCATGTGTATTGGGTAATGCAATGCAATGCAATACAATACAATACATCTTTAGCCACAGCCTGGAGCTGATTAGATTAAAAATTTACATTACCCCACCCAAATTCTAAAAAGACAGGGCATGACCTTTATGACATAATAAGATTAACCCATCATCACTGAAATAGTAAAAGACACAAGGTTTGCTACATCGCACAACCCCCTGGAGCATTTCAATCACAAAACACCAGAACCTTATAAAGATCTATCCACTCACTCGGCCATTTTGTCAGCCACCCCAGAAACATTGCTGCTGTCACTGAAGTTTCTGGAAATCAAATAAACCTTCTTTCCTTGCCAGTCAGCCTCCATTTTATTTCCAGCGCCTTTTTCCCAGCTTGGAACTGGGAGAAAGTTTTTCTTCCTACAATTTTTCAATACCAAACTAGTTAGGTTTATTTTTCAATGGCAGTATTCAAGTTGTTCAAATTCCTCCGAGCATCAATCTTATTTGCAGCATGTCCTTTTAATTTCTCCCTACTGGCAATTGAACAACATGGCTTTTAATCTTATTTTATTCTTTCCTTCCTAAGCATCTGGCTCCAAAACACATTTTCTGTTCTACATGGCCTCATTCTATAGTGACTCTAACGTACCTCGAAACTTTTCGTTTATTTTTGCTGTCACTTTGACCTTGCATTAAGTTTCAAACCTTTGCATGGATTGACATGGAATTCAGGCAATAAAGACTTTGTGTACATTCCAAAAATTATTTACAAGGGTTCCTCATCCAGATCCCTTTGTTTTCATTTTACAAAGGTTGCTCCAGAGAAACATGTTAGGGTAACTGATTTTAGGGACTGCATACTAAAAAACTTATGAATTACCTTATTTTTATTTTCATTTTCTTTCCCTCTGCACCCTTGACTTCACTAATCTGCCACTTGAATGTCATTTTTGTAATGCAAAATGGATACTGTGGAAAGCTTAAGGAGCAAAAAGAACACATGTACATACTGCAAATTTAGATAATAACTATAATTACTTTAATTCAACCCAGCAATTTTCAAACAGGGAAATTCCCCAGAAAAATGATATCTTTTTTTATGTAATTCTTTTCTTATTAATGCAATAATCTTTATACTCATTTGAACTACCTGAATTGCCTGATTTCCCCAGGATTTGGTAATTAAGTATTTTTGTTGAGAATGCAAAAAATGGACCAAGCTAATCAATTTGGAAACCAGTCTATTGCAATAACCAGTTAAAATATCCAGAAAACTTTTTATCAGTATATCCTTTTAATTCTGATTTCACCTGTTTTAGAAGTGTGGCTTCTGGCAAGTGTATATGTATATTGATTTACAAATAAGGGGAAAATTTACAGATAAACCTTGACTTACAATCACAATAGGAATTTCCATTACAAGTCGGTGCGATCATAAGTCATCATGTGACCACACCTGTTGTTTTTTTTTTATAACAAATTTTATTAATTTTACAAAAACAATACACAAGCCAGGCATAACAACTTGAAAAATCTTTTCTAAAATAATAATAATAATAATTAAAGAAGAGAGCCAATAGAACATACAAAATAATTCCAAATTGTAATATCAATATTTACATTATCTATTTAACTTCATATTTTATCCAAACTTCTCTTTTTATCCAAATTATATTTCTTGCTTATTAAAATTTTATTGCCTTTCATAAACATACAAAACACAGAACATAAAAACAAAAAAACAAAACTAAAACATCTTTTCTGAAGGCTGCCTGATCCCGGGTTGAAACTCTTCTCACAGTCACAAATTCAAACATCATATTCACTTTATATATCCTTCCATATCTTATCATCATTTTCTTTTTTTTTATAAACCAATTTTAACAAAACCAGTGCACAGACAATCAAGGCATAACAGCTTATAAATTCTTTTCTTAAAAAAATAGTAATAATTAAAGAAGAAAACCAATAGAACATAATGATTCCCAATTATAATATCAATATTTACTTTATCTATTTAACTTCATATCTTATCCCAACTTCTCCTTTTCATCCAAATTATTTCTTGTTAATTAAAATTTTATTGCCTTTTATCAACATACAAAACCCAAAAAAACATAACAAAACCTTTATATATCCTTCCATATCTTATTATCATTTTCAATAATATTCTTTGTCTGTTCTATTTCCAACTATCCATTTATCTTTTTTCTTTTACTATACTTCACCTATACACTAATTGGAGTGACGCCTTTAACTCATTACCCTAACTTAAAAGTACTTCATATAACACTTAATTTATCTTGGGATTCTGTTTAGTAGATTCTAAAATTACACAATAAATTTTATACTCTAAATACACATATAAAAACACAATCTTATGTACCTTCCAGAATCCCCCTTTTATCCTTAATTAGGTTCACCCATTGTCTCTAAATAAACTTTTTTTCTTTAGATCTTGCTTCCCACCATTGAGGCTTCTCCTCCCCCCCCCCTTTCTCTCTTGCTTATTCTTCTCCTTGCCCTTTTTACCCCTTTGTCTTTCCTCCTCCCTTTTCTTACTTCCTTTCCTTTGCTTTCTAATCTTGCATCCACCTTTCCTCTCATTTTTCTCTTTTTGGGTTGTTTTTTCAAACCTTAAAATCCCCTTTTTCTTATCCTCTTTCTCCTCCTCCCCGGAAAAAAACCATTGTTCATCAAAGATGGCTTCTTCTTCCTCTTCTTCTTTGTCCCAATCATTCTGCTGTGTAATCAACTTTTCATAAGTACATAACGCCATTTCTAAAAATTGAAATAAAGTGCCCAAAGTATATTTTCCATCTTGTTCTTCCTTTTTATATTTTTGATATTCAGTCTTTAGTTCATCCACAAGCAATGCCATCCTGAAAAGAGAAACTTTCCCCAAAACAACCACCTAAGTATTTTTAATCAAAAATAATTCAAAAAAAGTTCCAAAAGTTAATACTTTTCTTCCTTCTTCTATTTCTCTTTCTGGGGTTACTGTTTAATCAAAGAGGTCCAATTACCATATATCTTTCTTTGAGATTCTAGGCAATCTCCTCCTTTTTCCACTTCTGCTCCAATTTTTTTCCTCTCCCTTCCCACTTGCAACATCAATTTTTAAATGATCAAAAATCCATACCTCTAATAAGGGTTTTCCAATTTCTTAAATTTTTAAGTCCAATGTCCAAGAACTCTTTTGTCCCTTAACTTCAACTTTCAGAATAGTTCACCTTCAGTGCCCAAACAAATTTCAAATCTTCATCTGCTGTTTCCATGGGGTGGGAGAGTGAAGAAAAAAAAGTTCCCTTTAACAGCTTCTCCGCCGCTTTCAATCTTCTTAGGGATACGATGTATCCTCCAGCAATTCAGATAGCTCAGTTCCAACAAATTTAAAAGATGTTCAGCCAGCACTTTCACTTTTCTTGCTTCCTCCAGCACAATCTTACCCGGTTGCAGGCTTATTCGTGGTGGCCATTGCTGACCGCTGCTCCACCACCTTGGGAAAAAGGGGTTTTTCTGGATGAGGAGGGGGTCTGTGACACTCCCAACCCCCTGTCCGGCTCCCCTCTCTCTTCGGCTGTCCCTGCAGGGCAGCCATATCCCCCTGACCCATTTGGATTGGGGGTACCTCAGCGGCAAGCGCAGCAGGAATCGCGAACGGTCGCGAATTCCTGCTGCCACCGAAGCCACGCGGAACCGGAAACCCATGACCACACCTGTTTTTATCACCCTTTTATGGTGGTTGTAAAGCAAATCACTGTGGTCATTAAGCAAATCATATGATCATATCAGCATGGTGGTTTTAAGGTGAATCCAGCTTTCTGAAATGACTTTTTTTTCCAGAAACCAGCTGGGAAACTAAGAACATGACAACCTGAAAAAAGTAAATTGTCATCTATCAACACTGCTTGGAACCAATCCTAGGAGGAGGAGGAGGAGGAGGAGGAGGAGGAGGAGGAGGAGGAGGAGGAGGAGGAGGAGGAGGAGGAGGAGAAGAAGAAGAAGAAGAAGAAGAAGAAGAAGAAGAAGAAGAAGAAGAAGAAGAAGAAGAAGAAGAAGAAGAAGAAGAAGAAGAAGAAGAAGAACCAGCACAATACAGAGCTCTCCACCTCAAATTCCCAGAGCCAGTCCAGAAGGATACCATGATCGATAGTCCTGAAAGCCACTAAGATGTCAAGAAGACCAAGAATGGATACACTGCCTCATTCTGCCACACCTGGAAATTATCCAACAAGATGATAAACAGTATTTCTTAGACCCTGACTGAAAAGGGTCTAGATAATTCACTTCCAGAATCCTCTGTAGCTGCAGTAAGACCACCTTCTCCACTCTCTTCCCTAAAAAAAGATTGGAAACTCGACACAATACAGTATAACAAGAGTTGGAAGGGACCTTGGGAGTCTTCTAGTCCAATCCAGGAGACGCTGTATCATTCTGGGCAAATGGCTGTCCAATCTCTTCTTCAGAACCTCCAGTGATAGAGCACCCACAACTTCTGGAGGCAAGTTGTTCCATTGATGGGAAGTTTCCCTTGAAATTTAGGTTGCTTCTTTCCTTGATTAGTTTCCACCCATTGCTTCTTGTCCTGCCCTCAGGTGCTTTGGAGAATAGTTTGACTCCCTCTTCTTTGGGGCAGGCCCTCAAGTATTGGAAGACTGCGATCATGTCACTCTTAGACCTTCTTTTCATTAGACTACACATTCCCAGCTCCTGTAACCATTCATCCTACTATTATTTAGCATCCAGTCCCTGTGATGCCCCGGAGCACAACACAGATATAACACAGGCAGCTGGCTGTTCAAACCGCCCCTTTATTGCTCCAAATTTCCCCAAACGCTCCCATGTTTCTGGTAAGTCCCAGAGCAAAGTGATCTCACACACACACACATACACACCCCTCAAGCAGCCTCTGGCTGCAAATAATCCAACCCAACACTGTGAGCACCACAGCTGCAAAGCAAGAAATCCAGAAAGAATGCAAGGAATCCAGGAAAGTTCAAACATCAGCACACACAACACTCCAGGAATTCAGTGTTCGTTCACGACAAATGCCCCTCCCCACAGCTTCTCCTTAAGCCGCAGCCCCCAGTTGTGCCTTATGAAGAGGGGCGGCGTGCTCTCCTCCCAAGTACTTGAGTCAGTTTGCTCTGTTCTCTCCTTCTCTCCACTCTCCGTGCTCGAAGATCAGGAGGGAGTGGTCCTTGCTCATTGCCTGAGTTCCGTCTCTCAGGTTCACTGCTTAGCCTCTCTTGGTCATCCTGCCTCCCTGTCTACAAGCCATCCCAATCCTGAAAGGCCTGGCTTGACTGGCCCTGCTCCACCCCATTTTCCTCCAAAGCCAACAAGGCCATCCCCTCGATCTCCATCAGCTCCAATTCTGGCTCATCCTCCTCCACAGATTCAAACCCAGATTGGGGCATGACAGTCCCCTTTTTAGCCAGGCCCAGAGATAGTTTCATGAGGAGGGGGTGAACCACCCTCAACTTCCTATGAGATGGCGGGACCACTCCCTTGTCCTAAGAGGGATTAACTACTTCCAAAACCCAGCCACACATCCCCTATGAGGGGTCCTTGACCAACCAGGAGAAACATGGATATAATCCAGTGTTGACTGAGCTCAAGGATTGATTGAACTCCCTGACAATCCTGCCTAACTCACCCCTTTCACTTCTGTATAGTGTATTCTACAGTTTATGTAGGATCGGGGGCAGGGGGGATTCAAAAATCCCAGCAACCAGTTCACTGCGCAGTTGCTGGGTGGGCGTGGCCTAATGGAACTTCCAGGAGGGCCGTCTTCAGGGGTGGGATTCAATTTTTTTAACAACCAGTTCTGTGGGCGTGGCTTAGTTGGTGGATATGGCTTGGTGGTCGTGTTATTGGCTGGGCGTGGCCAACTCAGTATCACTCACATTGAGGCAGGCATCTCCTCACCTGGCCTCTCATGACTGTGGGGATGCTGCAACAGTCGTAAGTGTGAAAAATGGTCATAAGTCACTTTTTTCAATGATCAGTCCACACAAGCAAAATACCAGCAAAGGAGTGGGGGGGGAAAAAAACTCCAGAGAAGTTCCAGAGACAGGAAATCTAGTCCTGCCAAGAATGTAATAAGGGTTAACAGAGAGGCAGTTTCTGTAAGCAACACCAGAATGTTTCCTTCCTGCCTTCCTTACAGGATTAGGCCAGTAATTTCTTCTAACAACCGGTTCTCCAAACTGCTTAGAATGTTCACAACCAGTTCTAGCGAATAGGTGCAAACTGGTAGAATCTCACCCCTGCTTTCAAGTCTTCCAATGGTGCTTTTATTGCCACTGTAACTCAGTCCCTCCATTCTTCTTCTGAGGCCTTAGTAAGACCACACCTAGGGTACTGCATCCAATTTTGGTCACCACACTGTAAAAAAGATGTTGAGACTCTAGAAAGAGTACAGAGAAGAGCAACCAGGTTGATTAGGGGACTGGAGGCTAAAACATACAATGAATGGCTGCAGGAAGTGGGCCTGGCTAGTCTAGTGAAGAGAAGGACCAGGAGAGACAGGATAGCAGTTTTCCAATATTTGAGGGGCTCCCACAGAGAGGAGGAAGGGGTTAAGCTATTTTCTAAAGCGCCTGTAGGCCAGACAAGGAATAATAGATGGAAACTGAACCAGGAGAGATTTAACCTGGAAATAAGGAGAAATTTTCTGACAGGGAGAACAATCAACCAATGGAACAGAAGTTGCTCTCAGAAGTTGTGGGAGCTTCATCACTGGAGGCTTTCAAGAAGAGACTGGACTGCCATCTATCAGAAATGGTGTAGGGTCTCCTGGTTTGGAGGGGTGGGTTGGAATAGATGACCTACAAGATCCCTTCCAACTCTCTGAGTCATCCTCCTTTTTCTTTCTTTCCATCTTTACCACACCAGCACATTCATTCTCCAAGTTGGTTAGTAGATTGCAGAAGGTGAAAATACTTGTTTTCTTAATGGAAATATTGATCCTAAAGCTCATTTTAGATGAAAACATTACTGCCTTGGAATTTCCAATCTTTCACTACTCTTTCAACCCTCAAATTCAGAAAAAAAAAATCAGACTCAATTTTTAGCTTGTTGCTGGTTCTGTCTCCAACAGGTAAATTCAACCTTTTTTTTTTTTTTTTGCAGTTTTATCTAATCAGGGGATATTTTGTTCTAATCTCAGGGTTATGAAGCTAAGCAATATAAATAGTGATTTGGATGACCTCAAGTCATTGCTGTTTAGGATGTACCATGAGTGACAATGCATCAGACTCTCCTCATTAAATGCTCAAGAAATAAACATCAGTCAAATGTTTTATTACTGTGCTGCACTCTGAAGCATTTAATGAGGTAGGAGAAACCGTCTCCTAATTATGCTATTAACAGTAGTGATCATTAAAAAAAGATGAATCCTTTGCGAGTCTTAATACATCACGATGTTCTAGCTGTCATTTGTGTAAACCAGATCTGAACTACAAAGACGTGCTTAGAGCTGATAGAAGAAATTTTAAAATAGAATAGAATAGAGCTGGAAGGGATCTTGGAGGTCTTCTAGTCCAGCCCCCCCTCCCTCTGCCCCCGCTCAAGCAGGAGATCCTATACCATTTTAGACAAATGACTGTCTAATCTCTTCTTAAAAACCTCCAGTGATAGAGTACCCACAACGTCCAATAGAAAGCTGTTCCATTGGTTAATTGTCCTCATTGTTAAGAAATTTCTCCTCAATTCCAGGTTGCTTCTCTCCTTAATTAATTTCTGTTCATTGCTTCTTGTCCTGCCCTCTGGTGCTTTGGAAAATAAATTGACCCCCTTCTCTTTGTGGCAGCCCTTCAAATCTTGGAATACTGCTATCACTCCTAAATCATCTTTTCTTTGGACTAGTCAAACCCAAATCCTGCAACCATTCTTCGTTTGTTTTTGTCTCCAGGCCTTTGATCTCCTTAGTTGCTCTTCTCTGAACTTTCTCCCAAAATCTCAACATCTTTTTTGTCGAGGGGCGACCAAAACTGATTGCAGTATTCTGGGTGGGGTCTTTTTCTCATTATTTTTCTGATGATTAAAACCAGAGACCAGCATGCAATTCTCTTAAAATGTTTGAGAGTCCTTGACTTATCACTGGTTGTTTAATGTCCAAAGTTATGATTGACCAGAAAAAGTGACTTTCAATCTGTCTTTGAAATTAGGACTTCTGCACTGCCCCTCTGGTCTTATGACTGCATTTTGAATGTTTGGCAGCCAGCTCCTATTTATAACGAAATACAGTGTCTGGCGGTCATGTGATTTGTGACTTTTTTCTTTCTGACAAAAAAAGGCAAAAAACATCCATTGGATAAGCTGGATTTAAACTTAGCACCATATGATTTCCTTCACAACCATGTTACTCACTTAAAAGACCATGATGTCTTGTTTAACAATTGACATAAAATGGTTGTAAAATCAAAGATCTGTAAAGATATACAACCAAAATTCTGAGCTCAATTATCTATGGAGATGCTCAGTCATGCAGATCATGCTGTCCCAAAGAAGCTTTTTCAAGAGGCAACTGGCCTTCCTTGTTTTTCTTTGAAGATGTTTTGCTTCTCATCCAAGAAGCTTCTTCAGCTCTGACTGGATGGTGGGGTATGGAAGGAGTTATACTCCTTGCAGACAGCTGGTCATTTGCATCCTTTTAGAGAGACATTGAGACCACATGGGACTTTATCTGTGTCCTCAGGGTCACCTGAGTTGTGCAAATGGATGTAGAGCCTCCTTGGAACTGCTGAAAGGACTGTGTTATAGACTGGAGATAGATTATGTTGTATCCCTCAGGAGATGGATGTGTGGTATCCTTTCCCCTCTATTGAAAGAGGACTGTTGAATTTTAATATAGATGGCCTCTTTACCCTTCTTTCAAACTAGCGGTCCTCTCTGTCCAAAATGTAGGTTTTGCTGTCTTCAAAAGAGTGGCCTTTGTCTTGTAAATGCAGATGGGACTGCTGAACCTTGTCCTGATGGGTTTGTTCTGCTATGTTGTGCCATGCATTTAGGAAGTGGTTGTTTAGTTTCCCTGATATACAGGTCTGCACATGTCTCACTGCATTGTACTGCACATATCACACTGCTCAGTTTATGTCTGGGTGTTTTATCCTTGGGGTGGACAAGCTTCTATCTTTGTGTATTCTTGAGTTTAATGTGCACATAGGGGTTGTGCTGGCTGTAGTTATAAGCCAGAGACTACTTGTAAGGGAGGCAACAAAAGCAACTTAAAAGGGGCATGATTTTGCAAAGTAAAGTGTACTTATAATTGTATAAGGCAGTAAGTATTTGATTACATATAGAAACATAGATTGATTGGATGTGCATCCACTATTCCTAAGAAAAGAGCACAGAGCGGCTGGGTGGAATTAAGCATGTCATCAGCTTGAGTTGTTACATTCCCACAAAGCTTCTGGTCCTGCCCTCAGGTGCTTTGGAGAATAGCTTGACTCCGTCTTCTTTGTGGCAGCCCCTTCAGATATTGGAAGACTGCTATCATGTCACCTCTAGTCCTTCTTTTCGTTAAATGAGACATACCCAATTCCTGCAACCGTTCCTTATATGTTTTAGCCTCCAGCTCCCTAATCATCTTTATTGCTCTTCTCTGCACTCTTTCTAGAGTCTCAACATCTTTTTTACATTGTGATGACCAAAAGTGCATGTAGTATTCCGAGTGTGGCCTTACCAAGGCATTATAAAGTGGTATTAACACTTCATGTGATCTTGATTCTATCTCTCTGGTTATGCAGTCTAGAATTGTGTTGGCTTTTTTGGCTGCTGCACACTGCTGGCTCATATATAAATGGTTGTCCACTAGGATTCCAAGATCCCTCTCACAGTTACTACTATTGAGCAAGGTACCACATATATTGTACCTGTGCATTTGATTTTTCTTGCCTAAATGTAGAACCTTACTTTTTTCACCATTGAATTTCCTTTTGTTAAATAGCGCCCAATGTTCAAGTCTATCAAGATCCTTCTTAAGCCCATCTTCTGGAATGGTGGCTATTCCTGCCAGCTTGGTGTCGTCTGCAAATTTGATGTGTTCCCCCATCTATCCCCTTGTCCAAGTCATTGATGAAGATGTTGAAGAGTGTTGAACTTTAGTTTATTTAGTGTTGAACTTTAGTTGATCAGATTCAAACTTGAATAAATCTTCTATACTGCAACTTTACGAATGGTCCTAATTCTTTGTGCCTGACATTAATCTGGACAGTTAAAGTTCAGCACTAAATTGGTACTCGATAAGGCTCAACGAAATTCAGGAGGGGTTGAACTCAGAGCCCTTGTGGCTATGTAATGACTCTAAGATGATGACATACTTCTGCCCACCCCAGTTTTGCCTGTCATTCTCCGACCTATACTATCTGGCTGAGGAATTCTGGGAGTCAAAGCCCACACATCTTCACGTTACTATTGTTGAGAAGCATTGCTATATTTATTAAACAAACATAAGTCTTGCTTTAATTGCTTGCTCATTTCCTATTTCTGGTTCCCCTGACCCTTGGCTGGCCTGTCTTCCAGAATTTCTAATCAGTGGTAGCTGCCTTGACAATTACTAACTGCCAAATTGCTCTTACAATTCAAAATATATATTCTTTTAAAGATACCAATAAATCTGTTCTTAAGTAAATGGACTGGTCTAGTCTTCTATTTGAGATGTATTTTTTTAAAAAAAAGAACTGTAAAGATTGAATTATAGTTTTTGTTTTTTTAAAAAAACCCTGCTTAGTCTATCATTTTTCCCTCTACAATAAAATCCAGAACATTTTTAATGTTCTCATCATTTTAATTAGCAGACAGCTTGTTCCTTGCTATCTTTAAATCAGGATATATATCATGGTATGGACTCTCTGGATGATTGCATTTCTTGGCAGTAATATAATAAACTCCCTGTAGAGTTGCGTTGTGTACTCCGTTTTGTTCCTATTTCTTCTTTCTTAAAAAAAAAAGTCTCTACTGAAAGTGTGAATTACAGTCCCATCTTTTGATCCAATAAAGGCTGAAAATTTAAGATATTGTGATTTTCACTTTCAAATGTTCACTTCAATGTTGCTTCTTTATTACGTATGCTTTTAAGATGCTGTACCAGCCTGAGTCTGAACAGGGATTGTCATTATTCTAACTTCTGCTTCTGACCTCACTGCCGATTGCCTTACTTTGTTAAAAAGAACAATTGAATTAAATTATGCAATGTAATCATGTTTGTTGATCAAAGTATCGGTTTTTATGGGTTGGTTTAATGTTTTTCTTAATGCAGTTGTTTAAAAAAAGAGTAGGTTCATTGATGCAAAGTCACAGTTATGTGTACCCAAGCTAATCCTACATATAGGATATACTATACAGAATCCTACACAGGGTGGGATTCTACCAGTTTGGACCAGTTCAGGTGAATTGGATGTTGCATTTACATCTTGAACTGACTGTCTGGCCCCGTCCACCCTGCCCCTCCCCTCCCAGGAATCTCCACGGGGCCCGTTTTGGATGCAGGTAAGTGCAGGGTCCCTGCAGAGGCTCGGGGAGGGTGAAAAATGGGCTGAACTGGAAGTTCTGGAAGTTCCAGAAATGGGACTGTTTCTGGCTTCCAGAGGCCCTCTGGAGCCCAGGGGAGGCCATTTTTGGCCTCCCAGAGGCCCAAGGGAAGCCTCCAGACCCTGGAGAAGGTGAAAGACAACCAGGGGTGGGATTCTACAGGTTCGCACCTATTCTCTAAAATATTTGTCCGTTGCAGTGTCCCAGAGTCATGCAATCGCCTTTTGCAGGGAGTCTTCAAACTTGACAGCTTTAAGACTTGTGGACTTCAACTCCCAGTATTGCTCCTCCAGTCATGTTAGCTCAGGAATTCTGGGAGTTGAAGTCCACAAGTCTTAAAGCTGCCAAGTTTGAAGACCCTTGCCCTTTTGTGACCATCTGACAAGCAAAGTCAATAGGGAAGCAAGGCAGCCATTGTTAAGCAACACTGTTACGTGAACCGTGCTCCATTTTATGACCTTGCTTGCCACGGTTCTTAAGTGAATCACTGTAGTTGTTAAGTTAGGAACACGATGTTAAGTGAATCTGGACTTCCCCATTGACTTTGCTTATCAGGTCACAAAAGGGGATTGTACCCCAGGACACTGCAACGATCGTAACGATGAACTAGTTGCCAAGGGTCTGAAGTTTGATCACATGACCACAGAAGTGCTGCAATGGTGGTATGTCATAAGTCACTTTTTTCAGTGCCATTGTAACTTTGAACAGTCATTAAATGAATAGTTGTAAATTGAGGATTACCTGTAGCTATTTCTAACAGACAGGAAGCAGCAGGTGAAGCTAGGCAGAATCACACCTGATACCTGTACAATTAGCACAGTGCCCCCCCCCCCAGGTTATGCGCTTTCTCCACTTCTCTTCTCCCTATATACCAATGACTGCATCTCAAAGGATCCATCTGTCAAAATCTGAAGTTTGCAGATGACACCACAGTGATTGGTCTCATCCAAGACAACGACAAATCCGCACATAGACAGGAGGTTGTACAACCTCCCTTGTGGTGTAACCAGAACAATCTGGAACTGAACACACTCAAAACCATAGAAATGGTGGTAGACTTTAGAAGAAACCCTCCCATACTACTACCTTTTACAATACACCTCTTACAACACAGTATCAACAGTAGAGACCTTCAAATTTCTAGGTTCTATTATATCACAAGACCTAAAATGGACACCTAACATCAAAAAGGTCATCAAAAAAGCACAACAAAGAAAGTTCTGCGCCAACTCAGAAAGCTCAAACTGCCCAAGGAGCTGTTGATACAGTTCTACAGAGGAACTATTGAGTTTGTCATCTGCACCTCTATAACTGTCTGGTTTGGCTCTGCAACCCAACAGGACAGACACAGACTTCAGAGGATAATTAGGACTGCAGAAAAAAACATTGCTACCAACCTGCCTTCAATCGAGGACTTGTATACTGCACGAGTCAAAAAGAGGGCTGTGAAAATATTTACAGACCCCTCACATCCCAGACATAAACTGTTTCAACTCCTTCCCTCAAAACAACGCTATAGAGCACTATACACCAGAACAACTAGACACAAGAACAGTTTTTCCCCGAAAGCCATCATTCTGCTAAACAAATAATTCCCTCAACACTGTCCAACTATTTACAAAGTTTGCACTACTATTACTATTAATCTTCTCATCACTCCTTATCACCCAACCCCTCCCACTTGTGACTGCATGACTGTAACTTTGTCGCTTGTATCCTTACGATTTATATTGACTGTTTTCTAGTATGATTTGATTGCTTATTGTACCCTATGACTATTATGTGTCATACCTTATGATTCTTGACGAATTTATCTTTTCTTTTATGTACACTGAGAGTCTTTGCACAAAGATAAATTCCTTGTGTGTCCAGTCACACTTGGCCAATAAAAATCCTATTCTATTCTATTTAGCCAATATATTTTCTTAACTTTCAAAAGTTTTCAACATCGAAAAGATGATGAATGGCAGATGGAAAGGCAAAGATTTTTCTTAGGTGTCTTTTACCTGGCAATTACTTTCATTTCCCTAATTCACCCAAGGCTCCAATAAATAAAATAATTTTTTAAACAGAAGCTGTCACCATAATAGGGCAGGTTTTAAGGTTTAATTCACTTTCCGATACAAAGGGATGGTTTTGCCAATATTCTTTCCCTTTTCCTTTTTACTTAATAAGTTCATTTTACTGCCCTGAAATTTGGTATCTCTGGTATTAGTGTATAAAGTATTGTTATTTAGTTTAATGTCAAGTGGGAGATTAAGATTTTGAATTAATAACAAACTACAGGAACAGTTAATCTCCACAATAAGACAGATGCTGTTCTACCGTTATAAATCTAAACCAAAATGAAATAATAGGGATGTTTCATGGATTAGATCCACTCAACTTGCATTATGAACACTTATAGTACATACTTTGGCCTGGAAAGAAAACTTGGGGTGGTTTTATAAACTTTGCAAAACAAATCAAATCAAACTTCCAACATTCTAAATAAAGAATTAATTTAGGCTTCTGTATCAGAATACCTCCATATAAATGTGGAAGATAGCAATGTTTTTAATGTATTGTTTTTAATCAACAAAAATAAAATGTAAAACAGAAAAAAAGAGAAAAATGAACATCCAACACTAATAGTGAAAAGAAAAAAAAGGCTTGTGTACAAAAAATGGAAAAAGAAAAAATATCAAATAGGCGTAACTTTAAAGATAAAAATCCACCCTGGTTGGATGCTGACAAAGAAAGAAAGAAAGAACTAATAGGTTTTCCTTGCCTTACCTCTCAGGTATAACAATAGTTATTCCCATCCATATTTAACAAAAATGTTGTATTAAATAAATACTGTAAATATTCCAGCTATGGAAATCTATCTAATCTAATTGACCCCACATCTAATCATAATGGAAGATAACATTATTGTTATTCTGGAATTAATAATAACAATACATCAGTCAACTGAAAAAAGCAGTCTCATTTGGAACAGTTTACTTCCTGTGATGATACCTTTAACACCATCAAGCATCAACATCTGCCTATCCCAGGTCCTTGAACTCAGTAACTGGATAAAAAATGCCAAATCCAGTCTGAACATCTGGCTGATTGTGTGATGAATCAATACTGTCACCTTCCATTATGACATCTTCACAATGTTTGCTGCAATAACACACACACACACACACACACCCATCTCAAGTACTCCTTCGCATACCGTTCTGGACAAATGGCTGTCCAATCCAGTAATTAAACCTTAAAACCTGCCCTATAATGGTAATAGTTTCTGTTTAGATAAATTATTTTAAATTCATTTTTAACGTTCACCTGCATTTAAAAGGCAAAGGCCACTCTTTTGAAGACAGCAAAGACCACATTTTGGACAGAAAGGACCACTAGTTTGAAAGAGGGGTCAAAGAGGTCATCTATCTCAAAACTGAACAGCCCTACCTCAACAGAGGGGGAGGGATACAACATAATCTATCTCCAGTCTAAAACACAGTCTTTTCAGCAGTTCTAAGAAGGCTCCACACCATTTGCACTACAGGTGGTCCTCGACTTATAACAGTTCATTTAGTGACTGTTCGAACTTACAATGGCACTGAAAAACAGGACAGTTTTTCACACCAGGGTAGCATGCCCATGATCACATGATCAAAATTGAGATGCTTGGCAACTGGTTCATACTTATAACGGTTGCAACTTCCAAAGGTCATGTGATCCCTTTTTGCGTCCTTTTGACAGGCAAAGCCGATGGGGAAGCCAGACTCACTTAACAACTGCAATGATCCACTTTAACAACTATGGAAATGTCGTAAAGTGAGGTAAAATTCACTAAACAAATGTTTCATTTAGCAACATACATTTTGGGCTCAGTTGTGGCGGTAACCCAAGTACTAGCTGTACTCAGGTGACCCTGAGGACACAGATAAGCCTTCAAGTGGCCTCAATGTCTCTCTAAACAAGATGCAAATGACCAGCTGTCTGCAAGGAATACCAAATCCTTCCACTCCCCACCATCCAATCAGAGCTGAAGAAGCTTCTTGGGTGAGAAGCAAAACATCTTCAAAGAAAAAAACAGTGTGGGAAGCCAACCCATACAACCCTCCTTGAAGAATGAAATATTTTGAGGAATATTTTTTTTTAAAAAAAGCAGGATAAAATATTTCCCCTAAAAGAGAAATTTAAAAAAATCTTAAGGGAGACAGAAACTCAGAGCTCCAGAAACTCAGTATCTGCTTGGGAGCAGGAGCTCTGAAGTTCTATCTCCCTTAAGATTTTTTATTTCTCTTTTAAGGAAAATATTTTGTCCTGCCTTTTTTAAATATTCCTCAAAATACTTCTAGGACTGGAGGGGGAGGGGGGGAGTGTTGGCTTCTCACAGCAGAAAGTCCTGTTGCCTCTTGAGGGGAAAAAAAGCACTTTAGGGGCAGCTGAGATGCTAAGAGCGGATCCTCAGCCATTGATACTGGAGGCCCGCACGGACGCCTGGGGACGCTGGGCGTCCGCACGGGCCTCGGCGGCGGCCATGGGCGAAGCGGAGAGCTCGGCTGGGGCAGCGGAGGTGAAGCCCCCCTGCTCTGGCCTGGGCCCTGGGCCTGCTCCGCCCGCGATGGAGCCCGGGTCTCAAGCGTCGTCGGAGGACGCGGCGGCTGCGGCAGCCGCTATCGCTTCGGCCGGGATGTCAGCCACATCGGCGGCTCCGCCGCCGCCGCCTCCTCCGCCGCTGCTGCCCGTGCCGGTGGTGTGGAGCCCCGAAGTGGAGGTGTGCCTCTTCCATGCCATGCTGGGCCACAAGCCCGTCGGTGAGTGCTTTTGGGGAGGGGGGGGAGTGATAGAAACAGGCCGCAGGTCGAGCCTCGGCCTCGCGTAGCGGAGCCAACCGAGGCGAGGCGCGAGAAGGCGGGCGGGATTTTTAATGGCAGCGCGGGGTCTGGCCCGGCCACTTTCCGCCCGGCACTTCGTTTCCAAACTGGCTTAGTTTCACTTGGATTGCCGTTATCGTGGCCTTTTAGGGCTGGAGGGCAGAAGGATTTAATTTCTCAGGCTGTATGGGTGAAAAAGGGGGTATTTGCCCCGAAAATGAAAGTATTTTTTTTTTTTCATTCCGGGATAAATTCCAGGGTGGCCAGCTGTCTTTGAAACCTGAAGAAGCTGAGCTGGTTCTGATTATTATTGGTTATTATTGGATGGGAGACCACCAGGAAAGCCCAGGCCCAAGCTCATTTTAGGAGGCTCCCTCAAAAATGCAGCTCCGGTAGAAGAAGCTTCTCTTTTTAAGATTAAATTGAGAGAAAAGTCAATAATATTGATTGGAGCCCTCATTTTTATGAAAACAGACCAGGAGCTTGAAGCTAGATCTGTTCCATTAATAAGTTGAGAAAAATACTGTTATTACATGGTCACTACTAATGAACACTGTTTATCCAGACATTGAAATCGTTGCTCTTTCTTTTTATAGTAAAATATATATATATATATTTGAAACTAGACCTGTTCCCTCAAAAATTCACAAACTGCAAAATAGTGCTAATTCTTGAAAGCAGAATCAGGTTGAATTTGGGTCATTTGATGTAGTTGCCCTTTATTCTGTCTTGGCTCTTTACAAGAGAGTAGAACTTTGACCAAGAAGACCTTGGAATCTAAATTATTTGTGCATGATTTTTTTTTCTCCCATCAGGTTTTGCTTTCCTTGATTACAACCTGGAGAAATTTTTTCTCTGTCTCCATATTAAGTGTGACATAAGTAGTGTGATTTGGTACTTTGTGAATAAGTTCACAGAGGCAAAAATGGTTGGATTTTGTTAACCCTCATTGGCTCAACATACCCATTTGTCCTTGATGGATAAAGCATGCCATTTTTGCAAAAGTTTCCCAGCTTAACTCTCCCCAATGCACCTCTTACTCCCTGCAGCCAAATCTATGTGGTGTAATCTATTTGACCAATTGTATTCTAGATCCACTGCGGAGTTGTAAATTTTTAAACTAGATGTCTTGGGGGAGGTTTGTACTGCAGTATTTATGAAATAACTTGTGGCCTCAGCAGGCACCTTGCCTGGAATTGGAAGTTAAACCTGCTGAGGCCACAAGTTACTTTGTAAATACAACTGGTTCATTTTGTGACCATTTAAACTTAACAACAGCTTGTGACCATTGACATGATAATTTTTCATATTTATGACTTTTGCAGCATTCTCCCCCCCCCATGGTCATGTGATCAAAATTCAGATGCTTGGCAACTGACTTGTATTTATTATGGTTGCAAAGTTCTGGTGACATGTGATCCCTTTTGCCATTTTCTGACAAGCAAAGTCAAAGGGGAAGTCAGATTCACTTAATAACCATATTACTAATATAATTACTGCAGCAATTAACTTATCTCTGGCAAGAAATGTTGTAAAATGAGGCAAAAGTCACTTAATCGCCTTGCCTAGCAACAGAAATTTGGGGTTCGATTGGGGTCATAATTTGAGGACTACCTGAATTAGAGACTTCCAAGGAATGCCAATCATGCAGACTAGACTGGGTTTTTTGTTTTTTGTTTTTTTTTAAATTAAACTGCTTCTATATCATTTCCAAAGAGAATCATAGATGTGCCCAATAAATCAGTATTTCTCAACCATGCCAACTTTTAAGACGTGTGTTGAATTCCCAGAATTCCCCAGGCTGGGTAGGGAATTCTGGAATTGAAGTCCACACCTCTTATATGTTGTCAAGGTTCAGAAACACTGCATAAGCCATCAGAAGTCAAGTATGATACAAAGAAGTCTTTCTTTTTGTGTTAGCTTTTCTTCCCCCCCACCCCCCTCCACTGTTCTTACTCTTTCTTTCCCCTTCAGGTGTGAATCGCCATTTTCATATGATCTGTATCCGAGATAAATTTAGTCAGAATATTGGGAGGCAAATTTCTTCCAAAGTTATCTGGGATCACTTGAGCACGATGTATGACATGCAGGCACTGGTAAGTGTTGACAGGTGAACAACATAGGTCGGTGCCTCTGCTGACTTACAGCAATGAGGGCTGGCCATAGAAAATGCCTGCTCTGCAACCCAAGTCAGGTGGAGAAATGTTGATTGATTGTTGTTTCAGAGGGGAAACCATTGCTGGGTGGTCCTTTCTATCCCCCATGCTCCATTTTGCATCAGAGCTGCAGTTGCGTGCAGATAAAAAGATTCCACATGGGCTATTTTTCAGTCTTTGGAACTCCTGACTCCTGAGCCTGATCATAACATCAAAGAAATCATGTTCGGTGCAGAACACCCTCTTGGAAATACATGCTAAAATCAGTAACGATGAACCTTTTGGGCTCAGGGTGTCAAAAATTCAGAGAATACCAAACTTGACTCTGTTGACATGATAACCCGTCCAAGGAAAGAAGAGCAATTATTTTATTTTTAAAAAAAGATTACAGCCCAAATATGTGTGGTGCTATATATTATGTAAATAAATGTCAAATAATTAACAAAAATGAAATACTAGCAAAACAAACTCATTTTCAGAAGCTCCGAAGGCTGAATAAGTTCAGATCCCATTCTTGCCCAGTCTCCAAAAGTCACTAGAGAACTGGATGTACTTTCAAGAATAATTGGGTGTTGGTAAACACTGGTGTGTCACCCAAAACATGTCACCTTTGAGGTGCGTGCCATAGATTCGTCATCTTTGTGCTAGATTTTAAACACAGGTGTAAGAACCAGTGCAGTTATGGGGTTGAACTCCAGATGGGGAGAGCCAGATTGCAGTCCTCCCTTTGGATCACTTGGGGCTAATCACTGGATTGGGAAAACATCTGTCTTTCCACCCTTATTGGACAAAGAGGGTAGATTATGGCCTCAACCTTCAATAAAGAGACCTTTATCCTACAGTGAATTGATTTGGGTTGATACAATACATAATGTTAAGTTTTATATCATGCACCCATTTATCCTTTCATCTTGTCCTCCCTTATTAAACATCTTTCCTGGAATACCATATTATGCCTGCAGAAAGCTCTGTAGATATTGTAATATTGTGATCAGATAAAAAAGTGCAGAAATTGAGAACTGAAAAGACATCACAAGATCTAAAATTCATCTGAGAAGGCAATGCTTTTCGTTCTAGTTAATACCTTTCTTGTGCACATGCCATATATCTGTAGCACCCATTTAGGGATTATATGTGTGAGAAAGATACACAAATTGTAACGATTGCTGTTTTTGTATATTTTCATTCTTAAAGGAAATCTTACTTGTTGATGTTCAGTATCATAAGCAACAATAATACCATGCAGAATAATTCAATTTTGTACAGCATGATTTATGGTAGCATACAGTGCAGTCATAAAATAAAAACGAATACGTAAGAGAATAATGTAAATGCTGCATCAAACATCAACACATACAAGCTTTAAAAACCAACTACTGAGAAGTGTTGATCTTATGTGCTAAACAAGTTTAGGGGTCAGAAAAAAAAACAAAAGAAAAAAAGAAGGGCGAGAAACAAAATAGGAGCTCTTTCAAAATATTATGCCCTAAATGCAAAATTTTGTGTATGTTTATTTGGAAAAAAACTCAAGGTTGGCATAATCAGTTTAATTAATTTTTTTTTCTTTTTAAGCATGAGTCTGAGATTCTTCCTTTCCCCAATTCAGAAAAAAACTTCATCCTCCCTGAAGAAATTATTCAAGAAGTAAAAGAAGGTGAGACATTTGGATGTATGGTACATTTCTTGCAAACAAAATCTTACAGTAAAAGTCTGTATAAAATTGCAGCCTGCGCCATTACACTAGACGATATATTGATATAGTCCTTAAACGGCCAGAATTCGGCATGAGGTAGTCCTCAACTTACAACCATAATTTTTAAAGCAAGCTGTGATGTCTTTTTGAAAGTTATCCAAAAATAGCACCTGTTTACAAGGATACTGCAGCTTGCTTTTGGAAGCTGTTTTCTGCTATCCTCCAAATTGGCATCCCAATGATAGCACAGGTAAAACTTCCAAACCAAGATGAAGTGGCTTCTTAAACCTATGTTGTTTCCAGAAAATTTGGAAACCTGATCTAGGTTTGAAGCCTTCCGACTTCCGTCGCCAGAATTTTTAGCAGTGGCCATGCCGGGGTTAAGGAATGCTCCTAAATTCTTTCCTGAAAGCAGAGCATAGCGTAGCTCACGTTTTCATGAAGGAAGAAAACAAATCTCTATCTTAGAGGACGCTATTCATTTTTGGTGGAAATGGACTGATTACAATGAATTCTATGTTCCCTTCAATGCTTTTTGGATAAAAAAATATATTTTGAAAGCTGTTGAAATGGGGAAAGGCAACAACTTCAGGAGCACGGGAGAAATTTGCCAAAATGATAAAATTTGGATTTAAGTCATGATGTCATCCATTTTAGAGATGGAATAGGAATGTCCTCTCTTTTGCTCCAAACAAAAGAGGTTTTAGGACCGTACTAGTTGAATGTAAACTGTAAAAAATATGCATAATTTTTTGTGCCACTTGCTGCCCTGAAATTATTGCTCATTTCCTGCTTCTTTGTTTTGGAGGCTGTCAGTTTGGTTTGGTTTTTTTCCCCAACCCGTACTTCAAAAATAAAAAATTCCTACTTCTAGATGATTTGGTGGCAGCAGGAGCTGGCAGTGAAAAATCCTGTTGCCCCAAAACTCACTTGGGTGACCTTCTCAAGATCAGCTGAAGGAAGAAGGACCTTGAAATTCCCTATTTGCGCACTGTTCTGCTTCTCAATTCTTCACATAGGTAAAGTGATGATTGAAGACGATGTGAAGGAAGAAATAAAAGAAGAGATGGAAGCGCACTCAGCCGCCGAAGAAGGTATTTTGATATGTAAAAGACAAGTCTTCAGTAAGAAAAGGATTAGCCCTTATTAGATCTCACATGTGCAGGTCATTGTTTTAGAAGGTAAACTGTTTTAGAAGAGTTGAAAGAGATCGTGCATTGTTAAGAGGTGGGAAACTGCATGTTGCATTTCAACCTTGGCAACATAACAAGAGATTAGACAACCATTTGTCTGCAATGATACAGGGCAGAGGTCCCCAAACTTGGCAGCTTTAAGACTTGTAGACTTCAACTCCCAGAATTCTCCTGGCAGCATAGCAGGCTGGAGAATTCTGGGAGTTGAAGTCCACAAGTCTTAAAGTGGCCAAGTTTGGGGACCCCCAATATAGAGTTGAACTCCAAAATCCCTTCCAACTCTGTTAATTATGTTAAACTTAAGATATGTGGACTTCAACTCCCAGAATTCCTCAAAACTCTTATTCACGAGATCTAATTAGAGTCAACGTTCCAATGGTCAGTCTTCCTCTGAAGTCATGTGACCAAACATCAGACACTCAACAACAGGGCTGCATTTATGACAATGTCCTGCAGTCATGACCACATTTTAGGGTGGTTTTGCTGAAAACCAGCATTCCCTGTTTTCAGCAAAAGCCATGTCCATGACACATCATTGGTTTGCTTAATGACCACGATGATTTGTTTAACAGCTGCCACAAAAGTGGTGAAACTGGATCAGTTACATGATCAAACCATTCTCCGAATCATTTCCAGATACGACAGTAATGGGCCAGCTCCATTATATTTGTATCTTGAGGTCTACTTCTAGTTATTAAATAGAAAACTGACCATTTAGGTCCATGAAGAATCGGATAAAATCAGATGGGTGCAAATTGATCAAGGAGACAAACAACCTGGAATTAAGGAGAAACTTACTGACAGTGAGGACAATTAACCAGAGGAACAGCTTCCCTTCAGACGTTGTAGAGTCTTCATCACTGGAGGTTTTTAAGAAGAGACTGGACATCCACCTGTTTGAAATGATAGAGGGCCGTGATGGTGAACTTATGGCAAACATGCCATAAGTGGCACACAGAGCCATTTCGATGTGCGGACACGCAGGGCCCCATCAAAATTTACCTGTGTGTGTGTGTGCGCACCTCCCAGCTGATTTTTGGCCCGTTTGAAGCCATTTTCACCCTCCTAGAGGCTCAAGGGAAGCTCAGCAGCCTGAAAAACGGGCCGGTTTTCAGGCTCCAGAGGCCCTCCGGAGGCTGAAAACAGGCACTTCCAGACGGTATTTCCGGTATTTCCAGACAGCCCGTTTTTCAGCCTCCCGAGACTGCAGAAGCTTCCCTCAAGCCTCCGGGAGGGCAAAAACGGCCTCAAGTGGCCCCCAGAAATCAGCTGGGAGGCACGCGCATGCGCAGGTAAGGGGACGGGTGGGGGTGTTGCGTGTGCATGCGCGGGAGGGCGCGGGGCGCATTGCATTGTGAGTGCCAGCACACACCCGCTTTCAGCACACCACAACAAAAAGGTTTGCCATCACTGTTACAAGGTCTCCTGCTTATAGGGTTGGACTAGAAGACCCGCCAGGGTCCCTTCCAGCTGTATTCTGATTGATTGGTTGAAATGGTGGATAGAATGGCCCACTTTTAAGCCGCAGATAGATTTTGTTAATGTATATTTCTTATCAAAAGTACAATCACATGTGGAAAGAAATGCATCTAAATTCATTGCAGCCTTGCTCTTTTTGGGGGGAACGGAGATGTGACTTAAAATCATGGTTTTCATCATTGTGTGTTTCAGTATATGCTTCTCTGGGGAGCCTGACAAAGGCCACCGAAAAACCCAGCAGCAAAGAGAAGGAGAGAAGTTCCTCAGAGTCTGGATCCAAAGAAGGAGGAGATAAGAGGAAGCGGAACAGAGTCACAGAGAAGGTCTTAAATGCAAACAGCAACCCCTCCAGTCCCAGCGCAGCCAAAAGGCGCAGGACATAAAAGATGGCGGAACCACCCTGGAGCAGATCCTGGGGAAAATTGTAGGGTCCTAGTTAGCCCATCGGTGTTGAATGGGGGAGACAAAGTGAGATAAACTGGTTATCACCCCTCTAAAAGGAAGCAAGTGGTAGCTTTGTCCTCCAAATTTTAGGAATAGAGGGAGGCTTTACAGCAGATGCCAAACAAGTCCCAACGTTTCTTCTTGCTGTCAGATGCAAACTACAACTTAGTCTCATAACTGGATCTGTGGGAACCAAGGAACATCAGTTTTTTATTTAATTTTTTAGAGGCTTCTGTGTTTTGAACTGGAGCTGCCCCCCTTGGCGACTGCAGCACAATTCTTGATCACCAGAATCGGAACTTGCCCAAAACAACTTGAGTTTAATCACCCTGGGATCAGTCAGGCGTATTGCCTGGTATAACAGAAGAGAGTTCTCTGTATATTTGTATATCTGTATGTGGGGCTTTTTTTTTTAAATTCATTATTTAATTTACTGACTGTTTGGAAAGAAGTATTTTTTTGCAGAAATTCTTAAATAGAGGTTCGGGTAACTTTGCTATTTAAGCTATTTTGGAAGTAGGTTCAGGTTTTTACTTGAAAATGTGCTGAGTTTTTACGCACAGGTGTTAAAAGTTGAACTCTCTTAGTGTGTTCTGTATGATCCAATAGTAAAATTTCCTTCTCTGAATTAGGGAGGATTTAGAAAACACCTTTTGTAAGAAAAACAGTAACAGTTACGGTAACATTCAACATTCTGTTTGAATAAATTTCTGCTGTTCGATAAAATGGGTTCCAGTCCATTTTGTGTTTCATTCGAACCCTTTACATTTACAAACCTACATGAAGTCAGGTTTGTTTTCACCAAGTTCTAAGAAAAGCTCAGTTTATGGTCAGCTTTAATTCTTGCAAGCAGCCAGTGATTTTTCTCCACCCTTTAGGCCCGTGGTGGTGAACCTATGGCGCATGTGCCAGAGATGGCATGCAGAGCCCTCTCTATGGGCAGGTGAGCCGTGGCCCTGGCTCAGCTCTGCCACACATGTGCGCATGCCTCCTGCTGGCCAAACTTCACCTCTCTACCACGCATGCATGGGGGGGGCATGCACATGTGGGGGGAAATACTGGAAGTGATGAAATGGGCCTGCAGAAGCCTCTGGGAAGCCGAAAAAGGCCTCAACCCGGCCCAAAATCAGCTGTGACGCGCAGTACAGGTAAGCATGCATAGGAGTCCTGGGAGGGCCATACACATTGCCTTCTGGGTGCTGACATATGAGTGTAAGCCTGCAAGCACGCGCACAATTTTTGGCACAGGAGCACAAAAAGGTCAGCCACCAGTGGCCTATAGGCTAGTGTGTGTGTGTGTGTAGGTAGTCCTTAACCTACGACCACAATTGAGCCCAAAATTCCACTTGCTAATCGAGAGAGTTATTAAGTGCTCCATTTTATGACTTTGCCACAGTTGTTAAGTGAATCACTGCAGTTTTTAAGTTTGTAACAGGGTTGTTAAGTGAATCTGGCTTCCCCATTGGCTTTGCTTGTCAGAAGGTTGCAAAAGGGGATTACATGACCCTGGGACACTGCAACTGTCATAAATACGAGTCAGTTGCCAGGCAGCTGAATTTCAATTGCATGGCCATGGGGATAACTGCAAGGATTGTAAGTGTGAACAACTTCATCATAAGTCACTTTTTTTTTTCAGTGTCGTAACTTTGGTCATTAAACGAACTGTTGTAAGTCGACTTACCTCTGCTTTGTGCCATTTTCTTATTCTTCAGCTGGGAAATAATACAGATATACCTGTAGTTGCAATCTCCTCGCATATAGATAGTCCTCGAGTTACAACCACAATGAAGGCCAAAATATGTTTTGCTGAGTGAAACATTGAGTTTGCCCCATTTTACAAATTTTCTTGCCACGGAGGTTAAGTGAATCATTGCATTTTTTTTTAAAGTTAGCAACACGGTTGTTAAGTGGATCTGGCTTCCCCCCATTGACTTTGCTTATCAGAAGATCACAAAAGGGGATCACGTGACCCCAGGGACACTGCAGCTGTCATAAATATGAGTCAGTTGCCAAGCATCCGAATGTAAATCACTTAACCATGGGGATACTGCAGCGGTCATAAGTGTAAAAAAAATAGTCACAAGTCCCTCTTTTTTCAGTGCCACGGTCACTAAATGAACTGTTGCAAGTCGAGGACCACCTTCATCTGTGGGTAAATCTCTATAGCCAAATCGGCTTAATGTAACAATAGTTTTTACCCAACACACCTCAGATAAAGTGACCTTGCAGGCAGAATTAGATACAAATACAGAATAACAGAGATGGAAGGGACCTTGTAGGTCATCTAGTCCAACCCCCCTCCCCTGCCCAAGCAGGAGACCCTGCCTACACCATTTCTGAGGGATTAACAGAGTTGGAAGGGACTTTGTAGGTCACCTAGTCCAACCCCCCTCCCCTGCCCAAGCAGGAGACCCTGCCTACACCATTTCTGAGGGATTAACAGAGTCGGAAGGGATCTTGTAGGTCATCTAGTCCAACCCCCACCCACCCACCCAGCCCCCCCAAGCAGGAAACCCTGCCTACACCGTTTCTGACAGATGGCCTTCCAGTCGAGCTGGCGCCACTCGTTACAGTAAAAGACGATGCCTTCCTTAGCCGATGAGGCGGATGTCATGTGTGAATACAGCATTCGCGTGTTCGGCGTAATTTGGCGAAGGGTTAACGGAGAGGAAGGGGAGCCGCCTCCAGGGGGCGGTGGGAGGGGGGGCGGTCTCTGTCAATCAACGCCTCGAGTGGGAAGCAGAGCAGATTAGCCGCTCGCCTTCCCCGCCTCCCCCCGCCTTTCCTTTCTCCGAGCATTCCATTCTGGAACGTCAGAGGATCTCCCAACCTTCGGAAGGAACGTCGGCCGGCCAATCAGCGTGCGAGAAAAGCGACTCGGCTTGCGGTCTGGGGAGGGGAGGGTTCGAGGCCACCTCCTCCTCCTCCCCCTCGTTTTCCCCCCACGTGCCTTTCACTTTGATCTCGCCGTCGCTTCCTGCTCGCTTTTTTTTTTTCTTTCTTTCTTCCCTTTCCTTTTTTTTTTTCCTCTCTCGTTTCTTTCGCTTTCCTTTCTTCCGTTGCCATCGGGAGAGGCCAAGTGCGGCTCCGGAGCCATGGCGGCTTGGATAAGAGCGGGGAAGGAGAAACACCAAACCGGCGAAAGGGAGGAAGAAGAAGAGGAGAAAGAGGAGGAGGAGGAGGAGGAAGAAGACGAAGAGGAAGAAGACGCGGACGGAGCGGGTGGGCTTTGGAAGTACGATTCCACTTGGGAAGAGGAGGAGGAGGAGGAGGAGGAAGGGAGGCGGGAGAAGAAGACACGGGAACCGGCTTCTCAAGAAGACTCCACAGCCCGGGAAAAGCACAGCTGCTGGACGGCCAGCCCCTTGTGGGCCTCCGCTAGCCAGGTGAGAGATTTCTCGGGAACAAAAGAAAGAGCAGGGCGCCGATACCTGCGCTCCACTTGCGCCCTTTCCTAAATTGGGATCCTCAGCCGGCCAGGTATTCTTCCGGGCCCCTTCGTTGCCTCGGGATTGGGTTGACAGGTAGTCCTCGATTTATGACCTCCCCCATCCAGCCCATTGCTTCAGTGGTTCAGCGGATTTGGTCTCCTGCGACCTCTCTCTCCCTCCCCCTCCTTCCCTCTCCCCCTCTCTAAGTCTCCCCCTCCCTCCCCCCTCTCTCCCCAGTGGTTTAAAGAGGAATCCTTTTTGGTTGTTTAAGTGAGTTGGCCGGTTGTTAAGCGAATCTAGCTTCCCTCCCCCCTCCTTTGACTTTGCTTGTCAGAAGGTCGCCAAAGGAGATCGATCCCGTGAAGCTGGGGCCCTGCCACCGTCATAAATATGAGTCAGTTGCCAAGCGTCGTGAGTTTGGATCATGTGGTCGCGGGGGAGGCTCCCATGGTGGTCAGTGTGAAAATGGGTCAGAAGTCGGGTTTTTCGGCGCTGTTGTAACTTCGAACCATCCCTAAGCAAACTGTTGTAAGTCGAGGAACGCCTGTACTGTAACTTGTCCATGGGGCTGCCCTTGAAGAGTAGCCGGGTGCTTCAGCTGGTATAGAATGCAGCGATGGGGACAGTTAGGTATACAGGTAGTCCTCGACTTACAAGGGTTCTTTTAAGTCACTGTTTGAAGTTAAAACAGCATTACAAAATGACTTAGGGCTGTTTTTCACACTTACAACCAATGCAGCATCCCTGTGATCACATCATTAAAATTCAGACGCTTGTCAACTGACTCATATTTATGGCGGTTGCAGCATCTCGGGGGTCAAGTGATCGATCCCCTTTTGTGATCTTCTGACCAGCGAAATCAACAGGGAAGCCAGATTCACTTAACGACCATGTTACTTACTGCAGGGATTCACTTAACAACTGACAAGAAAGGTCGTAGAATGGGGCAAATCTCATTTAACAAATGGCAGATTCACAACAACCATGTTACTAACTTAACACCTGGGGTGATTCATTTAATAACTGTGGCAAGGAAAGTTGTAAAATGGGGCAAAACTCAATAAATGTCTCACTTAACAAAACGGGGCAAAATTCACTTAGCAATGGAAATTTGGGGCTCAGTTCTGGCCATAAATTGAGGACGGCCTATATACAACATTTTTCGCATTTAGAAATAATTCAAAACAACAGCAAATAGTCCTAAAACCACTTGGACTCAAAATAATAACAACCTCGGCAGATAATTTTTTATTTTTTTCCTTTCCAATTTTGTCCCTTTTCATGCAAACTCTAAGATTCAGGAAGAAAATCCAGGTTCTGTTTACTCCAGTTTAGGGAAATGGAAAGTAAAACTTGCATGAAAAATCTAGCCAAGGAGAAACAGAATCTAGTTTTGCCAGATGAGTGAAGAAACGAAACTGAATAAGCTTTCGGCATATTTTATGAGTCAAGGAAGCTGTAATCTGAACCAGTTCAGGCTAGCTCTAAATGGCAAGCGATGATTTCATTTTCCCCACAATTAGGAAGTAAAAATAAACAAAGTAACAGTCAATGGCTCTTGGGTAACAGGTTTGAAATGCTATTGTGTAAGAACTAAGCTGAGAAAAATCACAGGGTCTTCTGCATTTTTGGCCTCTGTCTTATGATGAATGCATTTTTTATGAGGACTACGATCATGATTTATCACTTATAGATTTTATGTACACTGAGAGCTTATGCAACGAAGACAAATTCCTTGTATGTCCAATCACATTTGGCCAATAAAGAATTCTATTCTATTCCAATTCCATTCCTATTCTATTTCTATTCTTATTCTAGTCCTTATTTCTATTCTATTTATTCTGTTCTGTTCTGTTCTATTTCTTATTTCTATTCTATGTATTCTATTTCTATTCTTACTCTATTCCTTATTTCTATTCTATTTGTTCTATTCTTATTCTATTCCTTGTTTATATTTATTTATTCTGTTCTATTTTTTATTTCTATTCTATTTATTCTATTTCTATTCTAATTCTTACTCTATTCCTTATTTCTATTCTATTTATTCTGTTCTGTTCTATGTATTCTATTCTAATTCTATTCTATTTATTCTGTCTGTTCTATTCTTCTATTCTTCTATTTCTTATTTCTATTCTATTTATTCTGTTCTATTTCTATTATATTCTGTTCTATGTTTAAGGGACACCGTGGCTCTTACACTGAGTTTGTCAATCAGAGGTCAGCAGTTCACCGGTTCAAATCCCCTAGTGCCCTGTTAATGGAGTGAGCTCCCGTTCCTTATCTCAGCTTCTGCCAACCTAACAGTTCGAAAGCATGTAAAAAAATGCAAGTAGAAAAATAGGGACCCCTTTGGTGGGAAGGGAACAGCATTCTGCGCATCTTCGGCATTTAGTCACGCCGGCCACATGACCATGGAGACGTCTTCGGACAGCGCTGGCTCTTCTTTGGCTTTGTAACGGAGATGAGCACCGCCCCCTAGAGCCAGAAACGATTAGCAGGTGTGTGCGTGGGGAACCTTTGCCCTTTACCTTATTCTATGTTTACTTTTAAAAGTGTGTTTTCTCTTCAGGAGTGGCAAAGACCAGGCCGTTCAACAGGAGGAGTTAAAAAATGGAAGGTAGGAAAATTCTCATCCGGGATGAGAGAGGCATGATTTTTAACCATTCCTGCTGACCACTGGAAGTTTACTTCTCATATTCAGAAACCAAAGATGTGGACAAAATCAGAAAGAATACACGGTTTGTTGGAATCCAGGTACTCCTCGTCTTACGACCACAGTTGGGCCCAGAATTTTCCATTGTTAAGCCAGGTGGTTGTTGAGTGAGTCACACCCTAATTTTAAAACACTTTTGCCATAGTTATTAAACCAATTGCTATGGTTGTTAAGTGTGGTCTTTAAGCAAATATAGTTTCCCTCATTGATTGCTTGTCGGAAGCTGGCTGGGAACGGCGTAAATGGTGATCATATGACGCCTCTAATGTCGTAAATACAAGTAGTCCTCGACTTAACAGCAGTTTGTTGAGTGACCGTTCAAAGTTACAGTGGCGCTGCAAAAAAGTGCCTTACGACCGTTTTTCACACGAGCATTGCACTATCCTGATGGCCACATAATCAAAATTCAGCAACTGGCTCATATTTATGACGGCTGCAGTGTCCTGGGGTCGTGTGATCCCCTTTTACGACCTTCTGATAAGAAAGGTCAATGGAGAAGCCAGATTCAGTAAGCAATCTTGCTAGTAACTTAACAGCTGCAGTGATTCACTTAAGAACACTTTCAAGAAAGGTCATAACATGGGGCAAAACTCACTTAACAAATGTCTCGCTTAACAACAGATACTCTGGGCTCAATTGTGGTCGTACGTTGAGGATTACCTCTACAGGTGGATTTACCAAGTGCCTGAAGTTTACTCACATGACCATGAGGATGCTTCAACGGTCGTAAGGGTAAGGACCAGTTGTAAGTCTTTGTTTCCAGTACTATCGTAACATTGAATGGTTGTTAAATGAATGGTAAGTCAAGGACTACTTGTATAACCTCTTTGCAGCCTTGACCAACAAAAATGAACTCTTTTACAGCATACTAGACGATAACCCGGCGTTGCCTGGGTATTTATTTATCCTAATCCTGTATTAGGCCAGAAAGCCCTGATTTTGGTGATCTGGAACAAATGTAATTTCTAATGTTGGATTATCCCCATTACCAGAGAGAGTCCCCTTGTGGAGTACTGTGAAAGTTTTTACCATGGCAACTCTGCAGCGTTGTACAGTAGAAGCCATTTTAAGGCAGTATGGTAGAAGCCATTTTAAGGCACAACAGGCTGTATCTTAACAAAACACACACCACGACAAGGGTTAGGAATGTTTTACTCCCACAGTATTTGTTTCCAGAGAGTAAGTAATCCGTGTACCAAGTTTGGTTAAAATTGCTTGAGGGGTTCTAGAGTTATGCTGGAACACACACACACACACACACACACACACACACATAAAATTAAAAAATAATATAAAGATAGATGATGGATAGTGGGCTAAATGAAGCATATGATAAATATTCAAATTAATGACATATATCAGGGGTGTCAAACTCAAGGCCTGTGGGATGCTTAAATCTGGCCCATGGTGCCAGCCTGGAAATAGCGAAAGGACTGGCCTGTGTTTCCTCTAGCAGCCAAAATGGATCGTGCGGGCAAAACGGGATGTGGGGGGACCACACACACCTTCCCATGCCTCGTTTTGGTTGGCAGGGTGCTACAAGAGGCCTCTGTCGCCTCTCTCCCCCACCCCCCAGTCGGCCTGCAGAGGAGGACTACAATGCTGATCCAGCCCTCAAAGAAATCCAGTTTGGCACTCCTGACATACCGGTTTTTGAGTACACAGTGCATGTAAATGCCACACTGAGCTAAGATGAACTAAAACAACAATGTGCTGAAAACCAGGAAAAAAAAAAAAAAGAATCACACTATGACCCATGAATAAAAGTGGCAAAAATTATGACAAGACCTTCCATTACCAAACAATTCAAGTCAATTCAAACAATTCAAATCAATTCAATGCATTGTTTATCTAAACTTGAAACTATATTCTGTGCAAAGATTGATGAAAACCAGCTGAGCTGGAATTCTTAATGCTTTTGCAAAGCAATGTACAGGACATTAGATTGAGTATCCATTGTATCGTTCATGAAGTCCATTATTCCATCGTGAGTACTAAAAGAGGTCATTCGTTGATCATGCATGCAAAGCGGTCATATTGATGAAACATGAATGCTTTCTGAATACATTCACCCTTGGTTTCTGAATATCCAAAATATTTCTCCCACAATCAAGCATGTAAGAATAGACAATAGCTGTAGTGTTTTTCAACCTTAGCAATTTGGAGATGCATGGCTGGTTGGGGAATTCTGGGAGTTGAAGTCCACGTCTTCAAATGGCCAAGGTTGAGAAACACTGCTGAAGAGCAAAAGATACAACCTGCAAAGACTCCAAAGTCATGAAGTTGCTATGCCTGCAGTGTTCAATGTCCTCTCTTCATCCAGCTAGTCCAGTAATCTGGCATGGCCCAGAGTTCTGTTGGGACTGAATTGCCCAATCAACATAGCTTGTGATGACCTGGGGCATGACACAAAGGCAACACAGTCAGATAAACAATAAGAGTTCCTTTATTATCTCCAACTTTGCCCCCAAATGTCCAGGTTACTTTCTGGCTGGAGAAAAACTCTCCCAGGAACAGCTTTTGACAGTAGAAAATTCAGTCCAAAAGAAGGTACACACAAACTGTAACTTAAAATCCAAACAACCAAACAGAAGTAAGTAGTTTGGCAAGGTAGGAGGAGGAATTTCAAGCTTGAAAGCACAGCAAAACTCACACAGTTGGGAAGATGCCAGGAACACAAATAAGCCACAACGATGCAACATAAAATCACGTTTGTTCCCAATGGCTTGCTGCATGCAGCTTACCTTTTTTATACACTCTGTTCCCAACTGCAGCTAATGAAGGGAATCAGGGCCCTTTCCTCCCCGTAAGCCACGCAACCCATGTTGCTCTCTTCTCCATTCCTCCCTGCGTGCCCTAGGATGAAGAGGGGGTGGGCCTGGGTCTTCCTCTGAATTCCCCCTCCCTTGTTCTACCTCTCCCCTGCTCTGCCTAGCTGGACTTTGCCCTTCCTCAATTTCTTCCACAGCCAACGGAGTCCCACTCCCTGTCAGTTGTTCAGATGGCGCAATTCATCCAAATGATGTTCTGCATCAAGAGTGTGCAAAAGTATAGGTGTGCGCTTAGGCACACCTGGCAGGGAGACTGGTTTCTGATTTATCACTGAAGTGGCATCTAAACCAGGTTTGATTGCTTACCCAGTAAGTCTAGAGGGTGCCATCTGATTGGTTGGTTAGCCTTAGGGGATAAGTCACATTCTACACCAGACTTGACAACTTTTAAGATTTGTGGACTTCAATTCCATACGGGCTAGAGAATTCTGGGAATTGAAGTCCACAAATCTTCAAATTGCCAAGGTTGAAGACTCCTGTTCTAAAAAAAAAAGAAGAAGAAGAAGTATGGATTGCAATGATTCTGGGTATTTTACAAAAAAATATAATTAGTTAACTTGTGAGAGAGGGAGAGCGTGGGAGAAAGAAAGAGAAATAGAAATATATAAAAATGGTCAGTCTCTACATGATCTGAGATACAAGATTTGGAATGCCCTCTTCAAACTGGGATAAAAAGAGTCTCAATTCAGCAGCTTTGGTGAGAATATAATTAGAAGGGAAATATTATTTCACCATATTCAGCTTCTAGAATCTAGAGCAATGTGAGATGACGGCATGTCACTAATCAAAGGAAATTAAAATAAGTCACATTTCCTTTTGCAGACGTTTAAGATTTAGATTTTACAAATAAAGCTCTTTTATTATCTTTTTATTAGAGCATAAATAGGCGTAACTGGATCGCAGCCAGAGATATGCAGAAGTACAGGCAGCATTATCCGGTAAGACTTTCTGTGCATTATGGTTATATTGACTGAGTTTCCATCTGGAGGGGTGTAATAGAAATTTGGGTTAAATTGCCTGTTGATTTTTGTTGTTTTGATCTGATTTTTCCCTGCTTACTGATTACTCACCACCTGAGTTGCAATTATTCAAGTTAGGGGGTCATAAACTTTTTTTTAAAAAAAGCTTGTGTTTGCTTTTTCTGATACAATTTGAGTATCAGAATAGAGAGAGTCCTTGTATTGGGACCCGTGAAGATATTTGGGTTACATAAAAGGAGTAAGTTGTTAAGAATAGGACAGCAAAGGTTTATGGGTGAAATGGTCCTTAAGAACTCCTGATCCTGGGTTTAATTGTGAATGGATTGATAATACCCCTATTTGCTTATCATTTCCCTTCCATCTCTCCCTCCCTCTCTCTCTTTTATTTTCCAGGAATTGAAAGAAAGTGAGGTCAGTGAGGAAGACATGTGGAATCTGAGCTTTTACAAAAATGAGATTAATTTTTTGCCCCGGGGTAAGGATTTTGAAACTGCTTGGTTTTCTGAGGGGAAGGGTGAGGATCATAATTGGATTTTCCTGTTGGCTTTTGACATGGCAATACATTGCATTTAGTTAAAATGCATACTTGCATTTTTTTTTCCTTGCATGCTCTTCCTTCCTTCCTTCCTTCCTTCCTTCCTTCCTTCCTTGATCTCTCTCTCTCTCCCTTCCTTTTTTTCTATTCTGATTCCTTCCCTTCCTTCTCCTTTTCCCCTCTGTTCCTTCTTTTCTTTCCTCTCTGTCTCTCTCTTGCTTGCCTCCCTTCTTTCCTTCCTCTCCTCTTGACTTACAACAGTTTGTATAATGACTGTGCGAGGTTACAACATCACTGGAAAAAGTGACTACAACATTACTGGAAAAAGTGACGTGATCGTTTTCATACTTAACAACCATTACAGCATCCCCATGGTCATGTGATACAGAATTTGGATGCTTGGCAACTGGCATGTACTTGTGACGTTCTGAGAAGGAAAGAGAATGGGGAAGTCAGTTCATTTAACAACCATGTTCACTTAACAACCATTATTAGCTTAATAATTGCAGTGATTTACTTAACAATAACCAGAAAGGTAATAAAATGGAGCAAAACTGTCTCGTTTAGAAAAATAAATTTTGGTCTTATTGTGGCTGTAAGTTAAGAACCACTTGACCCAGAGATAGAATTCAGAGCATAATTTTCTTTCCCTCTTTCACGCCTGCAGATACATGTACATAATTTTCTTTTCTGTAACTAGAAACCAAATTATTAGAAATAATTGCAACTGGCGGTGTTCTCTCCGAGTGTTTGTGGCTCAAGTGAGTTTTGCAAAAAGACTTTTTTAAAAAAATTCATTTGGACTCCTAAAGTCAGCACAGCAGCAGTGGAAAATAATTGCAGTAACACCAAATTCCCAGGCTAAATTTGCCCTTCTTCAGAGGAAGCATTGAACTTCTAAAGGAGAAATGAGGCCTGGCAGGGCTTCTGAGGTAAATTCCATACCAAGAGTTATAAAAACCAAGATCTCGTTTGAATTTCTCTCATACAAGTGGTCCTCGACTTACGATCACAGTTGAGCCCAACATTTCTGTTGCTAAGCCAGGCAGTTAAGTGTGTTTTGCCCAGTTTTATGATTTTCTTGCCACCGCTGTTCAGTGAATCACTGTAGTTGTTGAGTTAGTAATGTGGTTGTAAAAGTGAATCTGGCTTACCCATTGACTTTGGTTTGTCAGAAAGTCACAAAAAGACTCTGGATGCGGCAACTGTCATAAAGATGAACCAGTTGCCAAATGTCTGAATTTTGAGCACGTGCTACAACAACCGTGTTACTGACAGCAATGATTTGTCAGTGTATAAGGATTCATGACTGAAATGGAAATGGCAACAAGTCAGCCAATGGGAACTGTTTGGTGACTAAGAAACAGGATCAGTTGTGAGCCATGTCCGACAGCTAGGAGCCTGAGCATGGCTTAGCTTAACTGGTCTGTATAAGGCTTCTGTGATTCTGTGCAAATTTTTCCTTCTGTGAGTATGACTTCTGGATTCTGAGTTCTGGTTCTGACTTCTGCTGCATGGGTAACCTCATGCCTCTGTTGGAGACTGACTCCGAGGGAGAGGAGGAACAGCCGACAGAGTGGAAGTGTGGCTCGGGAGGCTGGGGAAGGGTAGAGGCTGGCTGGGCAGTCAGAGGAAGACCCAGGCCCATCCCCTCTCCATCCTAGGGCACGAAGGGAGGAGAGGATAAGGGAGAGACGTGAATGGCTTGGTCTACGGGGGAGGAAAGGGCCTTGATCCTCTTCATGGGCTGCAGCTGCGAGAACTGGCTAAAAGGACAGACATGCGTATGGGCCAGTGCTGGAAACAAAGCGTGGAAATATCTCTAGTCTGTCATTCCTCCCTGAGTTTGGCATCCTTCCCAGTGTGTGTTCCGATATCTGTGGATGTCTTCAAGCCCTGATCTTGCCCCGTTCCCTTAATTGGTACAGTGTGGCTTGTGTTGTTTTTACTCTTTATAATTAATCCTCCTTTTTGTAACTGTTTGTGGGGGAGTTTTTTGTCTCCAGTCAAGGATATTTGGAGCTTTGAAGCACAGTGAAGGAATACAAGGGGCTTCACCTGTTTTTGTGACTGTGTTTATTTTGTATCCCACCCTGTGTCATCACAAGTATTGTATATATGCATCATACTTTGTATTGTATATAAAGAAGTTTCTTCTATAATGAATGCTGCTGAATTATTTACTTGTGTGATGGTTGAATTGCTGCAAACTCTGACATGATTTACTTAACACCTGTGGCAAGAAAGATCATAAAAAGAGTGCAAAACTCAACTGTCTCACTTTGCAGGTTCAACTGTGGTTGTAAGTTGAGGACTCCCTGTTTTTTCCCATTCTGTAACCCATCTTAACATTTCTACTCCTTCCTCCTCCATAATCTTCATATTCGTGCTTTTTTTTTTCTTTACTGTTTCTTTCAAGGTCTGTACATTGAAGATCTGCTTGAGACATGGCAAGATAACTACAGCGTTTTGGAAGAAAACCATTCATATATTCAGTGGTAAAATTATGTACTTTCATTTAAATACATGACGGGGTCCAGAAAAAAGACTTTAGAAATAAAAATTGCTGGAAGCTGTCACATAGCTTGTATTGCATGTAATTTTTCCCAGCTACAGGTACTTCTCGACTTATGACCAGAATTTCCATTCTTTAAAAAAAAAAAAAAATTATTAGACAAACATAAACAAGAAGAAAAGAACATTAAAAACAATGAACATGGTGCAATCTTCCTAACCCACATAGTTGTCTTACATTGCTAAGTCATATGTAAAAATAGTACATATTTACATTCTAAATACATAGTATATAATATATACATATAATCATTTCTTATTATCTTGATGCTTCCTCCTTTCTAACCAACAATAAAACTTATCCCATACTTTGTAATAATCTGATTCATCCTTATTTTTGAATTCTTTTATCAGTTTGTCCATCTTCACACATCCAAATTTTTCTCAATTGTTTCTATTTCACTTGGAGTTTCTTTACATTTCCACTGTTGTGCATAGGCCAATCTTGCAGCAGTCATTACATGAATTATTAGGTATATAATATCTTTTTCATATGTTCCCACATTAATTCCTAACAAGAAAATTTCAGGTCTGTATTCTATTTTAATCTTACACATCTCTTCTAACCATTTCTGAATTTTCTGCCAAAACTTTTGGGCTTCAAACAGAATTTCCATTCCTAAGCAAGGCAGTTGCTAACTGAGTCACAGACTGATTTTATGATCTTTTTGGCCACAGTCCTTAAGTGACTTGCATGGTTGTTAAATGAATCTGGCTTCCCTTATTGACTCTATGTATCAGAAGCCGGACAGAAAACTCACAAATGGCAATCAAGAAAACTCTGGGATATTGCAACCATTGTAAATACATGCTGGCTGTTAAGTGCCTGATTGTTAATCACTTCTATGCCTAAATGCAAGTAGAATGTATGAATTTCAGTCTTAGGTTTGTCTGAAGTGGTATAAGGTCTCCTACTTGAACAGGGGGTTGGACTAGAAGACCTCCAAGGTCCCCTTCAACTCTACTTCTGCCAGAGTATGAGCTCCGGGACACTGCAACCATCATAAATGTGAGTCAGTTGCCAAGTGTGAATTTTGAACACATGATTCCAGGGATGCTGCAAAGGTCGTAAGTGCGAAAAACAGTCAAAAGGCCCCTTTTAGTGCGCTTGTAACTTCAAACGGTCACTAAATAAATTGCTAGAAGTCGAGAACCTGTAAAGCTTATTCCAATTGGTGCTTTTTATGTTGCAATATTTTAAAATGTTTTAATGCAAACATTCATTGGCAATTACCCCATTAAAAGTTATGGTCATAAGTCACCTTTTTCAGTGCCATTGTACCTTTGAATAGTCACTAAATGAGCTATCGCAAGGTTTTTTTTATGGGGTTTTTTTTTGGCACATTTACTATTGTAGAATAAATCCTACTCAAATCAGATTAACGTGCAATGTAGCAATTTTTGCAATTTGGATTCCAGCAGCAGACTGAGCCCAATGGGTGCAAAATGTCTAATTGCTTCTTTTAGATATGTGCAAAGTTTCTACGCTCAAGATATTTTGCACTTCCTTAACTCTTCTATATAGCTGCTGCTCGCTCAACTCAAAGCATCAGTCAAGTGAAGTATTTAATGCTGCCGTTTTGCCGCAGTACATTTTTTAGAATAGAATAGAATAAGGAATTAGAATAGAGTAGAATAGAATAGAATAAGGAATTAGAATAGAATAGAATAAGGAATTAGAATAGAACAGAATAGAATAGAATAAGGAATTAGAATACAATAGAATAGAATAGAATAAGGAATTAGAATACAATAGAATAACAGAGTTGGAAGGGACCTGGGAGGTCTTCCAGTCCAACCCCCTGCTTAGGCAGGAAACGTAGGCAGGAAATACCATTCTGGACATCTCTTCTTTAAAACTTCCACTGTTGGAACATTTACAACTTCTGGAGGCAAGAAATGGTTCCACTGATTCATTGTTCTAACCAGTGGTAGAATTCAAAAACTTTTACTACCGGTTCTGTGGGTGTGGTTTGATGGGCATGGCCATGTGACTGGGTGGGCGTGGCTTTTTATTTTATTTTTTTGCAGCCCCCACCTGTTTTTGGGAGCTTCTTAGCCTCAGAGAAGCCTCGGTGGGGGGGGGGGCATTCTTGCTCCCCTAAGGCTCCTCTGGAGCTCAGGAAGAAAAGGAACAGAGCCTGGGAGGGGCACACAGCATCCCTCCAAGCTCCATTTTGGAAAACATCTTTTCTGAACAGCAAATGTTTTTGTTCCTTCCAGGCTGTTTCCTTTGCGTGAACAAGGGATGAATTTTCATGCCAAACGGCTCACACACCAAGAAATTGAGGTAGGAGGATCATTTCTCCTTTTTATAATATCCCATCTCATCCATGAAATTGAAGTTTTGATGCTTCGTCTGATTGCCTCCACGGTATTTAGCTCAGTTTTACTAAGCATCACATTTTGGAAGTCATCAATACGTTTTTAAAAGAGCATAAAAATATTTGATGAGTTGACACCCACATGGTTGGAGGCAATACGCTAACTCTGTAAACCGCTTAGAGAGGGCTGTACAGTGGTAATGTGTCTTAACTGCTATGCTAGTGCTAGATCTTTGACATGGTATTTTCTTATATGCCTAAAGGTACTAGGGGATGATTTGATGTTTGATATCTTCTTTAACATCGCAGGCCTTCAAGAAATCTAAAGAAGTCATGGAGAGGTTTGTCCGGGCTTATAAACTCATGTTGAAATTTTACGGCATCAAGTTAATCAATGAGGAAACGGGAGAATTGACGAAAGCGGAAAACTGGGGTGAGCGATTTTGGAATCTCAACCGGTGAGTTTCTTCTGAGATTATTATCTCTTGGCAGCATGCTTGGTTGGTGGCACCTTATCAGAATTGCTGTATATGAATTGAATGCAACAAGTACTACGAGGAATCATGATGTCAACTCAAAATATTTCCATGGTCTTTTTAGAGCTGCCAACAGAAAGGGAAGGGGGAGCAGTGCAGCAGCTTGGAAATCAAAAGTGAATTCCATAAATAGTTTCCAAAGATAGCAGCTAGGTGACTGAAGTTTCTGCCATGCAAAATTCTAACTGGAGAGCATGATTGATGATTCTTGGCTATGAATGTGTCCCATTGGAGAATATGAATTACGATACACCTAGGAGGTGGGAAAACCAGGGTCAAGGGTTACAATGAATGATGTGTCTCGGAGTCGGCTACACACAGGCAGTGCTGGACATGTTAACTCCCAATAAATCCTTTTGAAATTCTGGAAATTTGGCTCAAGTGCATGATTTAATTGGGGGAACTACTGGAATCCTGACAGTATAGACTTTGATGATGGGGTCTTTGGTGCTCTCTGAGCTTGGTTGCTTTCTTGCAGACGTTTCATCACCCAACTAGGTAATGTCATCAGTGTTAGAAGGGAGTGGGCTTTGCTCTTATTTTTATATTGTATCAGTGTTGGCGGGGATATCCTTGGCAGTTCCTTGATTAGGCTGTTATTGGATCATTTGGATCTATTGGATAATTTTTCTGCATTAATATTTGCTTGATTTGGATATTGCTTACTTCATTTTTGCTCCAGTGTTAGTCTCAATGGTAATCTCTGATCACATGGTATTGATTGCTGGTAAGGAGGGGTTTTTTGGGGGCTTTTTTCTTTTCCTATGGGGATTTTTGATTGTCTCTTTTGAATGACGTGTAGATGTTGTTTTATATGCCTATTGAGGGCTGATTTGTTTTGAGTATCAGTTCCACTCCCTTGTAGCACTGATGATGTTACCTAGTTGGGTAATGCAGGGTCTGCAAGAAAATCACCATCTCAAAGAGCACCAAGGACCCCACTGTTCAACCCTGAGCTACAAAAATTATGTTCAGTCAGACAAGGATCACCTCTTGAGTAAATTCTCATTTCATACAAGCATAAGCTCCTTTGGATGTAATAGACAATCCTTTGGGAGTGATTCTTAGTGAAACCTTCAGGTTGTAGCTCTTGTGTGAATAAGTGTCTAGCTCAAAGCACCCCATCCTGAGTTTGGTTAGGTTAGGTCAGGACAACATCAAGGGACATTTCTGTAATAAGGGTGGAAAGGACCTTGGAGGTCTTCTAGTCCAATCCCCTGTTCAAGCAAGAGATGCTATACCATTTCAGACAAGCAGTTGTCCAAGCTCTTCTTTAAAATCTCCAATCTTGGAGCATTCACAACTTCTGGAGGCAAGTTGTTCCACTGATTAATTGTTCTCACTGTCCCGCAAATTTCTCCTTCGTTCTAGGTTGCTTCTCTCCTTGATGAGTTTCCACCCATTGCTTCTTGTCCTGCCCTCAGGTGCTTTGAAGAATAACTTGACTCCCTCTTCTTTGTGGCAGCCCCTGAGATATTGGACCACTGCTATCGTGTCACCCTAGTCCTTTTTTTTCCATTTTAAACTTGACATACCCAATTCCTGCAACCTTTCTTTATAAGTTGTAGCCTCCAGTCCCCTAATCCTCTTTGTTGCTTTTCTCTGCACTCTTTCTAGAGTCTTTTTTTATATTGTGGTGACCCAATACAAAATAAAATATTGCATCACCCCATATTTTATGGGGTGCAATATTCCAAGTGTGGTCTTACTAAGACATTATAAAGTGGTATTAGCATTTCATGTGATCTTGATTCTAGCCCTCTCTTCGTGCGGCCTAGGACTGTGTTGGCTTTTTTGGGTTGTTGGCAAAACTGTCATGAAACATGTTTACAAGAATGCAGGATTGCAGGATTGTGATGTCACTGCAATTGCAATGACATTGCAGTGAGGACAGTTAACCAGAGGAACAGTTTGCCTTCAGACGTTGTGGGTGCTTCATCACTAGAGGTTTTTAAGCAGAGACTAGACAGTCAGCCACTTGTCTGAAATGGTATAGGGTCTCCTGCTTCAGCAGAGGGCTTGAATAGAAGACCTCCAAGGTCCCTTCCAACTCTGTTCTGATTCTGGATGCTGCAAATGTCCATTAATTAATTATTTTTTTCTTAACTGCTCACCTGTCTCAGAGAAGGGCTCTAGGTAATATACAATTTAATCAATAAAATTAAGCATTTAAAATGCTGAAATTCAACTGAGTTGTTTGATCATGTGACATCCCGGGGGGGGGGGGGAACGGGACGACAACTGACCATTGGAATTTCAAATCCAGATCCTAAGTAGCTGTCCTCCCCTGGTAAGTCTGTCATAACTTTGACTGATTGCTAAACAACCAATCATAAGTTGAGAACTACCTGTAATACAATCCTTTAAATCTCAATTGTACCTAATGGTCCTTCTCTTTCCCCTCCCCCCCCACATAACTTTAAATGGTTGCTAAGCAACTGATCATAAGACGAGGCTACCTGTAATACAGATTTCAAAATCTGTTTTTTACGTCTCAATCATACTTAATTATCTTCTTTTTTTCCCCCTCCCACATAACTTTGAATGGTTGCTAAGCAACTGGTCGTGAAGCGAGGCCTACCTGTAATACAATGTCTCAATGGTATTTAATTGTCCTTCTCTTCCCCTCCACCTCTTGTCACACTATTTTTGTTGTCGTTGTTCAGGTACAGCCATAACAATTTACGGATCACTCGCATCCTGAAATGCTTGGGCGAGATGGACTATGAGGACTACCAAGTGCAGCTGGTGAAGTTCTTCCTGTCAGAGACTCTTGTCCACCAGAGGCTACCTCGGGTGCTGAGAAGCGTCTTGGACTACTTCATGTTCACCGTCCGAAGCAAACCCAAACGGAGGGAGTTGGTCTATTTTGCCTGGCAACACTTCAAGCCAAAGCGTGAATTTGTTTGGGGCCCTCACAAGAAACTGCGAAAGTTCAGACCTCTGTCCCTCAAGCTTCTGACTAACCCGGAAGAACAAGCACACGCCAAGGAAGAAGAGGGAGAAGTTGTGGAGAAGGACAGTGTTGAGTCCCCCAAAACAATCCTTCAGAGACTTGCAGAAAAACCTGAGCAGGAGGAAGCTGGAGAAACTCAAGAAAAAGATAAATGTGTCCTGTCAGGAGAGAGTTGTGTGGCTTGCCGTGATTTAGATACAACGGGACAACACAACCACAGGGAGCAGCCTGTATCCAGCATTAGTGCCACGTTGAGCCTTTCAGAAAATAACTCTGTGCAGGACAAAGGTATCCGGAGAAGTACCAACTCTGTAGAAGATGGTGAGCTGTTACAAGATGGGGAGGTTGTAGAACCTCTGATGAAGCCTGTGGGTGACTGTAAGAGTTCCAAAAATGCAAACCAATCTCAACTTGCATTGGTAACACTAGCCAAGGAAGAGAAGGAAGACCGCAAAAAAGTCCTAGTATCTTCTAATTCTCCGTTGGAGAGACAGGGCCATGCTGATGAGTGCGTGGGTGAAGCTGAGGGAGATAACCTCAAGGAATCCAAGAAGAGGAAGTTGGAGCTGAGCAGGTTAAGTGGAGAAATCCCCATAGCCCTTAAAAGTGATATTGAGAGGATCTCCCATAATCTTGGTGAGGTGGTCATTACAAAGGAGGAAGTTAGCATCTTGGCCCCCAAAGGTGGCCATGAGGATTTCCCAGATGGGAAGGAGATTGAATCGCTAGATATGGTGATCAAGAGACGGAAAGTAGACGTCGTACCCAAAGGTGGTCCTTCGGAAGCAGACTGTGAGGTGATCCCACCTGATGACCAAGGAGAAAGCTATGGAACTCATGATGATAAGGAGAAAGATCTTGTCTGCCAAGAAGAAACCAAAATGGCGGCTAATCCTTCTGCAGACACTCTGACAGGACACAAAGCTGGAGGGGGGGATGCATTGGTTGATTCCAACAAGAATGTCCTCCCTGATGATGGCTCTATGGTGGAGAAAGTGAATGAACAAAGGGCTACCACCACTCCAACAGAAAGTGAGGTCCCTTGGTTGTCTGAACCCATAACACCTCATGAAAGGGGCGTAAGAAACAATGCAGGATGGAAAGAACAGGAGTTTGAAGAAACTTCTGATGGTTCCCTAGAAAGTAATGAAATCTCCAAAATAAAGGAATATGAAAACACCACGGCTGGACCAGAAGAAGAGTAGTCCTATCCCAGATTGGATGAAGCCGTCCTAGAAATACTAGAGGTCAGAATGGGGTGTATCTTTTAAGAAACAGATCAAAATAACCCTTTGCTTTGTGGTCTCCGAGTTTTATAAACATAACACCTAAAGATAAATCTTCAGGATGAAAGGTTACCACACTTGGTTGGTAACTTGCTCATCTGATTATCCCATTTCTAGAAGTCTTTTATCTTTTAATTAATTGCCAGAGTGCTGTGTTCTCTTTTTAACACAAAGCACTCACCTGTTCAGTTCAAGGTATGCAACTTTACAGGTGTGTTTTCCAAGGTTTACTAGATGAGCTCCCAGAATGTTATTTGCTAAATTAAGTTTGTGTTTATTAAATAAAGATCTTTAATTTTGGAGGGTGACGTTTCTGGTTTCTTGATAAGGAAGGGAGAAAGTATGAATTAAACGTTCTTCCATTGTTCTTTTCTGACCAAGGCTTATTGAGACACTAACAAATACATGTTAGTCCCAAAAACCATTTTTAAAAATTTCAACGGCTATGAATTGTAGTCATTCACAGCTTGTAATGATTCTCCAACAGTTTACAAATAGTCCCATGGAAGTCTGCCAAAGTCCTTCGGTATAAGTCTGATAAGCATGCACCTTTATCTTCCTTGAAATGCTGCCAACGACTAAATGTCCAATTAGTTATACGAGGCCAAACAACACAAATTCAACACAAAGCTTCAGGTTTCAAACTGACCAGTACGAACAAAGTTGCTTCCTGCAAAGGCTCATGTCCCATTGCTCCTCCTTTATGTCCTATGGGAGGGCCAATCACCTCCAAGCCTTACTCCTGAATCGCCCCTTTTGTCTTAACTGTTCTTGCCTTCTGGCAGCTCTGCGCACGCGCGCACTGGGAACAGGCTCCCCTTGTTCCTCTGCCTTGCTGCTGTCAGATTCTGGAGGCTCCATAAGTCCCAGATGGCCCCGGCCCCATCTCTGTGTCGGATACAGGACCCTCGCCAGAGTCCTCCCCAGACTCTCAGACTGGCCCGTGTTCCTTCCCGCTGTCCAACTCTGCTGCTGTTTCTGCAGGCTATCGGCATACTACAACAGTTCTATGTGTCACCACTCTGGAATAAGGACACAGAGCATCGAGGAAGGAAAATAACATACAGGTGAATTGCAACCACAATTGAGTCCAAAACTTATGTTGCTAAGCAAGACAGTTGTTGTGAATGTTGCCTCATTTTGCAACCTTCCTTGCCATTGTTGTTAAATGAATCACAGCAATTATTAAGTTAATAACACGGTTGTTAAGTGAATCTGGCTTCCCCATTGCCTTTGCTTGTCAGAAGGTCGCAAAAGAGGATCACATGACCCCGGGACACTATAACCGTCATAAATATGAGTCAGTTGCCAAATGTCTGAATTTTGATCATATGACCATGTGGATGCTGCAACGGTCATATGTGTAAAAATGGGTCATAAGTCACTTTTTCAAAGATTTTGTAACTTCAAACAGTCACTAAATGAAAAGTAAATTGAGGAATACTATACTTGTATCTAATTATTCCCAGTGGTGCTTTTTGATTGGGGACATAAACTTCTGAAAATAGACAAGAAGCTCATAACTACTGACTAAAACTGAACTTAATTTGTTTCTTCTCTTGTTATATTGATAGCCTCCTATTAAATTTTTATGGAGTTCCTATGAGAATGGTGTGATGTAGTGAAAAAGAACGCTAGAACCTGGAGGTGGAGTGAAAAAGGGACTCAGCCTAGAATCCTTACATAGCCACAAGACAATGAAGTCCAACCCCCTTTGAGTAACAGATAACAGATAATCAGAATTGGAAGGGACTTTATAGGTCATTTAGTCCAACCTCCCCCCCCAAGTGGGAGACCCTACACCATTTCTGACAAATGGCAGTCTAATCTCTTTTTGAAAGTCTCAAGTGATGGCGTTCCCACAACTTCCGAGGAGAACTTCTGTTCCATTGGTTGATTGTTCTCACTGTCAGAAAGTTTCTCCTTATTTCCAGGTTAAATCTCTCCTTGTTCAGTTTCCATCCATTATTCCTTGTCTGGCCTCCAGGTGCTTTAGAAAATAGCTTGACCCCTTCCTCCACTCTGGGGCAGCCCCTCAAATACTGGAAGACTGCTATCCTGTCTCCCCTGGTCCTTCTCTTCCCTAGACTAGCCAAGCCCAGTTCCTGTGATGATTCCTGCCCTAATCATCCTAGTTGCTCTTCTCTGTCCTTTTTCTAGAGTCTCAACATCTTTTTATAGTATGGTGACCAAAACTGAATGGAGTACTCTAGGTGTGGTCTTACTAAGGCTTTATAGAGTGGTATTAGTACTTCATTTGATCTTGATTGTATCCCTCTGTTAATGCAGCTTAGGATTGCATTAATTTTAGGAGTGTCATTAGATACTCTAAGCAGGTACCGGCTGTTAGTTGAGAAGATTCCTATGCATAGGCTTTTAGCAATAAATCAGTTTAATTGAACTTTTACAAATGGATCTGGTCTTTCACTCCTGAAGGGTAGGAAAGGAATGAAGGAGATTTAATCAAGAGATGGAAACCAAATCTATTGGTGTTTTATCTCATGAACTTATCCCTGGTGCGGAGAAATCTGGAAAGAAGCCTTTTAAATCACCCAAGGAATCTCTACATTCTCAATCCACAAATAAATCAGGATTGGACATTGTCCTTGGTTTCCAACCATTCATTTATTGACCCTTCGAAGTTACAATGGTGCAAAAAAAAAAAAAAAGACTTACTTCCATTCCTCACACTTAAAGCCATTGTAACATTCCCATAGTCATGTGATCACAATTCTTGCACTTGGCAACCATTTAACAATGATTGCAGTATCCCAGGGTAACCAGGATTGCTACCTGCAACCTCAAGGCAGCTTCCAACAAAGTCGATGGGGAAGGCAGGATTTGCTTAAGGACTGTGTGATTCACATAATGACCATGGTGATTCACTTAATAGAATAAAATTCTTCATTGGCCAAGCGTGATTGGACACACAAGGAATTTGCCTTGGTGCAAATGCTCTCAGTATATATATAAAAAAGATACATTCGTCAAGAGTCAAGAATCATAAGGTCCAACGATAATAATCATAGGGTACAATAAGCCATCAAATACTAGGAAACAGTCAATATAAATCATAAGGATAGAAGCAACAAGGTTACAGTCCTCAGTGGGAGAAGATGGGTGAAAGGAACCATGAGAAGATTAATAGTGATAATAGACTTTGCAGACTTTGTAAATAGTTGAACAGTGTTGAGGGAATTATTTGTTTAGCAGAGTGGTGGTGTTCAGGGAAAAAACTGTCCTTGTGTCTAGTTGTGTTTAGGTGTGCACTGCTCTATAGCATCGTTTTGAGGGTAGGAGTTGAAAGTTTATGTCTAGGATGTGAGGGGTCTGTAAATATTTTCACAGCCCTCTTGAAGACAGGAGGGTAGTAATATTTTTTTCTGCAGTCCTAATTATCCTCTGAAGTCTGTATCTGTCCTGTTGGGTACTGTTCACCGCAAAAAAATTTATAACACTGGGTGTGATTCCCCTAACAACTGCATCGCTTAAGCAACAGAAGTTCTTGAAGTTTAGGGCTGCTGTATTTTTCACCACCTCAAAGATTGGCATTGCTAAAATCTCTGGAATTTTAATTCTCGCTTCCTTGACTTTGCCATCTGAGCTTATGATTAACCTGGTACATATAAAGGAAAAATCAACCTGTGATTTAGAAGAACGGGACACGTTGATCCAAAGCACCAAGAAGGTTTACTTTCCCACCTGGATCACTGTCAATACTTTAGAAGAAGCCCAGGCATTTTTTTTCTAAAGATGCAAGTTAGCATAAAAGCTTTCCAGAAAATAACACAAAATGAGAAAATTACTATAAGTTAATATGCATCATGATAGTTTAGTTTATTGTCATTGCACCTCGTACAACGAAATCAAACACCATCTTCAGTGCATATCATGACCATGAAAATAAGCACAAACACACATCCTTCACCCTTCACACATTGAACCGAAAACCCGCAACACTGCACCAATACTGCACAATACAGCAGAATTCAACAGAGCTACTGCCCTGGGATAGAAGCTGTTTTTCAGCCTATTTGTCCTTGTTTTTATTATTCTGTACCGTCTGCCAGATGGTAATAGTTCAAAAAAGGGGTGACCAGGATGAGATGGATCTTTGAGAATGTCTTGAACTTTCTTAAGGCAGCAGGAGCTATAAAGCTCTTCCTGATAGAAACCAGAAGTAGAATGGCAGCATGGTGGTCTAGTGATGAAGACGCTCGCCTCTCACCAGGTAGGTTTAGAGTTCAAACCTAGGTAGTAGCAGATGCTGTGAACTCTGTGTGGTGTCAGGAAGGGGATTCAGATCTATCCAGTCGTTCTGACTCTACTCTGGATAAAGGGATTGCAGAGTTGTAAAAAGGGAAGAGCAAATTTTGTTCATTATAACCCAGATGGAGCTGAGAAGGCAATTGGAAGAAATGACATTAAATTGGGCATCAACCTGCAGCCTAAAAGGGCTCAAGCTTTGAGCCTTTTCCCCAAGACCGTAGAACCATGATGGTGAACTTATGGCAGAGATGGCATGCGGAGCCCTCTAAGTGGGCATATATGCCATCGCCAGCTGCTCTGGTTTCTGGTTCATCAGCCAGCTGGTCTTCACAGGCACCAGAAAATGGTCCCAAAAATCAGGCCTTTTTCAGGTTGCTTTTTGGGCTGTTTTCGGGCTGGAAAATGACCCAGAAAATGGACTGAAAATGGCCCGAAACAGGGAAAAAACAGGCATGCGTGCACCAGCCAGCTGGTCTTCGGTTTTCCGGCACTCCAGCATGCATGCATTCACATGCGTTACAGTTTGGGCACTCAGTGCTGAAAAGGTTCACCATCACTGCCATAGAGGCATTGATCATAAGGACTGTGAATCTTAACTGGTAGCCCGATGGTTGCCAACTAGAAAGTAAAATCAGCTACAACAAAAAGTTATGCCAAAACCATAAGGTTATACAGAAGCAAGACATGGGTGTAAGCTAGTTATTTATTGTAGTCCTCAACTTGTGACCATAATTGGAACCAGACCTGTCACTAAGCCATGAGGTCGTTATGTAAGTCATCGTGTGACTGCACCTCATTTTATCACCTTTTTTTTTGCTGTGGTCATTAAGTGAATCACTAAGTGAATCTGGCTTTCCCCATTGGCTTTGCTGGTTGGAAGCTGGCTAGGAAGGCTGCCAACAATGAATACAGGTCCTGGGTTGTTACAACCCCTGTAAATATATGCTGGTTGTGAACCATTGAATCACAATCTCATGACCCTTCTGCCCCCCAAGAAATAGTGATGCACCTTAAGTGTTGGAACTGGTCTTAAGTCACTTTTTTCAGTGCTATTGTAACTTAAAATGGTCACTTCAACGTTCTCCATGGCATCTCCAGACCCTGTCACGTCTGTCACATGTGCTCAGTGTGAACCTGCTTTCATCTATGAAGAGCACAGGGCGCCAGTGGTGAATGTGCCAATCTTGGTGTTCTCTGGCAAATGCCAAACGTCCTGCAAGGTGTTGGGCTGTGGACTTGTGGACGTCGGGCCCTCATACCACCCTCATGGAGTCTGTTTCTGACCGTTTGAGCAGCCACATGCACATTTGTGGCCAGCTGGAGGTCATTTTGCAGGGCTCTGGCAGTGCTCCTCCTGTCCCTCCTTGCACAAAGGCGAAGGCAGCAGTCCTGATGCTGGGTTGTTGCCCTCCTATGGCCTCCTCCATGTCTCCTGATGTACTGGCCTGTCTCCTGGTAGCGCCTCCATGCTCTGGACACTACGGTGACAGACACAGCAAAGCTTCTTGCCACAGCTCGCATTGATGTGCCATCCAGGATAAGCTGCACTAACTGAGCCACTTGTGTGGATTGTAGACTCCGTCTCATGCTACCACTAGAGTGAAGGCACCACCAGCATTCAAAAGTGACCAAACCATCAGCCAGAAAGCATAGGAACTGAGAAGTGGTCTGTGGTTACCACCTGCAGAACCACTCCTTTAATGGGGATGTCTTGCTAACTGCCTATGCTTTCCACCTGTTGTCTATTCCATTTGCACAACAGCATGTGAAATTGATTGTCAATCAGTGTTGCTCCCTAAGTGGACAGTTTGATTTCACAGAAGTGTGATTGACTTGGAGTTACATTGTGTTGTTTAAGTGTTTCCTTTATTTTTTGGGGCAGTGTAGGTTGTTAATTGTATGAACAAAGAAACTCAACCAGCACTGTAGGGTTGTGAAAGAAAGCATGTAGGGCTGAATAGCTATAGCAGTATTTGTCAACCTTGGCTACTTTAAAATATATACTGTAGCAATAGCATTTAGACTTATATACTGCTTCCCAATGCTTTACAGACCTCTCTAAGCGGTTTACAGAGTCAACCTATTTCCCCCAACAATCTGGGTCCTCATTTTACCCACCTCAGAAGGATGGAAGGCTGAGTCAACCTTGAGCCTGGTGAGATTTGAACTGCCAAATTGCAGGCAGCCGGCAGTCAGCAGAAGTAGCCTGCAGTACTGCATTATAACCACTGCACCACCGTGGCTGCCTGAAAATATGAAAATATATGGACTTCAACTCCCAGAATTCCCCAGCCAGCCATGCCATAGGAATCTAGATCTATAGAAACTAGATCCTCTGTTTCCTTCACATTTAGTTCTAGATGGGATGATATTTCATTAGACAACAAGAGCACAATTTAGTGGTCCTTCTGAATCCGCGGCTCCTGTTGGAAGAGCAAGTGGCAGCTGTGACTTTGCTTCCATTTCTGGATGTGGAAGCCCTTCTCGCAGTCCTAATCACAGCTGGATTACTGTAATGCATTTTAGATGGGGCTGCCCTTGATCCAGAATGTGTTACTTACAAGCATACTTCAGTACACCCATCAACAACTGCAACTTTGCAAGATAGGGTTACCAGTAGACTTCTGAGCACAAGTCCAGTGGTCATCTATAAAACCTCTCATGGTGCACCTTATGGGACCGAGGAGATATCTTCTTCTCTGTTGCTGTGTTTGGTATAGCAACCCCAAAGAGGTTCATGCAGCTCCAACAGTCATTCAGCAAAGATGGAAGAACTGGTTGACTGTCATGAGGAAGCAACCAGAACCACTCCTGGAAAGTCTCAACAGTAGTTTTATTGCTCGACTATTTTACAAGAATCTCACCAGACAGACTGGATTCCCTTGGGAATAGCAAGATAAGGATTCTAGGGGAGGGGAGGCCTGTGCTGCTTTCTGCAATGCAAGGATTCTAAGCTTGTCTCTCTTTTGACACCTCCTTCCAGTCTAACTGGAGATTCCACCAGACGTAAAAGTAAAGGTTTCCCCTGTCCAGTCGTAACTGACTGTAGGGGGTGGTCTTCATTTCTGTTTCTTAGCCAAGGCAGCCAGCATTGTCCAAAGACATTTCCATGATTATGGGACCACCATGACAATGAACCAAGGAGCATGGAATGCGGTTACCTTCCCACCAAAGCAGTATCTATTTATCTACTTGCATTTGCATGTTTCTGAACTGTTTGCATGAAATGGAGAAAGGAACAGGAGCTCACACTGTTGCTCAGCACTCAAGTCTTGAATCTGGACGATTAGCTTTTGAGTTGACAAACTCCTCTGAGCTTCCATCACATCCTAATCATCATCATCATTTAACGACCCAATAATCCCTAGTGGGGTGGAATCTGGGCAACTGAATGGAGCTAGCAGAGTGTTTAAATGGCCGGATGCCCTTCCTGTTGCCAGCGTGGAGTTTTGTTCAGCAGATATATTCTCAGTGTTCCCAGAGAGAGAGAGAGAGACGTATCTGCCTCTACCTAGGATCGAACTCACAGACTCCTGATTATAAGGCGAGAGCTCTACTTCTGGACTATCGTACCACACTTTCCAGCACACCCTAATACTTACATGAAACGGTGCGGGGAGCCACAAGGTCATGGGGTTTTTGCAGAATCTGTTGAGTGCTGAATCCCATTTGTCAAAAAAATTGTCATCCTCACACACAAACAGCCGCCCCGAGAGATCTATCCACTATCTTTTGCTAGCAATTTGGACAATGTATGCCTCATCCTGCAAAACTCCAGACTACAAGCAGTGGTGGCCTTTTTCAGCTCCCGTGCCAATAACTGGGCGCACTGGCATGCCAGCACCCAGAAGGCCATGCGTGCTGGGGGGGGGGCATGCCCCCTGCACATGCATACACAACCCCCTTATGCCCTGCACATCTATGTGCATGGGCACAACAATCCCCCCTCGCACACCATGCATCTCTGTGCATTCGTACGCATCCCTCACGCAACCCTCTCCACCCCTGTGCATGCACACCACGTACCTGACAATCAGCTATTGGTTAGCGGCGCGCACAGACCTATGCAGTCGGGCCCTTCCGGGCGACCTTTTGCATGCCGAGGGAAATGGCTCTGCGTGCCATAGGTTCGCCAACACGGGACTAGAGAATATCCATGGATATTTATAGCCACCATTAACTGCTCTGATGGGCTGCTGTGTTCAGGAGATTCTCTAGACCAGGGGTATCCAACCTTGGCAACTTTAAGACTTATGGACTTCAACTCCCAGAATTCTTCAGCCAGCTGGCTGAGGAATTCTGGGAGTTGAAGTCCACAAGCCTTAAAGTTGCCATGGTTGGACACCCCCTGCTCTAGACAGTAGCTTAATATTTGTCCCGAAAAAAATCCTAAAGGAAGGTCAGGATATTTTGCAAGGGGAAATAGATTCTCTTGAGCAAACAGAGGAGATACATTAGCTAAACCAAGCCCTTTTTGGGTATACAATGGGCCTCTTTTCCTACCACTCTGTAGCTGAAGGCACACAGCAGGCTCTAAGAAATTTTGAGCTGTGAATGCGATGCCTCATGTCCAACTTTACAGTTGGACCGGCCCTTCTGCTCCTCCTCCTTTCTCCCCCACCTTTCTGGAGAACCTGGTGTGTTTTGTTTTTTTAATCCCCTCTCACTGAATGTTGCTCTTGGTTCATCTATCTGTCTTCCCTTGTCCTTCTGAAAAATCTAGAAGGAAGGTGGGTTTGTTCTGAAGTAAAAGGTGGATTGGATCAGCAGGGAAGGAGTTAATTAAAGTTGGAAGGAAGAAGAAAGCTACTGGTGTGCTTTAGGACTTGAAGGAATTAAACAGAGACAGCTATGGCTGGCTTATTTTTCCTTGGAATATTTTTATCTCAACTTTTAGCCATCGCTTCTGCTCAGGTAAGAGTCTCTTTGCCTTTTGGAAGGCCAGAACTTCAATCCGATAGCACTGGGGGCTAAATAGATTGTTATACTTCAGGTTCCAATATCCTCCTTTAAAATAATGAATGAGGATGCTGTCTTGCTGTATATAACAGAATAACAGAGTTGGAAGGGACCTTGGAGGTCTTCTAGTCCAACCCCCTGCTCAAGTAGGAAACCTGATAACATTTCAGACAAATGGTTGTCCAATCTCTTCTTAAAAGCCTCCAGTGTTGAAGGATCCACAACTTCCAGAGACAAGCTGTTCACTGATTAATTGTTCTGTTAGGAAGTTTCTCCTTAGTTCTACGTTGCTTCTCTCCTTGATTAGTTTCCATCCATTACTTCTTGTTCTGCCTTCAGATTCTTTAGAGAATAGGTTGACCCCCCGCTTCTTCGTGGCAACCTCTTAGATATTGGAACATTGCTATCATGTCATCCCTACTCCTTTTATTCATGTGTGTGTGTGTGTGTGTGTGTGTGTCTAAAGTTCCATCAACCTATAACATCTATTTTATTTTTATTCATTAATAAAAATTATATGGTCACCCAATTCACTCATGGTGACTTCAGGCAGATTTACAGAAATAAAATTAGATCTGATAAAGAGAATATTTGTAGCTTAGGGTTGAAATGATGGGTCCTTGGTGCTCTGTGATCTTTGTTGTTTTCCTGAAGATGTTTTAATACCAAACTAGGTAACATCATCAGTGCATTAATTGATGACATTATGTAGTTTGGTAATGAAACTTCAACAACCAAGCTCGCAGAACACTAAGAAACCCTCATAAAATTAGTTGCACAACTAATCAGCCCTGGGGACATCTAATGATTTACTCCAGATCCATTTTCTAGTGACAACTTCAACCAAAATAAGGCAAGAAATATCATCCTAAAAGTTGGTTTCCAGCTACTTGCAGAAAATAGCTGAGAATTATTTTTTAAAAAAATAACGTTGGGACTTTTTTAGTACACCAAAGGAAAGTTTCATGTATGTGCAATTAATTTTTGTCATCCCCATGTACTTTTCATGCAGGAACATATAAACAGAGCTATTTTTCTAAGCCAATTTCATAATTGACAGTAAAAACTGGATTAGTTTTACTGAGCTGGGCTTCCAGATCACATCAGGATCAGATAATAGAACGTTTTAAGTCACAAACCCTATTACCAAGCAGCCACATTGTGGATAAAATATTTTCAATTCCCTTTTTCCTTTTTTAGTATAGAAAAAATATGGATTTAAAAAAAAAAAAAAAAAGGCTTGGGGAAAAAGAATGCTTCAGGTGGAAGGATTAAGTTTCACAAGGTACAAAATGTCTTCTGTTCTGTATTTGCAGTTTCATCCACAATTTAATTTAGTCCTCTACTTGGAGTGTAAATATAAGTCAAGGCATTTATCCCGTTAAAAAGTCTATTTTAAAAAAGAACCTAAAACAAGTTAATGTGACTGAATAATGGAGAAAATATCTCTTTCTTAATTTAAGGGTGTTTTCTGCAGCCAAATTCAGGAATCAGGAATCTCTCCTCAGATGTGAGCAAATCTTGCTATACAATGAAACCTTTGTAGGTCCAAATTGGTTGAAAGTTTCTTTCTGGGACCAAGTTTTTTTTTTCCCCCACATAAAGAAACCTTTATAGCATCTTTTTTCCCCCTGCATACCTAAGGCTGAAAATAAAATACTGCTGGTATTTAGAACGTGATGCTGTCAGAATGAACTGTGAAATTCATTGGGAATTAAAGATATGCCTGTACCCACAACCCTGTTGTAAAGTTGTTCAACTACTCTTGCCTCCAGAAGTTGTGGATACTGGAGGGTTTTAAGAAGAGATTGGATAACAGTTTTGTCTGATATGCAGGGGTCTCCAACCTTAGCAACTTTAAGCCTGGAGGACTTCAACTCCCAGAATTCCCCAGCCACTTGGCTGGGGAATTCTGGGAGTTGAAGTCCTCCAGGCTTAAAATTGCTAAGGTTGGAGAGCCCTGTATGGTATAGAGTTTCCTGCTTGAGCAGGGAGAGGCTGGATTAGAAGACCTTCAAGATCCCTTCCAACTCTGTCATTCTGTTATTATTCTATTATTCTAACCTTAAGGCTGTCATAGCTTGCTTAACCTGGTTCCTGAATTAACCTGTTTTCTGAGCTATCACAACAGAACCAGGTCATAAATGAATCAAATGACCATACATGAAACCCGATATCAAACGCAAGTTGAAACAAACCAACTTGAGGGCTTAGTTTGGTTGTAGGCTTAAAAAGTAAATTTTCCTGGCCTATTTATACCAATGGCTGCATATAAAGGTGGCATAATGGTTAGAACGCAGTATTGCAGGCTAATTCTGCCATCTGCCAGGAGTTTGATTCTCACTGGTTCAAGGTTAACTCAGCCTTCCATCCCTCCAAGGTGGGTAAAATGAGGACCCAGATTGTTGGCTGACTCTGTAAACTGTTTAGAGAGGGCTGTAAACACTTGTGAAGCGGTATATATAAGTGCTATTCCTTCCTTCCTTCCTTCCTTCCTTCCTTCCTTCCTTCCTCATTCTCCTTCCTAGTGGCACAGTGGTTAGAATACAGTATTGCAGGCTAATTCTGCTGGATGCCAGCAGTTCAATTCTGACAGGCTCAAAGTTCACTCAGCCTTCTGTCTTTCTAAGGTTGGTAAAATGAGGATCCAGATTGTTGGGGGGGGCAATATGTTGACTCTCTAAACCACGTAGAGAGGGCTGGAAAGCCCTGTGAAGCAGTATATAAGTCTATTTATTTATTTCCAAAATGAGATGGCCCCAAAGAAGAAAATCCAATTCACCAGAGGGAGGGAGAGTGGTATCGCAATGAATTTCAGTTCCTATTGGAATTTTAAGAGTCTGAATATTTTGCCTTGTCATGCACTCGTTTCAAACGGTAACTTTCTTCTGATCTGAGGCTTCCATTTTCCTCTCTCCAGAAGCCAGGACCACGAGGCTTGCCTGGACCACGAGGACCTCCTGGGACACCTGGCAAGGATGGCATTGATGTAAGTATCAAGGAGGCCAGAGTCAGTTCAGACTAGAACCTGAAGGGGGTAGACGGCAGGGGTGATGCAGAAATACAATTTTATGTCATTTGGTTCTATTTTACATATTTATGTCTTAAATGATTGCATTTTATCCTATATAACGATTGTATTTTACCCTACTCTTGTTTCAAATGGTTCGTTTAGAATTTTATGGGTAATATGTGTTTGAACCTGTATATTGATATGGTCTATAGCATTGGTCGCCAACCAGTGGACCGGGGACCACTGATGGTCCACGAGAAAATTTTGGTGGTCCGCAGAGAAATGTCAACCCCCCCCCCAAAGCAATTAATCCAGGCTGCGCGAGAACACAAGGCTGTGCCGCCCACATGGCCCCTGGGAACACAAGGCTTGTGTTGCTTGCATTGCCAACAACATGAGGTAGTGAGGGGAGGGGGGGAAAGGTGGAGTGGGGGGACTTGCTCCACTCGCCCCATGTGCCTTGCCTGGCCACCAGGCTGCTTCTTTCTGCTTCTTTCTTTTTCTGCTTTTGGCTGCAGACAAGGAAAGCAGCAAAAGTCTTTCTTTCTCTCCCCCAAACTCCTCCAGAAATGAGTCTTTGGGACCCTGCAAGACACCCTGCTCCAAGAGTCTCACAAAGACTCGTTTCTGGTGGAGTTTGGGGGAGAGAAGGAAAGACTTCTGCAGCTTCTGCTGCTTTCCTTGCATGAAGCCAAAAGTCTCTCCCAATCCCCCAAGATCGGAGCTGGAGACAGTATCTGCAATCCCATCTATCAGTAGGAAAAACGGGGTGGGGAATTTTCCTGCAGACTTTTTTGGGGGATTTTCCCAGGGTCTCTGGTCCACGGGATTTAAAATTATGAGTTTGGTGGTCCCGGAGGTCCTAAAGGTTGGCGACCCCTGGTCTATAGCAGTGATGGCTAACCTTTTCTGGACAGAGTGCCCACAGTATATGTGCCAAAACCCCCAAAATGCAATGTGTATGCCGCCCCTGTGCATGCGCCCCAACCCCCATGCATGTATGCATGGCCCCTGCACAGGTGCCTTTCTCCCCATGCATGTGCAGGCAGCCTCTTAGCATATACCCCGCTCCCTCACATGTGCCCCCTCTGCACATGCCACATTTCCCGCATATGCGCACACAGCCCCTGGCCCCCCACTCATGCACAGCAGAGACCCGACGACCACCTGGCCAGCAAGAGGCACATGTGCATGTGCAGTGGAGTTGAACTAGGGTGACAGCTCACACGCCCACAGAGAGGGTGCTGCGTGCCACAGCAGTGGTGGGTTTCTACCGGTTCTGTCCACCTCTGTAGAACCAGTAGCTCTAAAGAGCAGCAGACATAGAACCGGTTCTATGTCTGCTCATGTTTTTCCCTACCCGCCCACCCGGGCTCTTACCTGATCTTTATTTCCTGATTTTTCAACTTCAGCTGCTGAACAAGGCACAGCTGCAGTTAGAAAAACAGGAAAAGAGGGTTGTTTCAAAGGCTGCTTCTCTGCATCCAGCATGCTGATGACGATTTACAGGCACGTGGCTCGCAACCTGCAGAGAAGCTTCTAAATCCCGAACCGGTCGTTAACCCTGTCATATCCCACCCCTGTGCCACAGGTTTGCCATCATGGGCTTATAGGCTAATCAATCAATATAAATAAGTTCAGACTAGAAGGAGAAAGGGTTAGAAGTGGTGGCCTACTGATTTAACCGGATGTTTTGCAATGGATTTGATGTAGCTCTACGTAGACTAGAACCCTTCTTTCTCCCTTTATGAGATTACCTCAGTCTATCTTTCTTGAAGAGGCACCAAGAAAAGTCCATTAAAGCTTCTTCCTCAGGAAAAAGAGAAGCCACAATTGCTTCCCTGGGGTAAACTCAAGCCCTAATTCACTTAAATTAAAGCAAAACAAAAGCTTAATCACACATTACTAAGAGGTATGTTTAAATACATGCTTCATTGGAAAAGGCTTGCTTCGCCCTGTGATCAACATTAATGTGAATTCATGAAATGTTAGGAAATCTGGCATCCATCAAGTTTTTATAACCCTGTGGAGGTGGGGGTGGAAATCACGGTAGTACATTTTCATGAATAATTTATTCCAGCAAAACAACATACCACACCACACTTTGGAGACAATAATTAAGTTCTGGGTCTACCTCAGCATTACAGAAATATAGATTAACAGTGTTGAAAGGGACCTTGTAGGTCATCTAGTCCAACCTCCCTGCCCAAGCAGACCCTACATCATTTCTGACAGAGGGCAGTCCAGTCTCTTCTTGAAAGCTTCCAGTGATGAAGTTCCCTCAATTTCTGAAGGCAGCTTCTGTTCCATTTGTTGATTGCTCTCGCTGTCAGAATATTTCTCCTTATTTCCAGGTTGACTCTCTCGTTGGTCAGTTTTTGTCGTGTCCGCAAAAAGACGCTCAGAGTCCGTGACTATCATTCAAGCTCTTTATTAAACTGTTGTGAACCGAACCGGCGAAAAGGAAAAAGCCCGCGGCTTTTATCCTTTTCGCTGCGGCGGCCGCGGCCAATGGCAGCGATTCAAGTCTCCCGCTCTTGGAGCGAGCCAATCGCGGGAGACTTCAATCGGGCCAATCAGCGCGGCTCGCCTGGCCAATCAGAAATCCCCGCGCCTTAGCCAATCAAGGCGCGGGGATTTCGAGTATTCAAATTCAGGACAGAACACCCCTCCCCTCTTGGTATGGTCCATCACGTAGCGTAGTCACGCAGGTAGGCGGGGCTCCATCTAGTCCTAGTTGACCTGCGCAACTCAGTTTCAAGCTGTATCTCGGCCGGAGCAGTCATCTTTTTGGCTGCTCCTCCCTCTGTGTGAACCGGCTGGATGATCGGGCCGGTTCGTTCTCCGTGGCTCCCGCCTGGGCCTACCGGGTCGGTTGAGCTGCGGGTTTCGCCGCTCCCGCTTGGTTTCTCCGAGTCGGTTGAGCTGGCCAGGTGGTTCTTCTCCGGAGGGGACTCGCGATGGCTGCGTTCCGGTGAGTTTTTTTGGATTTTTTCTTGCGCTATTTTATTCGGGTATTCCCTCCCCCCTTGGTTCGAGTCTTGGGGGTTGAGGTTTGTTGCCGTACGTGACCGGAGCTGGTCGATGTGTCGTTTCCAGGCTCGCCCGTCGGTGGTTTGGAGCCGGTACGACCGTGGACCGGTGATTTGAGTGATGACGGCTGGGATCCATAGGGGGTCCCCCGTCAGATTTTTGGCGTAAACTAAGTCACCGGGGGCAAATGTCCGGTATTTGGAGCTGGAGTCTGGGGGCCGCTCCGGGTTGTAAGTCGGGTGCAACCTGTCGAGTGGGGACCTCAGCTTCCTGCCCATTAACAGTTCGGCTGGGCTTTTGTTGGTAGTGGTGTTCGGGGTGATGTGTTGTATGAAGAGGAGTTTGTTGATTTTGTCGTTGATCTCCCCGTGGTCCATTTTCCGGAGGGTTTTTTTAGTAAACTGGACCATCCGTTCTGCTCTACCGTTCGCCGCCGGATGCGCCGGTGCTGTTAATGCGTGGCGGATGCCCCTCTCCGCCAAGAACCTTTCAAACTCGAGGGAAGTAAACTGGGGCCCGTTATCTGAGACGACGACGTCTGGGAGGCCGTGCGTGGAAAACAGTTTACACAGTTCTTTGATGACGGCCTCCGTGGTAGTGGACTTCATGTCGCTTACTTCCAACCAATTGGAGTAAGCGTCGACTGTGATCAGAAAAGTATGCCCATTTGTTGGACCCGCAAAGTCTAAATGGATTCTGGACCAGGGCCCCCTTGGTATTTCCCAGTCCCGGATGGGTGCTGCGGGTGGGCTGGGTCTGGTCTCCTGGCAACGATGGCATTTGGCGACCCATTGCTCAATCTGTTTGTCCATCCCTGGCCACCAAGCGTAACTCCTGGCCAGGGCTTTAGTCCTGACGATGCCAGGATGATCCTCATGCAGCATCTCTAAGACCCTCCCTTGTAACCTGTCCGGGATGACTACCCTGTCACCCCACAAGATGCATCCCTTAAGTAGTGAAAGTTCAGTCTGGCGGTTCCTGAACGTTTTAATGGATTCGTCATTGTCCCTTTCAGGCCAACCTTTTTCTAGCCAATGTAGGATTCGTGCCAGACGCTTATCCTTAACAGTCTCTCTGGCAATGTCCGATGCGGTAATGGGTAGGTTCTCAATGCTAAGGGTGTTTGTTGTTGGTGCTGGGTCAGGATCAGAGTCTGGTAAGGGGGAACGGCTTAAAGCGTCCGCGTGCGAAATTTTCTTACCTGGCTTGTGTAACAGTTCGTAGCTGTAGGCTGCCAGGAACTCGGACCACCTTGTCATCCGGGGTGATAGAATGTTCGGGGTGGCTCGGTTTCCAGCGAGGATTCCCAGCAACGGCTTATGGTCTGTCACAATGGTGAACGGGCGGCCATATAGGTATTCGTGGAAACGCTTAACGGTGGCAACTATAGCCAAGGCTTCTTTGTCCAGCTGGCTATAGTTCCGCTCTGGTTTAGTCAGAGTCCTGGAGAAAAAAGCGATGGGTGCTTCCCTTTTGTTGGGGAGGGTATGGCTGAGGACAGCGCCGACGCCGAAAGGTGATGCATCGCAAGTGACAGCTAAGGGCAAGGTTTCGCTGAATTGAATCAGGACGGCGTCGGAGGTGAGGAGGTCTTTGGTTTTTTGAAAGGCGGCTTGCTCTCGTCTCCCCCAAGTCCAGGTTGCCGCCTTATCCAGGAGTCTATGCAAAGGCTCCGCCGCCGTAGCCTTTTGGGGTAGGAAAACATTATAAAAATTCAGCAACCGTAAGAACGCTTGTAGTTCCGTTTTAGACTTTGGGGTAGGGGCTTCTTTAATGGCTTTCACTTTTTTAATTGTAGGGTGAATGCCATGCCGGTCTAGAAGGTAGCCCAAAAATTCCACTTGCTTTGTGCATAGTTGGCATTTTTCTCGTTTAACTTTAAGTCCTGTCACTTTAAATTTTGTTAAGACCTGTCTGAGTCGGTTTTCTAGTTCGGCTTCGTTTGGCGCCGCTACTAATACGTCATCAAAATAGGGCACCACCCCCTTGATGCCCTGTAGCAAACGTTCCATCAGGCTTTGAAAGATGCCTGGTGCCACGCTGACTCCGAATTGGAGTCGGTTACACTTGAAGGCCCCCCGATGGGTCACGATGGTCTGGGCTTCCGCCGTTTTCTCATCTACTGGTAACTGCTGATATGCCTGGGCGAGATCGAGCTTGGCAAAGACCTTGCCCCCTCCCAGTGAGTGCAGCAGATGTTGCACGATTGGGACTGGGTAGGCGCTTTGTTGTAATGCGCCATTTAGGGTGGCCTTATAGTCCCCGCAAATTCTCACGGACCCGTCTGGTTTTACTGGGGTCACTATAGGGGTTTCCCATCGGGCATGGTCTATCGGCTGCAACACCCCCTGTTCGACGAGCTTGTTGATCTGCTCGTCGATTTTAGGCTTCAGGGCGAATGGTACCCTCCTAGGTTTAAGCCGCTTGGGGGGAACCTTCGGGTCTAGGTCAAATGAAATAAGGGGCCCCTGGTACTTGCCCAAGCTTCCATCGAAAACTTCCTGGAACTCCTGGGCTAGCCGCTGTTCCCAACCGTCGTCGGCGACGTGGTTGACTCCTGTCAGCGCGATGTCAAGCGGGGCGAACCATTGTAAACCCAGTAGGCTTGGGCGGTCGCGATCGACGATGGTGAGTGGCAGTTGTTCGGTGCGGCCCTTGTAGGTTACATTGAAGCTCTTGGTGCCCACTACCTGGACGCGATTCCCTTGGTAGTCTTTTATGATGATTTTCTGGGTATGAATGTTCCTCTTATGGAGGGTGGGTACAAGCCGCTTAATCTCGCGCCATGCAATCATGGAGAGGTAGGACCCGGAGTCCACTTCCATCTTGCATGGCTGGCCTTCAATATGGACTTCAACGTGTACCTTTCTGGCGCCGTCGGAGATGGCGTGGCCGATGGTCACCGTCTGGTGTGTTTCTTCTTTTCGCCGACCGTCGCCGCCTCTTGAAGATCGCTGGGTACGGTCCCACCGACCGTCCGGTTGGCGCTCTCTGGTCTTGGGCGGGGGGCTTTCCTTCTTCCGGTCGTGTTGTTCCCATCTGGGCGGGCTGCGGGTCTTCTTTTGGCGGCAAACTCGAGCGATGTGACCCCGTCGTTCACAATGCCTACAAATAGAGTCAAAAAATCGGCATTCTGACCTGGGGTGGTCGCCGCCGCACCCGGCACAGTTGGTCCTCGACCTACGACCTCTTCGATTCCGCTGGTTGCCGCGTCCCGTCTGCACGCGATGTATGTCCTCCTCATCTTCCGACGTGCTGGAGGCTGACTGGAATTCTCCGTAGTGTGCGGTTGATTCACTTCTAGGGTCGGCCGACCTTGCCAGGTTGTTGTTTCCGCCCTTTGCGTCAGATCTTCGCATGCTGTCAGCAGACGAGCGGGTTGCCTCTGCGGCTGCGGCTGCGGTGAGGGCGTCTGCTAGGCTGATGTCGCCCTTGGCCATAAGTCGGCTCTGGAGTGTAGGGTCCCATAGGCCGAGCACGAATCGGTCTCTTATGAGGCTGTTTAGACCTTCAAACTCGCAGAGTCCTCCTAGGCGCCGCAGCTCGGCGACGAAGTCGCTCAATTTCTCGTCTGGTTTCTGATTTCGGCGGTAAAACTCGTTGCGCCGTATCAGGATGGGGACCTCGGGGGCGTAATGGCGCCGCAGTATAGGCTCGAGGACGTCCCAGTCCATGGCGGTTGCGTCTGCCGGCTTGGCCAATGCTTTGGCCATCTGGAAGACCTCTGGTCCGCAGTGAGTAAGGAAGACGGCGCGTTTTAGCGGGCCCGGGGCGTCCTTCATTCCGGCGCATTCCAAGTACATTCGGAACCGGTCTGAGTACGATTCCCAGTCCTCGTTGGCGGGGTTGAAGGGGGCGGGCGGTGCGATCTTCGCCATCTCTTTCGCTGGAACTGGCTCTTGTTGGACACAGGGTTCGGTTCAGGGTCGGGATCCCACCCTCGTCGCCAGTGTCGTGTCCGCAAAAAGACGCTCAGAGTCCGTGACTATCATTCAAGCTCTTTATTAAACTGTTGTGAACCGAACCGGCGAAAAGGAAAAAGCCCGCGGCTTTTATCCTTTTCGCTGCGGCGGCCGCGGCCAATGGCAGCGATTCAAGTCTCCCGCTCTTGGAGCGAGCCAATCGCGGGAGACTTCAATCGGGCCAATCAGCGCGGCTCGCCTGGCCAATCAGAAATCCCCGCGCCTTAGCCAATCAAGGCGCGGGGATTTCGAGTATTCAAATTCAGGACAGAACAGTTTTCATCCATTATTTCTTGTCTGGTCTTCAGGTGCTTTGGAAAATAGCTTGACCCCTTCCTCCTCTCTGGGGCAGTCCCTCAAATATTGGAAGACTGCTATCATCTCTCCTGTGGCCCTTCTCTTCCCTAGACTAACCAGGCCCAGTTCCTGCAACTGTTCATTGTTAACACTGCTCTCTTTTTTATTACCTATTTAGGGAGAACCTGGGCCCCCAGGTTTGCCAGGACCACCAGTAAGTATTATTTTGTTCTGACAATAGTATTTAGTTGGGGCGGTCTTCTTCAAGACATAGGTAGAAATGAATTTTGGTAGGAAGGAGAACCAAGTATGGAAGCAAAAAGGCCTGCAAGAAAAACTGCTAAAAATCTGGCCAGCTTTTGAAGTGAGGGAACATCTCCAGACCATTTTCCACTACATCATTGGTACTTTTGAAGGAACAAAGAGAGAAAAACCTAAAGAGCCTTCAAGCTTGAGAGGTATGGGAATAAGTGAGAAGCCCACTGGACATTTGAGCCAGCAGCCCACACACCAGTTGGTAATTCGTTTATTAAAGCTGGGTATTCTTTCATCCATGTTGTTACAGGTCTGTGGTTGTTATACTGACAGAATAACGGAGTTGGAAGGGACCTTGGAGGTCTTCTAGTCCAACCCCCTGCTCCAGCAGGAAATCCAGACAAATGGTTGTCCAATCTCTTCTTTTAAAACCCTCAACGATGGAGCACCCACAACTCCTGAAGGCAAACCGATCCACTGATTAATTGTTCTAACTGTCAGGAAATCTCTCCTTAGTTCTAGGTTGCTTCTCTCCTTGATTAGTTTCCATCCGTTGCTTCTTGTCCTGCTTTCAGGTACTCTGGACATAGGTTGACCCCCCCCACCCGCTTCTTTGTGGCAGCCCCTCAAATATTGGAGGTCTGCTGTCATGCCAACTCTAGTCTCCCTCTTCGTTAGGAGAGACAGGCCTAGCTCCCTCAATCATTCAACTTGTGGTTTAGCCTTTAGATCCTTCATTGCTCTTCTCTGCAGTCTGTCAACCCTGAAATAAAACCTGGTTGATGCTATCTTGGAGGCTTCAGGGTTGCCACACAGCAGTGGGAGGAGGGAAAATAGTTAAATGGGGTTTTGTCGCCAAAACAAGAAAGTTTTCCTGTGGGAGCCAAGGACATTCTCACAGATGGCTGGCCAGAGGAGGAGCCAGTAACCGAGCAACCAGCCAGCATCTGGATTGGACAGCATGACTTGGTGGGAAGGGGAAAATATTTACTTTTAATTAGGTGAAAGCCACTGGAAATCTCAGAGTCGGCTTTCACCAGTTTGTGCCAATATGATGTATCCAATAAACTATTATTTTAGGTGCTCATGTGCCTTGGAGTTTGTTTTCTATGGGTGCATTACTTGACACGCTTTTTTTAGAGTCTCAACACCTTTGTTATATCAGGGTGACCCAAACTGGACACAATATTCCAAGTGTGGTCTTACACCTTATGAACTGGTACTAATATTAATTGTGCTTGACTATTTACCTGGTTTCAGGGCCTTAAAGGATCCCAAGGAAAGCCTGGGAAGAAAGGAGAGGCTGGTTTGTCAGGCCTTCCTGGGGCAGATGTAAGTATTCAGTCTTCCTGTGTTTCATTGTCTCCTCTTCCAAGATAAATTTCTTTATCCACTGGAGTGTTTATTGTCTCTGGATCCAAAAGTGCCTTGGCGCCTGATCAACACCAAACAAATAGTTTTCCAAGTTTTCTATCCAACTTAGACCATTAAGAGTTTCTTGTTGGTCTTCCATCCAAACATTAAAAAAAGTGGTCACACTTTGGTTGAGGAGGAGGAGGATTGTTCTTCTGTTTCTAATTTCCTCCCAATTCCTATTCTCTCTAATGAATTCTAATAGTCTCTCTAATATCTTCTCATTCATTCTCAGGGTTTAACAGGCTTGGATGGCCCACCTGGACCAATAGGATCCCCTGGAGACCGAGTAAGCAATTGTTTTATTGGTAGTGAAGCTCACTATTGTGCAGCTCTTCAACTAAGGATGAGTTATTCCAAGCTGTGTCCAGTATGATCTTTTTCAAACACATTGTTGTTGTTATTATTAAGATACAAAACAAGATTTTTTCAAATTTGACATGTGTGGACTTCAGCTCCCAGCATTCTCTATATCAACATGCTGGTTAGGGAATGCTGGGTGTTCCAGTTCACACATGCTGGCTGGGGAATTATGGGAGTTGAAGTTCACACAGGCTGGCTGGGGAATTATGGGAGTTGAAGTACACACAGGCTGGCTGGGGAATTCTGGGGTAATATGTGGAACTGAAGTCCACACATCTTAAAGATTCCAAGTTTAAAATATATTTGTGTGAGGAACCTGTCTAGTTTTGATTTCATTGACAGTTCTCCCAACATCCGCTAATAGGATTTTCATAGGGAAAGATTGAACATTAATTAAATTTCTGCAAATTAGGGGGATTGAACTCAGAAAGGGTTAGAGTTGGGTGGATGACTTCCTATGAGAACTGACAGCCGTGTTTGGCAACTTTCCAGTTAGAAAGTCAAATGTTCTCCTCCAGAAGCTGTTACAAAGGAAAGCAACACAAACAATTATTTTCTAACCAGCCAAGATCATGGGGTAAATAGACTGGAAAATGCAAAAAGTGTTTTTTTTTAATTAACCTGGCATTTGTGAATGGATGTGAACTTTAAAAAAAATTGCTGCCTGATTTTTGAAAGCAGGTGGGAGCTAATTACAATTTTTCCCTTCTGTACATTGCACTTCTCCATAAAAGGTGGCCTTTAATAGACAATAAAAATATTGCTAGTGTTGAGCACAATGCTAAATAAATACCAGCCTACTGCTGTGCAAATAAAACAGCAGTTTTATTCCTTTTACAAGACTAGTAAAAAACATTGCTAATCTTGAAGTCAAGGCTAAATAAATGCCAAACTTTTGCTATCCAAATTGAATGAAATTGAATGAATTGAATTGAATACTTTACTTGGTTAAGTGTGATTGCACAAATAAGGAATTTGTTGCTTTTTAGTCGTTTTTCAAAAGCACACCTATGTCGTTCAGCCCCTAAGTTTCAATACAGTCTTCCACTCTTCTGTGCCCTAAGCACACTCTTAAAGGCTTTAATTAGCAAAATTGAATGGATTGTGACAACTATTCAAGTGCACAATTAAAGGGCAAGCATGCCAACCTGTTCTCCCAAGTTGAAATTCAGACTTTGAGAATTTGGTCAGGTGAAAAGGAAACAAAGAAAAATACCTGGCCTTACAGCAGAAAGAAGGGGAAGATGTGAAGTATGAAAAATCACTTGAGGTGGAAAACTAAGATGGCTTCAGTGGTGCAGCCAGTAGTTTTACTAATTCAGTCTGAACTGAAGAAATCAGTCAGTTATAATTTGATCATTCCTCATGTGCCCAAACACAAGCTTCTTTTGACTACATTTTGTAGTATTTCCTTCCTTCCTTCCTTCCTTCCTTCTTTCTTTCTTTCCTTCTTTCTTTCCTTCTTTTCTTTCTTTCTTCCTCCCTCCCTCCCTTCTTTCCTTCTTTCTTTCCTCTTATTTTCCTTCCTTCCTTCTTTCTTTTTCTTTCTTTCTTTTTTCTTTCTTTCTTTCTGTCTCTTTCTTTCTTTTTTCCTCCCTTCTTTCTTTCCTTCTTTCTTTTTTCCTTCCTTCTTTCTTTTTCTTTCTTTCCTTCCTTGCTTCTATCTTTCTTTCTTTCTTTCTTTCTTTCTTTCTTTCTTTCTTTCTTTCTTTCTTTCTTTCTTTCTTTCTTTCTTTCTTTCTTTCTTTCTTTCTTTCTTTGTCCTTTCTTTCTAACATATAGTGACTGCCCATCTTCAGGGTAAATCTGAGCAGTTTACAATACTAAAAGATAAAAACTATGTAAGCCAAAAGACTACATATATGCCAGTGAATCCAGGACACTAGCCTCACAATCGATACAAAAGCTACAAATGATGCAAAAAGCCATGGAAAGATACATGCTCAGCATTACAAGACAAGATAGAAAGATCTCTAAATGGGCTAGAGAACAAACAAAAAATAAACGGGGTCATCAAGAGAATAAAAGAATTGAAATGGAAATGGAGCAAGAAAAACAGTGAGGGGATTCAGTCAGTTTGCACTACTTTGGGAGAACCGGTTGTTAACTTTCTGAGCAGTTTGGCGAGCTGATTGTTGGAAGAACTCATTAGGGCAAGAGAACCGGTTGTTAAATTATTTGATTCCCACCACTGAAGAAGAACGGGTGGCAGGTGGAGCAAGGCAGCCGTAGAATGGATCCCATTTGATCAAAAGCATCCACAAAAGAGATCTAAAACAAGATGGATCGATGACATCAGCAAGTATGGATGGCCCAATTGGGAAAAGAAAGCTCAGGGCCGTATGGGTTGGAAACATGCAGAAGGAAGCTTTGTCCTGCAGTGGATAGACAATGGCTGAAATGATGATGATGCCAAAAGACATAAAGAAGTTGATACAAAAAGCCAAACACTGCAGCCCAATGAAAAAATGGGGAGGGCAGGAATAGGATGGGGGCAACATAGGATCTGTTGTTAATCTGCTCTTCCATTGGAACTCCAAGCCAGCTGGCAGAGCCAGGTCTTTAGGCCCTGACAGAAAGATAGAGAGGTTAGGGACAGGGATGGGATGCAAATATTTTTACTACCAGTTCTGTGGGAGTGGTTAAGTGGGTATGGTCATGTGACTGGGTGGGCGTGGCTTTTTTTGCAGCTCCCCCCCACCTGTGATCCGTTTTTGTTTTGTTTTTTGCCTCCTGGGCCTCAGGAAAGCCTCCTGGGCGAAGCAGTAAGACAGCAAGGGGGATCCCAGCACAGCTGATCATCAAAACAGCTGATCGTTGGGAGGAAAATAAATAAACAAACAAACAAACAAACAAATAAATACCAGTTCAGCTGAACCAGTAGCTGTTTTTTTACTACCGATTCAGCCAAACGGTAGCATTTTTTACTACCAGTTCACTCAAACTGGGCCGAACTGGTAGAATATCACAATTAGTTGGGGCCAACTTTACATGAGCAACAGCGAAGGAGACTTTCTTTCTGGATCCTGTCAGCTGGAATAATTGGGCTGATGGGACCCACAGCATACCTCCTCTGCCAGCACGAGTGGGACTGGCCAGTCCCAGTGGAATGAGATGGTCTCTCATGTAAACTGGACCTATGCGACTAAGGGCTTTAAGTCCCAAAGGTGCTTTTTCAAGACTTTCTTGTTGTTTCTTTGAATATGTTTCACTTCTCATCCAAGAAGCTTCTTCAGCTCTGACAGGATGGTGGGGAATGGAAGGATCAGACGTGAAACGTCTTCAAAGAAAAAAGAAGGGAGCCCAATTGCTTCTTGAAAAAGCACCATCCAGTCAGAGCTGAAGAAGCTTCTTAGATGAGAAGCAAAACATCTTTAAAACAAAAACAAAAACAAGAAAAAAGCACCTTTGAGACAACTATGACCTGGGTGGCTGACAATCACTACATGCTTTTAGCTATACAATTTGGGATGAACCCCCTTGGAATGGCGTGGGAGTAGGAATGGATTTCCAGAGGAAAATTGCAGACTATAAGAACCGGGAGCACCACTCAGGTAAACTTGAGGACACAGATAAACCTCCAAGTGCTTCAATGACCCTCAAAAAGAATGCAAATGACCAGCTGTCTGCAAGGAATATAAATCCTTTCATTCTCCATCATTCAGTCAGAGCTGAAGAAGCTTCTTGGACGAGAAGTGAAATGTCTTCAAAGAAAAACCAGAAAGTCCAGTTGCCTCTTGGAGAAGTACCTTTGAGACAACCATGAACTGGATGACTGAGAATCTCCATAGACAAGAACTTTAAAGGTGATCATCTTAAATTGCACCCGGAAGCGAACCAGAAACCAATGCAGCTCTTGGAGCAGTGGTGTTACAGGAGCCATTCATGCCCCCCCCCACAAGAAAAATTGCCTTCACCACTGCCCTCTACACCCTCTGTAGCTCCTGAATGGTCTTCAAGGGTAACCCTATGGAGAGTGCATTGCAGTAGTCCAACCATGAGATGAGTAGAGCCTGAATGACTAGCTGCAGAGACTCCTAATTCAGGAACGGACATGCCTGGTGCACAATGTGAAATAGTTCAAAAGATTCTCCGAGCTGCAACTGCCGACGGCTCCTCAAGCAGGAGCTGCAAGTCCAGGAGAATCCCAAATGGTTGTCCAGATCTGTCTGGGTTAGTGACAGACACCTTATACTTTTCCTAGTATAAATATTTTGACAAGTGATTTTCCAAATAAAATACATTTCTGTAACCAAGGCTTTTCCGTGTTTTAAATTTCTCTTAAGATAAATATGTTTGCGTCTGGTTTGGAGTTGTAATGTGGACATAGCATATATATTGATCTGATAAAGCTGCATCATGTAGTTTGACAACAATGATCACTGGTATAAATAAGATCTCCTTCCATGCACCTCAACCATTTCTCTGTGTGTATTTTTTTTTTCTTAATCTATCCTACTGAAGGATTATTCTTGTACCAGCAGCCTTTTTAAGATAGAGAGAACTAATTTTGGTGTTTTGCCCTCCTAGGGAAGTATAGGAGCAGCGGGATCTGCTGGGCCAGCAGTAAGTGAAAAAATCCATGTCTATTTCTTCCATTAAGCAATCTAGTAAAAAAATAAATAAATGGAAAAATCACATTGGGGTGAAAATCCACTTAGCATTAAGAAGAGAGGAGAGGAGAGGAGTTGGAAGGGACCTTGGAGGTCTTCTAGTCCAACCCCCTGCTCTGGCAGGAAACCCTATACCATTTCAGACAAATGGTTATCCAATCTCTTCCTAAAAACTTCCAGTTGTTGGAGCACCCACAACTTCTGGAGGCAAGTTGTTCCACTGGTCAATTGTTCTAACTGCCAGGAAATTTCTCCTTAGTTCTAGGTTGATTCTCTCTTTGATTAGTTTCCATTTGTTGCTTCTTAGAATTTAGAACTGAGAAGAAATTTCCTGACAGAACTATTAACCAATGGAACTACTTGCCTCCAGAAATTGTGAATGCTTCAACACTGGAAGTTTTTAAGAAGAGATTGGACCAGCATTTCTCTCAAATGGTATAAGGTTTCCTGCCTGAGCAAGAGGTTGGACTAGAAGACCTCCAAGGTCCCTTCCAACTCTGTTATTCTATTAGTATTGGATATTGGCCTATCAGCTTTGATAAAGATTTATCATGAATCTTTGGTTTTGCAGAGAAAGAAAGTTTAGTCCTCCATATCAGACAGATGTTTTGGCTCTACCAATCAACAAATCAAATATTTAAAACATTAAATCGGGGTATAAATTTTAAAAAGCAGCTAGGATGATGAAAATGTAATGTCACAAATTAATTAAAAGGCAGGAGGGAGAGCTTTCAGATCTCTAACTAGTCCCATAATCATCCCAGTTTTCCATGCATGCATTTCTCTATCCCACTGTTAAAAGACCTCTGTATTTATATTTTGGGAATAGGGAATGTTTGTATCCAGCTGTCTATTCATTATAAGGGTAATTCTCAACTTACAACCACATCCGAGTCCAAAATCCATTTCCAAACAAGGCAGTTGTTAAGTGAGTTTTGCCCCATTTTACGTCCTTCCTTACCACAGTTGTTAACTGAATCAGTGCAGTTGTTAAGGTAGTAATGTTATGAAGTGAATCAGGCTTCCCCATTGAGTTTGACTGTCAGAAGGTTGCAAAAAGGGATCAAATGACCCCTGGACACTGCCACCCTCATAAGTATGAGTCAGTTGCCAAATGTTGATCAGGTGACCACTGAGATGGTACAAAGGTTATAAAGAAAGGTTTCTTGGTTGTAAGTGAGAAAAATAGTCCTAATTCACTTTTTTCAGGGCCATTCGAACTTTGAACAGTCACTAAGTGAATGGTTGTAAGTTAAGGACTGCCTGTAAGGGAAGAAGCATGGGTGGAAGGAATCGATTTCCAAATGACCAGCTACTCTGGATTTGTGCCATTTTAACCTTGCATTTTCCTTCTCATTTTCAGGGCAAAGGACCAGCAGGGCCACCGGTAAATCATTAAAAAAAAAAAAAAAAAATTAGTAAAAAGAATAAATGTGGATTGAATTGGAGTCCTTCAAATTGAGTCCTGAAGAGCCATTCTCGGCTGTCCTTAAAGGGCTGCAGTGACCAGACGAAGAACTTGGGGTGGCAGGGGAGAGAAATTTGAAGCCCTTGCCTCTTTTTTAAAAAAAGAAAAGAATAAACATTAACATTTATTTGTCTTCTGTCTTTTAACAGGGACCTCCAGGCACCAGTGGTCTTCTGGGAGGAAGGGGACAGAAAGGCTCACCGGTAAGTTCCCTTCTTTTTCCTTGTTCTGATGAATCCAGGACAGAATTTCATAACGGGAAAAACTCCGTGGTGGGATTCCGCTGGTTCACACTGGTTCAACAGAACCAGTTGTTAAGTTACCCACCTCCCTCTATCAAAGTGGATCCTGGGCACTGCGCTGCAATGAAGAAATGGGAAACGGAGCAGCTGGCACAAGGGAAGAAATCTGCTTTTCCTCTTTCTCCTCCCTGCTCCTCCTCCTCCTCCTCCCCTTGTGCCAGCTGCCTCCATTTCCCGTTTCTCCATTGCAGTGCAGCGCCCAGGATCCACATCATAAATTAGGTCATAAATTATGAACCGTGGTGGTGCATGGTTAAAATGCAGCATTGCAGGCTAACTCTGCCCACAGTGGGAGTTCGATCGTGACTGCCTCAAGGTTGACTCAGCCTTCCATCCTTCTGAGGTGGGTAAAATGAGGACCCAGATTGTTGGGGGCCATAGGCCGACTCTGTAAAACTGTTTAAAGAGGGCTGCAAAGCACTGTGAAGTTGTATATAAGTCTAAGTGCTAGTGCTATTGCTATCGTGTGATGTCCCACTTAATGACCATGGCTAAAAAGATCACAAAATTGAATCGGGCCATGTAACACCCCACTTAACAACCACTTCATTTCACAATGAATTTTTTTTACTGTTCCAATTAAGGTCATAAGTTGAGGCTACCTTACTACTAGGAAGGTGTACTGGAAGGTGTGAAAGCCAAATTTGCTCAGACATACTAATAAGTAAAATATAAATAGACACAATTCCCATTCTGCCAGCCAGTTAACTAGGTAAAGATGCTTTCCATAAATTATTGAATATAACGTAAGTTGAAGGTCTCTGCTTTGGAACTGATTTTATTTCTTCTTCTTTTTAGGGACCATCTGGACTTCCAGGGTTTTCTGGACCCCCAGGACCTCCGGGACCGCCCGTAAGTTAAGATTTATTTTAAATCAGAGTTCTCCAACACTTCAGGCTTTGTCGACCAGCAGGGTGGGGGGGAGAGGGGATGTGTTCTGACCCAGTTCCCCAAATACGACAAACCCTCTGACCAGGGGTTGGATTCAAAAATCCCAGCAACCGATTTGCTGCCCAGTTGCTGGGTAGGCGTGGCCACGGTGGGTGTGGCCTACTGGTACTTCCGGGAGGGCCGTTTTTCGCCTTCCCAAGGGTCCAGAGGCTTCCCTCGGGCCTCTGGAAGGGTGAGAACGCCCTCCCCTGGGCTCTGGAGGCCCACCGGAAGCTGAAAACAGGCCCATTTTGTGACTTCCGGTACTTCCAGTAGAGCCGTTTTTCACCTTCCCAAGGTCCGGAGGTTTCCCTTGAGCCTCTGGGAAGGTGAAAATGGCCTCTCCCAAGCTCTGAAGGCCCTCTGGAAGCCAGAAACAGGCCCATTTCTGGACTTCCGGAAGGTCCAGTTTTCCCCCTCCCTAGAGCCTTCGTGTGGACCCTGCACTTACCTACACTGAAGACGGGCCATGTGGAGATTCATGGAAGGAGCAGGCAGGGGTGGGCCAGCCGGTCGTTCAAATACAGGGTGGGTGAACCAGATGCAAATTTGGCATCCGGTTCAGTCGAACCGGTCCGAACCGATGGAATCCCACCCCTGCCTCTTGACATGAACTCAAGATAGTGGCAAGAACAGTCATAAAATGGGGTAAAACTCATTTAATTAAAGTTTCACCAAGCGACAAAAAAATTGGGTTCAGTGGTGGTCATAAGCTGAGGACTACCTGTATATCAACCCATTGGTTAAGCAAATTGGTTGGGTTTATGCAACTTACTCAAAAAGGAAGAAAATTAATTTAACCAAGGTTGGCATTTTAAAAATGCTTTTGTTCGTTGTTTTTTTTCCCTGACTCGGGTTAAGTTTGTGATATGTGCTTTAACAACACTGGGTGTCTGTAAGCTATGCTCCCCATGAAACGTGCTGCATTTTCCTTGTTGCAGGGTCTCCCTGGAGCGTTTGACCATACTAGAGATCTTCAGGTGTGCATTTTTCCACTTTTCAGGTTTCTGTATGAGATTTTATTGAGCTACAGATATAAACACCAAGATTATTTGTTTTGACCAGTGTTTCTCAACCGTGGCAACTTGAAAAGGCGTGGACTTCAATTCCCAGAATTCCCACTCAGCCATGAATTGAAGTCCATGCGTCTTCAAGTTGCCACGGTTGAGAAACACTAATTAGGCATGAGACTAAATGATATAATAATAATAATAATTATAACAACAACAACAACGACAACTATTAGGGCAGTAACTCTATTGAAGTCTACTGTATAATAGTGCAGTTTGAATGCAATATCAGGGGTTTTCAATTCAATGTATAGAATGTGAAGGATATATGTTTGTGTTTATTTTCATATAAATTGTACACTGAAGATGGTATTTAGTTTTGTTGTACAAGGTGCGATGACAATAAAGTAAAGTAAAGACCTAATTTAATTTAGGCCTCTTGAAAATAATTTTATTTAGTGATGCAAAACTGAACTCTATTGACAGAAGAGAACTCAGGGCTGAACTGTGGGATCCTTGGTGTTCTGTGAATTTGGTATTTTGCTTGCAGACATTTCTTTACCAAACTAGATAACATCATCAGTGTGTCATTGTCATCATCAACATCATTAACAACAACAACAACAATAACATATCATCACTGATGGTGTTTCTTTGCCTTCAGTGTTTGCTTATAGAATACACACAAAGTCTGAATTGGAATGAATTGGATCAGATCAAATTAAATTAGAGATTAATTCTTAGAGATTAATTGGCATAGTCATCCATCTGGTATAATAATATCCACTGCCTTTTTCTGGGCTATTTGAATGATAACTGGAAGAATCGGTTTATTGTAGTAATGAAGGCACCAGGCTAGAAATCAAGAAGTTGTGGGTTCAAGTCCCACCTTAGCCACGAAAGCCAGCTGGATGACCTGGTTCAGTCACCAGAGGACTGTGAGTTCTAGTCCCACCTTAGGCATGAAAGCCAGCTGGGTGACTTTGGGCCAATCACCAGGAGACTGTGAGTTCTAATCTGCCTTAGGCATGAAAGCTGCTGGGTTATTTTAGGCCAGTCACTCTCTCTCTCAGCCCAACTCACCTGACAGGGTTGTTGTCGTGTGGAAATTAACATGACACTAATGGGAGGTAGCAAACAACATTCCAAGACTTCACACCTATTGTTTTGACAAATTCTTCAGCTACCTAATTGCTACTCAAGGAGAAGGTTAAAAAATTTCCAACCACCTTACTGAAGTTGAGCAGAAAACAGCAGTGATCTTCCTCTTTCCTCTTCTCTGCCTGATATTAGAATATGGTATTATTAGTAGAAATACAATAAATTTTGAAAAGGAATATTACTAAGAAAAAAAGCAGTAAGGAAATAAAGATGCTTCTCATTTTAAAGCCCTGAAGGTTGTAGATTGTGTTAAGCCTGGTTTCCCCAACCAGGGTTAGGGAAACAAGCTAAACAGAATGTGCAGCTTAGTCAGATAGGCACACAGATAAATGAGTGAGCTAAGCTTGTATGTTTATTAACATCCAGTAAAAATGACAGATACGCTTGTGCTATCAAATATATAGTTTATTCCATTATGAGTTCATAGCATAGTCAAAATAACAGTCCAATAGTCATGTATCATTTAGTCAGTCCATTCAGGGATATTCAGTTAGCAAAGTCCGTGTTGAATACCCAATGTCAATTCACTTACAAGTCTGTCCTTTGTTTTCTCTCCCGTTCGAGGAATGCAGTCTTGTGTCCTTGCAGTAATCAGGAACCATCAAAGCCAGAGAGTGAGCAAGCTGCAGCCTTGCTTCTTTTAAAGTGCTTTCACAACCACTCCCTTAATTACTATCCCACAGTTAAAGTTGCAGACACTTTAACATACAAACTATGATTACATATTATTATTTACCTAAACCAGTTAGGGTAAAACAATGTTATCCCTAACAGATTGGCTGTTGGAAAATCCTAAAACTCTTAGTCCAACATGAACAAAGCTAAATGAAATTTATAGCAATCCAACTAGCTTGACTGCCTTGTGACTGAATTACTACAGATGGTCCTCACTTGCCAACTGCTCATTCAGCGATTGTTTACAATCACAAGAATACTGAAAAAGGAGATTTGCAGCTGGTCCTCAAACTTACAGCCATTGCAGCATACCCTCAGTCACGTGATTGCAATTTGGGTGCTTGACAAATGGCTTCCCATCACAATGGACGCAACTTCGCAAGGTCACGAGATCCAACATTTGTGATCTTCACAGCCGACTTCCAACAAGCAAAGTCACTGGGGAAGCCAGCAGGAAGTCACAAGTCTTGGTCACGTGATGTTGGACTTAATGATCACAGATTATTCACTTAATGGCCACAGCCAGAAATAAGTCAGCATGGTTATGTGATGTTTCACTTAACAAACATGCTGTTAAGCAATGGAGCTACCAGTCCCAATTGAGGACAGTAAATGAGTACGACATACTGTTGTGGTTAGCCGGCAGCAGGTGCGGATGGCTGAGGAGAGTGAGGACTCAAATGAGGTGCCAGGACCATTAGGGAGTGCACTGCTGCCTTCAGATATTGTGGAGGCTAGCAGCAGTGATGAGGAGGTTCCCGAGGAGCCTTTGCCAAGTGCGCATGCGCACAGGGCTGCTCAAAGGAAAGAACAGTTACAAGAGCATGGGTGACTTGGGAGTAAGGCTGCAAGGTAATGACCCCTCCTTCAAGAAGATAAAAGCCAGCGGTGAAACGAAGGTACTTTGCAGAAGGCAAAAATGTTTTGAAACTCCAGTCTCGTGGACATTCCAGTATCCTGAGTTTGTATTTCAAGATTCTTGTATTGCAAATTATTTCTTGTCTTTTTTGCCAAGTCTTGCACAGTTTGGCAAGGCTTGTGCTCATCACAGCTAATTATTTTGCCAAAGCATTACAAGGTTTCTGTTCCTTTTGGATTGTGTTTGATTTGTTGGAAAAGGGCGTGGGTCAGAACACATACTGATAAAAAGTGACCATCCTGTGGATTATTTTATAACTCTGGTATTAATTTCTGGTTTGTTTGGAATGTAGTGTCCATCACTCTGTCCACCGGGCCTTCCAGGACCACCGGGAATACCAGGATTTAAGGTACGGAATACTTTTTAACTGAACTGAGGACTTCTTGAGATATATTCTCTGTTTGGGAAATCTTTATCACATGTTAGTTGGTCATTAGGAGGAGTCTGTATGTCAGTCCTGCCTCATCTTGAACCTTTAAGCAAGAGCGATCCTTAACTCCATTTGTTGAGAAAGGTATAATTTACTGAAGGTCAAGTGGAATTCAATAACGCAATGCCAGAACTGAAGTTCGCACACCAAAACTCTCGGTATGATTTCCTCCCCGCCCTTGGTCACATCTCATTGCTGGTCCTCCTCATTGTCCAACCAATTTCAAAGAAAATGTTTTTGAAACAGACATTCTCAGTGCAGACCAGGGCTGTCAAACTCCCGGCCCGCAGGCTGGATGTGTCACATGCTAGCCGGTTTAGCGAAGGGGGCAAAATATGTCACTTGATGCAGCCGTGACAATGTGTTGTGGCCCGCTGGCAGCTAGCGGAGTTGGCAGCAGAGTCGGACAGTGAGGAGGTTGGGGAGAAGCATGAGCCAGTCCTGGAGACAGAGGAAGGCTCGGATGAGGGCTCTATGTCAGAGGCAAAGATGAGGCCAGGGCAGACTGGCAGTCATCAGCTGCCTTCGGAGTCCCCAGCCTGCACATGCACAGAGCTGCCAAAAGAAAAGAACAATGACTAAGAGTCGATGTGGGAGTAAGGCCACAGGTGAACGATGAATGGTCCCTCCCATAGGGATTAAAAGAGGAGCAAAAGGGGAGGGGGCTTTCGCAGGAAACAATTCGTTCATTGCAGCAGTGTGAAGATCTGTCTGTGCATCTCAGAGACTCTGTGCTGAGTCCTTCCTTGTCAGCACTGCGTTTGGAAATATTTACTCGGCAGCTCTCCAAGCTAGATAAGGTCTGTGCTCCTCATTACACCCTTGAAAGACTGTTTGCCAGGCCTTTGGCTGAAAGTGAAGGCAAGAAATTCACCTTCTTTTAATAAAAGAGCTTTTGCTCGGACAAAGAATCTGCTTAGTGCTTTTGGGGGGAAGCCGAGGTCAAAACGCAATGTGATTTTGATGCCCTGGTGTAGACTGTCTTGCAGCTGCATTCTTCTCCCAGGGAAACGACCTTGGGGTGCTTTCACTTGAGAGGCATACTCATTTCCATTACTTTCACTTTCCCCCGAGTATTCCCTCTCCCTTTCCCCCTTACCCCCCCCTCCCCAGGAGAGTGCAGGTGTGAGGTGGCAGTTTTGAAAGTGTGATTTGTTTTTTTCCTGCCTCTTTGAGCTTCTATCTGGCCTCAGTCAGCAGCAAAATGCTGAGCTAGATAGATGAAACTCTGCCTTCTTGATGGAGAAGTAACGGAACCCTGGAACTTACAAGCATGCATCACTTAACAACTTCCTTACTTAGTCACAGAAATTCTGGCCCCAACTGTGGTCGTAAGTCATAAGTCGAGGCCTGCCTGTGTAAAGCTGGTCTAAATAATTTACAATAGCCATCAAGGCTGATGGCATTTTCTGCCTTGTCAGTCCTCTAGTTCTCAATGTTCACATCAGAAATAGAAAGGAAATTTCTTTTTCGGTGATTCTGTAGTTGTAATAATAACCTCTCCTTTTGGGGGGAGGGGAGGGGTTTCTGAACAGTTTCAGAGCTTTCAGAAATGGGATTCTGATCTATCTTGCTTTTCTTTTTTAGGGGCACACCGGTGACAAAGGAGAACCTGGAGAAGTTGGCAAAGATGGGGAGAAGGTAAGGATCTTCACTGAATTTTTGCATTAACAGAGGGATGCAATCAAGATCACGTGAGGTACTAATACCACTCTATAAAGCCTTAGCAAAAGCACCCCTAGAATATTGCACCCAGTTTTGGTCACCACACTATGAAAAAGTCATTGAGACTCTAGAAAAAGTGCAGAGAAGAGCAACTAGGATGATTCGGGCAGGGATTGCTAACCTTTAGGACCCCAGGGACCAGCAAACTCATAATTTTAAATCCCACGGACCACTAATATGAATTTCGACTCACGGTGGCTTGCTGATGTTAGTGGGAAAGTCAGTCCCATATTCCAAAGCTGTAATAGTCACAGGACTGGCCCTTTGGTCATCCTGGACCGGCTGCTCCTCCACCCGGGTGCACCCGCTTGCCATGGACTGGAGGAGCTGCTCCGAGATGACCAAAGGGCCAGTGGTGCAACTACTGCAGCTCTGGAACATGGGATCGACTTTCCCATCAACATCAGCAAGCCGCTGTGAGTCAACATTCATATTAGAAGTCCGCAGAATTTAAAATTATGATCCCCAGCCCACTGGTTGATGGCCACTGATCTAGACCAACCCCCTGCTCAACTCTATACCATTTCTGACAACAGGCTGGCAGCTGCTTCTTTTTGGAGGACTCTTGACCAACTCTCATCTTAAACTATTATTATTATTATTATTATTATTATTATTATTATTATTATTATTATTATTATTATTATTATTATTATTATTATTATTCAGGGCTCGCGAGGACCTCCAGGCCCAGCAGGGCCTCCTGGTAACATCGGATTGCAGGTAGAACAAGCTGATTTTTTAAATAAAAAAAACAACACATGTATTTAAAGTAATAAAGGCAGGATCAAAATCTCATAAATTAATAAACCCGCCATGCTAAGCCTTGAACTGATCTTCATCTTTAGGGTCCCCGAGGATTAAGCGGAGGAGTTGGGCCAATTGGTTTTATTGGTGATAGGGTAAGTTGGACACCCTCCTTAAACTCTCTATGTTTTCTTAGCCAAACTTGCTTGCAAAAGAAATTTGGTTACCAGGAACAAAACGGGAAAGTTTTTAAGTTCGGACCTCAACTTGGTTACTAACCAGTCTAAAGATCTGAGGTATTCCTGTGTCTAGCACTCTTCCTTCAGCTTTATGGGGATAGTAATAATAATAATAAGGGACACGGTGGCTTAGTGGGCTAAGATGCTAAGTTTGTCTATTGAAAAGTTGGGAGTTCGGCAGTTTGAATCCCTAGCACTGCATAATGGAGTGAGCTCCTGTTACTTGTCCCAGCTTCTGCCAACCTAGCAGTTCGAAAGCATGTAAAAATTCAAGTTTCCCTTTGGTGGGAAGGTAACAGCGTTCCATGCGCCTTCGGCATTTAGTCATGCCAGCGGCATGACCATGGATACATCTTTGGACAGCGCTGGCTATTCGGCTTTGTAACAGAGATGAGCACCGCTCCCTAGAGTCGGAAACTAGAACGTATGTGCAAGGGGGACCTTTACCTTTAATAATAATAGTATTAGCTTCTTATAATTTCAATTTCAATCTTCATTACAGTTACGGACCAGCGCAAAAAATTAAACGTTAGAATAAAACAAAACTGAACAGAACCGAATAGAACAAGGCATAGTAATATATTACAATTGATGGTGAAATCAATGGGTGACCAAAGTTGGCCTAATTTTACAAACAGTGTAATAAAATCTAACTCTGTTCAGAGAAACTGGATCGCCCTGATCCAACAGTAGTAGTTTTATATAAAAATGATCAGAGTTTCCAGGATATTTAACCAGGTACGGTGTTACAAGTCCGTGAGTCCCCATAGAGGGAACAATCTAACATTATATAAAGCTATAGTTTCCATCGTCCCTTGTCCACAGGGTCACAATCTCATTTCGTATGGAGCTTTTTTAATAACAAACCTCCACAACTAAAGTTAATGCGTTCAGAAATTTAGTTATGTAACTATCTCGCTGGTTTGTGAGGAGGATGTCTCTTATATGGTGTTGGAAGAATTATCCTTCTGGGTTCAGTTCCAAGTGGGGAAGAAAGACACTGGAAACATGGTGACTACTTGGAAAAATGGTTTAATGGTGGACAGGATCATGTACCTTGGGTGAAGAAAAAAAGGGAAGAAATGCTGAGAATCCTTTGGTTTTATGCCCTCTGTTGGGATTTGAATTTAAGCTTGTATTCTGATTGGTTGTCAGACTCCCATGGGGCCATGCAGGGGCAACACTGTAGGCTGTCCTGAGTCCCAAGCTTGGTTGAGCCTTGCTGGATGATGATGTAATGAAAGGACTTTGGGCGATCCCTATTAGGGGTTTGTTTGAAGGAGATAGACCTTTGTTATGTAGCATAGACTGGCCCAGGCCTTAATGGCTCATTAGCAAAGGTTGGAGGGCTGAGTTTCTCTCTGAGTTTCTACTTCTCTTTTAGGGGAAATATTCTGCCTTTTTAGTATATCCTAAAATATTTCATTTTCCTAGGAGAGGAGGTGGGTGTTAACTTCCAACAAGATGAAAGACACAAAATATCTCCCCAAGTCCCTTTCTATCCTTTGTTGATTTATTAAGGTTTTTTTTCCCCCTCTTGGGCAAAAATTATATTGTCCCGTCTTTTGGGTTTCAGGGAGACATTGGATTCAGAGGACAACCTGGAATTCCAGGGCCTCCAGGGAAAGTGGTAGGTTTTCTTTTTATATTGCATTTTCACACACACACATTCAAGAGCCCACATTATATGCAAACATGACCTGATAGCCATGTTCCAAAATCTCAGTGGCTGCCACAAAGAAGAGGGGGTCAAGCTATGCTCCAAGCTAAGCACCTGAGGGCAGGACAAGAAGCTGTGGATGGAAACTCATCAAGGAGAGAAGCAACCTAGAACTAAGGAGACATTTCCTGACAGAAAAATTAATCAGTATAATGATTTGCCTCCAGAAGTTGTCTCCAGAAGCTGGAGGTTTTAAAGAAGAGATTGATTGGACAGCAAACAATCACCACACTATAAAAAAAGTTGTTGAGACTCTAGAAAAAGTGCAGAGAAGAACTATCAGAATGATTAGGAGACTGGAGACTAAAACATATGAAGAATGGTTGCAGGAACTGGGCATGGCTAGTCTAGTGAAGAGAAAGACCAGGGGAGACATGATAGTAATGTTCCAAAATCTAAGGGGCTGCAACAGAGAGGAAGGGGGTCAAGCTATTCTCCAAAGCACCCGAAGGCCAGACAAGGAATGATGGATGGAAACTGAACAAGGAAAGATTCAACCTGGAAATAAGGAGAAATTTTCTGACCGTGAGAACAATCAACCAATGGAACAGAAGTTGCCCTCGGAAGTTGTGGGAGCTTCATCATTTGAGACTTTCAAAAAGAGATTGGACTGTCATGTGTCAGAAATGGTGTGAGGTCTCCTGCTTGGGCAGGGGGACTAGATGACCTACAAGGTCCCTTCCAACTCTGATTATCTGTTATCTGTTACTGTTTGTCTGGGATGGTACCGGACCTGGCTGGTCTGGCTTGTGTAGGGAGTTGGACTAGAAGACCTTCAAGCCTGTTATTCTGTTATAAGATATAAGAGAGCACAAGATTCATCCAGCAAGCACCAAATATATCTCCAGTGCTAGCAGCACTTCTGGAAGCTGTTATAGGTCAGAGAAGGCCAATGAGATTCTCATCCAAGGAACTTCTTCAGTTCAGGTGTCAGGTTCCCAAGCGATAATTCCCTTTTCAAAAAGAAGCTTGCAAAGTCCATCTTCCAAAGCAAATTCCTCTTATTTAAGTATACATCAGATTGGCAAAGTCTGTTTGTATAACTAAATAAAAAGGATTTGCTTTGGAAGATGGACTTTGCAAGCTTCTTTTTCAAAAGGGAATTATCCCTTGGAAACCTGACCCGGAATTACACGCAAGTTAGTTGAAAGTTAGTTGAAATTGAAAGTTAGGAACATCCCACCAAAGTCACATCCCCCAATCAACATTCAGTCCAGTGACTCTGGTGACTCCAAACTCCACCTCCAGCCACCTGCAGGGACACACCCTGTTCCCATGGAAAAGAATGTTACCTAGCCAAAACATCCTCCACTATCTACTCCTTCCTCCCATCCTTTGAAATGTGGCAAGCCTGAAACCCAGCTTACAGGGGGGGAAAAAAAAAGAGAAAGGATAGCAAATATTATAATACTACATTAACTAAAATGGCTACACATATGTCAACTTTTGGGCTTGACATCAGACTTCTTGGATGAGAAATGAAATGTTTTCCAGAAAAACAACAACAACTCAAAAGTCCAGCTGCCTTTTGAAAAGCAGCTCTGGGACAACCATGACCTGGATGATTGAGAATCTCCATAGATATCCTTAACAACGCTGGCAGGGCAATCCACTATATATAAACAAGGAGCAAACCCCACACTCATCTGCACTGATGAGATTACCTATTCTGGTAATGAAAGGTCTGGAAGAAAACGACCAAGCTCAGAGAGCACCAAGGTCTTCTCTTTTCAATCCTGAGCTACAGATATCCTCTTCTTCTGGCACTTCCTCCTGCGAATCCTTTTTTTCAAGAGGCAATTGGACTTTCTGGTTTTTCTTTGAAGACATTTTGCTTCTCATCCAAGAAGCTTCTTCAGCTCTGACTGGATGGTGGGGATACTCCTTGCAGACAGCTGGTCATTTGCATCCTTTTAGAGGGTCATTGAGGCCACCTGGAGTTTTATCCCATTTTCAGGTCACCTGAGTAGTGCTTTCCATTCCCCACCACCCAGTCAGAGCTGAAGAAACTTCTTGGATGAGAAGCGAAATGTCTTCAAAGAAAGCCCAGAAATTCCAGTTGCCTTTTGAAAAAAAATCCCCTTTGGGATGTGGAAAGGGAACTTCACGAGGACAATGGTGTCACCCAAGCAGGAAAAGCCCAAAGGGAACATCAGGCCAGCCATAAAACAAACTTGCATAGGAAAAGGAATCAAATAAAAGGTATTAAAGAAGCCCCTTAGACAAAAGCCCAAATAATTAAGAAAACTAAGGAAACAAGAAAAGAAAACCCTTACAAACACAAGACATGCCAAATCAGCAAAACAAACAGACAAAAAACACAAAATATATTGCAAAGGAGACAGACAGGAGATTGCCACAAAACAAATATAAGAAATCATTAAAGAGAATAGGACGAAACCGATAATCCAATCAAACCACCCCGCAAAGTTTGCCTTCTGCACCCCGCGGAGTTTACCCTCCGGCGGAAATGAAGACAACCCCTGACAGGATTTAAAACATTAAGAAATACAAACACAAGCACTCACACAAAAAGGAGAAAAGGTATAAAAAATCAGGGACTTATCATACAAAGCTAGCTAGCCCAGGAACGCAGATTTCTTGCTATCTCTCGCCTTCCTGAAAAATAAAAAGATCCAGCTTTCAAGCAGTTGTCCGTATCCTTGCGCTGGAGCTCTCCCAGTGGGAAAATCAAATCCTCAGAAGAAAGGCATTTTGACAGCCTTTCAACAGAGACAACCATGACCTAGTTGATTGAGAATCTCCATAGCCATCCTCATCAACATTGGCAGGGCAATCCACTATATATAAACAAGGAGGAAACCCTACACTCACCCGCACTGATGATGTTACCTAGTTTGGGTAATGAAACATCTGGAAGAAAACAACCAAGCTCAGGGAACACCAAGGATCCCTCATGTCAACCCTGAACTACAGATATACTATTACTACTAATATTCTACTCAACTACTACTCTTCTCTTAGAACCTCCTCCTGCAAAGAAGATGCAAAGACACAACTATTTTCCCATCCATATTGTTTTGAGTGGGGGGGCACTGATTAAGCTGCAGCGCTCCAAGAGGGACAAATATTGTTTTACTTTGAGGTAAATCAAGAAATTGGCCCGTACTAAAGAGGTGATGTGTAATGGATTCTGTTTCATCATTTCAGGGGTCCCGTGGTGACCGAGGCTATCAAGGTTTTCGAGGCCCAAAGGGTGATGCAGTAAGTTAAATATACTGTATATAGAATATAAAGAATTGTTTATTGGCCAAGTGTGATTGGACACACAAGGAATTTGCAAATGCTCTCAGTGTACATAAAAGAAAGGATACATTTATCAAGAGTCAAGAATCATCAGGTACAACACTTAGTGATAGTCATAGGGTACAATAAGCAATCAAATCATACTAGGAAACAGTCAATATAAATCGTAAGGATACCAGCAACAAAGTAAATCCCACTTTCCATATGTGTTATTGTTGTTGTTATAAAGTATTTCGTATTCTGTACTTGTCAAGTTACTTGTTTTAGGGATAAGCAACACAGGTCGTTTGCCATTGTTTGTGTATATCTATAGCCATAGCACTTAGACTTATATACCGCTTCACAGTGCTTTACAGCCCTCTCAAAGCGGTTTACAGAGTCAGCATATTTCCCCAACAATTTGGGTCCTCATTTTACCCACCTCGGAAGGACGGAAGGCTGAGTCAAGCTTGAGCCTGGTGGGTTTCGATCTGCCAAATTGCAGTGGGAGTAGCTTGCAGTACTGCACTCTAACCACTGTGCCACCCAGGCTCCATGATGATAATATAATAATAATAAATAAATAATAATGATAAATAATAATAGACCTCCAAAATGACGGTTGACCAATAATTTCACTCTGCAACCCCTCTGGTTTTACATGCAGTCCTCAATTTAAATCCAGTACAGGTTGTCCTCGGCTTGCTACAGTTCATGTAGTGACCGTCCAAAGTTACAACAGCATTGAAAAAAGCATTTTTACAACCATTTTTTACACTTACAGTTGCATCATCACATGATCAAAATTCAGATGCTTGGCAACTGGCTCATACTTATGACCGTTTCAGTGTCCCAGAGGGGGCACGTGATCCATTTTTGCGACCTTCGGTCCAGCAAAGTCAACGGGAACACCAAATTCACTTCACAGTCCTGTTACTAACTTAACAAATGTAATGATTCACTTAACAACAATGGCGAGAAAAGTCATAAAATGGAGCAAAACTCACTTAACAAATGTTTCATTTAGCAACAAACCTTTTGGGCTCTATTGTGGTCGTAACTCGAGGGCTACCTGTATTATGCAAAAAAGCAAAAAAAGTAGGAAATGAAGAAAATTAGTGTTGGGGGGAGACAACAAAAATAAAAGGAGATATAATGCAACTTAATTTATCTTAAGATTCAGTTTACTCTAAAGATAGTCCTCGATTTACAACAGTTTGCTTAGTGACCGTTGGTACCTGGTTCATACTTATAACGGTTGCAGTGTCCCGGGGTCACATGGTCCCCTTTTGAGACTTTCTGACAAGCAAAGTCAGTGGGGAAGCCAGATTCCCTTACCAACCGTGTAATTAACTAAATAACTGCTGTGATTCACTTAACAATGGTTGCAAGAAAGGTTGTAAAATGAGGCAAAATTCACTTAGCAACAGAAGTTTTGGGCTCAATTGTGGTCATAAGTCAAGGATTATCTGTGTTTACTGACTTGCTAAAGGACTTAATTAGTCTCCCTTGGGTGTTATTGATGTCTTCTAGAAAATTCTCTTGTTGTTGTTTTTTTCCAGGGTCCACCAGGTCCAAATGGAGCTACTGGGAGCGCTGGGCCTCGCGGAGAACCTGTAAGCCATTTTTATGTCAAATTCCTTGTTAAATATGGAACGCATACATACTTAACAACATGTGGGTTGAGTTCACACAACATATAGAACCTGCATCTTGATTAAGAGACTACAAATGATGCTGAACCCCCCCCCCCCCAAAAAAAAAAAAATTAAGCTAAATGATGAGTTGATGTTATCACCTATACCAAGGGCCTTCAAACTTGGCAAGTTTAAGACTTGTGGACTTCAACTCCCAGAATTCCTGAGCTAATATGACTGGAGGAGGAATTCTGGGAGTTGAAGTCCACAAGTCTTAAAGTTGCCAAGTTTGGAGACCCCTGATTTATTCATTCAATTTCTATCATTGCCCATCTCAATTGGTGATTCTAGATGGCTTACAATTCCAAAAAACACACATTTAACACAATATTTAAAAACAAAAAACAAAAAAAACCCACCAAAAATAAATAGGTTTCTCAGCCACATTATATTCTTTCCTTATATTCGTGACATAATAAAAATGATTTTGGCTAATTGGTGGACTGATGGCTAACATGTCAGAGGAAAAAGTGCAAATCAGATGTGCAGATATAGAAGGTATAATTTTAATCACCACTGCAGCTGTATGGTTTGGCTTACTTAAGAATTGCCCACCTCGTTCTCATAAAAGAGAGAATATATATCACCGTGAAACCTCATCCCTTAGATCAGGGGATCTTCAAACTTGACAGCTTTAAGACTTTTGGACTTCAACTCCCAGAATTCCTCCTGTGGTCATGTTGAGCTCAGGAATTCTGGGAGTTGAAGTCCACAAGTTTTAAACTGGCCAAGTTTGAAGAGCCTTGCCTTAGATATATTGGATTAAAAGCTTCCCCGGAGTGTTTTCAATTGTAATAGAGTCTCATTTGTCTGCTATCAAGAATCAAGAGCGGCTGGTTTTATGTTTCTATAGTTACTGTGTTTTAAATAAGAAGCACTCTGGCAAAATCAGGATGTTCAAGTGATTTTGAATTTTGTAATGAAAGGGGGAAAGCACTTTATGCAACCCAGAGGGCTCTTAGTCATGAATTCAGACAATTTCCTTAGAAGATTCTGAAAAATCTGAGGAAATGAAAGGCAATTTGGGGGAATGAATATGGAAGATCTATTTTGGAAATCTTTCACTGTTAGTCTATCCGTGAATACTCCAGAGAGTCCATCCCATGGCACTCCTTGATGTATGACGATAATTGAGCTGAAAATTTTCATCGCTAAGCAAGTTTTGCCCCATTTTATGACCCTTCTTACCATGGTTGTTAAGTGAATCACTGCAGTTGTTAAGTTAGTAACCCGGTTGCTAAGTGAATCTGGCTTCCCCACGGATTTTGACTTGTCAGAAGGTCGCAAAAGGGGATCACGTGACCCTCTGGGACACAGCAATGGTCATAAATATGAGTCAATTGCAAAGCATCTGAATTTTGATCATGTGACCATGGGCCATCTGCAATGGTCAGAACTGTGAAAAATGGTAATAAGTCCCTTTTTTTCACTGCCACTGTAACTTCCAATGGTCCTTAAACAAATGGTTGCTTGTTTAGAGGCCATTTGAAGTGTTACCAACTTAACAACTGCAGTGATTCACTTAAAGACTGTGGCAAGAATGGTTGTAAGGTGGGATAAAACCTACTTAACAACTGTCTTGCTTAGCAACATAAATTCTGGGCTCAACTGTGATCGTAATCTGAGGACTAGCTATATATGTCTGGATCCAAGCTGTGATCTGTTGCTTCCCCAACTGTTTGTCATACAGTTTAGCTTCCAGAACTCTGATCATCTTTGTTGCTTTTCTGTTGTGGTAATTCCCCATTAGGAGAATGAGTGCACACAGGGAGACGTAGTGGGAGTGGTGAGGAATAACTACAACCAGAACACAGATACACTGTATAGTAAAATGTAGGTTTTTACTTCCAGTAAACGGTTAAGCAAAGTCCAACAAGCAGTCTAAGTCATACACGGTTAAAAAAGTCAGTATTCATTCCAGGGATAATCCAAAACCAAAGTCCAGTATCATAAACAGTTCAGTAAATAAACTCACATCAAATGCAAGAAGAACAACGATCAGCAACAGTCAATAGGGAAAAATGCAGGAACCAAAAACAGCGAACAACAGAACATTGATCAACTAGCAACTAACAACAACAGGACAGAACTAACAACCCAGGTTTCTGGCTCCATTTTATGGCCATTTGAGGAACCACGCCCAATTACAATTTTAGCATTCCCTTAAAGAGACAGTATTAAAATGTCTATCCTGGTTTATATATTTCCAACCCAACTGTTAGGTGACTTATATTCCTAACATTCCTAACACATTTTCCAGCATGTCAGGATCTTTTATAAGAAGAAATAAATTTTATTCAACTGTATTTTAAAATCTTATATATATGAAAGTGAAATACCACTCATGCATCATCACAAAATCTCTGGAATTGTAAAACCTACAAACTTGGAATCTTGGCTTCTAGGTGCTCACTAAGAAAGGATTTTTCAAAATGACCATCAGAGCATTAGTATTTCCTATATTATTATTATTAACACACTCTGGTTGCTAAGGAATTCTACTCCCCACCTGAAAAGAAATCTGTTCCAAATGCAAAACACAAGCAGAGGAGAGGAGTTTCAGTTTCACAGCAGCAACCAGCTTTAGTACAGAACAGTTGAGCTAAGCCATGCCCAGGCTCCTTGCTGTCTCCTTCTTGCTCACACAGCAAATACTGCTTCAGTTTTCAAACAGCCCTCAACTCTCTCACACACTGACAGGACGCTAGCCAGATGAATACCAATGGATGCTGGTAGGAAGAGGCAGAATTTCCCACCCACCCGTTATTTTTCTCCCCAAAAACTAAGCCCGTTCACATAGTTTCGTAGCAAAGCATGAGTATCCAGCTAATAAATAATAAACCCACATGTTCCATCCATAAATTGTTCTTTCTGCCAATTCATCCTGTTTTGCTGTTTCAGGGCCTACCTGGAAAAAACGGAAGAGACGGAGCACATGGACTTGATGGTGAGAAGGTTTGTATTGGAGTCCTATTTAAAAGTCTTCAAGTTCATACTTATAAAGGAGAATATTTGTAGCTCAGGGTTTATATGAGGAGTCCTGGATGCTCTTTGAGCTTGGTTGTTTTTGGACAATGGTTTGCTCTGAAATGGTATAGGGTTTCCTGCTTGAGCAGGGGGCGGGACTAGATGATCTCCAAGGTCCCTTCCAACGCTGTTATTCTATTATATGTTTCATTACCTAATTAGGTAGCATCATCAGGACTAGAAGCAGTGGTGGGATTCAAATAATTTAACAACCGGTTCTCTGCCCTAATGATTCCACCACTGACTAGAAGGGAGTGAAATTTGCAGGAGGATGAGGGGGAGTGGGGAGGAGAGGAGGAGGGGGAGAAGGAGGAGGAGGAGGAGGAGAGGGGGAGTATAATGACTGGAGAATCCTTGACATTCTCTGAGTTAATCAAATAACTGAAAGAGAAAAGCACTTGTATATAACAGAACAAACCTCACGAGTATATAAACAGAGTGAGGTTTGCTCTGTTTATATACTAGTGTTCTGACCCACGCCCTTTTCCAACAAATCAAACACAATCCAAATAGAACAGAAACCTTGTAATGCTTTTGCAAAATAATTAGCTGTGATAAGCACAAGCCTTGCCAAACTGTGCAAGACTTGACAAAAGATAACAGCCAAGAAATAATTTGCAATACAAGAATCTCGAAATACAAACTCAGGACACTGGAATGTCCACGAGGCTGGAGTTTCAAAACTGTTCTGTACCTGCATTTGCATTCTTGAAACCCCGCGTTTTGATTGGTCAAAGCGCGGGGTGATCTGATTGGTTTAGCGAGCCGCGCTGATTGGCCCGCAAAGATTGGCGGATACAAATTGCGGGAGATTCAAAATGGTGCCATTGGCTGCGGCCGCCGCAGCTTGAGAATAAAAAGCCACAAGTTTTCCCTTGGAGCCAGTTCGGTTCCGGGGGCTAAATAAAAAGCTGAAACCATAGTCACCTCCTGGTCTCCTTGCCGAACGGACATGACAAAAATGTCTTTGCCTTCTGCAAAGTATGTTCCTTTCACAGCTGGCTTTTATTTTCTTGAAGGAGGGGCCATCACCTTGCAGCCTTACTCCCGAGTCACCCATGCTGTTGTAGCTGCTCTTTCCTTTGAGTAATCCTGCGCGCACGCACACTTGGCACAGGCTCCTCTGGAACCTCCTTATCACTGCTGCCAGCCCCCACAAACTCTGATGGCAGCAGTCCACTCCCTAATGGTCTTGGCCCCTCATCTGAGTCTTCACTCTCCTCAGCCGTCTGCACCTTCTGCCAGCTAACCACAACAATTCGTGGTTTGCTCTTTCAGTTCCTTGATCAGCTCAGAGACGATCAAGGAGCCCCCAGTCCTCCTCCTCCTATCCTTTACCCCCCTCCCCCCGCCCTTCCTCTTCTCCTTCTCCAGCTGCACTGATGATGTCACTTAGTTGGGTAAGGAAACATAAGAAAACAACCAAGCTCAGAGAGAGTATCAAGGATCCCTCAGTTCTCATTTATCATTATTGGTTCCAACCAACAATCCGTCCACTTTGTGTTTGTGTCTTGGATTTAGTCATTCCCCCCCATCCTTCTTTTCGTTAAAAGCCCACAATAAAAATAAAATGAGGAATGTGTGGATGTGTGGATGTGTGACACTCAATTTTACAAATAGTTTCTGTTGTGTATGCAATATAATTAATAAAGTGTGACCTTGGAGTAAGTGCAGGGTTCTGGCCCTGCACTTCTGATTGGCTGTTAAGCGGCCGGACCGGATTGGCCCATTCCGGGGAATCCGATTGGCCCTTAACAGAGAGTTCTTATTGGTTATAAAAGCTAGCGTTCCTAGCTTGTTATTGGTTAAAAGTTACAAGGGTTGCCTATATAAGGCGGGTTTTACTGATGTTAAATGAGCAAGTCATGATGTAAATAAAGAGCTGAAGTTCACCGTTCAGAAACTTGTCTCCATTCTTTCTCGCTCATGCTCAAACTTAACACTGGCGACGAGGATGGGATGTGGAGACATCTGAACCAACGAAACTTCGAAGAACACTGAGCACGTGACAGATGACGCCAACAATGGAACCATGTCTGGCAGCATCGTACCACCCGCTCCGTTCGATCCATCACAAGAAGACTGGGAGTCTTACATGGATCATTTTCAAATGTTCCTAGAGATGAACAACTTAAAGGACGCCACAGCCGGGAAGAAACGGGCGGTGTTCCTGACACATTGCGGTCCAACCGTATTTAAGATAGCTAAGGCACTAGCTAAACCCCGAGAAGTGAAGGCCATGGATTGGGACGACCTCAAACCTATCCTGCGAGACCACTATGCCCTGACCGTGCCTACGCTCATGAGATGCCATGAGTTTTATCAAAGAAGACAGCGAAAGGGAGAAAGCGTGGCCGACTTCATAGCAGACCTCTGAAATTTGGGAGGCCTCTGCGGATTCACCGATCTAGAAGAAGCACTAAGAGATCGCATAGTTCTGGGATTAGATGCACCAGGCGTCCAAAGCAAGCTGATGGCGAAAGGCGACATCAGCCTTGCCGACGCCATTGCCGATGCTACCACAGCGGAAGCAACCAAGAAGTCGGCTGCACAACTACGCCGCAACCGCGTTCCGGAACCTCCACCGACAAGCGACATTTTATCCAAGTTGGAAGGACAGCTTGTGACAACGCACCACAAAGATCTCTCTTCGTCATCAGACAGCGACGAAGAGGGGGTCCATCGACTGTGGTCCAACCGGGACCCTCGGCCGAAGCCCTTACACCCTTGCACTGGCTGTGGAGCCAACCATGCCAGATCCGAATGCAAATTCCGCGACACACTCTGCCATGAGTGCGGGAAATGAGGCCACATCGGATGGGTCTGCCGCAGTTTGCCAGGACCCAGCTAGGCCTCAAAAGGGGCTAACTATCACCAATCGACAGGAAACCGTCCTATAAGGCGAGAGCCAGTAAACCATTCCTACAGAAATCGAGCTTTGCAGAGAGAAGAGGCTCACCATACTATCACTATCGGTCACGCCTCAGCCTTGGACACTAAGAAAATCTGAGTCACGGTAGCCATCGAGAACCAGCCATGCCACATGGAGGTCAACTCGGGATTGTCTCTCTCGATGGTGTCATGGAAGACACTCAAGCAACTCATCCCCACAATCCAACACCAAGATCTCCGTTTCCAACGCCTCATCCTCAAGGACTACCAGGGGAATCGAATCCCCGTCGTCGGGTCCTGCCGAGTCCGAGTCTCTTTCAAGAAGCACACAGCATACTTACCTTTAACGGTCATCGATAGAGATAGTCCTAGCCTACTGGGACTCCAATGGTTCACGCCACTCGGCATTGAAGTGGCCAGCGTAAACCGAGTCGGTGGCTGTGACTGGGAGGAAGACCTTATCTCTGAGTTCAGGGACGTCTTCGCGGACAGCTTAGGCGAGTACAAGGGGACCCCGATCTCATTCAGCTTAGATCCAAAAATAGCTCCCATTCGCCTAAAGCCCCGTCGAGTTCCATTTGCCTTAAAATCGAAAATCGGCGCACAACTCGACAAACTGATAGCTCAGGGGGTGTTGGAGCCCATCGATCACTCCCCGTGGGAAACCCCTATTGTAACACCCATTAAGCCAGACGGGTCAATCCGAATTTGTGGGGACTACCGGGCCACTTTGATCCATGCCCTGCAGCAGAATGCATATCCAGTTCCGGTGGTGCAGCACCTCCTCCATTCCCTGGGGGGCGGGAAAGTTTTTGCTATATTGGATTTAGCTCAGGCATATCAGCAATTACCAGTAGATGGAAAAAACGGCACAGGCCCAAACTATTGTGACACACCGAGGTGCCTTTAAATGTACCCGGCTGCAATTCGGAGTAAGTGTAGCCCCGGGGATTTTTCAGAGCCTTATGGAAAGGTTATTGCAAGGGATTAAGGGCATAATTCCCCTATTTTGATGATGTATTAATTACAGCCCCTACAAAAAAAATATTACAGGACCGGTTAAAATTAGTCCTAAAAAAATTCCAAGAGGCCGGTCTTAAGGTTAAAAAAAAAAATGTAAATTGTGTACTGACAGTGTTGAGTTTTTAGGGTACCAGGGCATTCACCCTACCGAAAGTAAAGTAAAAGTGATCAAAAACACTCCCAGGCCAAGAAACAAGGCCGATCTCCAGGCATTCCTAGGCCTCATCAATTTTTATAATGTATTTTTACCGCACAAAGCAACTGTCGCTGAACCGTTACACCGATTGTTAGATAAAAAAGCAATTTGGTTATGGGGTTACCGTGAAGAACACGCGTTCCGAAATGTTAAAAAACTGCTCACTTCTGACTCTGTACTCATGCAGTATAATGAGACTTTGCTGTTAGTTATAACCTGTGATGCATCGCCTTTCGGGGTGGGCGCCATTTTGAGCCATGTACTGCCTAATGGGAACGAAGCCCCTGTTGCATATTTTTCAAAGACTCTGTCAAAAACGGAGTGGAACGATGGACAAATTGATAAAGAAGCCCTCGCAATTGTCTCAGCTGTGAAAAGATTTCACAAATACATGTATGGTAGGGTTTTTACTGTTGTGACCGACCACAAGCCGTTATTGGGGATAATAGCCGGAGATAAGCCAACTCCCTACATATTATCCCCTAGGATGACCCGATGGTCAGAATTCTTAGCTGCTTATAACTATCGGCTGCAATACCACCCGGGGAAGGCCATTCCCCGCGCTGACGCATTGAGCCGAGCACCGCTTCCAGAGACTCTCAACGATCCGGCACCAACAGTAACCATGTTGCAAATCGAAGTGCTTAACTCGCCGCCACTGATCGCCCGAGATATCACGAGAGAAACCAAATGCGACCACACCCTAGCACGAGTCCTAGGCTGGGTAGAACGCGGATGGCCATTGGACCAGTTATCAGATGACTTCACACCATTCAAATCTCGACAGACCAAACTCTTCTCCCAGAAAGGCTGTGTCATCTGGGGCGTTAGAGTCGTTATTCCAGAACGGCTCCGAAAAGCGCTGCTGAGAACTTTGCATGATGGCCACCCCGGCATCATGCGAATGAAAGCCCTTGCACGAAGCTACGCATGGTGGCCGGGCATTGACAAGCAAATCGAACAGTGGGTTAAAGCTTGTCCCAAATGCCAAGAAGTCAGCAACGCCCCACCAAAAGCCATGCCTACTGAATGGGAGACACCATGCCAACCAAGGGCCACACCTTCCTGCTTACCGTCGATGCCTACTCCAATTGGCTCGAAATTCATCGCATGACGACTACGACCTCCGAGGTGGTCCTCAAGATTCTAAACAGACTCTTTGCAACCCACGGATTACCAGACATCCTGGTATCCGATAACGGCCCACAATTTACTGCACTAGCGTTTGAGCAGTACCTTGCTGACCGCGGCATCCGCCATGCGCTCACTTCGCCTGCGCACCCTGCGACCAATGACTGAGCAGAACTCATGATTCAATTTGTGAAGAAAACCTTGCAAAAGGTAGACTACGACAACATTGACGATAAGGTCAACCAAATCCTCTTCTTGCAACACATCACCCCACATAGCGTCACCAACAAAACTCCCGCTGAACTGCTAATGGGATGAAAGCTCCATTCCCACCTTGACCGATTGCACCCTGCGTATGAACCAGAGAAACCACTAGGATCCAGCGGCTGCTGTCGCACTTTCCAGGTAGGAGACCTGGTTTATGCAAAAACCTATCAGGCGACCCGTTGTGGGTGGAAGCGACAGTAGTACGTGTAACCGGCCCTAGATCCTACCTCGTGCACTGCCTTGATGATAAACTTTGGAAACGGCATATCGACCAATTACGGTCCTGGCTTGCAGCGGCCAGTTCGCAACTCCCCTATGACCAAACTGAGGGGGAGGGGGAGGTACGGAAGAAGATGAAGCCCTAGGAAACCCGTTCGAAGGAAACGACGATTTAATTGAAACTCAGGAAGTGGAGCCGGAGGGAGAAACGTTTGCACCTCAGGAAATCGAGGAAAATGTGGGCAACGATGTAGAAGTGAACTCTGAACCAGAGACAGCCCCACTGCCAGACAACGATTTACCTCAGCGGGATTGCAACCAACCGATACAACGAAAATCAAAAAGACTAAAAAGACAACTGTCCTATTTAAGGGACTATGTAACTACGCCCTGAACTAAGGAACCAGGGGGAAGGGGTGTTGTGTATGCAATATAATTAATAAAGTGTGAGCTTGGAGTAAGTGCAGGGTTCTGGCCCTGCACTTCTGATTGGCTGTTAAGCGGCCGGACCGGATTGGCCCGTTCTGGGGAATCCGATTGGCCCTTAACAGAGAGTTCTTATTGGTTATAAAAGCTAGCGTTCCTAGCTTGTTATTGGTTAAAAGTTACAAGGTTTGCCTATATAAGGCGGGTTTTACTGATGTTAAATGAGCAAGTCACGATGTAAATAAAGAGCTGAAGTTCACCGTTCAGAAACTTGTCTCCATTCTTTCTCGCCCATGCTCAAACTTAACAGTTTCAAATATTATAAAAGTGCAGGTAGTCCTTGACTTACAACCATTTGTTTAGAAATGGTTCAATCTTAACAATGGCCCTGGAAAAAGTACCTTGCAACCAATCATCACATTAATGGCTGATGGAATATCCCTGCAGTGTGTGATCAAAATCCGGACGCTTGGCAACCACCATGTGTGTACAATGATTGCAGCATCCTGGAGTCATGTGATCACATTTGTGATCTCCCCAGCTGGCTTCCTACAAGCTAAGTGAGAAGCTGGATTTATTTAATAATTGCATGATTGGCTTAACAACTGCCGTAATTCACTTAACCATGGCAAAAATGTTTTAAATTGGACATGACTCACTTAACAACTGCTTTGCTTAACAATGGACATTTTGGTCCCAATTGTAATCGTAAGTTGAGGACTTGTTAAAAATTCTGTTTATATAAAGCACCACACAAAGTAAACAAACAGTACAGTCACCATGTGCTTTACTGCTCAACTATTTAATGTAAAGGAAATTCTACTTAGAAAAAGGAGCATAGAGTATATATACCACAGATCCAAACTTGTAAATACTGCCATCTACTGGCTGAATGCTACTGTAGTTGTGGAATAGAAATACATTCCAACAATGAATTCCAACAAGAGTTAGTCAACCTGGGCATCTTTCTTTCTTGCACAGGAGTGGGGTAAGGAAGGGAGGGAGGGAGGAAGGGAGGAAGGTTTAATAAAATTAGGAGAATGGATTGTCATCCTATTAAAGCAAATTTTTAATATTGTCTGTAATAGTCATCAGGAATTTACACATCATTATTTCTTTGTTCGTAGGGCGCTGCTGGTCATTCTGGTGCTCCTGGAGAGAAAGGCCCTGACGGACTCCCTGTAAGATTTCTTTCATAAAATTTAGATCAAAGAGATATCGGGGTGATTTGCACCTTCTCCTGATACGTCTCCGACTTCTTAGAGGTCAAAGAAACCATTCCGCAGAGAGATTGGTATCCTCTACTGCAGTATTTCTCGCTTTTGGCAGCCGGAAAAAGGTGTAGACTTCAATTCCTAGAATTCCCCAGCCAGAATTCTGGGAATTGAACTCCACACCTTTTCAAGCTGCCAAGGATGAGGAATGCTGCTCTACTGATTTCCAGGGACCTAAAAACTTAACAATTGCCTATTATTATTATTTTTTTTAATCCTTCCCATTCCATTTTATTTTTGATTAGACTTCCAGTTGTAGGACCAGAGGACTCTATCCTACAACATACTATTATATTCAGAGCAGGGGTGAAATTCAACCCTCTCGCACCACTTCGGGAGGGGTGGTAGGGATGATTTGAATCGGTTGGCCCCGTCCATGCCACCCACCTTCTTCCTTTTAGAAACTGAGTCCCACCAAGCCACGCCCACAGAGCCATAAGGGAAAAAATTTGAATTCACCCCTGATTTCAAAGAGCATTTCGACTCTCTTATTTCTTTGATTCCTACTCCATCTTTCTGCCGTGCAAAGGATAGGCAGGAATCCCAGAAAAAACATCCCATAATCATATAAAAAGCAGGAAGGGAAGGAGAACTGGAGTGGATAGAACAAGCTCCCCCAACTTGGTGTCCTGGTGAAATATTAGATTTCCATCATCCCTCACAATCCGTATCGGTTGAGGAATTAGAGGACTCGAGGCCCAAAGGTGCTTTTCCAAAACACAATTGGAATTCCTTATTTTTTTTTTTTCTGTGAAAACATTTCGCTTCTCAAGCAAGAAGCTTCCTCGGTTCTTTTTCTTGGGTGAGAAACAAAAAAAACCAAGGAAAAAAACAGCTGCCTGCCCCCAGGAGATATTTGGTGCCCATTAATGAAGACTAGGCCAGCCTATCTAGAAAAACCTTCAGCTGCAGGATGATGGGATTAGGACATGGCCTTCCAGGATGTAATAGGAATAACCCACTAGCAGCAGAGCTCAGTACATTGCACAATCTCCTAAGGATATTGCATCAGCCAAACTTCAACCAAACTTATCTCAGTCCAGTTGCCTTTTGGAAAAGCACCTCTGGAACAACCATTACCTGGATAATTGAGAATCTCCATAGACATCTAGGAATTTCAGGGATAAGGGAAGGCTGACATTAAAAAGGAAATGGAGAAGGTTGGTCATCTTTGATGAAATTGTTGAGCTTGGTAGCCCATAAAACTGGAAGTTATTCTAGGATTTACTTATGTGCATATCTGGATGCTTACATTTATGGTTCCCCGAGTGCACAAACTATTCTTTTATGAATATTTGATCTTGGGAAGGAGAAATCCTAAATATATGTTTATCAACTCTGTTTTGCATTATTAATGACTCTTTTTCCCCTATCAGGGACTACCTGGGAGTGCAGGCACTAAAGGAGAAAAGGGCCAGCCTGTAAGTAAATCATGCTATATTATTATTATATTAACAAAATTTACATGGCCATTCAACTCATTCATGGGTAGTTTACGAAAATAGAAACCCCATTGCAAACCCCATTGGCAGAACCATGCCTTTAGGGCAGGGGTCTCCAACCTTGGCTCCTGGAAGCCTGGCGGACTTCAACTCCAGCAAAGTTGGACTTCCAGCAAAGCTGGCTGTGGAATTCTGGGAGTTGAAGTCCACCAGGCTTCCAGGAGCCAAGGTTGGAGACCCCTGCTTTAGGGTCTTGTGAAAGAGTGCTAAAGTGGGGGCCCAATCTTATGTTCTCATGATACGAACACAGGGAGGGAGCCATCACAGAGAAGGTCCTTCTTCTTGGTCCCACTAGAGTGGCCTCCTTAAGAGGAGGGGTGGCATAATATAGTCAATTTCAACATCTCCATCAATTCATTCATGCATTCATTTTCCTTCAATTCATTTATTTGTTCATTCATTTTCCTTTGTTTATCATTTTCCCTCAATTCATTCATTCATTTTCATCTATTATTTTTCATTTTCCTTCATTCAATCCAAGGGTCTTCAAACTTGGCAAGTTTAAGACTTGTGGACTTCAACTCCAAGAATTCCTGAGCTAACATGACTGGAGGAGGAATTCTGGGAGTTGAAGTCCATAAGTCTTAAAGCTGTCAAGTTTGAAGACCCCTGGTTCATTCATTCATTCATTCATTCATTTATTCATTCATTCATTTATTCATTCGTTCGTTTTCCTTCCTTCATTTTCCATTTTCCTTCCATTCATTCATTCATATTTACATACTGTTTTCCTTCCTCTTTTTCCCTAAGGGAAGCCCTGGAGAAATGGGAGAATCTGGTCCTTCAGGAAAACCAGGTATACCTGTAAGTATCTCCTCAACATTTGGTCAATGTTTCTCTTTCAATCTCTAATGAGGCACTTAAGATGCTGTCACATCACCAGTTACATTTGGATTATCCTGGATTAGACTCATGGAAAACACAGAATCAGCCATTTTGCATTTGTCTTTCTAGGGAAATCAAGGTACCCCTGGGGAGAGAGGTGAACCTGGCCAAAGAGGACCTCCTGTAAGTTACTACTCTAATCATTCCATTTATAAGACCCAAACCCGCCATTATGGCACTCAAAAAACTGAACCAGAATTCTGGAAGCTCCATCTGTGAGCCTGGTGATCATAACAAATTTAGATTTCTGCTCCGAGATGTTTAGAGCCTGTAAGTGTAGACTAAGGAAGATGGCCTTGATAATGATATGCAAGCTCTGTTGCCAAGACAACAAGGGATGAAAGAATTTTTAAGTACATAACATTCAGATAACATGTGGAAACCTCCCAAATTAGGCTGTTGATTTGAGCTCTGAGTTTGGCATTTTGGCTGCAAATGTTTCATCACCACTTGAGGAGACATTGTCAGTGTGTTTTGAGTTGTCAGCTCAAGTAAAACGCAGTGACAATGTCTCCTTGAATGGTGACGAAATGTTTTTTGCAACCGAATTGCCATGATCAGAGCTCAAACCAACTGCCTAACTACCAACCTGAGTTACTAATATCCAAACACATTTCAACCTCTAATTCAATGAAATACAAGGAAAGAAGGTATAAACACAGTCAGATTTGCAGGATTCTGTTATCCTAGATCAGAGGTCTCCAAACTTAGCAACTTTAAGACTTGTGGACTTCAGCTCTCAGAATTCTTATGTTGGCTGGGGAATTCTGGGAGTTGAAGTCCACAAGTCTTAAAGTTGCTGTCAACTGTCCCATTGCAGCAACAGAAATTCCTGGGATGTTTATTTTACCATGAGTATATATAGCTTTACTGATAGATCCATACAGGCACAGAAGAAGCAAAGCTAGCTCTGAAATTTTTGCATGAAAAACAGGACCATTCTTTTCTCCTTTCCCCCATTTGGGCCACCCATTGTCCATTGTCCACCAAAACAACATGTTCTTTTTATTTTATTTTATTTAAGTCAGCACCTTCGGAAGGTTCCCATCCCACGGCCTTGAAGTGTCAGGATTTTCTCAGGCTGCCAACGGCTCACGGAAATTCCTCACCCAGCTCCCCGTTCCCAATACATTCCAAGCATTCCCCTCTCCCTTCCCTTAGTTTCTCCTTGAAACGTTGTGAGTAGAAGTACATTACCAGCCAGCCTTGACAGTTACCAAGTTTGGAGATCTCTTATTCAAGTCAATATCAATAAAATAATTTCAGCCTTCCTCTGGATTTGATTTTGGGCCTGGTCTATCTCATGGAACTGAAACTAGTCCGGAATTAGATAATCTTCTTTCTACCCAAGGACTAGATTTTTATCAGGGCCATCGGTGTTTGTCACAGTTTACTGTCTTCCTTCATTGACCCATTCTCTTTTTTTTTCCCCTGCAGGGACAATCTGGTCTACAAGGACCTACAGGAGCAGCAGGTGTCAGAGGTTTCCAGGTAAATCAAATTCAGAAGACAATTTTGGGATGGAAAGGGCAACTGTTCCCAGGCCAGGTGAGGGGCTGCAATTTGTATCTGTATCCAGCTTGTAGGAGTACCGCCAAGGATTTTATGATGTCAACAAATTTATTTATTTGATTTGTCAATTGCTTACAAGATAATAGGTATAAGTATAAACAGAAGTAAGAATACAAGAAATAGGTACGAATAAATGGGAATAATAGGACAGATGAAGTAGGTGTTTCTTGCCCTCTGCAACTTTAAGATGCGCAGACTTCAATGCCTAGAATTCCCCAGCCCACATGTCTTAAAGTTGCAGAGGGCAAGAAACACTGAAGTAGAATACATGTATATCCAACTATCCAGTCTGCTCTTCCCAACACTCTTCTTTCCTGTGTGGCTGAGGAATTCTGGGAGTTGAAGTCCATACATTCTTTAAATTGCTATGTTTGAACAAAAACAGGTATAACTGAAAGTAGTGACTCATAGGGATCTGTAATATGGAGGTTTGCCAGGTTGCCAACCATCAATTTTTTAGTTCAAAGCTGGCTGGGATATTTTCTCCTTTTCAGGCTGTTTTAACCCACCTTCTGAAATGTTGCTTGTTCTGTCCCTAATTAGCATTCTTGAGATCCCCGCGCTTTGATTGGCCAAAGCGCGGGGCACTCTGATTGCTCAGGCGAGCCGCACTGATTGGCTCGCTAAGAATCTCCCGCGATTGGTCCATTCGAATCGCGGGAGATTCAAAGCGGTGCCATTGGTCACGGCCGCTGCGGCTGAAAGAATAAAAGCCGCGAACCTTTTGCGAAGAGCCAGTTCGGTTCCTACTTAATAAAAGAGCATGATTTGAAGTCACCGACTCCTGGCATCATTTCGCGGACACAACATTGTTGATTTCAAATAACTGGGCAGTTTGATTCCAATATGAGATCAAATCCCTTTCTTCCTTTTTTTCCCCCCAGCTTTCTCTCTTTATTTCTCTCTTTTTGTTTAACTTTCCAGGGTCGTACAGGACCAAGTGGGGAACCAGGCCGTCCTGGTGCCACTGGACTACGGGGTGAATCCGGCCAGCGGGTAAATCCTCTGCAAAAGTGAATGAATGAGCCGATGGTGCTCTGATGAATGTAACTTTGATGAATGCAATATTCTTCTGGGTAGGGCTGCCATATTTAATGTGTTTCTTCAATCAATTTGATCATGTAAGTCAGGGGTCCCCAGTCCCCTGGGCCATGGCCTGTTCAAAACCGGGCCGCAGGACAGATGGTGTCCTGACCCAGCTCCCCAAACAGGACAAACCCTCTGTAATCAATTGACGATTCCTTTATTAGAAGCTCCAGCAGCCCCGGCTAAACGTTTCTTTCTCACTGCAGGCTAACAAGTCTGTCCAGCAGGGAGATGAAAAGTTGTCTGCCACATCTATTCATCTCAGCCCCCTGCCTTTTATCCCCAGAGCTAGGGTGGGGCTTCATTAACAGCAGTGGCTCTTCCGTCCCAAGGACCGGCCCATAGATTTCCACTGCTCTCCTCTCCTCTTCCTTCTGCACCCCCACACATCAGGCACTGGACCCAGCTGCTCCTCCTCTTCCTCATCAGCCACCTCCAGACCTGGGGGCTATTGACTCTCCATCTGAGGGCTGAGGGACACCTCCAGTGGTGGGATTCAAAAAAATTTTTGACTACCAGTTCTGTGCGCATGTCTTGCTGGGTGTGGCAGGGGAAGGTTACTGTAAAATCTCCAGTCAGAGGTGGGATTTGCCGGTTCTCTGAACTACTCAAAATTTCTGCTACCAGTTCTCCAGAACAGGTCAGAACCTGCTGAATATCACCTCTGGACACCCCCCCCTCTCCCTCTCCTTCCTCCCTCCCTCCCTCCCTCTCTCTCTCTCTCTCTGCCAACTCTATTCCCTCTTCCTACTCGGAGCTCTCAGTTTGCCTTGATGTTCTCACGCCTCCTCCTCTTCCTCCTCTGATTCAGCTGCTGGAGGGGCCGGCGGCCAACACACCACAACAGATGGGAAAGCATCCATGCATGAAGCTATAATCACACAAATGGAACGGCTCCTGCATGAACAAATGGAGTTGGGCATGCGTGTATGTACACCTGCCACTCACTCACCACGACTGCACCGGGCCAGGCCACCAAGCTGGAAAATTTGGGGACCACTGATCTAAGTTTCAGAATCAATTTAAAATAATTCCGCTGAGGGAAGAGGGCTGCAAAACAAGATTTTTTTTTTTTATTGCATAAATGTTAGTTGTTACTGTCCTTAAATTATCAGTACTAGTATAACAGGCTTGGAAGGGACCTTGAAGGTCTTCTAGCCCTACCCCTTGCTCAAGCAGGAGATCCTACACCATTCAGGACAAATGGCTGCCCAAGCTCTTTTAAGAAACTTCCTAAAAAATAATTACTAATGTTTTCCCTTATAGAAAATAAAAATTTCTTTGTTGAAGATGAGTTGTTTCAAAACACCTGTTGGGTGGAAGGCAGAGCTTAGCGGCAGCTCCACCCACATTGTGACATATGGATTCATTGCATGTGATGTCACTTTAGAACATGAAATGGGCGGAGCCTTCCACCCATAGCTCATGCATTTCCTGCAGTGTTTCTCACCCTTGGTAACTTGGTAAGTTATGTGGATTTCAACTCCCAGAATTGACCTGGCTGGGGGAATTCTGGGAGTTGAAATCCACACCTAGCTTCAAATTGCCAAGGGTGAGAAACATGAACTATTTCAAATACGGTCTTAAATTTAAGCAATAAACTTAGAAGAGATCATTTTAAATCACTTTATGGTGAGAGGAGCAGCAAACAAATTTAATAAATAAATAAATAATTTTTAAAAAACATTCAGATGTAGACTTACCCAGTACAAAAGGTACTTATTTATATTATGTTCTTGCAACTTGAGAAACTCGCTGGTCAATTATTTTTGGCAATTCTTTTCCTTGCTTCTGCTTTCCAGGGTCCTACTGGGGTTTCGGGACCCAAAGGTAACCAGGTAAGATAAAGATCTCAATTTTTCGCATGCATAAATCATATTAAACCATGGTTTGTCTAATCCTGGTTTATAGCAGAAATCTCAGTGGCTGGACTCATCCAATAAGCTAGCCATACAGATCACATTATGGTTTGATCATGGTCTGAAAAATTAGTTTATGCCCCTAACAGCTCTTGCAGAGGTCAGCTGATCCAGGTTTGGACCAGTTCACCCAAACCCTTTGTTCCGATTCTGCACGGTTCGGAGAACCAGCAAATCGGACCACCGGCTGGCCATGCCATGCCTGTTTTTAGGGCCATTTTCAGCCATTTTGGGGGTGAAAAACGACATGGAAAAGGCCTCCAAAACAGCCTGAAAACAGCCCAAAAAATGGCCTGAAAAGAGCCCCCAAACAGGCTGAAAAAGATCCTGAAAACGGCCCCAAAATGGCCTGAAAATGGTGGAAAAACAGGCCCCAAAATTGGTGGGGGCTGGGCCAGCCAGTGGTGGGATTAGCCCCAACCGCCTGAATCCTACTTGTTTCTTTGAGGCGAGGGGCTGGGAGGCGGCACTGGGTGTAATGAGTGACACCACCCACCCAGTCACATGACCAACTGGCCACGCCTATCCATCCAGAGAACCGGTTGTTAAAACATTTGCAGCCCCACCACTGAGCGCGTGTGTAATATTACCCAAAGCAACACATGTTCCATCCTTTTGGTAAGTGCGTTGTGCAACACTGCACCCGTGGCATGAAAAGGGCAGAGCTGATGTTGCAGAAAGAAGAGGCTACTGTTTGTTCTTTGGTCAAAGCTTCAAATCATGCCTATCTGACCAAGGAGCGAGATGCAATGGGGGAAGTCTCGATTCATTTCCTTTAAACAAGCTACTATTTGGTAGAGTTATTTCAACAGTGAAATAGGTTGAAGGAGCCCTGGTGGTGCAGTGGTTAAACTGCGGTATTGCAGGCAAACTTTGCCCACAGCCTGAAGTTCGATTCTGACGGGACTCAAAGTGGACTCAGCCTTCCATCCCTCCAAGGTTGGTAAAATGAGGAGTCAGATTGTTGCAGGCAGGATGCGAATAACACTTACATAGTAAACCACCTAGAGAGTGCTGCAAAGTGCCCTGGGGGCAGTATAGAAGCTTAAATTCTATTACTATTATTATTGCTATTGAAAGACGGCATAAAAATTAAAACAAATAATTGGGGTGCAAATATCTTGACCACCCCTAGATGGCAGCGTATTAATTAAATTTCTGCCTCTCCATATTTCTTCCACAGCCAAAAGATAGAATCAGATTAGAGCTGGAAGGGACCCTGGAGGTCTTCTAGTCCAGTCCCTGGCTCCAGCAGGAGATCCTATACCAGTGGTGGCTAACCTTTTTTTGACTCCCATGCTATAATTGCATGCGTGCCAGCACCCAGAAAGCAATACATCCTGGGCCTCTCCCATACCCTGCACATGCGCGCGTGATCCCCCCGCCATGCGCCATGCATCCCTGCATGTGTGCGTGCAATCACCACCACACGACATCCATATCCCCACGCGTCGTGTATCTCTACGCATGCGTGCATGTCTCCTGTGCACGCCTGCCCCCCCCTGTGCATGCGCGCCAAATACCCGACAATCAGCTGTTGGGCAGCAGCGGAGCGCATGCATGCGCAGTGAGGCTCTTCCGGGCGAGCTCTCACGTGCCAGCAGAGGTGGCTCAGTGTGCCACTTGGGGCACACATGCCATAGATTCACCAACATGGTCCTTATACCATCTCCAAGGTCACGTGGTCAAAATCCGAGTGCTTGGCCACCAGCATATGTATTCACAGTCTTTCCAAAATCCCTGGGTCATGTGATTGCCATTTGCCACCGTCCTGGCTGGCTTCTGGCTAGCAAAATCAATGAGAAATGCCAGATTCGCTGAACGACCTCATGATTCACTTAATAATTGCAGTGATTCACTTAACGACTACGGCAAAAAAAAGGTAGTTAAATTGGATACGAATCACTTACAAATGGTCTTGCTAAGCAAGGGAAATTCTGATCCCAAGTCGAGTTGTAAGTTGAGGACTACTTGTAGCTACAACTTGAGTAGTTCCTTCTTCAGTTAAGTTTGAGGCGGTTTAACATAACAGACGTATTTTGGCATCCTTTTTCCTTAGCACATTTGTTGATCCTGTGTTTTTCTTTACTTATTCGCAAACCAGATTTAGAACCACTCGTGGCTGCCTGCTCCATAAATGTGAGAAAGTGTGAATTGTGTAGAACTGTTTAATACAAATTGAGCATATTTTATTCCTGTCCTTGACAGTAATTTTCCACACACTTGATCAAGGAAGCCCTCTTCTGGTTTAAATGAGAAAGTTTACTTCTAACCAAGAGCAGCAAATTTTATTTTATTTATTTATTTTGTCAAACATGTATTAGATAACAAATATAATTAGAACATGATTATTAATACATGAAATGGATACGATTAAAAGGGAGACATTAGGACAGGGACGGTAGGCATGCTGGTGCACTTATGCACACCCCTTATAGACCTTTTAGGAATGGGGTGAGTAGACAGTTTGAAGTTTTTGAGGTTTGGGGAAGAAACCACAGAGTTCAAGGTAGTGCATTCCAGCATTGACCACTCTGGTGCTGAAGTGTATTTCCTATTGACTGGATGTAACTCATAAAATTATTGACAAGGATCCTGTTAGGGATAACATTGGTTACCTAATTTGGTTTGGGTAAAAATAATATATAAACTATGTTAGTGAGTTTAAGTGTGTGTATCACTTTAACTGCAAAACATGTATTATGGGTGCGGTTGTAAAATCACCATAAGAGGGAGCAAGAGAGCTCACTGTTTGCTGGCTTTTACTGTAGTAGCTGACAATGTTGGATTGATGGTGATTACTGTGTGTTTTCCCTGCTGTTGCTGAAACGAAGAAAAGGGGTTTGATTTTCTTCATATCTCTGACTGCAAAAGAGATATATTGCTGGACTGATTATTTGTAAGTTTACTGACCTCTATTTTCAACACTGGACTTTACAACTGATTAATCCCTGGATGGACTGAACTAGTGTATAACATATGGACTGTTTTGATTATGCTATAACTCTTGCTGGAATAAAAAACTATTTAACTGGCACAGTGTATTTGTCTTACTGAGTGTAAACTACAACGTTTATCTCACATAATTTGCCTGCCTGCTAGACTGCCGTTGCACGTTCTGCTAGGGTGTGTATCCCTAACAGATCGCATTAAAAAATGCTCTTCATTGAAGGTTTAGCTTTGAATTGAAGTCATTTCTTAGAGCTCAAAGCTTTGAGTTCAGAGTCCCAAAGGTGATTTTTTTTTTTCAAAAGGCAACTGGACTTTGTAGTATTTTTTTTTCCTTTGAAAACTTTTCACTACTCATCCAAAACTTTCTTGGATGAGAACTGGAGAACCTTCTTGGAAGAGGAGCGAAACACATTCAAGGGGGAAAAAAAAGTACAAGTAAGTCCAGTTTCTTTTTGAAAAAGCGCCTTTACCATGACCCTGAATGAGTGAGAATCTCCATAGATATTTGAATTCAGAACTGTGCTGTGCTGTAAAAGGCTGGATAATTTGATTTAAGACCTGGACAATCCCAATTTGCACTAATAATTTCGACCTAAAAAAGTGCATCGTGAATATGATTGAGCAAATGTATTGGAGATGCTTCATTGACGGTTAGGGTTGTGTTTGACCTCAGGGTGGCTGGGGGGGTGGCATGACCAGAGTAGGCAGGGCCAGATCAACATCACTCGTGCCGGGGACACATGTGGTGGCCCTGCTTGCAAAAATGGATTCATGACCTCCATTTCCAACTGCGATGGCCTCCTGCAACCCTCTAACAGCAAAAATGGAGCTTGCAAGGGCCGCGCCTGGCCATCCTGACTCCATTTTTGCTGGCAGAGGCACTATGGGCCAGTCCTTCACTGTGGTTTTTTTTAACATATAAATGTATTATTTCTATTTTCATCTGCAGGGCATTGCTGGAGCAGATGGACCACCTGGAAGTAAAGGAGAACTGGTATGTAATGAAAATAGACTGGGTGACTTTGGGCCAATCACCAGGAGACAGAGAGTTCTAGTCCCACCTTAGGCATGGAAGCAGCTGGGTGACTTTGGGCCAATCATCAGGAGACAGAGAGTTTATTTTATTTTATTTATTTATTTATTTTTGTCAATTGCTTACAAGATAATAGGTATAAGTAAAAACATAGTTATGAATACATGGATACATATAAGAAAAATAAAAAATAAAAGAAACAATAGGACAGGGACGGTAGGCACGTTGGTGCGCTTATGCATGTCCCCTACAGACCTCTTAGGAAAGGAGTGAGGTCAATAGTAGACAGTCTAAGGTTAAAGGTTTGGGGAAGAAACCACAGAGTCAGGTAGAGTATTCCAGACATTGACCACTCTCTTGCTGAAGTCGTATTTCCTGCAATCAAGTTTGGTGCAGTTTACCTTGAGTTTGTATCTATTGTTTGCTCTTGTATTGTTGTCATTGAAGCTGAAGTAGTCATTGATGGGTAGGACATTGCAATGTATGATTTTATATATTATACTTAATATATATATATGGTATTCAGCTTTGTTCTGGTATTTTCCTATGTCATTATAGTTGTGCTTTTAAAGTTGTAGCAATGTTTCAGCAGAATTTCATCTGCCATCATCAGTGTTCGTCTGTGAGTCAGGCCTGGCCACTATAGAAAACCCTAGCCACAGAATTATCAGAGAAGACATAGAGATTGAAAAAAGACCTGAAAGCATGAATAGAAGAGATGATTCCACCAGACTGTCAATTATTTGGAAGCCTGCACTCACAAACAAAAAAATCTCCACACCACAAACCAGGCAAACACCTGGGGACAAACAGATCCCCCCTGATACCTCCAGCTCAAACACACTCCAACCAGGCACCCAGATGAAACCTAGCTTCCTAATAAATGATAGCCATCCATTTACTCGGAGCCAAGCTGCACTAAAAGCCTCCAATACAGGAACACATTGTTGCCAGCCAATCAAGACACAAAAAAGCCACAAAACAGACAGAAGATATTGAAACACCAATCAAGCAGAACACAGCAAACTCCAAGACCAGTAAACACAGACCAAGACTCCCAACCAATCAGGATGAAGAAAAAACCATTCTGGCACAGCAATAGGCTAGCACCAAATTTAAAACTGAAACGGCTGTGAAGTCTGACTCACAGATGAACACAGTACAGAAGCCTGATGATGACAGATGGAGAGAGAGAGAGAGAGAGAGTTATAGTCCCACTTTAGGCATGAAAGCAGCTGGGTGACTTTGGGCCAATCACCAGGAGTCAGTGAGTTCTAGTCCCACCTTAAGCATGAAAGATTGACTGAGGAATTCTGAGAGTTGAAGTCCACATATCTTAAAGTTGCCAAGACTGTATTAGAGCTTTGCATGGTGATTCAGTGGTCCTGGGATCTTTTTAATTTTATTTTTAACTAACTCCTCAACACATCTGCAAGCCTCTGGAGCAGAGGATCTCGGAACTGAAGATATGTTACAGAATGAATCAGCTTGATGACGGTTACTCTAGGGAAGACTCCAGTTATATTCACCCACAGTGATGGAAATGCACAGTGTATTCCCCACGCTCCACAAAGGTTTAAACTTATGGTCCTTCCAGCCCTAGCATTCTTTAATTCTACTTCATCCCTGAGTAAGTTGTTCAGATTATAAATTTGAGTGGCATATTTGTGAGCTGCAATGAAAAGCAATCCGGGTTCTTCAGCTTCATTTTGGTTTCCAAATAACTTTATTTCAATTTTTTTCTTCTTTTCTAGGGCCCTTTTGGAGCTCCTGGACAGAAAGGAGAAGTGAGCATCCTATGCTTTCTAGAGAAAAAAAATAAAATAAAACCCATCACCTCTGGTCTTTTTCATTATATGGATTTTGTTAAGTTCGGAAGGTCAGGCTCATAAAGACGAGAGACTTCGGTTCAGTAACAACAGCTCTTTATTTGTCGGCTAGAACAAGCTAAAAGAAATAGCAGCCGCGGCGGCTCTTTTATAGAGCTCGCCGTGGCTTGGCGGCCAATGACACCGCTTCAAGTCTCCCGCGCTTGGTTTTGACCAATCGCGGCAGACTCTTAGTGAGCCAATCGTAATTGCCCAGGCTGTCCAATCAGGTGGCGGTTGAAACGGACCAATGGGAATGCAGGGTTTCAAGTCTGCAAATATAGAACAGATTTGTACTCATTTGACTGGTGGCTTTTATTTTTAAAAAAATCTACGAGGTCGCTGTCGAGGAAGCTATGGAAAGGAAAGTGAATGTCACCTACAGAAGGCTTCCAGATCACTTGCCCCACCATTCCTATATTTCATTTAAAAGTCCTCACAAGCAGAGTATACAGAAGGCCAACAATATAGCAACCAGTGCTATTTCCATGTCATGGTAGGCAGAGGAAGACAGGAGGGCAATTCCAACAAAACACATAGGAGAGAGAGCACACCTGAAATATTGCATCCAGTTTTGGTCCCACATTACAAAATAGAGGTTGAGACTTTGCAAAATGTGCAAAGAAGAACAACTAAGATGATTAAAAGCCTGGAGACCAATATATAGGAAGAACAGTTGCAAGAATTGGGTATGGCCAGTCTAAAGAAAAGAAAGACTAGGGGTGACATGAGAACAGTCTTCCAGTATTTGAAGAGCTGCCACAAAGAGGAGGGGGTCAATTTATTCTCCAAACCACCTGAAGACAAGACAAGAAACAACAATTGGAAACTAATCAAGGAGGGAAGCAGCCTGGAATTAAGGAGAAATTCCTAACAATGAGGACAATTAAACAGTGGAACAGCTTGCCACCAGAAGTTGTAGATGCTTCATCACTGGAGGTTTTTAAGAAGAGAATGGACAGCCACCTATCTGACATGGTATAGGGTCTCCTGCTTGAGCAGGGGGTTGGACTAGAAGACCTCCAAAGTCCCTTCCAGCTCTATTCCCATTGATTGATTGACCCAGTTTGGTGATATGGATATGGTGCTGACTAGAAGCCAGAAGACATTGAATTCTAGTCTCATCTTGGGCATGAAAGCTGACTGGGTAACTTGGGGCCAGTTTTAACCCACTGTCCTTCGCTTAGGTAGTGCCCATGATGGTTTCCATCAGCCATATATCCAGATCATGAATAGAGTTTTGCTTAGCTTTTGCAAGTCAGCTGTATCCCTCAGTTGTTTTTAGGCCCAGTTTAGAAGCCAAAGCTTCTCCATTTGGGATGTTCTTCATTCTTCTTTTGCAGGCGGGACAGAGAGGAGAGCCTGGCCCGAAAGGAGTCCTTGGCCCCAATGGAACTGCTGGACTCCCAGGAATTCCAGGCCATCCTGGCAAAATGGGTTTACAAGGAGAGCAAGGAATCCCTGGGATAGTGGGGAAACCAGGCCCCCCGGTAAGAGGTTCTGGACAAACCCTTGTGCAAATGTTTGTTGGTCCTTACCTGCCCATCTTTTTTTCTTCCTATTCCAATTCCTATTCCTATTCCAATTTAAAACTCATTTTCACTGTGCTACTCCTAATACAGATAGTATTATAATGGCCACAATTGAGCCCAAAATTTCTGTTGTTAAGTGAAACATTTGTTAAGTACTAATACCACTCTGTAAAGCCTTAGTAAGACCACACCTAGAGTACTGCATCCAGTTTTGGTCACCACACTATAAAAAAAGATGTTGAGGCTCTAGAAAGAGTGCAGAGAAGAGCAACCAGGGTGATTAGGGGACTGGAGACTAAAACATATGAAGAACGGTTACAGGAACTGGGCATGGCTAATCTAGGGAAAAGAAGGACCAGGGGAGACAGGATAGCAGTGATCCAATATTTGAGGGGCTGCCACAGAGAGGAGGAAGGGGTCAAGCTATTTTCTAAAGCACCTGAAAGCCAGACAAGAAACAATGGATGGAAACTGAACAAGGAGAGATTCAACCTGGAAATTAGAATTAGAACTAGAATTCTTTTATTGGCCAAGTGTGATTGGACACACAAGGAATTTGTCTTGGTGCAAACTTTCTGACAGTGAGAACAATCAACCCATAGAACAGCTTACCCTCAGAAGTTGTAGGAACATCATCACTTGAGACTTTCAAGAAGAGATTGGACTGCCATTTGTCAGAAATGGCGTAGGGGGTTGGACTAGATGACCTACAAGATCCCTTCCAACACTGATTATCTGTTATCTGTTAAATGAATTTAGCTCCATTTTATGACCTTTCTTACCACAGATGTGAAGTGGTAAGTCAAGGACTACCTATAAAACATTCAGTCTAGGAATTAATGGGAGATTGTGACTGGTGCAGAGTTACTTAGGGAACTTCCTAGTGAGATACCATGACGTTGGAAGATAAATGACAACCCTGCGATTAAAAGTCACAAAAATCTCTGGTGCAGACCAAGTTAGCAGAGGGTACAGTAGATGTTCCCAATGAGACCACAACTCTTATAAAGGTTTTCAAAATATCATTGCATAATATTAGGGACAGGGCCGTAATAGCTCAGCAGTTAAAGATGCTGAGCTTGTGTGCTGGCAAGCTGAAAGCTTGGGGTTCAAGACCCAAGTGCTGCAGGCTGGGGTGAATTCCCGTTACTTGCTCCCTTCTAGCAGTTTGAAAGCACGCAGATGTGAGTAGATAAATATATACCACTTTGGTGGGAAGGTAACAATGTCCCGTGCTCCTTGGTGTGTATAGTCATGCTGATGACATCATCACAGAAGTGTCTTTGGACGATGTTGGCTCCCTTGGCTAGGATCGAACACGAGTGGAAATCTTTACCTTTAATTTCAGGGAAAAGAAGCTAGTGAAGAACGCATCCGAGAACTCTGCTACAGAATGATCAGCGGTGAGTATAGCTGCAAATCCTTGGGCAAGGAAATCATATTTATTTTGCTAAATGGATTGTCGGTGACAAGTCCTACAACCCTGAGCAAATTCTTGAAAGAGATGCTTCTTGAAGTCAGATGGACTTCGGAGAGACCTGGGACTCTAGGATCAGCTCCAGAAGGTGTGGAGCAAACCTAATCATACAGCTGGATGAAACAAAAAGGTTGCTTTAGAGGTTCCCAGACATTACAAAGCATCTTTTCTCAAAAATTTTGCACTACTAGAATAAGCGAAGACTTGCTTTGCTTCACGCAGCCTTTCAAACACGGAGCTGTTGACTTTGGCTGTGGCTTCCTAAGGCCTCAGAAGGGGATTGATTTTTTTAGACTGATATTTTTGAACTGCATCGTTCAGAAATCAAGTGTTGAATTTGGGGGATGCTTTACATTTCTAAATATAGGCCTAACTGTTTAAGATTACAGTTTAAAAAAATGAATGAGGCAACCTGTTTAGTTGCATTGATATCAAGTCCTTGTCATTGGCTGTCAAATAGGAAACAGGAATTCAACATTTCTGACTAAGTATATGAGATACTGGAATAAGAATGGTTTAAAATCCATTCCTTGAGCACTCCAGAGATTTCCTCCCCCCCTTCTCTTAACAACCCTGTAGTCCCTTGCATCAAGGCGGAGTAGCTGAATCGAGCGGAGTGTTTACTGGCCAGATGCCCTTTCTGACACCTATGCAGAGTTCACAGCAGATATTTTCTCTTTGCGCCCAGTAATAAAAATATCTACCACTAACTAGGATTAAACTCACAACTTCCTGATTGTGAGATGAGAGCTCCACCTCTAGGCCACCACATCCCTCCTTGGGTATTCCAGAGCAGCGGTCGCCAACCAGTGGACCAGGGACCACTGGTGGTCCACAAGAAAATTTTGGTGGTCCGCAGAGAAACGTCACCCTCAAAGCAATTAATCCAGGCTGCGCAGAAACACAAGGCTGTGCCGCCCCCATGGCTTGTGAGAACACAAGGCTTGTGTCGCTTGCATGGCGAGCAACATGAGATAGTGAAGGGAGGAGGGAAAGGGGGGGGAACTTGCCCCACTCAGCCCATGTGCCTGGCCTAGCCACTGGGCTGCTTCTTTCTTCTTCTGCTTTTGGCTGCATGCAAGGAAAGCAGCAAAAGTCTTTCTTTCTCTCCCCCAAACTCCACCAGAAATGAGTCTTTGGGACCCTGCGCAGCCTCCTACTCCAAGAGGCTGCACCAGCGCAACAAGTCTCACAAAAATTCATTTCTAGCATCTCTCTCTCTCCCTTTCCCTCCCTCTCTTTCCCTCTCCCTCCCTCTCTCTCTCTCCCTCTCTCTCTCTCTCTGTTGAAACCCACTGCTCTAGAGATAGTGTTTTATCTTTTGGGGAGGAATGAGAATTAAGTATTTCCAGCTCAGCTATATCTGGGATGAGTGTCCCAGCTAGTACCAATTGTGTTCTCTGTGTGTGCATCTCTAATCTATCTATCTATCTATCTATCTATCTATCTATCTATCTATCTATCTATCTATCTATCTATCTCCATCTCTCTATTTCTTTCTCTGTCTATCTATCTATCTATCTATCTATCTATCTATCTATCTATCTCCATCTCTCTATTTCTTTCTCTGTCTATCTATCTATCTATCTATCTATCTATCTATCTATCTATCTATCTATCTATCTATCTATCTCCATCTCTCTATTTCTTTCTCTGTCTATCTGTCTATCTATCTATCTATCTTTCTATCTATATCTATCATCTTTATCTATCTAATTTTTCTGTGGGTTTTTTTTTTTTTTTGCATATTTTTAAACAGCCTAAAGCCCGCAACAATTTTGGAGTAGTTGGCTTATATTCAATCTTTAAAAGGAGCTAAAACCGTTTTTTATCCAAAAGGGTTTGGGATGCTTTATTTTATAGCAAGATGTTTGCAAGCTTCTCTGGGAATGCTTTGAATTCTTCCACTGCAACCACTGACAAGTCAAAATCCACCCTTCTTTTTTTTTTTTTTTAATTCCAGAGCAAGTTGCTCAGTTAGCTGCTAATTTAAGGAAACCCTTGGCTCCTGGACTCATGGGGAAGCCTGGGCCCGTTGGACCTCCGGGGCCTGCTGGGACAATGGGGAGCATTGGACATCCTGGGGCTCGTGGCCCACCTGGATACAGGGGACCCCCAGGGCATTTGGGAATTCCTGGTCCCAGAGGTGAGTAAAGCCCCAAAGAGATTACAGATAGTCCTCAACTTACAATCATTTATTTAGTGACCATTTGAAGTTACAATGGCACTTAATAACGAGACTTATGGCCATTTTTCACACTTTATGACCATTGCAGCATCCCCATGGACACCTGAACAAAATGGCATGTATTCATGTTGTCAGGATTCCAGCAATCACCCTAATTAAATCATGATTCTCGAGCCAACCTTCAAAAAAACTTCAAAGGATTCATTAGAGAAGACATACTGGCACTGCCCTGTATGAAGCCCTGTATGAAGCATATGTAATTTACAGTCATCTGTGACCCTATTTCCCCCCCCTGCCCCTGGGTGTCTCATTGTGATGGCCCGGAGTGTAACACAAATGTAACAAAATCCAAAACATAAGTAAATGTCCTTTAATGCCTCCAACTTGGCCCAATGTTCAATAATTCTCAGTTGGAGATAAAACTTATTCAAAAATAATCTTCAAAAGAAAGCAATACAGTCTGAACTTAATGAGCAGATAGAGGTGAAATAAAAAACCAAAACAAACTACAATGAAGGAAATTCCACAATGGACCAGGATAAGTAATTACCAACTTCAAGGAGATAACAAGGCACAGTCTATTGGAAGGACGCCAACCAAGGCAACTTCAGCCCAAAATAACGCACGCTTTGCTTCTGGCAACGCTGTGTTTTAACCGTCTCTCTTATATACTACTCTCCCCAGCTGCAACCAATGAGCGGGGATCATGGCCACTTCCTCTCTCATAAGCCAAGTTGTTGCCTTCTCTGTTCCTCCCTGCGTGTCCTAGGATGAAGAGGGAATGGGCCTGGTTCTTCCTCTGACTGCCCAGCCACCCTCTGACCTTCCCCAGCCTCCTCCACAACCTCTGGAACCACATTTCCACTCCCTGTTAGCGGTTCCTCCTTTCCGTCAGAGTCTGACTCTAACAAGGGCATGGCACTCATAAACCAGATTCTCCCATCGTGTCCATTCACGGGCTGGGTGTCATCATTCACGTTCTCCAATGAAATATATTTGCGGGCAAAAACTCTGGTATTTTAGTTTCAATCTTTTAAAGAGAAGAGTTGGAATGTACTTTCGCTTTCAACTGCTCTTTCAGATTTCCTTCCTCCCCCCCCCCTTTTTTTAATGGCAACTACTAAAACAGGCATAGGAATGTTTCATGAGTTGACATATGTATTCATAGGCCTTGTCTGTGGAGATTCTGTCATCCAGGTCATGGTTCTTCCAAAGGTGCTTTTTTCAAGAGGCAGCTGAACTTTCTGCTTTTTCTTTGAAGATGTTTCGCTTCCCAGCAAAAGAAGAAGCTTCTTGGATGAGAAGCAAAACATTTTCAAAGAAAAACCAGAAAGTCCAGGTGCCTCTTGAAAAAAAAAAAAAAAAAAAAAGCACCTTTTGCCATCTTCTAAACAAGCAAAGTCAATCGGGAAGCCCGTTTCCCGTAACAAGCCACGTTACTAACTTAACAGCCGCAGTGATTCGCTTGACAACTCTGGCAAGAAAGGTTGCAAAGTGGGGCAAAACTCACTGAACAACAGAAATTTCAGGGGCCGCTTGTGATCAGAAGTTGAGGAGTACCTGCAAGTGCATTAAAACTTACGAAAGATTGATCTACAATCGATCATCACAGATTGATCTTTCTTTCCTAAGTCGGTTCACAAAGGCCATCCTTTCTGATGGATCGAATTTATTTAAATTTTGCAGGGGACTCAGGTGAGAAGGGAGACAAAGGGGACACTGGCAAAGGCGTTGATGGACCTGTTGGAGATCAAGGGCCGCAAGGTAAGTTGAAAAGAATATTCTGCAGAGGAATTGTCTATGGAGATTCTCAATCATCCAGGTCATGGCTGTCCCCAAAGGTGCTTTTAAAAAGGCAATTGGAGTTTCTTCATTTCCCCCACCCCTTGAAAATGTTTCACTTCACGTGCAAGAAACTTCTTCAGTTCTAACTGAATGGTGGGAAATAGATAGATTTATCATCTTTGCAGACCTCATTAGCACTCTGAAGGTTAGTCATTAGCTCTCTGAGAGGTGTTGAGGTCACCTGGGGATCTATCTATAACCTCAGGGTCACTGGAATCAGAGTTCAAATCGGAGGTGGTATCCAGCAGGTTCTGACCAGTTCCGGAGAAACGGTAGCGGAAATTTTGAGTAGTTTGGAGAACCAGCAAATCCCACCTCTGACTGGAGATTTTAGAGTATCCTTCCCCTGCCACGCCCACCAAGCCACGCCCACAGAACCGGTAGTAAAAAAATTTGAAACCTACCACTGATACAAATGGGTGTGGAACCATGAAAACAGGTCGTATTCAGCCGGTTCGGAACAGGTCTAGCGTACCAGTAGCGGAAATTTTGACCAGTTTGGAGAACCAGCAAACACTACCTCTGGTGGGCCTTGCCCACCCTGTCCCGCCCTTTCCTGTCCTACATTCCCTTGTTTTTAGCTCCGTTGATTTGCGCGGCAGAGCGGATTGCTGCGCCTCAGCTGAGGTAAAAAACAGCATAGCTCACCAGTGTTGATACAGAGGGCGGGCTCTGAGCCGTGCATGCACAAAGCCCTCTCTCTGAAGCAGTAGGAAAAAAATTGGAAACCCATCGCTGTATGAAAACCATCTTTGGGACTTTCTGCTGGTGAATGTTCCTTTATAACAAAAAGATGGATGTTCATGGCTTTCTCTGGAGGCTTTATCTTTTTGTTATAAATTAAGAAGGGCTTTCAATGTGTTTTATCTGGATATTTTTGAGTGTTTTAGCTTTTTTCTTTAACACTTTCTATTACTGTACATATGAATATCTAAAAAAAACCCTTTTTGAGCCATTAATAGGCGTGGGTGCCTTAAATGAATCAAAACTTAGCTGTAATTTGAAATTCACAGTTTTCTAATGAAAACCTGATGATCTTAAAATGCAGAGAGGTTGATGTAGGCTACATGAAGGTAAGACATAAAAATGACTTACAACATTTCTCATGCCAATTAGATACACCAGGCAAAATTGGAACCTGAATATGTATTTGTTTGGGAAAAAGCATACCATGCTATCTTCAAAATTTGTTGGGACTTGTAGGGGAAAATGTAACTAATTCAAGGAACCAAGTGGCAATTCACAAAGGTAAGAAATTGAATGCAGCTGAAATTGACAGGTTTCTCCATGTCAACCAATCTAGTTCAGGGATCTCCAAACTTGGCAACGTTAAGACTTATGGACTTCAACCAGGTTTCCCTAAGACTTGTGAACTTCAATTCCCAGATTTTGCAGCCAGCCTTCTGGAGTTGAAGTCCGTAAGTTTTAAAGTTTTCAAATTTGGAGACCTCTGCTCTAGATCAAGAAGTCTAGATCAACACCTAGATATGGAGGAAGAAAAATGGCCCTGACAACACATTTAACTTTAAAACCAAACCAAATCAAAAAATTGTAATTGTTTTTATAGCTGGTGGCTTTGTCCTTGAAAATATGGTGAATAACATGCTGAACTGTTTTGTTTTTCCCCTCCCAAGGACCACCAGGGGTTCCTGGAATCAGGAAAGATGGTCGGAATGGTGCGCCCGGTGATCCTGGGTTACCAGGGGACCCTGGAAGACCAGGATCAGCTGGAGCACAAGGAACTCCAGGACTCTGTGACACGTCTGCCTGTATGGGAGCTGCTGCTAGGGGGAAATTCAAGAAATCATAAACCTGCATAAAGTTGAATGAATGAAGTGAGGAAAGGGAACACAATATTCAATGGAATTATTACCAAAAGAGAAAATTTGCAGCTCAGGGTTGAACTGGTGCCCTCTGAGCTTGATGGTTTTCTGGCAGATGTTTAGCTACCCAACTAGGTGACATCATCAGTGCATTGATGACACCACCTTGTTTGGGAATAAAACATCTGCAAGAAAACTTCCAACCTTAGAGAAGACCAAGGACCCCAGAGTGGAATTGCTCATACACATTAAAAAAAGAAACAAGGTCCTGATTGAAAGAAAGTTAATAAAATGGATGCTATATTTCCACTAGGGCAGTGGAGGGCAGAGACCAATATATACATAATATAGACCTTGTAATTAATTTTGATTTCATACCAGGTATAAACAGAACAAGTTCTTTGAAGAGATATACCATTATTCCTGAAGTATTTTCCAGTTAACAGTTTCCCTCTTCCTAAGATTATATCAGTTTTTGCAATGACTGTACTTGGCACTGTTTGATGTTTATTAATCCCATTTTACTACTGGTAAAATAACAGATGTAAATGTTGTATTATTTGGCAGATGATCCAATGGTAGATACCTGGGCAGGTGATTCAGACAAAATGCAGACATAGTCCTATTAAATGGCTAGAAAGAGGGATACTTTGCAGAGCTCCCTATTTTGACTGGGGTTCACAAATGTAAAATGGGTGAATTGAATCAACCTGGATGATTAAAACTATCGTTTATAAAATGTGCAGAATTCACAGATTCCCTTGAAATTCCTTCCCTAACATTTTGTGCCCACAACAGCTTAATCTACTGGATCAAAAGCTATGTTGGACATCCATCTGAGTTTTTGTGGGTGTGAGTTGACCACAAGTGCACTGGAAACAGATTCTGCAAATGTGAAATCATGATATATTTAGAGCCCACTCCAGGATGTGAACTCTTAATGTCCAATTCTAATGCACGGGTTATGAGGAAAAAATGTGCACACATCTGTTTCTTAAGAGATAAATTTAAACATTTCTCCATTATTATAAAGGAGATTTAGTAACAACACATTATACCTTTTCTACATTGTATTGATACAAACCCGAAGTACAGAAAACAAACACTATTGAAAATGAGTGTATACTGTAAAAATAAATTTAAAAATTGTAATATTGTGCCTACCTATTTTATAATAGGCTAATTCTGCTTTGTTTTCATTTTTTTCATTTGGTGATTGAAAATAAAGGGGCCACACAAGTGTGAATATCCGTGATTTAAACAGTATTTATTTTGTGATAAGTTCTTTATAAGAATACCTATTAGCATTATCTGTTCTGATAAAGCCACTGTCAATTAAATATACTAAATACATCAGCTTTCCTAACAAATATAGCTAGTAGCTGTCTTTTAAAAAATGAAAGTGAAAAAAAAATGCACTTAAAATTCATGTATTTTTACAAAATACTTTTGCACTAAAAGGATGGGAATTGTCACATAAAACACCAGAGAAGTTGATGAGATTTTCATCAGAACTTACAGCTGCATTTCTTCTATCCATTTAAATGGATATTTGTGCAAAATAGAATCTTTTTCTTTATCCTGAATGAGTAGTTCTTAGAGAAAGTGCAAAACATATTTAAAATAGTAGTGTATTTGTAACAAACAGATTTTAGTTTTACAGGATATGAACTTTGAAAAAGGAAAGATCTGAGTTACTTCATATATACAATTACCATTTTTATATAGTTTGTAAATTACTTACATTTTTTCTTCCAATAGCAAAACTGGTTTCCTATGGCACATCTATCAATTTATATAAATATGAGCACTCTTAAGAGGGAAAAGAACAGATTGCTACACATGTAGCATTTTAATTATTATATATATTTGATAAAACAAAATCAAAAATAGAAATGGGATGGAGAATAGCATTTACTAGTTTTGAACAATATTGCTGCCCTGCCTCAAATGAAAAGGTCTACTAAATTAACGTTGTTTTTTTTCCCTTTTTTCCTTGTTTTGAATAAACTTGTCATTTCTTCAGTGTTTATATATATATATATATATATACATATTGTCAACCATATTATAAGAAAAATCCAGTGGGTGAATTTGGGTTTAGACATCCTGAATCATTTTTTACCAGTTCTTGAGTATGAGGATCATATTATTTCATGTCCGTAGATGTACTATTCTGTGTGATCTCCTGGACTCCACAGGTTGCTATGGGATCTGATCTTGTTAATTTTAGCCTTCTGCCTGTTTTACCACAGAATACAGTTTCAAATTCCTAAAATCCCAAAGAAAAACAATTCCAAGATGAATAAATAACATTTACGACAACTCTATGCACAAAGATATTCCTAAAGCCAGTAAATACAATGGTATCTAAATTTATGCAGCATATCTCAAAAAGTGTTTGCAGGATATTTTTTTTAACAAGTCTAGTTCATACAAATGTACTTGGTCAATTCAAATTATTTTAATAACAGTGATAACTAGTTACTTTAATTCAGGTCTGATAGAACCGCTGAATGTAATGAGCAGCTGAAAAACATGAAGCTTATCTGTGATTTGCCACTGACTTTTTCCGAGGATGACTGGCCCAAAGTCGCTCAACTAGTTTTGTACCTATGGTGAGACTAGAACTCACAAGTCCTCTCCCATCTCCAGTTTCTAGCCTGAAGCCTTCACCACTATACCAAACAGACTCTGGACTAAAATTATGCCTGTTCTTTTGCCTTACTGAATGTAGTTCAAAAACGAATGAATCCACAACTAAAGGAAACACATACTCCCTAGCATCTTATCTGCCTGTTTCACCTTAGGAACATCTTATTACTTTTCCTTCGAGATGAGTATTGATTGGGTTCGCCATAATTATTTGATTGTATCTTATTGTTTACTAGATACCTGATTTGATATTTTTAGGGTGAAACCTTTGATTGACATGTCTTCTAGTCTATAATCTAAAATTTATATTTGGTATCTATCTTAGTTTCACAATATTGTTTTATGTATAATATGATCTACTCCAAACAAATGTAGTCAAATTCAACTAAGCTTTAGTTTAATTGTGAACATGTGTGTTGCATGAATTCAATCACTGACATCCATATCAAGATCAAGAGAAGTACTAATACCACTCTATAAAGCCTTAGTAAGACCACACCTAGAGTACTGCATCCAGTTTTGTCACCACATTACAAAAAAGATGTTGAGACTCTAGAGAAAGTACAGAGAAGAACAACCAGGATGATTAGGGGACTGGGGGCCAAAACATACAATGAACAGTTGCAGGAACTGGGCTTGGCTAGTCTAGTAAAGAGAAGGACCAGGGGAGACATATTAGTGGTCCAATATTTGAGGGGCTGCCACAGGGAGGAGGGGGGGGGCAAACTGTTCTCCAAGATGCCCGAAGGCCAGACAAGGAGTAATGGATGGAAACTGAACAAGGAGAGATTCAACCTGGAAATAAGGAGAAACTTTCCTACAGTGAGAACAATCAACCAGTGGAACAGAAGTTGCCCTCGGAAGTTGTGGGAGCATCATCACTTGAGACTTTCAAGAAGAGATTGGACTGCCATTTGTCAGAAATGGTGTAGGGTCTCCCGCTTGGGCGGGGGGTTGGACTAGATGACCTACAAGGTCCCTTCCAACTCTGATTATCTGTTATCTTTTCTGGGTGAGAATTTTGTGCAGACTCAGTCATTGCATATCTATGAGATATGTATGATACGTTTCCAAAAATTATGATACTAAACAGTTTACAGCATGAACAAGAAAAGTTTATATAAAGTACAATAATACCAATTGCTTAAAATGAGAGAGCAAGAATGTAACAGAATTGGTCTGTCTTCTTAACAAGAATATCCTGCCTGTCTCCCTTGCACTCGTTTTCCATTTTATCAGAATTTAGTCTGTTTTATCACAACAAAGTTTTCTTCTGATCTCTGGAAACTCTCTACAACCTTGATTTTGGTTCTTGAAGAACTGAAGAAGTCAATATAGTGAGCACTGATCGGCAAAAGGAAGTGTTTATTGTGGTGCATTGCTGTTAAATATACTGCTTGCTTTTAAAGATATGCTTATATTTCTTTAGATTATATTTTGTCTAGCATTTCTGTCATCTTTTATACTGTTCACTGTGTACATTTGTTTAGAAAAGCAGCGCACTTAGGTAAGTAGTAGTGTTGTTGTTCAGATACTTATGTAGTAATATCAAATCTCTTTTTTTCCCTTTAAAGGCATGAAAAAAGTTTGTGCTCTAACAGCTAAGCCACATGCCTTACTTAGTTAAAAATATTTCCTGCACAAGGAAACAGCTGCTGGATCCCAACACTATCAGAGGTGCTAATGGCCTTTGGCAGGAATGTTGTCGCTGAAGGGCTTTGGGCATCCTACAGAACTAGCACTGAACACAAATCAAACATTTTGGCAATTTCAGCCAGTTTCCTCCCATTCTAATGTAATAAGCATGTGATGTGCAAACTCTAAAAATTAGGCAAAGAACAGTACCTACTCCCATATAGCTGGGGTAAAATAATAAAGCCCTTACACTACACACACACACAACATCATCTCCCCAGCTAAATGTCTATGGAGATTCTTGGTCATCCAGGTCATGGTTGTTCCAAAGGTGCTTTTTTTTCAAGAGGCAACTTTGTTTTTCTTTGAAGATGTTTCGCTTCTGATCCAAGAAGCTTCTTCAGCTCTCTGGACTCCCAACTTCTTCAACTCCAGAGATGAAGAAAGTTCAGTTGCCTCTTGAGAAAGCACCTTTGGGATCTCCCCAGCTACGAAAAGATTTATCCAAACCTGTCCTATATATTAGTGCCTACCTGTTTAGCTTACAGACTGTACCTTATACAGTTTATAGGCTGAGCAATTGAAGATGTACAGATTATGAAAAGAATAAAAAATGATCCTATAAATAATCAAATATTGTCAAAGGAACATCGAGGTATTGCTATAGCTTTCTTATTACAATGCTCTATATATTAATGTGGAGCTTACTGACCTTTTTCAGAGAATCTCCATGTCGCTCTTGAATATATTTTAGAAATGCCGTTGTCCATTGTAAGGTTGTTGCCTTGTCAGTGTCTGAAGTGCAGAATGGAACTAGAAGATTCAGTTCATCACAGCAAATCCTGATTCTGCGTCTAGAAATGTATATATATACTCATGGTCAATTCTTGAATCCAAAAAGACTTTATACAGGTAGTCCTCAATTTACAACTGTCCGTTTAGCTACCATTCAATACCAAAATGCCACTGGAAAAAAAAAGCCCCCACACTTATGACCATCGCAGCATCCCCACAGTCATGTGATCAGAATTTGTGCACTTGATAATGGGCACAAAATTATGATGGTTGCAGCATCCTAGGATTGTGTGAATACCATTTCCAACCTTCCTAGCTGGCTTCCAACAAGCAAAGTCAATAGGGGAAGCTGGATTCGCATAAAAAACTGTTCAATTCACATAACAACTGCAATGACTCACTTAACAACCGTGGCAAAAAAGGCATAAAATCAGGCATGACTCACTTAACATCCACCTTGTTTACCAATGAAAATTCTGGTCCCAACTCTGATCCTTAAGTTGAGGACTACCTGAATGGTAGTCCAGATTAAATAACTAGTCAAATGTGTTTGTAAGGTTATTACACAATATGAAGCATTTTTTGAAAAAAAGATTTAAATATCCTCCTTTTAATTAAACTTGCCCCCTTGCCCCTGACACCTAACTAATACACAGTCTGGTCTCATTCATTTCTCGTACTGCTTCATCTGCTCTTCCTCTTGATTCCCGGGAAATCTTATTTTGTTGTTATGCAAAACATGACACGCTGATAGAACGGTGCAAAAGATTCTTCTTGAATAAAAGAATTAGATTAGGGAAAGTATCTGCTAGGAAAATAGATCACTAGCAAGGGCTGGATAGATGAAAAATAATACAGGTAATCCTTGACTTACAACAGTTCATTTAGAGATGTCCAAAGTTACACCACTGAAAAGTGACATGACTGTTTTTCATATTTATCACCGTTGCAGCATCCCCCATGGCCACATGATCAGAATTCAGATGCCTGGCAACTGGTTCATATCTTTGACGGTTGCAGTGTCCTGGGGTCACGTGATCCCCTTTTGTGACCTTCTGACAAGCAAAGCCAATGGGGAAGCCAGATTCACTTAACAACCGTGTTACCAAGAACTGCAGTGATTCACTGAATGGTGGCAGGAAAATTCGTAAAACGGGACAAAACTCACTTTACAAGTGTTTCACTTAGCAACATAAATTTCGTGCTCAATTGTGGTCGTAGTTCAAGGACTACCTGTACTTTAATTATGTAATTGTAAAATCACTCTAAGTTTGGTCAGATTTTGCTCTCTGAACAAAATAATAATAATAATAATACTGGGTTTCCTCTTCTGACACTCTGCTAATCTCCCTAACTCTTTTCTTCATGGGAAATTCCACAAAGGGAGCGCAGGAAGGACTGATGAATTAATGACACCTCGGAACACCCGATCCACCAAAAACTTACAACCCAATCCACCATAATCATAACTTGTGAAGTTTGGAAAATTCCCAAGCTGGTCTAGTATTGTTGCCTGATGTTTGCAGTAAACTGGTTTTGCTTAGTTTTGATTTGAGTTTTCACTGAATCCATGGGTTACAACCTAGCTCTCTGAAAAAGGCTCTGATGCTGAGAAAGGTTGGAAGGAAAAAGAAAAGAGTGATCACCATTAAGTTCGACAGGCTCAGTTATGGTGGCAATGAGGGAGCCACTGAAGGCCTCAAAGAGTAGGGAAGGAGGAGGAGGAGGAAGAGGGTACTGACAAACATTGATTCAACTGTTACATATTGGTAGGTCTAAAGCCTTAACAAAACATTAGCCTTGTTGTGCCCTTGTGTAAAGGTGTTGTTGAGAAAATAAAAAAGGAACCATTGCAATTTTATAATTCATATTGTAATTGCACCATCATATTGTTTCTGTTGTAAAGTTGATTCATTTTGAATGTGGAAAGAATTTTTTTTTTTTTTTCAAGAAATGCAAGCTAAAATAGATACAAGGAAAGAAAGATCATTTCGGAAAATCAGTACATGATATTACGACCAGCTAGGATCCTTGGCAGCATGATTTATAGAACGACCAAACCCTGCATTCAATTATAAAGTGCATTATTTTGAACATGTATACAGTACTTTTAATTTGTGGGGTGCGTGTGTGTGTGTGTTTGTGAATTCTTTTTAATTCAAAAGGCTTGTAAAAAGGAATTTGAAATACTTCCACAGAGAACGGCTATCTCAAGAAGCCGACAATAGCAATTACCTTCTGTCTCTTTCCATCCGGTTGTGCCTCTCCCGGCGTTGGGAGACGCTGCCTTGGCTTCCGTTGTGTGTATTTTGGGCTGGCTGGACTGACTGCCATGAACTCTGAGCTGGAGCTGCATTTTGATTCTCACACACATTCTGAATGTCACCGAGAGGCCTGCGCTGTATGTTGGTATCCAAGGGATGGATACGACTACGACTTCTTCTGTTTATCGACTGTTTACACAAAGTCTCTCCTTTGTACAAAAGAAAAAGGGAAAGAGGGTCCTATTTTACCGTTGTTCGGGTATATCAAAATGACGGTTGACAAAAAATTTCACTCTGCAACCTCTCTGGTTCACAGACAATCCTCAATTTAAATCCAGTGCAGGTAGTCCTCAATGTACAACTGTTCAATTTAGTGACCGTTCAAAGTTACAACAGCATTAAGATATATAAGTTAGGGCCATTTTTCACGTTTACAATCTTTGCAGCATCCCCAGGGTCACCTGATCAAAATTCAGATGAGGTCATTGGGATCCCCTTTTGTGACCTTCTGATGAGCAAATTCAATGGGGAAGCCAGGTTCATTTAAAAATTGGGTTACTGGCTTATAAGCTGCAGGGATTCACTTAACAAACGGGGCAAGAAAGGTCATAAAATGGGGCAAAACTCACTAAACAAATGTCTCACTTAACAACAGAAATTTTGGGCTCAATTGTGATCGTAAGTCGAGGATTACCTGTACTTCAAAATTACAACAAACCTTTCCAGAGGTACTTATGACCTGATTCCAAAGTTCTGATGGCCACCTCAACACATGGTCATGTGACTGCATTTTGGGAGCTTGAAAACCGGGCATTTTCAGCGTGCTGCACGATTTACATTTTTGCCCAAACTCAACAGGAGTTCATTTAAGGAACACTGCAAAAAAAGGTCGTAAAATTGGGTTGGTCACGTGGTCGACCCATTTTAGGACCATCGTGATTTACTACCATAGTCGGCAGCCTCTACTATGGTTGTAGGCCAAGGACTGCCTATTTCCGGTAGAGTGTATAAAAATAGTTCCATCCACTAATATCTCATTTTTTTACTGATAAAAAATATGTAAATTTAAGTGCATTTTAGCAGGGGTGTCCACGGGGTGTGTGTGCATCAAATGTTAAAAAGAGTGAACATAACCATGTAATGGAAGTGCAGCTGTTTTACACCTATTGTAACACCCATAAAAATGTAGTAGGGTTTTATTCGCCCAGCTATGGCTACTATCTTGACAGCTTTGTTTCTTCTGCAGAAACTTCTCCATCTTAGAAACATAAATACAGTTGTATCTTAGCAGGATGTTAACAGAAATATCTACTTAAGATATAGAAATTATTTTCAATTTAATAAAACCATTAAGTCATTTTTAAGAGAAATTGCAAATCTAATATTCCCACTGAAATGCCTTACTGCAGGACAAAAATCAGCGTGAAAACCAAAGGTGATCATTTATCCTTTAACTTATAATTCCTCTGCTAATTTGAAATTACTATACCCTCTTAAATGTATCCCTGCTGGCTGGCAAGTTATAACCATAATTAATCATACAATAGTTAAACTTTATGACTCCAGTTGCTTCTGACTTCAACAGCAGTAGATACACTTATCTATTGTATATATGGAAGAAACTGCTGTAGAGTCTGGAGAACTGACCTAAATTTCTTTTTTTTTTTTTTTTTTAGTTTGCTCAATTCTGAAAAATTTTGTTTGCTCATTTCTGAGCATTTTCTGTTGCTTTTTCTTGTACTATACAAACAAAACACTAAAAAAGAAACATTATATTCAGTAAAATCCATTAATACCACATCTCCAGGATCACCCATAACTTCATATTTTCCAAATATATTTTAAAAAATTAATTTGTGGCATAATTTTCATGACACGTACTGTTAAAGAATATTTTTCTTTAAATTGAAATCCTTAAGAAGCTAACAGAAGCATGAGGAAAAAAAACAACATCACCATATACCTCCCAATTTAATCCACACATGCTCAGGCACAGCTTTATTTCTGGCACCAACTGTTTGTTTGCTAGTTTCAATTTCTTGCTGGTAACACACAGAAAAAGCTCGAGGCAATGCAAGGTCTTGATGTTTGACTGTTTCTACAACACTGGATCCAGAGCTCTATATGGAAGAGAGAGAGAAAACACCGTAAATTTGTAAGAATGATAAATTTAGTTTGAAAGCAAGAAAATAGATTGGATAGGATTTTTCCTCAGATCTTTCCCACTTGGTTTGGACCGTGTCCAGATTGATTGCTTCCATCAAATGACATCCAACAAGTGACACAAATCTGTATGATTCAAAACTCAAGATTGTAAATCCATATTAGAGATTGTCCTCAATTTACAACAGTTCATTTAGTGACCGTTCAAAGTTACAATGGTACTGAAAAAAGTGACTTACGACCATTTTTCAGAGTTATGATCTTTGTAGCATCCCCATGATAATGTGATCATAATTCAGATACTGGGCAACTGGTTCACATTTAGGACTGTTGCTGTGTCCTGTGAGGTCACGTGATCCCTTTTTGCGACCCTTCTGTCAACCAAAGTCAACGGGGAAGCCAGATTCACTCAACAACCAGGTTACTAGCTTGTCAACTGCAAAGGATTCACTTAACAGCAATGGCAAGAAAGGTTGTAAAAAGCAGCAAAATTCACTTAACACATTTCTCACAAAAATTTAGGGCTCAATTGTGGTTGTAAGTCAAGGATGAATAATGTAAAGCATCAACTGAAATATCAAAGGGGGAACAAAATAAACGAACAAACCTGCGCTTGTGCAGCATTGGTGTTTCCTGTTGCAAGAGAAGCAGCGTTTGGTGTAAAGACCGGACATGTGAATTGCAACGCGGTGGTGGCAGTAGCAGCAGTCCTATTTTTCACTAAAGCAGTACATTTGTTCTGCTGCTGGTGGAGAGGAACACCCATCGCTTCTGAAGGATGACGAATGAGGGTTACTAAACTATGAACGAGATCAATAAAAGAAGGGAGCTTGTTTGAAATGAATCCTTATTTTTTATATATTAATAGTCACTTCAGAATACTACTTAAACATACACCAACCATATATCTGGACAAGGTGTTTAACAAATAACTTTCTTTTTAAATCCAAAGAAACATGCTTGCTTTTTAAACCTTTTTAAATAGTAACACAGTGCAGTAATAATTCATTTTTATGAACATTTGGCTACATACTTTAGTTTTTCAATGCTTGAGTGGGTAATATTTCCTATATATTTGTACCTTGATTCTTGACTCTGACTAATGTATCTTTTCTTTTATTTACACTGAGAGCATTTGCACCAAGACAAATTCCTTGTGTGTCCAATCACACTTGGCCAATAAAGAATTCTATTCTATTTTTATTCTATTCTATTTTATAGCAATAGCACATAGACTTATATACCGCTTCACAGTGCTTTACAGCCCTAAGCAATTTACAGTTTCAGCCTATTGTCCCCAACAATCTGGGTTCTTATTTTACCCACCTCGGAAGGATGAAAGGCTGAGTCAACCTTGAGCCTGGTGGGATTCAATCTGCCAAATTGCAGGCAGCCGGTAGGCTGCAGAAGTAGCCTATAGTACTCTAACCACTGTACCAAAGTGGCTCATAGTTCCAAGCTAGTTTCTAAGTGTTCCCACTTTTTCAGATTTTCTGAAGTTTTTTTCCCATTCTTGTCACTACGTTTTGAGAATTTCATGTAACTATTATGATGTATAGAATCAGAGTAAAAAAAAGTTGAATGCTTGTGTCATTTATTTCATAAAGTCATTCAATGTACAACATGTCAGTATAAAAAATATATTTCCCCAACTAATTCAATCAATTCAGTTGAACGGATAACCAGGAACAAGGTATCTTTGTAGTCACATTCTTGGGAAGACAAAGAGTAGGTTTTTAATTCATTTTTAATTTTTTTTTATATTGTTGGCACCCTGCCCAAATTACTAGGCTCTGAGTTATGAATAATAAGCAAACCCAGAAAAAAATTTCTGGGATATGATAGCAATAATAATTTATAACTTGAAATGCACATGGTGGGTTTATGTCAAACAAAATGCATAATAAATGAATAAAAAAATAACTTTTACAAGAACCACAAATAAAGCCAATGTAGAATCAGAAGTATGTCCAATATTCTTATGAGGAAAAATTGGTAGTGAAATTATTTATTGGCAATTTTCAGTATGTCTATTTATAGGACTACTGATTTCAGCACATATGGAATGGAAGCCAATAATCTTGTGAGAAATTTTGAGTATCAGTCTAAACTTTCAGTATAAAATCTTAAGAAAGCACATATGCTTGGAAATCAGAAGTCATTGTATCTTGAATTGACTTTGACACATCCATGCAGTTGTCTTGATAACAACATGAAAGTCATTTGTTATTCCTTTTTTCCAGCATGTAGCTTTAATCCTCACTCTAACCTGAATTTCGGGATTTCTTTTGTGGTAGAGGATCCAAGTACAAACTAGTCTAAATCTGCTTGGTTTTCTGGTCAGACAAAATTGGCATAGAACTATTTTTAGTGCAGGCATAGGCATCTATAGGGAGGAGGCAAACCACAATACCCTTGTCATGACATTATCATACAAATGGTGCAAATCATGTACTTGCATCATTAATGCATTTACATAATTACATATTTGCACAGACATTAAATCACGCATGTCATCATTTTGACTTCTCTGTTAAGAGATGCCTGTGAGTGCAGGGAATTAGAGATTCATAAAGAGCATTCAAAGCTCCTCTCTCTTAGGACTGATTCAATTAAATGATTGCATTATTCTAAAAACCAGAGCACCACAACTAATATGGATAAGGATTCATATGGAAGTTTAAAATCATCCTTAATTAAATATAACTACCTTACTTTTAAAACCAAGGGAACTGAATTTTGGAATGACTGTTCCTTGCTGTATGTGTACACCAGATGGTCAATACAATTATAATTAACTTGAATGCAGTACTGATAATTACTTTCTGGGGAAAAAATAATATATAACTAACATATAGGAAATATGTGTCCAAACTTCAGCAATTCCCTAGTTTTATTGATGAATCAATATTACCAGTAAATTGAATAATATGTTAACAGAAAATAAAAATGAAACACACTTGTTAAGGGCTACTCCTGTTTCTTGAGTTTCTTGGCACCTGGGAATTTCAGTCTGGAGACTGTTGAATCTGTCTTCTAACCGAACACGGACTGCAGATTTGGTTCTGGATTCAGGAACTGCTGCTAAAGTTTCTGCAACTACATTTTCTTTATTAACGCTGCCCGATGTTTCACTACATTTTAATTTTACTAAATTTTGCCCATTGATATCTATGGAGTTCCCATTGGGTGCTTTTTCAGCTTGGCCTGGTGGTAGACTAGATTCACTAAGCAACATCATCCTTAGCTCTTGAAAGTCAATATGCCCTAGACACTGATTAGGGCCTGTGAAACTGCTGTCAGAAGTCAAGCCAGACTGGCAGATAATGGGGTAGACAGACTGGTTTCCAGAGCTGTTTGATGAGAAGCCACCTTGACTGCTACTAGATGATGACAAGTAATGGGACTGATTTGCAGCATTGTTGGTTGAGAAGCAATTCAAGTTTAACCTACTTTCCACTTCGTTTTCATTTGATTGGGCTTCCATATGGGAATAGAGTATATGTTGAAGTTGTGTGTATTCTATTTCTGTCATCTCCACCAGGCTGAGGTCTGTGGTGGTGAAGCTAAGATTGTGCTCACCAAAAGAGGAATCGGTGGGGCCTTCAACAACAGGACCAGAAGAAGCTTGATCTGTAACTACAGCCCGAGGTCCGGAGGCTTCAGATGCCTTGAGGGTTGTGTCTGACATGATTCTGAAGAATACCAATGCCACCACGTTTGGGGACCAATGAATATCCAAAACCAAGAACACCCACCAGCTCGATACACCAAAAACTAAGCAATGGTTGCAATCAAGAGCAAGCACTATGAAAGGAAGTCGATTGCTGAACCCCCCAAAATAAACACCTTTTGGATCCTTCTATGAAGAGCCAACTCTTCCCAACCCAGCACAAACATGCTCAGCTCCGGAGAACTAGTGGGAACAGTTGCACCATCCAAACCCAAATGGTGCCATCCACACTGTTGGCACGTTCTTCGAAAAAAGAAAAGCTGCCCCCCCCCCCAAACAGAAAGGTCTGGTGGTAAGGAAGGCAGAGGAAGGGTTCCTCTTGAAACTGGGAAAAGCAGAGAAAATTTCTAGCCTAGCAATGGGGGGGGGATCCCCCCCAAAAGGATTGCACACCCCTTTGAAAATGCCCTATGCAGACTATGGGTTGGAACTACTTTTTAAATTTAGTAAGAGGGGAAAGAGAGGAGGGTCGTCAACCCCTCATTCCTGGGAATCTAAGTCACATCTCGAGGGAAGAATAGGGCAGCAGAATACGAACTCAGGGCCCTCCAACTGCCCCCTTCGAGGAGGGCCACTTCAAGGAGCGACAACCTGGCCAACAACCTCGGCCGCTCAGGACAGGTAAGTCCCCGCCGTCGCCATAGCAACCAACCAACGGGAGGCCGGCCGGGCAAGGAAGGCCACTCCCACCCTCCACCTTGGCCCGGGCGACCGCCGCTCAAACGGCCCCTGAGGCCTGCGGCGCGCGCCGGAGGACACGCCCCTCGCTTCCTTCCCCGCCCCTTTCCCTCCCGGCGCAGCCCAACGGACAAAACCGCAACAAACGTCAGAACCGCGGAAGAGGGGGTGGGGGGGGCGGGCGGCGGTGGTGGTGGTTGTGCGCGCATGCGCCCGACGCTTTTGTGGCTAAACTCCGCCCACTATCTATCTCGGCTGCCTGAGGGAAGCGAAAAAAATCGGAATAACGTTTCGTTTTCGCCGGTCTCCGTTTGCTTCCCCTCAGCGGACAAGTTGCGGTTTCTTACCTGTCGTCGTGCAGGTTTTTCCCCCTCCCACATTCCTCGTAAGAAGCTATCTTGTCCAGCAAAAGCATTTGGGGGCTTTCCTCAGCCCCCCCCGCCCCCTAAGGCGTTTCTGGAAGAAGAAAAAAAGCGGGAAAAGGGCCTAATTCCTACCTAGGCCCGGCTGTTCGGACTGCGGTTGCTTTCCTATAAAGCAGAACAAATGTGACACGGTGTTTTCTTCAGGATGCCCTGACGCTCGTTTTGATTCCCTCTTCTGGAGGGGCTGTTTCCTTCCCCACCCCGCCGCTCCAAAGTCAAACTTTCTGCACCTTGGGCCAGTACCTTGCCCTCATTCGGATTATCATTTTAAGAAGAAATTTAGAACCTGTTTTTGTTTTTAACTCGCTGATCAATATGTGTGAATTAAGAGTGCTGTCTTATTGGTTCCTTTTGCTGTTCTGGACTAAAACCAACATGATTCAGACTTTACTAGTATGGGTCCGGGAAGGCCGGAAAGCATTACCCCCGTGATAGTGCTGAGAAATAAATGGTCATGAATAATTCCACAAACTTCTGCTTTCCTTCAGAAGTTGTAGGTGCTCCTTCACTGGAGGCTTGTAAAAAGAGACTGGACAGCCATTGGTTTGAAATGCTATAAAGTATCCTGCTTGAGCAGGGGGTCTGGACTAGAGGACCTCGTTTTCCAACTCGGTTATTGTATCTTCTCAGAATTGGTTGGTTACAGTTCCAAGAATGTGAAGAATAAAAATGGGTGGATCATCCAGCAGATGGCCTGGAAATTTTCAGCCAAGAGGACGTTATCTTTTTATGCCAAATTTTAATTGTGAAAAAATGTTCTGGTGTGTCTCCCTTGTTTAAGGGCAAAAATGTTCACTTCCATCCATTTACTGAAAAAAATGGAGCACGTATTCCAAAATGTCATTTCAAAAAATACAGCTATTGCTTTATGGGTTCTTTTGTCCTGTCTTACCACTCCACCTTATGAATGAATACACATCTCTACTTTTCTGTTTGTTTCTGGTCTTCATGCATCTTAGGCTGAAAAAAGAGGCTGTAGGGCTGACCAGACCAAAATAAAATCTCAAAGTGAAGTATGCAGATCTGTGTATACATTCATTTCTTCACATTACACTAATACCAGTAATTTTAAAAAGAGGTCTGTGATACTGTTCTTTTCCCAAGCCCATTAACTTACTTCTGCAGAGATGCATCCAGCAGAGACCAGGTTCTTAGTCAAATTTCAGACCTGTAGGTGATGCAGAATTACCCCAATTTGGGTGTTTCAAAATTTCTGTTTTGTTTTTTTTGCTGGAAATAGCAGTTGTGTAGGTTTATATATCTCTTGGTGGCATGTATATCTTTTCATCATTGTGGAATATATGCTGAAGTTTCCCTTTTAAACTGATGTAATAACTATGTAATTTCCTTCCTTCCCTCCTCCCTTCTCCCAATTGTCCAACTCTAAATGGCATACAGTTCCCTAATACATGTGGGATTAAAAGCAATGCAAATCTCAGTGCAAAAAAACAAAAATATGTAACAGAAAACCAGAATACATATTCAGAAGAATGAAGTAAACAGTTATAGCAAATTTGAATTTCAGTACAGTTCAATCTAGTGATTAAGGCCCCAAGCCAGAAACCAGGAGACTATTAATTCTAGTCCTTTCTTGGGCATAAAGGTTGGCTGGGTGACTTAGGCTAGTCACTCTCAGCCCACAATGCCAATCTCTGGTGACAAGCTAGTTAGCTAATTCTGGCTCAAAAATAAATGGAAAAGATCAGAAATATTCCTGAAGGTTTAGTTGCTGGCCCATATATATATATATACACATATATATAGATACATATATACATATACATATATACATACATCTCCTATTCAAAAATTGAAAACTGGATCCAGGATGTTGTGATCATGATTGCTATAATACCTTAACACTGAAAATCGATGCACAGATCCATAATGAAGCCTCTCATAGCATTTCTTAATTGAAAACAACAAAAATATTTTAAAACTATGCAGTATCCTTTGTTTTGCAAGATCTCATCATCCATCTCCTCCAACTTTTGACTGTATAATTCTAACTTTATCGCTTGTATCCTCACAATTTATATTGACTGTTTCCTAGTTTGATTTGATTGCTTATTGTACCTTATGATTATAATTAAGTGTTGGACCATATGATTCTTGACAAATGTATCTTTTCCTTTATGTACACTGAGCATTTGTACCAAGACAAATTCCTTGTATGTCCAATTACACTTGGCCAATAAAGAGTACTATTCTATTCTAATTCATCTGGCCATGTTTCCCAGATTATACTGCCACATTACCAGATTAATGCTCTGATCAGTACCTTCAAAACTATTCATGCCAAGGCTTTCTGTAGCTGTTTATTTGACTTACAGTAACAAAAATCTATGAAGTTCCACATTTAATGTACAATGATATATTCTGAAATATAAAATACAATTTACAGAAACTCTGTCAAGTAAACCTAAACAACACTTGATTTAGTATACTTACATGTATGGTTTTAAGTTAGAAACTTCTTGAATAAAAAAATTACATCATAGGTATTTGCATTCTATACCACCTCTTTTAATTTTTTGCAAAATATTTTGCAAACAGGCCTTTTTTTAAATATTAGCATGTCCATGATGTTTAAAGACTAAGATGTACCAATATAAAGTATAACTATGTAGTGATTTATTTATGGGGTAGTACTATTTATATTGCAGTTTTCAAAATGCAGATGTTACGAATTTAGTATTACATTTGCAAATGCTTACAAAAATATCAAAGTAACTGTTTATCTGTAAATGTATAAATCCAATTCAACTGGTAATGTTTTTCTATGTACTGTTTAGAATTATATTATGAACTTGAAGAATACAGAAAAAGTAACAGAATACTGTTTTTCATAGAAAAAAGCCTTCCCTTTTAAAGTACAGAATTGTCAGTAACGGCTTTATTTCTCCAATTTTTACAGAAATATTTACTTCCAATTTTATTTCAGTAACCATGAATTCATATGGACAGGACATATTCCTATCAAAATTAAGAATTTCAGTGCTGTTGGCACTGAACAGGATAATTACCAGCATCCTGAAATCTTTCCCACTTAGGTTAGAACATAAAAGTTCTTCATCTTGGCTCAGCTAAATTGTCTTCAGTTCATGCATCTTTTTGACTGATAACCATAAGAAAAGTCAGATTGCTTTAACTCAATGCTTGATATATTAATCTTGATAACTCTTTCCTCCCACTTTGTTCAGTCAATTTAGGTTAGAAAAAATCAGTATCTTTTTTAAAGCTGTTATACTGAGTACAGAGGGTATTCATTTTCATTTCACCTTTCATAAAAATACAGAATTTTAAGAGTTTATTGATAAGAAAGGTGGTGATCTATCTAGACAAACGTATTTCTTGTCTGAGCACATAAATCAGTTGAAATTACATTCAAAATGCCCTCATGTAAAATGTGAGTTTAGAAATTTAACGTTTCTTATTCAAATACTCTGCAAATTACAAATAAGTAGCAACACTACTTCCGTCATCATTTGTTAAGTACACAAAAGCCATGTAACTAGATTAACTCAGGACAAAAATATTGGTATTTTTGCTGTTATGTAGGAACCCAAAACACAACAACACTATGTATTTGAGATATAAAGTTATGGCTTCTAAAATCTTGCTTGAATTCTCATAAAATTACCAATTAAGTTATTGGTAAACACAACTTTGAAACCTTTAAAAGCAATATTGCTTTTTGAAGAAAGTTCCCATTTTTGTTTGCAAATGGAAATTCAAGATAATAAGGAAAACAAAGCCACATTGTAGAATGGTTAAGTCCCAACCACAATCTTTCTCTGGGAGTAAGTAGGATTCCTACAGGCCTCTACTCTAAAAAGACAAGAGCAGTGGTCTTATGCTTCTACTGATTTCTTATCTGTACACAGGTGTTGGGGCCAGTCAGGGAAGGACTGTCTCTTATGTATTCTGTAAGAAAACTTTTATGAACGAAATGTATCAAGTGCAGGTTTTCCCCGCCTCCTACCTTAATATATTGCATTTACAATTCAAAATTTTGTTTTTTACGAAAGCTTTTACCAAAGTATTTTCTAACAGAATATACAATATATACAAGTAGTACACAGTTGATTCTTAATATTTCCCCTTTACTTCTAAGGGACTCCTTGCTGAACGATCTACTTAGCAGCAGCTTCTGGATGTGATAGCTTTTGGCTGCCCATCTGGGATTCTGGCTTACAGTCTCTATCACATTCTGTACTTTTGCTCCGCTCCTTGCGGTCCCTTCCTCTATCTTTGTCACGATCCCTATCTCGGTCCCTCTCTTTCTCTCTCTCCCGACTTCGGGCCCTATCCCTGAATCTATCATAATCACGTTCTCTGCTTCTGGACCGGTTCCGTCTTCGATAAGAATCCCCTTCTCTGATCCTGGTTCTTTCCCGGTTCCTTTCCCAATCTTTGACCCGGTCTGAATCCCTTTCCCTGTCTTTATTGTAGTTTCTATCTCTGTTTTTATCCCACTCTTTCTCTTTGTGTCTCTCCCAATCTCTTTCCCTACCCCTATTCCAATTTCTACCACGATCCCTTTCCCAAGCCCAATTATGCTCGCGATCCCTCCGCCTATCATCATTTCCACGGTTTGATCTATTGTCTGATTTCTCCAGCTGCTCAAAGGCTTTTTCCTTATTGCCTCCCTCAAATCTTTCCCTCTGCCTCCCTTCAAAACCCTGGCCTCTGTAGTCATTATTTCGACCCTCTCGGAAATCAGATGCTGGCCACTGTGCTTCTGATGAAGAACCCTGCCCTGAAATATTAGATTGAGAAGACGACGGTCCGGATTCATCCCACATCTCTTTCCTGTGTTGTGGAGGATGGCTTGGAAGATCCAAAAGAGGTCTGGGGCATGGCTTCATACCTTGTTGAGATTGTCCTGGAAAATTATGCCTGTTAGGGGCAGAATCATTTTGTTCCGAAAATGAAGTAGGTACTTGTCCCCTTGGTCCTCCAAACTGATGTGGGGCTGAGCCCCTCTGGTTTGGAAATCTGGGGGGTGGACTTCCTCTCCTCTCTTCAAATGGTGAAGGCAGAAGTCCCCTTGGTCCTGGCATGTGACCTGGTGCAGGTCCTCTTTGTCCTTCAAACTGATTTGGAGGAGGACCTCTTGCACCTCCAAAATGATTAGGCGATGGACCTCTTGGTCCTCCAAACTGAGTTGATGGGCCCCCTCTTTGATTTTTAAATTGATTGGGTGGAGGCCGCCTTTGGCCCCCGTAAGGAAATGGAGGTGGTCCTCTATTTCCTACAAACGGTGGAGGCTCAGATCCTTCAAACTGGCCAGGAGGACCGCTCACCTCACGATACTGAGAATCTGAGAATTCTCTCTGTTCCGCTTGAGATTCTCTGTGATCTTCAAATTGAGAGGGTGCTTTTTCTCTTGGCCCACCAGGAAACGATGGAGAAGGACCCTTATTTTCAACAAAAACAGGTGGACCATGTGGTGCAGAAAATAACGAAGGAATAGGGGCTCTTGGCACTGGAAACCTGTTTGGTGGTGGACCTCTTTGCCCATCGTTGCTTGGTGGAACGTTGTGTCCTTCATTAAATTGTTGGGGTGGACCCCTTTGCCCATGGAACTCAGGAGCACCACAGAGTACCGGGGGGGCACCTTTTTGCCCAGCTGAAGAAAAAGGAGGAGCTCCCCTTACTTCCTCAATTTGAATTGTAGAAGACTCCCTCTGTTCGTAAAAATGGCCTGATTGAGGATTGACTTCGCCTTCGTAATTCAACGGACCTCTTTCTGCTTCAAAGTGACCAGGAATTTTCTCCTGAGATGCAAATGTTGAACTTGAAAAAGAATCTCTTACGACCCCTGGAACACTGTTGTCCTGAGAGGCATTTGACCAAGTTGCAGTCTGTGCATTATTAGAGTCTGAGAAAATGGGCATAAAACATGGGGTGGGAGGGGTAGGTAGCAATACTTTACGAATAGGTGCACTTGTAGGCGATTCAACAGGAGGTGGTTTATGTATAATTTCTGGATGAATTTGTGGAACATTTTCATAACTGATAGGCACATTTTGCTCAGGGACCGCAGGAGCTGTTTCATTTGCCATCCATGTTTCATTAAGACATTTCTCTTCTTTGTCAAATGCAGCATGCAGTGGACCTGAATAGCTGGATGGAGCGATCTGTCCAGCAGAGGGTTCTCCCTGTATCCCATGTTGTTTTATATTAAAGTCAGCACTTTCATTACACTCAGTTAGGATTCTCCTAGCTTGTCGGGGATCTCTGCTTTGTCTGGGATCAGTTCCTTGGCCAAAGAGTTGAGGCTGAATGGAGGAAGGAGGCATTTCAGATTTTTCAGAAATGGGTTTTTCATGTTGGAATAACTCAGTTTTCGCTACGGGTGGTTTGGGAGGCGGTGACATTAAAGCGTCGGATACCGAAAAATGAGCCATGGATACACCAACAGCTGCCCTTTGTTGCCTGAGCGCTTCCTCTTGTTCTTCAAGTTGCCTTTTCTGCTCTTCTATTTGTTTATTTAGCTCCTCAAGCATTTTCTGTTGCTCAACCAAGGACGGTGCAGCAGCTGCATCAGGAACTAAGGGGGCAGACGTGGTTATGGAGCTGTTTTTAGAGTCTAAATACATTTTATTAGGCAAATCCTCCACGGCGACTTTTGCTTCTTCTAAGATGGTTTCGTCTTCTGGATCGTAGGCTTCATCCTCTTGTTCTGAAGTTTCACAGCCCTTCTCAAGCCTGCTTTCGCCAGGTTGCACTTCAAAATCTCTCTCCGGAGCATATTCTTCCTCGGGATCGTAAGGTCTATCATCTTCCTCCTCCTCGATAGCTTTATTTTTCGACATCTGTCCAAACTGTTGCACAATGGGGTCTATTAAAGGAGCAGGAAGTGGCCCTTCGTCAATCCCAGTCTGTGCTTCAGGCTTCGAGGTATGAAGAGTAGCTTCAGGTTCATTGGCAACAGGATCAAAAGACTTCTTTTTCCCGAAAAGGGTTTGCAAAATGTGATCAAGTGGTGTGGATGATTTTGAAGTTGAGGAACCAGCAGAGGTCACAGGAGTAGTGGTAGTTCCTGACCCTGAAGCATTAGATGGTGCCACAGTAGTTGAGCTTCCTGCTTTAACAGATGACAATATTTTTAATACAGAAGGTGCCACGGTTGAAGATGGCTCTGAAGGCGGATTTGGAGGTGGAGGTGGAGGAGAATCAGGAGGTGTGGTACTGACTGTTGGTTCTCCAGAATACAAAGAAAATTTTGCACTTTTCTTTTCTTGCGGTGGAAGTGTGCTGCCCTTAGAGTATCCTAATACTTCTGTTTCTTCTTGTATCTGGACTCGGCTCCTCTTCTCATCAGGCTTTTCTGACTCTAATACAGGTGCAGGACGCTTTGTTTTTTGACAAATCACTAATCCAAGAATTAAATTTGGGCGGTTTGATTCAAGACCTAAGGAGAAATGGAAGAAACAAGAATTTTAGAATTTAAACAGCCATTTCACATTTTAAGGTTAGGGAGTGTTATTAACCCTGACAAGTATTTTTATTAATTATAAATCACTGGTATATTTGCTATTTATTTGAAGATACAGTCAAAAGTTTACTACTAAAACAATCAGTTATGAAGAATGTTAATATGATTAAAAAGTAAGCATTTGATAAATTAGAAAAGAAGGTTGTGACATATATCATACTAAAATATTAACAAATACACCATGGCAATGATGTATTATCTCCATTAATGCAAGATATATTTATGTAATAGAATTGTTAATTATTATTTGCACATGGTTACAGAATGATCACCAGATGATGGTCTGTAAAGAACCATAAATTGCTGAAAATCATGGCTATGAAAATATATTTAACAATTCATTATGTTTGTATTCCATAAGTGTGGGGTTCAGTTTTAAACATACTACCATTATATAACAATATGTTTTTCATTTGAGGTTATTTTTAATTCAGCTTTTCAAGTTCAATAATTGATTACAGTGAACATATTCCTTGGCCCATTATAGTTGAGCTAAGCTATCAAACTGAAACAGATCAATCAGTATATGGACTATCAGTATATGAATCATTTGTAAAACTAAAATTTGCAGTACAGATTAATGAATTTAAAAGTTTGTGAACCCTTTTGAATTTTCAATATTTCTGCATCAGTATGATCTAACAGCTGATCTATTCTCCATACGTGCTAAAAATTGATTTGGAAAAAAAAATTAAGCAAATGGGTCAAAAGCATTGGGTGGCAAGAGTATATGAGCCAACTGTTGGTTCATTTGAAAGTGAAATTCGAGCCAGGGTTTGCAGTTAATGGGATGTCCCATCAGGTATGAGTGTGGAAGGTCTTGCCTTATTTAAAGAACAGAATTCCGGGAATTCACTATCACAGCCTGATTTTCGCAACACGGGTTATGTGGATGTATGTCATGCCTGGAACTGAGAAAATTTTTCAGGACTTCCAAAAAAGCAGTTGTTGGTGTTAGGCTTTAAGTTCCAAAGAATTTGGAATCTATCAGTTTGCTCTTGGGCAGATCATGTACAAAAAGGGGCAATTCAACACCACTGTTCATCTCCCAGGAGTGATCTGCCAACTATAATCACACAGAGCAAAGCATGTGATAGATACTCCAGCAGGAGCAGCCCAGGGTAATATCTGACTGAAGGCCTCTAGCACTGGAGAATGCCAATATTCTTGAGGCCATCGTGATGGCAAGCCTGACAGGGTTGCAAAGAGAAAGGTGCTACCCTCCTGAAGAACTCTGTTGCTCTCTACAGTTTGTGAAAGATCACATGAACGAACCGGAAAAGTACCATATTGGAGGAATGTTCTGTGGATGGAGGCGACCAAGTTAGAACTTTTTGACTTGAATGAGAAGCGTGGTGTGTTTTCAAAAGGCAAACCATGTGTTCCAGAAGAAACTTATCTCAATTGGAAAGCATGGTGGTGACAGTATCATGGTTTGGGCCTGCTTTTCTGCATCTGGACCAGGTCAGCTTGCCCTCATTGATGGAATTATGATTTTTGCCAGCAAATTCCTGATGCTTGCGAAAAGAAAATGGGTTATACTGTATATTTCCTGTTCGGATGAGAAGACAGAAACTATACTTTTGACGTATAGATGATCACTTCTCCAAGCTTTCTAAGAGATGGTTGTCACTTAGTACTGGACAAATGGAAACTCCTGAAGGACTGTGATGCTTCTCCTTTCGCCTCAACCCCAATCTTATCTTTTATTCCTAGCTGCTATTCACACAGACGTCAACTTTGGTTTGCCTCATCCCCCAAGATGGCTGCCCTCCGACTGTCAAACAAGTTTGAACTGGGATACAAGCAATACATTTCATGTTTTTGAGGGAATTATTAGCATAAAAGGAAAAATTCCCCAGCTATAGAAAAGCTTTCATCAGCATGAAATACAGCTCTCATTGTATCATGCTGATACGGGTCAATAACTTCAGACAACTCTGAATGCCACTGTGTACACCTGGAAGTTTTCCTTCTTAAAACTATTCCTAAACTTTATTGCTGGGAAGTTGCTACTCTTGAGAAATGTATTGGTGGGGTTTTTTTTTAAGAATCTGATAATTCATTGGTCGGTATGAAAGCACACTAAGTTTCTGGACAATGATAAAGATTGCTATTATTGAAAAGTGATGATAGTCTGTGGTAGAGCAAGTACAATTCCATTCTATGGTACATCCTTTGTAATTTAAATGCTAAAAGTGCTAGAATAGCTTTAATAAGTAAAAGCCGTGCAAGAGCATACTTTGGAACAGTGGTAACTGGTGGACAACTCTAATTATATTTTACTTCCCCTGCACTGCTGAGACAGATAGTCTTTGACTTACAACCACAATTCGGACCAGAATGCCCATTACGGAACAATACAGTTGTTAAGTGAGTCGCGCCTGATTTTATGACCCTTCTTTTTTCCATGGTTGTTCAGCTAATCACTGCAGTTGAATGAATGAATCATGCAGTCACTAAGCAAATTCAAATTTCGCCATTGACTTTGCTTGTTGGAAACTGGCTGGGAAGGCCACAAATGGTGATCATGATTCCAGGACTCTGCAACTGTTGTAAATACATTGAAGACGATAGGCCTACTTAAAATTGTAGTTTTTGTAGTTTCCACTTTGGATATATTAGAGTAAGAGATAATTATTACTTCTGAAATAACTTTTTGATTTTAGCTTTTTTGTTGTTGTTGTTAAACTGTACCAAGGAATTCAAGTAAACAACAGTTTGAACTCTAAAATGGAGACTATTGATGTAGAATATTCCTTGAATGTAAATGTAAAATAATCCTACTACATATTGCTAGCTATGTACAACTGATGCTTTATTTCAAAAAGAGGTATCATTTATTTATTTATTTATTTGATTGAAATTTCCACCTATTTGCCCTTGGCAACTCATACAAATAATACAAAACATTCGATTGAAAGACACAATTACCACTTCGTATAAAATACTTTTATTGAGATTATATAATGAAAGCAGTAGTTCATCTTTGGGGCTGGGGAACATTTATGATTTTACATCTTTCTACACATTCATCCATACTACAAAGAACTAAGGCAATTCCTTGTGTGAAAATACTCTAATCACAATCTTCATCAAAATTATTAGTACACAAATACTGTTCAGTGTTTCCTTTTGAGAAAGTGGTTTTTGAGAATTTCCTGGTCCCTGCCTGTATTATAATTCCCGCCTTTTAACTAAAATGACAGCTACAAGTGTGATGTTGTGATTACCAATGTACTTGCATAGGAGTTGAGAATTTATTTTAAAGAGTACAATCATTCCATTCTCAAAAGTATATTGAAAATATGTATTGATTGAACTATCCATAAAAGTTTGGAAATTCTAGGATGGCAAAGCAAATCAGCATTAAAAAAAAAAACTCTGCAGAGAATAAAGTGACTTTTTACGTGCGAAAAAATATAACGTTTGATCATATAAGGCAAAAACATAATAAACTCCTGAGAAATGTTGAGAATTGCACAATGCACTATCCCAATGTTGTAATCATCCTAATGCTGGGATCTGCTCCTTGGGACAGATCCCTCAACTGGTGCTAAGTAAAATTCTCTCTTTACCTGTTGGATTCTTCTACTCATTGGATTTTGAATCATTTCTCCACAGCTCTTCCAGATTGTTATGTCCAAGATGACATGGTACGGATATTTCAACTTCTTATGTTACAGAGCAACAATAATTATTAGAGGTGATTTCAGACCTGACTTTCCTGATTTTCAAATTGTCAGAGAATGCATCACAGATTTAAGTGAAATATTTATAACAAGGCAATCTATTGCAGGGACTGTATTTTTAGACCTGGTTGTTTTGGCCACCAAATGATCCGATTTAGAATGGTTCTTTGGGGATTAGTTTTCCATGGATACATGCAATCTTCAGAAGAATATCTGGAGTTCATCAAGATATTGATAACTATGGATCTTTCCTCAAGAATACAGAGAATTTTGCAATGTTCAAGGAATATTCCCAATTCTTGCCAGCCTCAAGATTCGCCCAATAGATCTTAAACTGAGTATTCTACCAGGACCAGGGGAGCAGAATTTTAATACTGAAAGCTGCTATTCGAGTGCTCTGTGCCAGTGATTCCTGGAACCAATAGGTACTTCTCACTCTCTTTCATTTATCCAGTAGCTGCTGGAAGAAGAACCTCTTTGCAAAATTATAAATTGATTATTGGTAGAAAGATTATGAATGTATGCTAAAAATTCACATGTGATATTTGGGTTGGCCAATTTAGCACTGCACTATGATTCAGAGATTTTCAGTGATAAAAAAGACAGCAGAAAGGGGTTTGAAGATCCAAAGTAAGGACTTGGATAAATGAGAATATTTCTTGTTTTCTTTAGTTCTTGTCTGCCTGAATTTCTGGATCCAGAGAATTTCGGAACAATCCATTTGCTGGAGCAAATGTTTAGTTATTTTGCTTTATACATGTAGCATACAGACATTCTCTCTTCAGAATGGGCGGAAATCTATATGATCTCTCAAAGATCAGAAATGTAGAACTAGAGATACTTATTTTTTTATTTCTGTAAGTACATAAGAATGTGCAATGATGATGATGAGGATGTGCCATCATGATAGTGTTGACTGTTTGCAACCACATTCAATTTTTTTCCAGGATACTTGAAAAAAAAAAAAAAATCTACCTTCAAAACTAAAGGATGAGCTTCGATTCAGATGTTTTTATTAGAATATTCCATCCCGTGTATCAAAGGCTTGACTGATGTCACAGGGCAATTAGGCACTTGGTGTCATGTCTCATTTGCAACTTTAACACTTTAGATTTTCCTCTTCCTTTACTTCACTTGGAAACTTTTGTACCCAAATCTAGAGATCTTGTAAGATTTGGGAATCAGAAATCAAGTCTAGTCAGAACATACCTGCTTATATAAAATACTATTCAACAAAGGGCTACCAGATTCTACTGTTCAACTTGAATTTCATTGTATAAACTGCTAGGAAGATACTATTCCAAGATCTGAAGCATGTTATGTTGTGTATTAATGTTGTAAAACTTGGCTTATATGTCTACAACTGTTTTAATAAGAAAAATCTTGTACTTTGGGGAAACAAATTGTAGACACACACACAAAGTATGTTGTCACGTAGTTTTAACAGTTATGTTTGTACGCCACCTAGAGTTATATTTTTGCGGGATAGGTGAATATGCTAAATAAATGAATGCAGTGTGTCACGTCTGGTGTAATACTTGTAGCTGTAAGTTGGGAATGGAAGGTATGTTGTGTTTCCTATCATTTATTGCTTACCTGGTCCCTCAAAAGGCAAAAGTTTGGATGGAATGGGATCCTTAGCCCTGAGGGGAATCAAATACAGGTCCTTGACATGCCTGTTGTTATTAGCTACAACTCCAAATCGGCACCGGCTGCTAAAATAGGAGTAGAGAGAGATGTAGGCAGCTTCCTCCTCTTCTGTTGCTGGATGAAAACGGATTAAACACAATTCCTGGAATATAAAAATATAAAGGAAAAATACTGACTCTTGAAAAACAAAAAAGAAGCAAGTAAAAGCAACATACACTAAGGGAACACAAATGTTAGAAATAATTCATCCAGAATATGTGTGGCACACTCAAAAGAGGTGTAAAATTTTTAAAAATCTGTCTTAACTAACCTTTCTAAATAAAAAAGTCCCCACCAATTTATTAAACTCAAGGATACATAATGTTTTTCTAAGTTAATATTTGAGGGTATATTTAAACAAAAGCCCTGTAACAGGCCAGCAAAAAATTCTTACTGGGATGGCTAATCTTAAAATCAAAGGAAAAAGCAGTAATAATCTGTTGTTATCTTTTTAAAATACCCACAATCATATAATATTTATTTACAAAGCTCACCAATAAAGCTTACTTTAGAAAATATGGATGACAGCAACTACACGACACAATTCTTTTAAAAGTTCCTGCTATTCAAAATATTTAGCAATTAGCAATTGTTTGTGCCAGAAATTCAGACTGAGCTTAACTCCAGCCTTGGGCAAAAGAATCACTACAAAGATGTATTTGGCCCCAAATAGTTATTATATCATCAGACTCATCATCATCATTTCAAATGGATTACAGTCCTGCCACACTTGATTACCTTTGATACGGAGGATTTAAGTTTGCCAATATAATCCCACACCGTTTTTGGTGAGATCCTCCCTCCGATATGAATTGTGTCTGGTAAATCCTAAAGTAAAAACATGAGAGATAGCTATAAATTGAGGGAATGTTTTCTGTCCATCCTGTAATAGCTAGACTATAAAGGAGAGTCATATTGTGGGGCCACTCTGAGCTTGCTTGTCTTCTTGCAGAGGTTTTATTACCCAACTAGGTAATGTTATCAGTGATCATTAATATTACCTAGTTGGGTAATAAAACCTCTGCAAGAAAGAACCAAGCTCAAAGAATACCAAGGAAACCCACATTTCAATCTGAGCTACAAATATTTTTATAAATTTATTTTTATAATCAGGGCTATTATTCTTTCCTTAGTACCTAATTACTTGGCATAACATTAAAAAAAAATTGAGGACTTCAAGGTGTTAATTTGCAATCTCCAACCCTCTCAGCAAGAATAACTAAGGGTGACAGCTGTTAGGTGATATCCTGTAGGCCTGGGGCTCTGACCTAGAACATTAATAGAAAAAAAAACCCCAGCTGATACTGCTTTCCTTTCATAAGAATCAAAATGCATAATCTACTTTTGTCTACATAAATAGGCAATTTTTATATATGCAATTATTACCTTGGCATGGTACAGGAAAAAAAATATTCCAAAATCCTTAAGTTATGCTATCATATTGCTAGCTTACTCCATACCAAGTTACTAAACTTACAAAATTATCAAATTTGCTTTTAATTTTTTGCTAGATTAAAAATATATAGCATATCTACTGAACAGATGATCAGGGGAAAATGCCAGCATGAAGTAGTGATGTTAAACTAGGACTGGGGAAATGCACCTTGGTAACTTTGGGGTTTAATTTTATATGCCACCATGGCTGGCTGGGGAATTCTGGGAGTTGAAGTCCACACATATTAAAGTTGCCAAGGTTGGATACCCCTGCTATAGGCAATGCAGTTGCCTCAGTAATTCCCTATTACCATTACATGCTTTGTGCTTAATTTTATCTTAACAACTGTTTTGTTTGTTTGCTTTAATGAGAAAAACATATTTGGGAGTATTGGGAGGAATTCTGACCATAGAATAAAGATCTGTAGATATATAAAATAGAAGCTAATACTAAATGTATTTCAATCTTAGAAATCCTTAAAAATCAAAGGAAGACCTGCTGTAATGTGTTATAAATAGCAAATTGTCACCCGCGAGAACCAAATTTAACAGCATTTTCAGCATGACTACTCCGTGTCCCCCCCAACTATTATTCACTTAAAACTGTCTTCAACCAGGAGTTCCACAAGATAAAGTTCAGCATCATTTTCCTTCTGCTCCTTTTACATATTATGAATGTTTTTAATTATTGTGGTTTCATGGTTAGTTTCATATTATGGCTTTTTTAGAAATTCAGTTTGCAAATCATTGGAACCTGTTTGGAACACAGAAAGCAATATGCAGTTGGGTCAAAGAAGTAAATTAAGGGCTTCAGACACAATAGCTGCAAAATGTGGAGCTTCCACCAATAATCAAATATTGGAAATCGAATCTCTTTTCTGGACTGGCTGTTGGTGCAAAGTTGTCTCGCTCTAGAAAAAACTTACTTGCATCTAAGTAGAAACATTAAAATTCCCTTGTAAATATGTAACTACAGTTTCCTTCACTATTAAGTTTACCATCCATGCCTGACTGTCTATTTCCTGCTTGCACCAAAATCATTTAAATCATTTTTAAACGGTCGATTTCCTCAGTTCTCTGACTAATATATACATAATGTATAATTAAGATGCTACATATGGCATTTTTATTTCTTAAAAGACAATTCAAAGCAGCCCTCAATTTACGATGGACTAAAAAAAATATGACCCAGATTCAAAGTTCCAATAGCCATCCACCCTGTCACATGGGGGCTCAGAAAGTGGCCCACATCTTCAGCTGTTGGCAGCATCCCACAGTCACATAACCATGATTTACAATGTTGTTGTTGTTTTTGATGGTATCTGACTTCAGGTTTCCAGTAAAAAAACCCACCACCCATTTCAGACAGAGGAGTGACCACAGTGTTTGCTTAACCTGATTTGCCTAACCACTATGGGGCTTCACTTAACAACTGCTGCAAAAAGTGTCATGAAATCATGTCAGTCACGTGACAACCCACAATGACTGGCACAACTTATGAGCATAATTCCAGCTCAATTACAGTTGTAAGTCAAGGACATTCTACCTGTAATAAAACAAAGTTAGTTGCATCAATGCAAAAAAGCAGTAAACATTTCAAAATCCTACCTCACTAAGATAATCGAAGCACCCGGAGACTGGATAAGCTTTGGTGACAAATTTAGCCACACTTTGCATGTTGATGAAACCTTTCCAAATGGTATTCAGACGAGAAAGAAACAAAGATGTATCTCCTTCCGGAGGGGACCAAATTGCTGACATACTGCAAAAACAAGAACAAAAAAACAACTCAAAATGTTTCCCTGCAACAGTTTCCCCATTCCAAACATTTTCAATATTTCCATTGTAAGGCAGCCATATATTTTTAAGTTGGTGTTTTTTCAACATTGGCTGTCTGAAGAAGTGTGAACTTCAACTCCTGGAATTCTGGGAGTTGAACTCTGCTTTTCTTTTTGAGTGGCCAAGGTTAAGAAACACTGTTTTATGTTAACAATGCACCAGAATTCAGTTGCAAGTTACTCAGCACTAAATCCAGCTTTCCACAATTTGCTGGTTCACATAGATTGCTTTTCTACCAAGGAAAGTATTTTGGATATGACAGGAGATGGACACATATGATCCTTTGGGCTGGGGCAACACTTATATGCTTGTTCTACAGTCCTTTAATTATTTTGCATAGATATCCAACCTAGAATAAATTCCCTGACAGTAAGAACAATTAATCAATGGAATAGCTTGCCTCTGGAAGTTGTGAGAATCCATCCCTGGAGGTGTTTAAGAGGAGATTGGACAACCATTTGTCCAGAATGGTATAGGGTCTCCTGCTTGACTAGAAGACCTCCAAGGTCCCATCCAACCCTATTGTTCTATGTGTTGAATAATTTAGTTTAAAGTCTTTTAGACTTCTTCTGGTATTTGATCACTTGCATTGGCATTCTGGTTAGAACAGTTTTAATATGTAGGCAGATGATAAATAGATAGATAGATAGATAGATAGATAGATAGATAGATAGATAGATAGATAGATAGACAGACAGACAGACAAATAGGTAGACAGACAGACAGACAGATAGGCAGGCAGGCAGGCAGGCAAACACGCCAACCCTTTGTGTTATAGGCTAGGATCGTCCCCTAATTCCAGGACATAGCATACCTGACATTCAAAGATGATGGGCCTCCCAGATATCTTGGATCTGATGAAGACGGTTTTGTTAAAATGGACTTTGGAGCTGATAAAACAGGTCTTAATATTTCTGGCTTGCTCTCTGCTGCAGAACCTTTGTCAGGAGCAGAAGCGAGGTGCAACGGAGAAATCCCAGCAGAAACAGAAGCTGCAGAGTTGCTCACAGCTGTTCGTGGATCTTTGCCAGAAACAGTCACTGTCGTGATGACCCCGGTGGTGTAGGATGTGGGATAGGTTGAGTTCTCCATGGATAGAGAAGATTCTGAGTTGCTTTGCACTTGGGATAAAGGAATGTAAGTTCTTTCTAAGCTTGGCTGAGCTACGGTCTCAATCACAGGTTCAGCAATGGCTTCTGAGACGCTCTCCAGATTTTCCCCTTTTACCACCTCCATGTCATCTGCTGGGGTTGAGCTTTCCAGTTTAGACTTAGTTTCTGCCTTTGGTTCTGCCTTCTTAGCAGCTGATGATTTGGGTTTTTTTGAAGTCGATTCTTCATCAGAGGCAGAAATCTGACCTGCATTGTAATCAAAATTAACACGTATCATTGCCAGCAGGATTTGGGGCTATAACTTATGGTTTCGTGAACACGGGGCAGAGGATGAATGAGCAGCATCATAATCCTTATACCCACCTGTACAAATTTTGCAGTTCAGATCAAAAAGATGGGCCCGATGCTGACTTGTGGTGTCCTGCAACATACTGCTGAAAACATCCAAAACAGGAGTACTGCTCTTCTCAGGTGCTGCTCGATCTGATTCTTGCTGCTCCTAACAATATACAGAATATACAGAGGCTTTGTTTGTTTTATTCACCTCCGCCATGTAGATTGGGGGTCTCCAACCTTTGGCAACTTTACAACTTGTGAACTTTAACTCCCAGATGTAGGCAAACAAAATAATTATTGAAGAACAGAACTTTAAAAAAAAAAAACAGCCATCCTTATCACTAAGAAGCAGAAAGGGCAATAGGCATCTACCCATAACTTAAGGATAATCCTCAATTTTGTTGAATTCTTTTCTGGAGTCCTTAAACAGATAAAATGAACATTCTTGGTGAATTTAAAGTATAATATTTTAGTGTCTTCTGTTGATAAATGCCCAAATCAGAAATAGCAGGCCATGGCTTTCATTATAAAATTGCAACCCACGGTAAGTCTTGTGAATTCCACTTCTTGTCTCTTTTTCTGATATTAAGAGACACTGCAAGATCTGGAAACATGCCTATGGGATGATTTTCAGTCATCCAGATCATGGTTGTCTCAAAAGTGCTTTTTTTCTTTTCTGTTTTCCTTTTTTTCAAAAGGCAACTGGACTTTGTTTTTCCTTGAAGACATTTAACTTATTTAAAAAAAAAAAAAATTGCCTGGCATTTCTCCTTTTTAAATTAAGAGCTGTCTTTTCAACGAATCACCGTCAAACTGGTGGTCAACAGAAGGGCTAGATTTCCAGTTTCATAATTTCTTGCTGCCTGGAGGTTATAGAGCTGAAATCCATTTGAGAAGAGCAAACTGGGGGAATCCTACTGAACACAGAATGCATAAAATCAGGTAATCTGAAATACAGTGTACTTACATCAGAATCAGACACTGGTGGAGAATCTTCCATGTTAACATCTGGGATAGGTTCTTGTTTCACGACCATTTTTTTATTTTCAAAGGTTTTACGCCTAGCTGCCATTATCTATTGAAGGGGAGGGGAAAAGATTGTTTGGTTAGTTTTTAATCAGTACTCTAAACTTTCTACATTTGGAACTATCATCCCCAACATTTCAGGTTGGTGTGCATGCTGTAGTCTCTATATCATTTACGTTTGACCTACCTCCCATGGTTTCTGCCTGGTGAGGATTGACACCCTCAAACCAAAGCAGGGCTGTCCATTGAGCATTTCCCCTCTGGAATGAGATACCCCTTGGGTGGATTTCTCCCAGTGGCATTCTGGAGCACTTTAAAACGACCTGGTTCTACTCCCAAACCTTGGATTAGGCTAGTTGTTCCAAAGGTGCTTCTTTCAAGAGGAAACTGGACTTTCTTGTTTTTCTTTGAAGATGTTTCGCTTCTTATCTAAGAAGCTTCTTCAGCTCTTGAAAAAAGCACCTTTGGGACAACCATGACCTGAATGACTAAGAAGCTCCATAGACATTAGGCTAGTTGGAATCCCTTATGTGGTGTATGTATAGTGCTGTTGACTGGATTTGCTCATACAATCTGGATTGTACATTGCTGTTTGATTTTAATTTGTGAGCCGCCCGGATTAAGCTGGAGTCAGACAGTGTCAACGTCAAATAAAATAATAAATATAACAATAATAATCAAAAAGCATCAGGCTGGGAATGACTGTACAAATTGTAACAGTTACAAAATCCACTGTGATTGCTACTTTGTTAAACAAGAACAACACCCTAAAATAGGTAATTCGTGGTTTATGGCTATAATTGTGCCTGGATTGATGGTCATAAGTCATGCTGTTTAGCATGTGACCAACTTGATTTTAAAAGTTTTTTGCAGCAATTGTTAACTAAATCAGCATGGTTACTAAGTGAAGCCACTGTCCACAAGGGGAGGTTGTGATTATGTGAAATTGGAAATAAACATTGTTTTCCGGCAAAAAATATTGTAAATTGTGGTTGTGACTGAGGGACACTTCAAACAATGTAAATACAGACCAGTTGCCAATTACCTAAAAATGTGATTACGGCATCCATTGTAACTTCAAAATTGGGTCATAAATACCTTTTGGAGGGTCTGTCTTAACTTTGAACAATTGCTAAGTGACCATTTGTAAGTCAAGTACTACCCATAGATTCTTATTAATCATATCCCCAAACCATCATTAATACAAAAAGCATCACAATTTTTACTTAATATATGGAAAACAAATTATTTCGTACTGATTTGGTTGGTCTTTCTTTCCATGACGATAGCTCTTTAGATAAGAGTTCTTCAGGCTTCATTCTTACAAGTCTTGACAAAGGAATATCTTCTCGAAGAACACGGTGGAAAAGACCCTAGAGATTGTATTACAGTAATAAGAAAACACAGACTTCTAGATAAATATTATCCAATTTAAGTCGTCCAAATGTAGATTGATTGTTAAAAAATATAGTATTGATCAATTTGATGATGTTATATATGGCGAATTACCTTTGTGCTTTTATGAAAAATCTTGTATTTAACTTTATGTGCATTAAAAAGAAATGTTAAATATTGGATTTCAACATAAAAAATACTAACTCAATTAAGGATAATTAGGTTTGATTAACAGTCTATTATCCCTAAAGTCATTAATCACTCTTTAAAGTTATCCACATTGAGGCTGAATATTTCATCCAGAAGCTGAAAAATATTTCAGATTAGCAGTGTATTAGTAAATATTTTTGTTTGCAGTGAATCTACAATACCAACCCAGTTTATCATTTGTTCAAAGCCTAATACGCTGAGTGAGGTAGGGATGTATTGTATATTCCGGAGCAATATACAATAATGTATATTAACTACTAAATTAGAGTTGCAAATAAAAGCAGTTAAAAACATTTTTTCTTTCATTTCAATAGAAACTAACCTGATTTTTGGGGTCCTTAAGATTGAACATAATACTGCGATATTTACTCTTGTATCGATTATCTGTGGCCTGGAATAAATTGAACAACTCCTTTTCAATATTCAGTGCAATCTTTCCCACTTCGTTTTCTGTCATGACCAAGTCATCACTGTCATTTACTCTGGGGGGAAACAAAGACAATACCATTAGTTTAATCTAAAGGCAGCAAGGGTCTGTGCAATCTTTGTAATTAGCAGAACTCCAATAGAATATCTGTAGTTCAGGGTTCAACTGTGGAGTTCTTGATGCTCTCTCAACTTGTTTACTTGCAAATAGCAATAGCAGACTTATATACCGCTTTCCAGCCCTAAGTGGTTTACAGAGTCAGCCTATTACCCACCTTGGAAGAATGGAAGGCTGAGTCAACTTTGAGCCTGGTGAAATTTGAACTGCCAAATTGCAGGCAGCCAGCAGTCAGAAGTAGCCTGCAGTACTGCACTCTAACCACAGTACTGCTGTACTGCTGGAAAGGATGGGCTGTAATCTATTTCTTTCCTAGGTTTTTTATTGTCTTTGAATGGTATATAAATGTAGTTTTATCTCTTATGTGTTTATCAGTGGCTGATGTCTGGATGCTAAGCTTCTATTTATAGATTTGGCTTGCTAAAAAAACATCTGCAGGCAAGCAACCAAGCACCAAGGTTAGAGAGCATCAAGAACTTAAGAAAATGTGGAATTAAAGAGAGAAATGGCCCTTTTCTGATTGGGATTTCCATCCTTCATCACTAGCACATTTCAAAATCAGTTAAAACAGCATTTCTCAGTTGGCAGCTTGAAGATATGTGGACTTCAATCTTTAAGCTGCCACCATTGAGAAACACTTGATTTAAAAGTAAAGTTGTAAATTTATAAATGTATACATCTCTGTAAATTTATACTTGATGAAAGTGCTGCTAATAACATAGGACAATTTAGAGCAGCTAAGTATCAACCAAATCGCCTTTCCTTTCTGTAGAATGTTCTGAAATAAAAACCCTTAAATGAACCTTTAAAGTATTTCCTTCTCAACAGGAGCCCATCATTGAGCATACTATAAATGGAATTTGTAAACCTAACTTGAAAGTTAATTTTGCAAAAAAGGAAATTGTAATAAATGAGAATCACACATTAGGCTTTTAAGGTACCATTTTTTAAGGTGCCAGGGTGGTGTGTATATACAGTGTTCCTACCTTTTCCACAAAATTTCTTTAAGAGACCTCCGTATGTTTTGTCGAATCTGGGAATTAGGCTGCGACTGGCTGGCGTTTGCAGGTAGCTTGGCTTGCGGAGGCAAGGGGGTGGTTGAAGAAGCAGTGGAAGACATCACAGGTTTCTTAAGGCCTGCCACTGTGCTAGAGGTGGGGATTGGTTTTTTAGGCATGGAATGGGCTCCATAGGAGGACAAAGGTGGCCTTGAGGACGAAAGGCCACTTGAAGCAGGAGAACCCGTAGCAAGCGAAGACTTCTTAGGTATGACCCCTTTAAAGCCTGCCACTGAATGTTTCACTGGGGTCTTCATAAGGGAAGTACTGGCAAATGGTGAGGGCTTCTTCAGGGCCACACTTCTTGTTTGAGAAGAAATGTGTTTCTCAACCACCAATGTTGGTCCAACAGTTTTCTTCAATGTCATAGAAGACTCTTCTGGTTTATCTTCAACCTTCCGCTCTTCTTTATGTGCTGTTAACATCAAAAAATGCTAGCTCAATTATAGCAATTGGTAATTTATTAAACTTCGATGCTGCCCGACACTCAAACTACTATGCATTAAATAGCAGAAGGATTTAATGACAGAAATGATTCCGTAAACTTGAGGAAAGGTTTAAACTGATTTTTGTTAAGAGAAGACTTCATTAAATCAATGATTAAAAGTTTGTCTTTTCCCGATTGTACAGGTAGGTCTTAAATTACAGCCACAAGTGACCCCAATATTTCCACTGATAAGCAAGGCAGTTGTAAAAATGAATTTTGCCCCATTTTACAACCTTTTTGCCACAGTTGTTAAGTGCATCTTAACATTCACTGCAGTTGTTAAGTGAATCTAACTTCCCTCTTTGATTTTGCTCATTGGGAGCCAGTTGGGAAAGTCACAAATGGTGATCACATGATTCCAAGACAGTGCCTGTTGCCAAGCCCCCAAATTTTGACCATGTGACCACGGGGATGCTATAATAGTCATAAGTGGGGAAAAGTCATAAGTCACTTTTTTTCTGTTCTGTTATACCGTCACTAAAGGAACGGTTGTAGAGTGAGAACTACCTTTACTGAACAAAAGAAATGTTCTACATGAAAGGAACAATAAATGGAACTATTGGACACAGAACAACAGGTCACCAACTCTACTATTATATGTTGGGTTTTTTTAAAAAAAAAAAACAGTTATTTTTCATTTGCAAACAGATTGGAAAGCAAAATGTGACAATATCTGGCTGTTTAGCTCACATGCATTTCAGGGAAAAGGAAGAAAACTTAGATCTATTAGGCTGTAAAGGGATCTTCAATACATAGAGGTTGACTTCATGGTACAATGGATTATGATCCACATCATGTATCAGTCAGAAAGGGAATAATTTTATAGCAAGACCACATTAAAACAGACAAAATACAATCACAAATATTTTCATTTTAGCATAAAAGAGGCTCCATCTTCAAAGATTGCACACATAGTTTGATATTAAGACTTCAAATTCAAAGGAAGTTGTTAAACAAATAACCTTATATTCCCCCAGGCCTTCTTTCCTTTCCTTTCCATAGTTAAAAAAATGTTTAATTTCTTTTTATAGGACCATCATAATCCAGACATGCAGGCCGATCTCACAGGGAATAAAACATAGACCCTCTCAACTGTCTAAGTAATTGAAATGCTTAAACAATCACCTTGAAATAATTAAAGATTAATTTTACTATCATAATAGAAAACTTGCAAGGACAAATTACAAGTAAGCACCATCAATTGCTCACAATCAGCTGAAGAAAGGGAAAGACAGACTATTATGTTGACTGTTTATATGTGATCCCTGTAGAAACCCACTGCATGAAAAAGCAGCTGTATTCCCAGCTCACTGGAAGATTTACAATCATGCGCAGCCCACAATACACATTACAGAATGATTAAAAATGCAGAAATCTGATGGACTAATTGCTTGAATGAGAGATGGAATACATACATAACTTTAACTTTACTATTATAAAAGCTGACCAAGATCCAAGGTAGACCAAACCATGCATCATTTGTCGAGCTGTGACAAGGACAACAGGAGATAAGCTCAGGATGCTATTAATTTGCACAACTAGGTGTTCAAAATCTGTTTCAATCCAAAGATAACTCATATCAGGGGAATTCACTTTGTTTTATATTTTCCATAAACTACGTTTGCTTTATAAGGCATGACTGAGCCTGTACAAAATTAGAAAACTGCTTTCCTACCTTCATTGACAAAGGATTCCTGACCAAACTAATGTGAAATTAGTTTTGATTATCTGTCTTCTTGAAAATTCTTTAAAGTGTTAACTCTTTAAGTTCCATTAACCAATAGAAAATTTGTAAAATAACAATCGAGTATGTCAAGACGATTACAAAAATCCCTCAATGGATAAACTGCATGTTCATCTGATACAAGAGTGTAACTTTAGATCAGGGGTCTTCAAACTTGACAGCTTTAAGACTTGTGGACTTCAACTCCCAGAATTCCTCATGTTAACTCAGGAATTCTGGGAGTTGAAGTCCCAAGTCTTAAACTTAACAAGTTTCAACATCCTTGCTTTCGATAGTCTTTTGCAATGAATCCATTATAGTCACATGATCTCTTGTGTACTTCAAAGTATTTGTTGTCAGTGACTTGGGGGGGGGGAGACTTCATACGGATACTTTAAAAAAAATTTTTTTTTAAAAAAAATCCTACCTTGGTTTTGAGCAGTTGTTTATTCATGCTACAATTCAACAAAGAGCCAACCGAAAATCTGAAGTTTTCTCCAGATTCAAAAATATTTTGCTATGTAGGATCAAGCAATCCCATTCCAATAAATGCATTTGATTTTTTCATATTTCATTCTTTGTATGTGACTGAATGGGTTAACAATAAAATAATAATAAACTTAGAAAATTAAAACCACTAAATTTGAAAAGGTCTGGCTGAGGAGGAGGAAAACAAAGAATGGGACCAAATTCATTCAGTGTGTTGGGAGCAATGAGGAAGGGTCAAACTTTTCCGGATTCACAAACCTGGTTTGCAATTTCTAGAATCTGATTAAAATAGGCTGTTTCACAGATTGATCTCCACTTGGAAAATAATTATGAATGGTCTGCAGTTTCATAATTTATCAATAATTTATCAATTGTATTTCTTAGCTATATCGGCTTTCAAGTAGCTATATACAATACTTATTTAACGTGTAATCATTTTCATAACATGTTAGCACATAAATGCTTTTAATAATGGTTTGAGTTTACTAAGCAAAAGGATACCCAGTCCTTTTTCCATTCACACCGCCAAGCCCAAAACACTGGGACTTCAATTCAAAGCCATTCATATAAAATCCACTTTACAAAAACACTACTACTTTGCCAAACATAAATGTCCAGGGAGTTATTTTCATCTAGCTTATACTACATAAGACCCTGACTCAGAAAAAATGTCATCTCTTTGGAATAGAAATTAGTTAGGCATGTTGAAATTGCTGCATTTATATACAATGTACTTCTGCCCTACACATATTTACTGCTCCACCCAAATGAATGAAAGTTTATGATAGTTACCTCTCCATGAAACCATTGTTAGTAGAAATCAAAAATGGTACAGCTATAGACAAATATATTAATTGAAATAATCATTCTCAACCAGCATTAGTATTTCAGGCACGCATTTAACTCCAGGAAAAATGCTAGAATTGATGTAGCATGCTATGCCTTGGCTGTTGTGCTCTACTAGACCTACAAGTAAATATTTCCATTAATGAATGTTCACCCATGTCAAATCATCTGTGCATGGACTTACAAATCTTTATAAGCCACTGGGCAACTGTTTTTAATTGAATGAGGTACAAGTGTTGTGTCATGAATTAACTGGTTCATGGAAAATAAAACATGTCCAAACCATGCTTACTATCAATAAATATGCATAGTCATGATGGGCAAGCAGGACACTGAAGTTGTACTCCCCAAAATTATCAAACACTTGTTTTCCAACTGCCAAATTCATCCTGGTTTATTTTTATAGCCAGCTGCCAGTTATTGTTGCTTGTCTTTTCCTTTCCCTAACACAATGCACAAGCTTTCATGGTTTGATTTGGAATTGGGTGATTCACCAGCCATATATGCCCAGCTGTTTCTGATATTTTGTGAGGCATAAACAAAACCCTGTAATGCAAATTAAGATGTTCATTCCTTTGTGCTAATTCTCCTGGCAAATATAAAATGCAAATAAGCTACAAAGTCATGAATCTGCATTGTATCATGCCAGTTTCCATGGCTTAAGAATCAAGATAGGGTGGAGCGTATGGTTTTCCCCCTTTTAATTGCAGGTATGTAAAATCGAATGTCAAACTTTTGTATTGCCTTCATATAAAGGCTTGCCTATGCAAGCCAACTTCACCCAGCTGCGCTATCAGTTGAAATTTCATTCTGAAATTTTGCTGGCCAGTTAGGCATGCCTAACTGCCACCTTCTCCAGGTCCCTGACACTTCAAAGTTATCTCCAGTATAGATAGCAATAGCACTTAGACTTATATACCACTTTACAGTCCTCTCTAAGCAAGTTTACAGAATCAGCATATTGCCCCCAACAGTCTGGGTCCTCATTTTACCCATTTCAGAAGGATGGAAGGCTGAGTCAACCTTGAGCCTGGTGAGATTTCAACTGCCAAATTGCAGGCAGCCGGCAGGTAGCAAAAGTAGCCTGCAGTACTGCACTCTAACCACTGTACCACTATGGCTCAGCAGCTCTTTCCAGTCTTTAATGGAAACAAATGATTTGGGCATACTGCATGGTAGTGATCGCCAATGGTTAAACATTAAGTCTTCTCTCCCTTGATGCATCTCAGCCGCTTCACAGCATTGTGGATGTGGCCGAGATTTGATGGGTTCACTCCATTCTGCTACAGAATAGCATCAGCCCTGCTTAGTCAGCCAAGAGCATCACCTTGCAATTCTACTGAAGCCCCCAAGTTCAGCTAGGTGAGAGATCCCATGAGCACTCTGGTGACTGCCTCCCATCAGGAAATCTGTCAGGACAGTGATTCAAGAAAAACCAGCCACTATAAATCCAGTTCTGATTACCAAAGTTCACTGGTAAATTACAGTATGTATTGGAGTGGTTTCATTTTAGCATTTTTTCCACTCCCTTTTTTGTTTTGAAGAAAACAGGGTCAAGATGCTTATTGTAGCTTGCAGTACTGGCACTTTACACACATGGAATAACTTAAAAAGTTTAAGCTCACTTAGCATTTTTACTGTATATGTAACAGCAAATTATTTTAGTCCTTTACCCTTTGTTTCTGATGATCAGAGGTGCAGAACACCTTTGAATATGCTTTACCAAGTACCAAGCCCTGGAAAAGCTTTCCAAAGCGGCTATGCCACCAATGAAACACAGCCCTTTATTTTCTGAGAAAGTCTGCCCAAAGATTGTCATACTGGGGACATTTCTAGCACCCAGGCTGTGTTTAGCATCTATTCTTTACTTGGATGTTTAAATAATAATAATAACCCCGACATTGCACTGACCATACCTGACTAAACCATTAAAATTGTAAAGTTGGTGGATTTTGGTTCTTTTTATTTCTCAATGAAAACCCAGTTGTTACTAATTAGTTGAGGCTACTTATAAAACAATAGGGACATCATATGAGAGATACAGTGCAAGTCATTTTACATTTTTGCCTTACTCTAAATACACTGATCAAAGGGTTTTATATTTTGGCTTCTTTTAAAATCTAGTTTTAAAACAGGCAGGAGTGGCACCCAGAACTTGCATTGGCCCCTTCTTAGCAGTTGCCAGAATTGTCCTTGGGAATTATTCTTTCTCCTTACTAACCCTGGCAGTCAATATCAGTTGCTTTCATTCATTCAGCAGAAACTTTCCATTGTTCCGTTGCTGCCCCTGTAAAGATGAACCCAGATTCCAATCAGCATATAGGATAAATTCCAAGAACTCTGTGGAGCGTTATGCCCAAGAAAGTTGGAAGGCGGTTTCCTTTGAAATTCCTCAAAATACATGTATCGCATGTATTCAAGTTTGAGGCTGAAATCGCCAGATACAAAAGTATTGCAACTAAGCAGGTGTGAAACCGCAGTCCCTTGAGTGGCAAATGCTGTTTGGGCAAGAATGCTTTAAGAATAACAAGGAACTTTAAGGTAAATAAAAGCATGCGATGTCGGGAGGGAAGATCCCAATCTTACTGGGAGAGGGGTCTCAGCAGGAGGAATGAAATTTGGTGAGAATTGACTCCTCCAGTGGGCTCATCTTGATGGTTCTGCTGCTGCTCATCATTCTACAACACCCAAAGGAGAGGCGACCTCTCAGAAACAATGGTGCTAGGGCAAGGATCCCCCTTCCTCCCCCTCAGGAATTCAGATCGGTGGTCAACATCTTGTAAATAACAGCTGGCCAGGAGGGAAAAAAAAAAGAGAGAGCCAGGCAACAGTATTCATATGCAAACCCCTCATCCCCTTCCCAAAAAACAAAACGTCCCACCCAGGAGCAGATTAGATCTCAAATTGCACCCAAGCCTTTGTGTGTGTGTGTGTGTGTGCTTCCATTTCAGGAAATGGGGATCAGCTCTTGAAAGACCAGCTGAATAGCAGAGTTGTAGCCCAGAGGTGAGCACAAGCAGCAGCTGCAGTCTTCAGCCTTGACCCAGAAATTGGGAGAAGGAAGCTGAGGCTCGAAGGTGGATGTATAGATACAGCTTACGAAGAAGTCCAATGGTGATTGTACCTCCCAAGGCTCAAGAAGATGCCAGGCGGGTAGCTGACTAGGAATAGCACAAGGGAAGACTTCAACCAGGATAAATGAACGTGATTATTTCAATTCAGACCAATCTATCTAAGCAACAAAAAAAGTGGGGCAAGATAAGTTAAAGCTACTTGGCAATCTGGCATTTGAACCAATAATGAATTATGAAAGTGGTGACATTTACGGCATTTACAGTTGCTAGGAATAAAACGAAAGGCCATTCTCCCCCCGCCCAAAATAAACGGCAGAGTGGGTGGTCAACTTCCAGAGATGGCTTTTAAAAAAAAATTCTTTTCTCTTTAAGGAGAAACAGCAGCTTGGAAACTTGTATTGAATCTTTCAGGGATTGAAGAGAGGGATATCATCCATTTGCCTGCTGAGAGGAATTCCATTTTGGAAGGAACTCTTGAAGCAAAATCTCAATTCTTCACATTTGAAAGATGTTTGAAAGCCACAGTGCAATCTTTTCAAGGGCTCTTCCAAAGTCTTGTGAAAAGAAGAGTCACACTGCATTATTGACTGAAAGAAATGAGGTTGCATAGACTCTCATTAAAGCTCAGGGCTTCAGAAGTCCAGACATGGATGGTAGTGGCTAGCATTTTAGGCAAACATGCTACAAATCCAAAGAATGAAAGAACGTCACTCTTATAGTAAGCTGGTATTGGGGGGGCTGGCTAACAGCCAAGGTTTTCTCCAAACATCTGCCAAATGTCTTTGGCCAGCAACCAGAAAATGTGTTGTTCATTTATGGCACCCAATGCAGAAAGTCTTGTCAGTTGCATTTCAGGATGAGTGAAAATTAACTCTTGAGTAGATTTTAAAAAGAGATAAAAGAAACCTTTCCATCACTAACATTTAGTGCAGGAGATTCCTTTAGCTCTGAAAGGCATAGCTGCATCTCTCTGCAGATAGAACATGGAAAGACATTGGCTATGAAAGGCAATTTTGAATGTGACAGCAGGGAAAGGGGAACTAAAATTATTTAATTAAGGATTCTAACACTAATATGAACCTAGTTTTGCTCTTGGCCCTGTCTCTTGATGGCACCCACCTTCCCAGCGTGTTTGAATAAGTCCCAGACTAAGGCCCAGGGGCCCTCCCTGAGTCTGGACTGAGGGGGAGGAGGGCTGGCTTCATCTGGATTGCACCTGATTAGAATCAGTTTTTCTGACATTCCTTGCAGGAAGCAGGCCACAGCTGCCCCAAGACCAGGGTTTACACATTCAGGAAAGGAACAATGCAAAGGAATAAACTGGAAACTCGTAGCTGTGTTCATCTTGCTGTTTGTCAATGCCAGGGACAATTAGGAATCAATGAACTGCAACAGCCTTGCCTCTTTCTGCACTCTCATGCCCTTTCTCTGGGAGTTTGGAAGTTTTGTTATTACTGCTTTGGATTAACCAGTTTGTTATCCACCTTCTATCTACGGTTACAGCTCTGAAGGCCTAGGTAAGACTCCCCAAAACTCACCCTTTTGTTTTCCTGCTCTTTTGGCAAAAGATAAAGCAAGCTAAAACCGCCATCCCAACTTTTAAAAAAGCAAGGAGTGTATTTTAAACTATTCACCGTAGGAAACTTAAATCACACGTCTGCATTTATGCAATAGTAAAATTGTGGTGAATTGAAGCAGCTGCTGCACAAAATTGAAAATCCGAGGGGGGTGGAGAGAAAAGAAATGTGATTCCACAATAACCCAAGTCATACTAAGTCATTATTACTACTTTGTCTTTTCAAATGTAAATTAATAACATAAAATTTAAAGTATACAGGCCAAAGGGGCCTAAATGTTTCTTGGCTAACATCCTGAAACCGAAACCTGCCCTTTGATGGAAAGTGTAGCGGGTTTCAATTTTTATAAAAATGAGCACATTCAAAATCTACTAGATGATGCCACTGTTATGCTACCCAGAATCTAAAGTATTTGGGCTCCCTGCGTGCCCTCCCCCAGTCAAAATTTAGTTCTTGGAGCCTTTGCTCTTAGGAGCTTTTCTCTGAAAGGAAAGCTGCAGATTTGCTTCTGGCATTTACTATTGGTAAATCCCACACACAGTGAGGATAAAGGGAGAGGTCTGGTCAACGTGAAAAGTTTTAAGTCTCTGAAGTGCAAAATGCAAAAGAGGTGGCTTATCCTTGGGTGGGACACAGGCGATCATGGTCAGTTCAGAGGCAAGCCATTTTCCACTGAGAAATTGAAGATCTGTACAAACTGACTAGTAAAATGGAGCTGACAGAGCTCTCTAAATAAATTTCTCCGTAACATGATCATCTTAGCAGACCTGCTGAGCAGCAGACTTAGGAGTGCTGTAGCCAAACATTCTTATGCTTAGAGCTAAATTCAATTTTTGATAACTATAAATGACATGCTTTTTCTTTGGAGATCACTTCAATTATCAGGTCTATAGCATTACTTGGGCTTCGCTTTTAGTGAAACAGCCCTCTTAAATCCCATTAGATTGACTACACTGCTTATTTAAGCTGGGAGGAGGGATGGAGTTGCCGTTTCAGCTGCCAGTCCATTTTTTTACAAGCATGCAATTGCATCCCTCTGAACAGCCTCGACAAAACCCAAGCTATGAAGCTTTTCAACTTCAGAAAGTGTCCACCCCTTTCATGGGGATGTGTGGATTATGTTATCACTCTGGGGCACAATTAAGCTTCGGCAGATGGGAGATTTATTCATCCAGTTGCACTTTACAGAGAAATATGCTCTTTTCCCAGCCAGAATAATTAGCACAAGAATTGTCATGTCCTAATTGACACACTGTGAAAGTGCCCCCAAAGCTGAGAATGATTTAGAAGAGGGGAGAGAGATCATCAACTTCAACTGACACTTCAGTTCTGGAACTTCCGATATTTGTTCAAAATTCTCATTTTGTGACATCACCTTGTGCGATATTCCAGCCACAGAAAGAGGCTGCGTGATCACCGTAGAGCTTAAAACCAAAAGGGACGGCAGACAGCCTACCACCAATTCAAAGCATCTTCTTGCTTGGCCCAGACAAGCTAATTGGCTTTAAGCGGCAAAGCAGGGCAAAACAATCCTATTCCGTGATTAATTCCACTCGGTATGGCTGCTACATTGAACCTGACAGTATTGAATGCTTGGAAAATATTTGAAGACCCAGTATTGACCTTTGAAGGGGAGATACCTTCCTTTTAACTTCCTTTCCTTCTTAATAAGCAGGCCCATGGATTTGCAGATTTTTGGGGATAGAGAGCGAGGTACGAATGCGTCAGCTCATTCTTAGGTTTGATTCCTTGCATGAGATCCCTTTTCCTGAAGTGGCAAATCCGAATCCTAGAAGTTTCATCTCAACCCATGGACAGAAAACCATGGCTTATTTACATGCTGAAGACAAAGGAGTAACATGGTATCTCATGCTGAGGCAGATCTGTGCACAATCCATGGAGACAGTCCACAAGATGGTGAAGGATTAAAGCCCAGACCTGGTTTGTGGGTGGGTGTTACAATTGCTACCTCTGCATAAAATGGCTAATGATTGGTCTGTGACAACCTGAGGCAACAACAACTGAAGGTATTATAACAAATTATGCCCATTTTGAGAAGTATAAAGGCAGCCTTTGTATCTAAACTACATCCTATCCAAATCACTCCCAGATTTACTGAAGAAAAATTTCTTAAATACTGTTAAAATACTTTTAAGGCTGAGTGAATGTTAAAATTAAATATTTTTGATATTTTTTTTTTTACAAAGGACAGAATCTGGATTCCACTCCCACAGTGAGTTACCTTAAGATTTTATCCCTTGGTGACGTGCTAAAATGCAGATGGTACTTCCTTATTGCTACAAATTGCTCCTAATTTTGTACCTTTTCCCATTTCAAAAAGTTCGCACTTAACATGCCTAACCTATCCAAGGTGAAGCGTCATCAGGACAGCAGAGGTTAAGCATTTTGCGGAATTGTGATCATCTTTAAGCTTATATTTAAACATGGTTTTATATATATATTGAAACAATAAAAAAACAAACTTCCAAATAAGTGCAGCAGACACTACTACCATTCTGAGAAAGGAAATCAAAATAGCTAGTTTTGGAGTGGATAAGCCACAGACTATTGTCAAAAACCATGCCTTACAAACCATACTACTTGGATTCACACGTTAGCTAAGCCACAGCAAGGAACTTTCAATTTACTGTACGATGTGTGTAGCCTTAGTTTTTTGTTTCAAATGGAATCATGGCAACCAAACGGGGGGGGGGGGGGGGGCACGGAGTGTCTCATTGACAATGATTGCCATTAATCTAAACTATATAGGAATTGTTTGTACACAAGCTGGGCCTATTTGAATTCTGCCATTTTGTTCTCTTCAATAAAATATATATTAGCAGCAGACCTGGTGATATCTTATTGATCAGCACAGAGAACTGCTTTGTTACAAGGGCTTTGTACACGATATGAAACCCAGCAACAATGAAAAGGTGAAATGAAAGGCAAGGACCAAGAGTATGGTAGGACAGACACTGCACTGGGAAAGTTCAATGAGATCCTACAATTCAGAACATCGAACCTTCCAAAGCAGTTCTGAAAGGAAACCACAAACAAAGGGATTTGGCAATATTGGAAAGAGGACTTGAGATTGCTTCTCATCTATTTTCAGGGTTTTTGGTTGTCAGCTTTACAAAGGGTGACTGAGATTTTGCACAACAATTAATTTGTTTATTAGGTTGGTTTCTGGGGAAAGATGTATGCTATTTATCCATCTGAAATGATCTGCAATGTTCTGGTGGCAAAATGGGCGGCAAATACATTTAATAAATAATATTCAATGTTCTAATGATTTCCATAGTGGCTGGTTCATGGGAATCTCATGTAATATTTTTTAATCCCCAGGTATCCATTCTGTAAAGCTGGGAGTATATGGAGAAACATGCAGCAGACTAAAACCTCTAGAGGCCTTAGACCAATTCTGCTACATGCAAACAGCTCACAGTGCTGAGAATTCTGAATTCCGAACCAACTCTCCTGTCAAAAGTGAGCCAAGCCATCAGTTTTGGACTGTACCATTATCTTCTGGGGAAGAAATACTGGAATGGTGGCTAAGCTAATGAACTACAAACAGACGCACGCACAGCCCCCTTCAAGTGCCGATTCTGAGCAGAATGTTCTTTTGCCATGCTGCTATGATTTGAAGTTGAAATTTTCCTCCTTTGTTCTGGCCTCTAAGAGCATGAATGTGTTTAATTAAATGTGGTTAACAGTAGACTTCCCACAATTTTTATTTATTTATGTACTGACAAGTTATAGAATTATAAAATTGTACTGTTCTAATTTAACACGGTATTTTTTGATGATCTGTACACACACGGAATGAAATAGATTCCTAGAGGAGCGAATAAACCTTGGGGACCAAGAGACTTTAAAACCCACCCAAAATGAGCAGCTTGAACTTTGGCCGAAGGGGTATTTTACTCACAACAGGAAGCCTGTTCCATGCACTTCTATTTACCTGAAAAACAACCTCAGTCAAACAAACAGTGTAGACGCTCTACAAATTTACTTACCAAACAGCTTTTCATACTGCACCTGCATGGGCACTGTATTAGAAGATGCACATCATACTGCAGAGCCCAATTCCTATATCAGCATACTTGAAAAGGATATCTCTTGCAAGCCTAACATTGAGTTTCTGCAGATATCACTCACACCTGCAGATGTCAGAGGTTGGAGGAAGATACTGCTACGGTTGTACCTTTTAAGGTAGCATTTGACTGTATCCACTCTCCAGCTCTGATCCAACTTGAAACATCTGTTTGAAACCCAAGTTATCAGGCACAGTATTTGACAAGAGATTAGCAGATTCATGCTCATATCTCTTTATAAAAAGCACAATGAAAAAGATGTATGTAGGAGCATTTGCCTAGTTCCACACCACTCATGTTCATTCTTGATTCAGGTCAGCTTCAGTTGTTTTTGGTCTCTAGTTTGAACAAATAGAACCATTTGGTTGAATTGGGCAGCTACAAACATTAAAAACTTAAATAATGAAATAAATGTTTGCCATTACATACATTCAGGGTTGATTCCATGTTTCGGTATCAATGCATTGCTACTAAAACAAAAGGCATCAACTTCTCCATACTTCACCCAAAGGGACTCAGCCTTCTCCCCCAACAGGGAGCTATAGAGAGGTGGATGCACTTGCCTATCAAATTAGATACAAATTATTGCTTATACAATATGTCCACATTTCCCACAGCAGAAGTACCTGTTTTCACGTCAACTGTAAGAATGCAAGAACTTGCAATGACTTTTACCGAACGTATCATCAGTGTCTTACTAAACACAGGAAAGAAAGCCTGGTTTTCCAAATGAACCATTCAAGACCACACCAATTACAAAACACTCAATTGGTGCATCTTGGGCTGAAGGGTGGCCTGGGGTAAAAGACTATATGGCTTCCTGGAGTATTCAAAACCTCAGTTGTTGGCCTGTGGGATAAGAATAAATCTACACACTTTTCTTTCCCGTCCACCCCCAGTGCAGATTTGTGTGTGATTCTGCAGCTGGTACACTCCATTCCCCAATATCTGGTGCAGCCCACCGCTTAAATCTTCTCAGGTAGGTCTTGAAGATGTTGCTCCATGGATGGCCTCTTCAGTTCCCATTCGCTGCTTTCAGGCACAAGAGAAGCTGCCACAGTAGTCTGGATCTGATTCCTGGTCTCTAATACTGGATATACGATACACCAGCATGGAGAACCCCTTTTACTTGCGGGGAAGGAAGAGGTGAAAGATTTCTAATGACTTACTCAGCCAGCTTAAGAAAATGATAAAAATAGAACATATTATACATAGTAATAACATTCAGCATTTGGCTATGAAAAGGCTGGGAAAGACAACACAAACCTCAAATAATTTGAGCATTCCTGAAAAATTTAATGGAACTTGTCCATTCCCTTTACACTCACATGGCTTCATGTACGTAAGACTTTAACCCTGATTCTTTTTAATTCCATCAAATACTCATTTTAGTTCCATAAAATACTGTGTTTTTAATTATTTATCAATCTTTGCCTGAAGCTTTGCATTCTGCCTGTACTGCTCCAAGTCACAGAATTCTTCCAAGAATTAAGCTGTAAAGTCCGATTCAACAATATTGTCTTACAAATTTCAAGTGAGGAATTTGATGTCTCTGGAAAACAATGATTTGCTGTCCTTGAACATAGATGTTCAAGGTGCCTCATTACTGTTAAGATATAGGACTGTTTCCTCTAATCTGAATGTTCAAGCTAAACATTAAGAACTTTCCTACCGATTAATCACTATAAATTCCAATTGTAAATGTATAAGTAGCATTCTGATGTCACCACTGATTTTCTAGTGCAAATTAACAAAGGCAACTTAACTATTTCTAAACTATTTTCAGGAACAAAAATTAAGTTATTCTTAGGTTTGATGCACAAAGCAGATTAGTTGTAGGTTTCTATTTTGATGCTATTGTTAACTTTCAACAGTCACTAAATGAACTGTTAAGTCAAGGACTATCTGAATTGTGTTTGTACCTAAATACTACGTTAACTCAGAGCAACTGTAAGCATGTCCTAATGTAAGACACATTCAGTGCCTAGAGTAATCTCTGTCAGGTAATAATATTATCCTAAGTATTATCCTTACTATCCTATCCCATCTCCATTTATAACATGACAGAGCCCTGGTGCTGCAGTGGATAGAATGATGTATTGCAGGCTGACTCTGCCCACTGCCAAGAGTTTGATCCTGACAAACTGTAGACTCAGTCTTCCATCCTCCTGAGGTTGGTAAAATCAGAACCCAAGATTGTTGGGGGCCATATGCCGACTCTGTAAACTACTTCAAGAGGGTTGCAAAGCACTATGAAGCTGTATATAAGTCTAAGTGCTATTGCTATCTTATAACCCTCCATATAGGACATTTTGATATGCTAACTGTAACAGAGAGCAAGATACTGTTTATCTCCTCAGAATTTTTTTGAAAAGCAAACCTGATCCACTAACTCCAGTGCACAAGACCTCTTAGTATATATATATTCCTTTGTATGCATGTGCATGTGTGTGTATGCACGCAAAGTGATGTTAAAAAGGATCAGAATTTTACTGCTAGTTTCTCCAATGAAGACAATAGCATAATTTGCTCCTTTTGTTTAAAATAATTTTTATCTTTTCCCCCCGTGAAGTGTTTATTTCCTACTCTTAATTGCATATCTGTTTTTACTTTATCTGGTTGCTCATAAATCCTTTTTAAACAACAGCTTTCAAATGATTTAAAAGCATTCACTGAAATCTTCCTTTCCATACCTGCCCATCTGACTTTTTTTTTTTAAACTCTAGGTCAGAGGTATCAAACTCAAGGCCCGGGGGCTGGATACGGCCCGCAGGGTGCTTAGATCTGGCCTGCAGGGCGACCTTGGAAACAGTGAAGGACTGGCCCAAGGTGCCTCTGCCAGTGAAAACGGAGCTGGGAGGACCATGCGCAGCCCTCCTGAGCTCTGTTTTCACTGGAAGAGGGTTGCAGGAGGTCATCACAGCCGGAAATGGAGCTTGGCAGCCTGTTTTCACTGACAGAGTGCTCGAGCCATCAAAGGTGCCCTCCAACAAAGTGATGTCATGCTGGCCATGCCCATCCTGGTCACGCTCACCTCGGCCCCCTGAGATCAAACACAACTCTGATGCAGCCCTCCATGAAATCGAATTTGACACTCTTGTTCTAGGTAGCTACTGATTCCTGATTCTAGAATTGATTTTCTTTTTTCCCATTGTCTGAGAAAGAGGTGTGAAATTAAATGTTCTGATTGTGGACAGCCAGAATCAAAGTAACGAAAAAGTGGAATGTAAGACATTTCCCCTCCCCAGTGGGTGGGCACAAGTCTTATCCTTGGGATATATTGGCTGGATGTCCAATTAAAGCATGTTACCATGTTATGATTTTGTCTATTATTTGGATTCTCAAAACCATCATTTTTGTGACATTTATCCCAAGGCCATATCAAAGGTTAAGAAGCTATGCACTTTCAGAATGGCAGAATAAAGCGCAGCACCTGAAATACTAATACAAAATAAACCACAGATATCATTACAGCAGGGGCAAGTTGTGACTCATTGGCTTTGCTTTTATAGTACAGGTGTGCTAGTGTTTTGAAATTCCACTCCCTCATCCAATCTGCAAATTCATTTGTTTGACATAAATTCCAGAACTGTGGAATAGCTTGGCAGTTGATTTTAGATATAAGGAACTTATATTGTCTAATTTAAGTAAAGGATTCATTGCCTCTTGTATCTTTGTAAAGGATATTATGAGATGCTCTCTAACTAAATTAACCTCAAGTCATAAATGTTATCCTAATTTCATAACTTTCTTAATGACTTAATATTAGGAAACCCTTTCAAGCTGAATTTAAGGTAGAATTTAGCATTCCAGGCCTACTAACATGTTGATACACTATTGTGCTGGAACTATTCTGCCTCCTCTCCTGAGACCATTATTGACTTTCCTTGATCTACTAGGAAGAACAATACTTTATATGGTGCTTTTCCTCTCAAAGCACTGTATATCACTTTATATAAGCACTAGGTGTTTTCTTGAAACCATTGACCAAAAATCTGGAATCATCAAACTGTAATTTTTTAGAATTAAACATTAGGTTGCCTGAGATTTAGATCAGCTAGATAATACATTTCTAAGACCTAACATATAATTATGATTAGTTTTTTCCACTCTCTCAAGGTAAAATAAAAACAACCCTGAAATCCAGATATTATAGTGAAGATACTTCCAACAATCTGGGGACAGCTTAGGAATCAAGCAGACAACACACATTTTAAGATATTTTAGACATTTGTGAACAGTAAACAGATACAAAAGCAACTGAAGCCAAGTAATTCTGTTATTCAAGTATGGTGACACAGCCTTAACACCAAATGCTGCAGAACACACCCTTTTCTATAATATTGATGCCTCTTTCAAAGGATGAAAAGCGTATAAATACAAAGACTGCTGTGTATGCTTAGGAGATCCAATCTTATTTCATTAGATGACGATCACCTAACTTCTGTATATGGTTAATTCTTACTGTACTTACTCTACATAATATTAGCCATTAATTGCTATCTACAAATAACTCTCCTATACCAAGAGAAAGGAGTAACTTTTTCCTGGATAACCGCAATCACTACAGGATAATGGAGTTGATTTAACATATGAATTTATAGTTCATATCTGGAAGAGACATAAAGCACTTCAAGATAGCAATTAACTTACCTTCAAAGTCAAGCCAAAAAGTCTTCTTAAGATGATGGAAGTTCTTCACTAAACATAAACTGAATTGAATGCATTCATTTCTGCATCCATCAGCAACCGTAAAAACATGATCAAACTATAGGTCTCCTTTTAGCTTATAAGTGTTTTAGAAAAAGACTCCACTTATATGAAAAATTAAATTGTTAGTACCTGAACTGTCCAACAAGTAAACAGTTCTGAGAGTAGCAGGAAGGAAACTTATGTATGCTGAAAAACAAGTGCTACTTTCAGGCTGCTGCTGCTAACAAATTTACTAATATGCATACAGAAATGACTAATTCCTTTTGGAAATGTTCAACTGGTCATCTGAATTAATGAAAAGACTGAGGAAAAACTCTTTGGGGTCGCACTGGAAGACCTCCAAGGTACCTTCCAACTCTACAATTCTATGACACTCCTATAAAGAGTTTAAAAGAAGGGTTCAAGATTCACAAGCCTAAGGAACAAAATATTTCTTCCATATATGATTATCAAGCAAGAACTGTAAACATGGAGGGCTACACCCCTCATGTGAAGGGGAACAGGAAGATGTTCTGGATCGTTTCTCCTCAAGCCTGGGAGCTCCACTCCTCCAGGGGGTTCATCAAAGTCATCTTCCAATGATTATAAAGATGTAGCCAAACTCAGCCATCAGAGGTTAATTGGGGGGGGGGGGGGGGGAATGAAGTCAATTCTTTTGCATGCCCGAAACCCTATTAAGGTTCACACTGACTCAAATAATACATCAGAAATGAAAAATGCAAAATTCAGACTGCAGACTATAACATATTTAAACAGAAGGGTAAAAAGTTCCTAAAAGAATGGTTTTACATTATCAAGCATCCATTTACTTACCTTCATAAGCTACCAAGATGTTAAAGATATTTTGTATGCTTATCATACTTATCATGAATTCTCAGTCTGCTTTCCTGTTTTGAAGAGAGCTTATATAGCACACAGCTTTTGTATTTTTTTTTAAAAAGCCAAAAAAGAAAAACAAAAGAAAAACAAAGGAAGCATCTGGATTTTACGCTGGGCTTCTGGAATCACTTCAGGAGATTCATTTTCTTGGTAGGAGTTTTGTCCTCAAAACTGATAAAAAGGCGTGTTTGTGTAAAGAGGTAAAATTAATGGTTCAAATCCCTTAAAAGCTTACAAATTCTGACATTTCTAAGTCAAAATGCAAAGGAATAACAAGGGGCCAATCTTAACAGTAGATACAATTACACTATACATTACATAATAGTAATATTAATATTATAAATGATTTTACCTACCTTCTGTTAAGATTATAGCTACCCTCTATGGAGCACATAAGAAAACTATGCCTACCTTTGCAGATTAAATTCCAATTATGTACAACTAAACAAGAACACCCGAGTTGTTAATAACACTATGCATAAACCTTGAATTTTTTCCCCTGAGACATATGTGTCAATCTTTGAAGATAGAGCAAGGGAGCCATTAAAAATCCCTTTCTGTTTTTTTGCCGGCCCCAAATGGAAAATGTATTGATAGGAAGAATAAACGACTGCAGAAGAATATCCCTGGAAAATACATACATTTGAATAACAGTGCTGGTGAAATGGCAGGAGTCTGTTCTGGCTTTACTGCATTATAATTATGATCGCTGGCCCAGGATGGTGTGCTGCTCTCTGGGTTTGGCTCTTTACCAACTGTCTGAGCATTTGCTTCTGTCTTAATAGTGGCCACTGGCGTTTTCTTCACGATCATCTCTTTCTTCTCAGCAACTGGCCTCTTCTGCATGGACAAAGGTTTGGTACCTGCCTGTATAACCAGCAGAACCCTAATCACTCTATTTGCAAGGATAAAATCATTATGACACAGGAAATATTGTTATGCAAAAAGATATGCCTATACTTTTTCAAGGAGAAATCACATCCTGGGCCCAATCTCTCATTCTGCACAATGAATGCTTACATGACCTTAAAATTATTTCCTGCTGACAAGTGTTTGACTTTCTAGTACACTAATCCTAATATTGCACACTTATCCAAAAATCTTTACCTATCAATTTGAAATCACTTCTGAAACACATTACCCTTAAGTGAAGACAAAAACATTTCACTAAGTATTTGGCTTAGCGAAACCTTTGATGCTGCTATTCTGATGGCAATGAAGACCTAATTATATCTTCATTACTAAGAAAGATGTGAAGTGACTCAAAATTTCTTGACCCAAATCTACAACGATACAATAAGCGTCAGTATTACCCCATTCACAAATATTCTCAATTTCTTATAATTCATTACAGAGTTGTAAAACTTTAACTCAAAAAAATTGGCCGGGGTGTGTGTGTGTGTGTGTGAGTGAAGAGGAATACATATTACAAGAATGGCTTAGTTAGCTGGTTTTTTTCCCTACCATTGCACTGCTCTGAAAGCACGGTAAACAGGGTAAGAAATAATGAGATAAGGCACAGTATACTGATTTTTGTGTGTGCAAAACTATTAAATGTTAAATATGTTACATCTAGATGAAGAGGAAATATTGGGCAATATGATCCTTTATGATCAAAACTCCCAATAAAACATTATCTGTAATTATATTACAGATAATATAATTTCTTTTCTTAATCTTTACCTCCTTTATATATTTTGAATGAAACATAATATAGATTGGATTTTGTTTACTTTTCTTTTTGTTATTTATACTTGTTTTGATATTTTCTATAATTTCTTTTCTTTTGTGCCTTTTCTCTTAAGCAGTTTGATGCCGGGTATTTTCCTTTTAAGAAATACATACTCTTTTTATAAAATAGTGCAGTAATGGATTTATATTGCTCTTTAGGTCATATCCAATAAAATGAATATTTATATTTACATTTACTTTAAAATGAAAATTTTATAAAATGTTTGTAATATTCATAATGTGTTTGATATGTTAATATTAATATAATACTGAAAAATGGATTTCATTTGCATTTTTATATATTAATACTCTCCTTTTTAAAAATACAACGAAACACGATAGAATTCCCCAGCAAGACTGGCTGGGAAATTCTGGGAGTTGAAGTCCACATATCTTAATATTGCCAAAGTTGAGAAACACTGCACTATGTGCCTCGTGATTCAGTGGTCCTGGTGGGGAATTCTGGGTGTTTTAAGTCCACACATCTTAAAGTTGCCAAGGTTGAGAAAAACTGAGCTGGCTATTTCGGTGCAACACCAGGATGGACATACCTTACAGAATTCCTGGATCATCAAAGATACAGCTAGTGTTACATAACTGATCACGGAATCATATTGGAATAGGAATCTGTTATGCCAGAGAAGGATTTTGGAGGCATTCTGGTAGAATTATAGATTTCAGAGGGCTTTTAAACAGGGTACTAAAAACTCAAAAGTCATACTGAGTGCATTTTCCAGAAAAAAGAATTTTTTAAAATATATTTTCTCTATTTGAATATGGTTTTAAAGGACAAGTGACCTTTCTGTGACCAGTGGCCACAGTATATAACTTCCTTAAGCAGTTGGGAAACTCTTTTTCTGTCTTTGTAAGAGATACCTTTCTCACACTAATGCTTTTACAATAGCAGAAATCAAGAATAGAGTGATATATCCAGGTTTATATGAATGTAGGAAAAACTGTGTTTAAGTGCATACTAAAAGGCAAAAGTAATTTGCAGAGAGGTTGGGTATATAATAAAAATATTTTACCATACAGGGGCATTTGTCTCCTGCATGGATCACCAAGGGACTGCAGGTAGTCCTTGACTTATAACTACAGTGGGGACCAGGATATCTGCCGCTAAGCTAGGCAGTTATTGAGTTATGCCTCATTTTATCACCTTTTTTGCCACAACTGTTAAGCAAATCCCTGCAGTTTTTAAGTGAATCATGGGGTCAATTAAGTGATCTAGCTGTCCTTAAATGACTGCCAGAAGCCAGCTGGAAAGGTTGCTGCATATGATGATAACATGATCCCTGAGATGCTGTAACTATCATAAATATATGCCGATTGGAGATTAACCACATTTGGACCATTTGACTTTGGGGACTCTGTGACGGCCATAAGCGCGAAGATGGGCTGTAAGTTACTTTCTTCAATTGCCACTGCAACTTCGAACAGTTGCTAAATGAATGATGGTAAGTCAAGGACTACTTTTATGTGATTTAATACAAATCCAGACTTACCAGAGTCTGAGGTTTTATCAGAGGAGGCTTGGGTCTGGTTTTCTCTTTGGGTTTTTGTTCTTTGCCTTCACTGAGGAATTTCATGGTAGCAGCAGCATGTTTAAGGATGCACTCATTCCCGCAGTATACTGAACCTGGTTGAGCCACCTTGAAGCATCCTGGGCCAATGCAATTGGCTGCTTCGGGATCTTCAACCACCTGAAATGTAGCAGCAGAAAATTAATTGCCATTAATACTGTACGTGTTTATAATACATTTTTCTTAGCTACATAACAATCTGTTGTAATGCAGAATTTTATTAGCTTACTAATACTTCTATATATAGTCCTCTTGAAACCAAAAGTATCAGCTTTTTGGTTTCCTTCCAAATAGATCCATTTCTATCTTTATTAAAAGTGTTTGTAAGTAATGTTTGCCAATTATAGGCATGTCTGTAATTATAAATTTCTGGCTATAATTGCTTCTAGCATGCAACATGAACAAGATAAACAGTAAGAAATACAGTTTTCCATGGCTGTTTTCCCCTATTCTTGCCTTTCTTAGGGTAATACATTATGCTAAGCATATAAAATGGTGGAATTATTTGTCTCAGGAAAAAAACTATGACAAAATAATAATCCATAGGGCTGGAGGCCACTTGCCATAGAGACATTTTTTCTATGTGGATTTTACATTATTATTTCCATTGTATTACTTTTAAAAAGGACAATAGGCTATTGATTTTCAGCAACTGCATTTCGACTCTTGGGTTGCATATGATGAAAAAAAATAAGTAAATCCACAGAAAGAGAACCTGAACCCCTAACAAGTTACAAAGATACAAGTGTGCTAAGAATTATTTCCCACAATGGAAAAATGGCCAGAAAAAACTCTCTTCAATTAAAGAAAAGAATACATCCAAATTTTATTTCTACTTAGAAAGAGTTTCTAGATTTTGTGCAATAAGTGAAACTCTGACTTTTGGATTTTCTGATTAGATAGGTTTGTTGTTAGAGAAATAGCTAGCATACCTTAATACAGGGGTGGGCAAACTTTTTGGCTCGGGGGCCGCATTGACTTTTAAAATTTGACAGATGGGCTGGGTCAGCACAAGATTTTTTGAGAATCGCCCCCCCCCTTTCCCACCCTTCTCCTCCTTCCCCTCCCCTCGGAGGCCCCCTGAGTCAGGAATTGCTACTGCCGGCACGGCTCCGTGCAGCTCCAGTCCCGGGTTGCCTCGGGAAGGGAAAGGCAAAAAGGAAGAGCTATGGCGGTGCTTTGCAACGGCAGCAGCGGCACCAGAGGCTCAGGCTCAGCGGCTCCTGGTTTTGCCTTTTCCTTCCCAAGGCAACGCGGGACTGGAGCCGCGCGGAGCTGCGCCAGCGGTAGCAACTCCTGACAGCCCCAGCCGGACACCTGAGCGGAGCCCGGGTGGAACTGCCTGTTGCTGCTGCCGGAGCACCACCGGGTCACCTCTTCCAAGCAGCCCACCCACCCGCCGGGCTTCCACTCCGCCACGTGGCTTGGGGCCAGGAGCGAGTGCCCGCGAGTTAAAAGGAAGCCGAAAGTTGCTGGGAAGATGCTCGGGTTTCCGGGGCTTCCAGGCTTAAACTTTGCACAGGTAAAGTTTGCAGGCGGGAGCGTCTTCCCGCCGAGGAGTGGGAAGGGTTCCACCCAGTGGGCAGGTGAATGGGCTTAGAGGCGGTGACCCGGCGGTGCTCAGGGTTTCCCCTCTGCCGCGTGGCTCAGGGTCAGGCGCGAGCACCCGCAAGGAAAAAGTTGCTGGGAAGTTGTTTGGGTGCTGGGAGCAGGCTTTTAAAGTGCTGCCCGAGCAGGACCGCCGAGCCGGGAAACGGGGCACCAAAGCAGGGCAAGGCTCCACCAGCAGCGGCCTAGCTTTAGGTGGCTCCAAGCAGCCCACCCGCCCACTGGGCGGAACCCTTCCCGCTCGTTGGCCAGAAGACGCTCCCGCCTGCAAACTTTGCCTTTGCAAAGTTTAAGCCTTGGAAGCCCCGGAAAAAAAGGGGGGATTGGCGGGGACTCACCTTCGGAGAGGTCGCACTCGATGGTGATTTCGAACTCCCAGCCGAGGCCTTTGCAAAGTTCTTCTTTTCTTTCCTACCCCGAGAGCACTCCGCACTGTTTTGCAGCTTTGGGGGCCACGTGGCGCAGGGCAATACGCCACGCCCAGCGATTTCTTTTCAGGGGCGGGGCGGATTGGACAGACCAACGGGCCGGATGTGGCCTGCGGGCCATAGTTTGCCCACCCCTGCCTTATTATGTATAAGTAAAAAGTTGAGCCTGTAATGTTACCACTTTTATTATACTGCAATTAATAATTGCAGTAATTAATTAATCATTAATAAAAACGTTTGTTTTTTTTCTTCTCTCCCTTCTCTACTTCCCATTTTTTATATTTTTACTTGTATTTGATGTTTTGGTTAAATAAAAAATTATACTTAAAAAAGTTTTACTTCACAAGATGTTCCTTGCTCTTTTCTAGGGTGTCAGAATTTTAATGTTTCATATGATATTAACACACACACATATACTCGGCAGGTAACTCAGAATGTTTCCACCAGAAGTTTACCAATCATTCAGTAAAATTAAATTGAATCATTTGAACACTCACAGGCTGAAATATTTTGAGTTTTTTCTTTCCACTTGGATTTGCAGCTTTCTCAATACGACCTTTGATGCCTTGATCCTCAATGGACTTTTGTTCAATAGTTCCTATGCTTGTGAAATCTGTGCCATCACCTGTAACCTGTCCCAGCAGAGTTTTCTGTTGGTCTGTTTCCATAGCTATTTCATCTTGCACCTGCAGAATGGTGCAGTTTGGGCAGATATAGTCTTCTGCATTTCTTTCCAGCAGGCGCCCACGGGCCTCTGAAATACCTACACAATCCCCATGAAACCATTCCTCGCATCTATCACAACAAATCATAAACCTTTAAAAAACAAAGCATTAACGAAGTATCAGTAACGTATATCAATCAGGTTTTGTAATATGTAGCATGCCCTATTGCAGTGGTGGCTAACCTTTTTGGGCTCCAGTGCCAAAAACTGTGCATGCTTGGCGCTCACGTGCTCGAGTGCCAGCACCCAGAAAGCAATGTCCCCATGTCCCCTGCGCATGTGGACGCAATACCCCCGCGCGCCCCCTTACCTGCTAGTTTGAGGCCTTTTTCAGTCTCCCAGAGGCTTGAAAAAAGCCTCTGCAGGCCAAATAGGCCCATTAGTGACAAAACGGGCCTATTCGGCCTGCAGAGGCTTTTTTCAAGCCTCTGGAAGACCGAAAAAGGCCTCAAACCAGGCCTCACAGCTGATTTTCAGCTGGTTTGAGGCTTTTTCGGCCTCCCAGAGGCTTGAAAAAGGCCTCTGCAGGCCGAAAAAGGTCTCAAATCAGCCGAAAATCAGCTGTGAGGCACGTGCATACGCAGTGAGGTGAGTCTGCCTTTAGCTCGCATGCCGGCACAAATGGCTCTGCATGCCACCTGTGCCACAGGTTCACCATCACGGCCCTATTGTATATATTTTATGAGGTTACGTTAATTTAACCAAATCATAGAAATTTTTTTAACCCTCAAAGATGTAGAACTTCTTTGTTTTTTTTACAGAATTTTATAGTTTTATCTTAGAAAAGATGGTATCAAGTTTTGCCTTATATATGATTTCTACTGTTGTGTCCACCCACTCATAGCTTTATTCTCTTTGTATGCCACCAATGTATACCCCCATAGGAACAAGTATTCCAATAGCCTTTATTTCCATTTTTGAAGCTATTTTCCTCTGCCAGTTTTGCCTATATAGCCCTTTCTGCATTCAACATTTTTGGTTTTTTTGCTACAATACAATGAGAAATCAAATTGTTTCAAAACTGCCTTGTAGTGGCAAGTGCACTTTAAAACACGCTATTGTTCTCATACATTTAAATTAATAAACAGTTGTTTCCATCATCATTTAATTCTCCATTCTCTCCTTTCTATCAACACTATCTATAGTATTTGTTGCTGAAAGCACTAATAGGAAAATTGTTTTTTGATTTTAATAAAAGCATACATTTAGAGTAGCTTCTCAAAGATTTACTGGACCCATTTTATGGAATACTTTTGACATTATTTATGAAAGAATACCTGTTGTTGTGAGGCTGTTGACAGATACAATAAAGTGTACTGGGGTCGTATATTTCTGCTTCTGATTTGCCCTTTGTGCGTACTTCAAGTTCATTGGTGATCTGTGAAGTACATTTTATTTCTTTCTTAATCTGACCTGCTTCGCTGGTTTCCTTGGAGACAGATCCTTGTTCTCCAGTCTCAGCATTATCTGTAGTTCCTGTTTCTTGCTTTACAGTTATTTCATGCTTAATTTGGCTGCTGGTCTGGACATCAGCTGTCTCAGCAGGAATTTGTTCTGGATGTTTCTTCCTGATTTGATTCTGTATATCTTTCAGCGTTAGCTCTGAGGGTTTATCTTCCACCCGTTTCTTTCGCAGACGGTTCTGCAACTCTTTCAATGTTAACCCATCACTATCGCTGTCAGATGTATCTTCCTCATCCTCTTCCTCATCGTGCTCTTTAGCACTTCTGCCTCTTCGAGTCGGCTGGCCTTTGCTTTCATTAGAACAGTTCTTTTGAGTTACATTTTTAATATCGGGAATGCTATCTACACTGCCTTCAGAAGCAGTTTCAACATCGGTAACATGGCAAGAAGCTGGCTCGTTGAAGTCATCAAGAGCTGTAGGAAGATTCTTCCGTCCTCTGCGCCTCACGGTTGTAAGAAATTCTTCCACCCGTTCGGTACGCTTGGGCTGTCGTCCGCTTCGCCGAAGAGCCAGGCTTTGCTGCTGAGGAGATGCTTGTTCAGCAATGTCCATGTCGGCATCTCCTAAGCCTTCACGCTTTGCAATAGTAGTCCTACGAAACCCCCACGTTTTCTTGAACTCCTTGCTAGTGGGTTTCAGAGTTTTTTGTTCATCCTCGTTGCTTTGTTCATCTTTCTCATCCACAGCTAACAAAGGGGAAAGAGTTATGTCTTTTATAAAGATCCAAATTCTGAATTATAGTATCACTTCCATAAACAACAGCACCCTGGTAGAAATATGAAATACTGCCAAGTATTCTTTGTCAAAATGATTTTAGGGACACAATACATAGCCTCACTTTACTTGTAGTCTATGAAGCTAAACATAACTTCTTATCCCATCAATAGAAATACAGGTAGTCCTCAACTAAGAACAGTACATTTAGTGACCGTTTGAAGTTACAATGGCACTGAAAAAAATGGCTTATGGCCATTTTCTATGCTTATCTTTGCAACATCCCCATGGTCACATGATTTACCCTTGGATGTTTGGCAATTGGTTCATATTTATGATGATTGCGATGTCATGTGATCACATGCTCCCTCAAAGATAAGGGAGCCAGATTCACTTAACAACTGTAGCGATTCACTTAACAAATATAGCAAGAAAAGTCATAAATATGGGCAAAACCGACTTACCATATTTCCCACTTAGCAACATGCATTTTGGGCTCAATTTGTGGTCATTAAGTCGAGGACTACCTATACATCTTTGAAAATATCAGCTACCTGTTCCCATTCTGTCTTTATAAAGGACAAAATTTGATTATTGGTAAGGGAAGTGGTTACTTCTGATTCTTGATGCCTGTGTACACAACCTGAAGCCTCATCATCCTTGTCAGCAGGGAAAATGCAGTCACATTACCATGAGCATAGTCACAATATTACAGCAGTTGACTGTCCTGGCAATAATGATCAAGAAAATATGAAGGGAGAATGCCTGATGCATTCTCATCTGACTATGTCCAAGTCAGCTTCTGAATTATAAATTCAGAGTTAGAGCTCAACTCGTGTGTTTTCCTAGAAAGAATAGCTACTCCAAAATACTAGAATCCAACCCCAAGTTCATCAAAAGCTGCCAATGCAGTGGTGCAATTTGGACCTTTGCAGCCTAAGCAAAATAATGGGAACCATGCTTAGCTTCTATTAAATTTACTTCCCTAAATAAAATAATTTACCAATAGAAGAATTTTCCATGTTAGACTGAGACTCCAGTGTCATAGATTCCAAACTGTCTTCTTCCATAGTACTGATATTACTGTTCGAAAAAGTCACCTCTGAAAACAGATAAAAAGTAATGATAAGCATGTATGGATGTTTGTGTGTGAGAACATGCCCTCAAGTCACTGGTGACTCCAAGCAACTGCCTGGAGAAGCTCCTGTAGTTTTCTTGGCAAGATTTCCTTGCTAGGCCTGAAAAAATGGGACTGGCCCAATGTCACCCAGCTGACATAAACGTAATTCTGATAGAGCCTCCCTTACTAAATTTCATTTTAAACAGATTAACTATGCAAGCATTTTAGTGTCTCATTCATCATGTCATTAGAAAGAGCCAATTCTTAAATAATCGGTCTATTATTAGAGCTTTTTGAAAGCACTATTTTCAAATGATCTGAAATATTTACAGCTTGTCTTTCAAAGCAACAAGATCTGCATGAACAGGAAGTAGGTTACAGTAAATATACTGTGAAAGAAATACAGATAACAAAAACATATTCATTGAAAAACATCATCTTACATCTGCATTCTCTCTCCTCTCACAAAATTATCAGAAATACTGAAGATAATTTAATCATACTTGATAACCTACAGCTTCCAGTCATCCCTACCCTCAAAGGTTCTGGCTTCACTCTCATTTCCTAGTAAATATTTATCAATGTATATTTTTTTTTTACCATCATCTCTTTGTCTGACATGGGCATAATAATTGCTCCTAACAGAAAAACCTCTCCAAAATCATGACACCACCCAATCAGATTTTTTTCACTTGTGACACAATTCTGTTGTGTCCCCTTATCTACAGAGCTCCCCTTATCCAGAACACCAGGGACTGGTGACCTATGGTTTGCGGGATGAATGTGGTCCATCACTCATGATTATCTGACTCATAGTTGCAAAAAGAAATATACTCCTCTGTCCTGCAAGGGAGTGCCACCCCATGTGACCATTTGGGTGACAGGTTGACCTTGGCACAGGCAGAGCAGTAAGTCCCCTGGAACTGGGGTGGTGGCAGCCTGGTTTCTGGCCTACAGACAAGAAGGAAACTGATTCCTGCAGTACACTTTGCACCACTGAACTCTAGTCCTTTATCCTGTGACCAAGTCATAATGAAAGGTATGCTGCCTTTGGAAGCAGATGGAAATCATTATGCTAACAGTAGTTTGATAATACCACAGTGCCTAATTTTGCATTAGCTGATCTAGAGTAGCAATGCATCGGTCCTACCCAAGATTTTGGAGAATGATTTTTGCCCTAAGTTCAAATGGCCCTTGATGCTGGAAGCACCAAATACTGGGACTAGAATGGGATATAATTTGTCTTGTTCATGATAGAGTTCACACCCAACTTTTCTACAGCTTTTACCAATGCCATCTCAGAAAACAGCTTTTCTTTCAGCTTGTAACATTGCTATCACATCAACAAAGCAGCATGCTACCTCTTTCTCTCCCAATATGTCAATTGTTTGTCCTCAGGTAGCCCTTGGTGAAATTTAAAATCTCCAATTTGATTTAATGTCACACCGCAATTTCTGAAGAAAAAGAAGGGTGTGGTATAATATATCACAACATGCAATTGACATTTTAATGGAAGGGTTTACCTTTGAAGGCGAAGAAAGGTTAACAGTACAGACGAATCCCGTCTCCAGAATAAGCAAGAGAAATAGAAGAGTCTTCACTATCCTCTAAATGCTTTTTACCTGACACAGCATTAGAGGTTGCTGGAATTAGTTCTTCCTGTCCACTTAAGCCAAGGAAGGAATCACAGGAGGGCAGAAGTAAATCAGAGTCATTCAGCATAATCCCAACAACAGACGCTAATTTGGGGAAGCCAGAAGAGTAATGGTCATCTGGATGCCATCCTGAAGACTCTGAAACCAGCAATGCTCCACTCGATACAGCTGCCTGTTATAGGAAAATTTATTTATAGTTTTTCTTCACCTAAATTACTGTTTAAGTTGGAAAACTGGGTATTAAAACTTTCATCAATAAATTTAAAAGTTAATTTAATTACATTACAAAGCAATGTGGGATCTAATACATATTAAGCATTTTATTAGGCTGTAAGAATACCAAGTCTTTATACTTTGATCACTAATTTATAGAAAAGCAACCACCACTATGACCTCAAATAGGTTTTTGCTATTAAAAACAATACAGGCAAAATTTACAGAACCAAAGCAAGTAATACACATAAAATTCATGTTTACTCTTGTTCAGTAAATGATTCTCAGAATAATCTGTGTTCCTGAAGATTTGTAAGTTCTTTACTGTTGGGTTTTTTATTCAATAAATGTATAAAATATTTTGTTTATATGGCACCAGCTATCTACCTCTCTGCTCCCCTCAGCTATTATTAAAGTAAATGTGGTATTTCCCAACTGACAAATCCCAGCTACCACAAAATCGAAAGTCTGAACATTCTAACCCATCTCCCTTAAAGGGACAGCACAGGAAACATTCTGCTATTTACTTTCAATATTCACAGAAAACTAACCACATTTTAAAGAATACCCTGACTTTATCTTGCTACAATGGCTATTGAACAACACCCCTAGTTATTACATGCAAACCCCTCAAACAACTACTTATGGCCTGTCTCTGAAATAATGTTTCTCTTTTATTTGTAATATCTTAGTTGCCATCTGGATGCAAAAAAATTGAACAGTCTGTAAAATTAGCCCAATTATATTCCACAGCTGGCTTATTATCCAGTAATTTGTAGGGACACGCGACATGTCTTTTTTAAGTTAAAACAGAAATTTCCCCCTATTCATGTAAAAAATTTTCACATTAAAAACATGCTGCATTATGGATACATCCAGATTAACACATATCATGGAAGGCTAATCACGGAAGGCTTTCTAGATATTATGAAGGTTAATTAAGTCAATAGAAAAAAGACAGGATGCTCTTGTGAATCCTGAAACAACATTGAGGTACTGGATACCTTCACTAAATACCTTCACTAAACTGCCTTGCGGTCCACTGCTTGAAGCAGTAACTACATCCCAGGAATCAGAGGTTGATGTCTGAAGAGATTCTGAGTTTAAAGAGCTTCTTTCCACGATGCTGCTCTGTAATAACCTCTCAATCTCCCTGTTAAGAATCTCCAACTCATCAGACATCATGCAATTTTAAAAGATCTGCCAGAAGAAGAGGGAAAAATTGGCTAATCATTTCTTGTTCAATTTACTTACATGCATACACAGACAAACCTTTAGTTATAAAAGTCTATTCATGTTTCCACAAAGAAGCAACTTAAACATTATATGCAGTCCGGAAACAATCAATGGAATTTAAAGCTATTTATGCTGAGAAACCTTTCCCATTATTGTACTTCTATCCCTAACACGTCTCAGTCTTCATAAAAACTAGCATCCAGAACAGCTAGCAAACAGTAAATTTGACTCCTTTTTGGAGCAATGGAGAAGATTCCGCCTCCATCTCTCCCATCAAAACTGGAATGCAAGAAAATAAGCGAAAAACTCCAGCACACAAAAGCTTCCCCATTTCCTATCTAGTAATTCATTCCTGAAACATGTATTAAAAGAGAAAACAATTAACTCTGGATGGAGTAATGGGAGGCAGATCCTGATAACCCTTTCCTTCTGCAACTGCTTCTGCTTGTGTTGTTAGAAAAACAGGACTATGAATTCCTTGGAGGGTAAGGACTATACCCATGTTTGAATCTAATTAATTCAGGTGGCATGGCAACCTCGTGGACTTCTGTTTTGATTAGTATTGTTGGCTGCCTTTAAAATAGCAGAATGTGGCAAACTTACTTCAGTTGAACTTAATTAATGTGTTGCAAAAATAAACGTGCACTCATCTTTTTCTAGCAAAGTATTTCACTCATTTATTGAAATTTCTATCTCCATAGAAATACATGATACAATGCAGTAATGTTTGAATGGCACTGCTGCTTTGAAATGTCAAAGTTATTTCAGCCAAATCTCATTCTATGTGAACCTGCTTTTGAATCTGTCATACTAGCCAATTCTTTAAAAAAAAAAAAAAGCCACTCCTACTCTTACAGAATTGTAGCTTATGGCAGACAAATATTTTTATAATGAAACATTTAATATTTTGATATTTACTTAAATATTTAATATTTTGGAGGACTAGACTGAGGTGGGGGTATCAGTTATGGTACATGTACATAGCCAGGATTTTTTGCTGGAGTTTCTTTATTTTTCCTTACCCTGAGCCTATACTGAAGTATATGCTACAGTTTTTGAATATCACCTGCCTCGAAATGGTGGGAAGCCATGGAAGGAATTGTTCTGTATATTCACCCTTAACTTATAGTTTGATCTCATAAATGACTGTGGTTTGAACTGAACCAATCATATTTGCCACCAAATTTTGCTAATTTAATGGTACTAACACAAAAGCTATCCTTTTGTCACATTATCATAAATCCAATTTGCTTCAAATGCTAGAAATGTTCAACCAACTTGCAATAGCACTTAGACTTACCATATATACTCGAGTATAAGTCGACCCGAATATAAGCCGAGGCACCTAATTTAACCACAAAAAACTGGGAAAACTTATTGACTCGAGTATAAGCCGAGGGTGGGAAATGCAGCAGCTACTGGTAAATTTCAAAAATAAAAATAGATACCAATAAAAACTTTCACTAGGACAGTTGAGAATAAGTTTGATGTTCACAATTTCCTCTTTGAAAGAGACCAGTAAATAGGGAACAAGAAGATGAAGAAAAAGAAGTGTGTTTTTTCACACTTTTCACACTGCAGTGAACAAAAATGGCATCATAGGAACAGGCTTATTCTCTGTCCAAAGGTTTGTTTCTGATTTCTTCCCTGATTTAAGGGAAATTTGGGAAACGATCTCACTATCATGAAAGGTTTAATTGATTCACTAACCCAAAAGATGATGATGATGACAGTGGGAGGCAGGAGTCACTCTCTCCCTTGCAAGAAAAAAGCAAGAGCCGTTCTTATGATCTCTCCCTCTCTCTCTCTCTCCCCGTAATACAGTCAAGCCCTTTCCAGCACGCACGATCTGCCTTCGCCACTTTGCACCTTGCAAATGAAAAATCCTGGGGTTTTTGCATTTGCAAGGTGCAAAGCGACGGGGGCGGATCCCGCGTGCTGGAAAGGGCTTGACTGCATTACAGGCGGAGAGAGAGAGAGGGAGATCATAAGAACGGCTCTTGCTTTTTTCTTGCAAGGGAGAGAGTGACTCCTGCCTCCCACTGTCATCAACATCTTCTTCTTTTGGGTTAGTGAATCAATTGATTTGGGAAATGATCTCACTATCAGAAAACAATGCGAGCCACCACCACCACCTCCTCTTCCCCCTCCTCCCGAGTGGACTGAAAGCAGCTGGAGCTGAGGAAACGAAGCTGAGTGGAGCCGCAGCAACCTCGGCTCGCGTTGTTTTCTCAGCCTAGGGAAAGGGGAAGGGGGCTCATCTGGACCAAGGGTGAGTCTCTCCCTCAGTTTCCCCTGAACGATCTTCCGTCGCTTTTGCCTTCTCCCTACATCTTCCCTCTGTTAAAATCCCCTCCCCCCACACACACTTATTTTCGGTCGGATAGATTTCATGTCTGAGCATTCTCACATGGCGGTGGGTCTTCCCCCCCCAAAAAAAAAACAGTTAAAAAAAGAAAAAACAATATATCCTCAAGCAAGAACTTTTCTGCTTCCGATTACCCCCATGCTTAAAAGTTGCAAAGGAAACACGGAAGCAGGGAAGCGGCTGCCCAGCTTCGTAGCTCCACACCATTTTTTTTTCAGAGGGGAATCTGACTCGAGTATAAGCCGAGGGGGGTTTTTCAGCACAAAAAATGTGCTGAAAAACTCGGCTTATACTCGAGTATATACGGTATGTACTGCTTTATAGTGCTTTGTAGCCCCTCTCTAAGCGGTTTAGAATCACCCTCTTGCCCCCAACAAACTGGGTCCTCATTTTACCAACCTCAGAAGGATGGAAAGCTGAGTCAACCTTGAGCCTCTGGTGAGATTCGATCTGCCAAATTGCAGGCAGCCAGCTGTCAGCAGAAATAGCCTGCAGTACTGCACTCTGACCCTTTAATTGCTATTATTTATGTCTTTAATATTTTTCCTAAAATTAGTCAGGTTCTTAAGAGTTATGCACCCAACAGTGCATTCAGAAAATTTCCTGCATTCAACTGCCATTTCTAAATTTTGTAGATTGTTGAAAAGCCTGTTGGACTTACAATTTCCAATATCCCTGGGCCATGCTGAGTCCAGATAACAAAAATTTCAAACCAAGACGTCAGCAGCCCCTGAAATGGGCAAGTCAAGATATAAAATGTTATTTTTTTCCTTTTAGTCTTAAGTGTCTTTCTTTTATTTATTGTCTCTAATATCGATGTCTTTAAGTCCTTTTATGTCCTTTGACAATGATCCTTGATCTTCATGCTCATCGGGGCTGTTATTTCCTTCTTTTAATTCGTCCTCTCTGGGCTTCCTTTGTTCTTCCACAAGCTGTAATGCCATTACTTTATTCAGCATTAACTCCACCAATCTCATTCTTTCTTTAAACATCTCTCACACTTTGGAGCTCCAACTTAAGTTCTTTGCTCATTTCTTCCATTTCTTTGGTCTATTAAGTTATTCTTTATTTTATTAAAAGTAATTTTTTTTTTTAGTCCTTGTCAAAAGTCTCCATTTTAACTGTAATCCCTTCTTCTTTCTTTATAAAGCTTCCGGGGAACTTGTTACATACAACCAGTAATTTTCCATAGAAACATAAAAGAAAGAAATCTTTAACCCTTAGGTGGAACTCTATATCACTTTCTTCTTAGAATTTTTGTTTTTAATTCACTTTTTCATAATATTAATATTAGATTTAACCAATTCCAAACAAATCCAGCATTTTATCCAATGTCTGATTAATGTCCAATTCTGTATGTTATTCCAAATTTAGTCACTAATCACATAATTCTTTTATTTCTAGTGTTTTCTTTACCTTATATTTTCCTCGTATTTCTCGTTCGCCGCTACCACTATTCCAAATGAGGGCTCTTTCTTTCCGCTTTTCGGTGTTATCAGAAAGAATATTCAAAGTCTTTTATCCAGTTACACGCTGCTCACCACTTTCACTGTCCAGCACAAAGCTTGTGTCCCAGCAGCTTCCCGTCTTCAGAGCAGCCATTAAAAGACTGCCACTTCTCCCTGTCTTCTAGGGGAGTTTGCCAAGCCAGGGAGGGGAGATGCGGCTCCCCTCGACCAAGCTGGCGGTCTCCCCCTCTTCCCCCCACCCCTACAAGGTGGGTAAGATGGTTCCGGTCCTTTAAGGACCCCTCCAACAGGGTAAGCATGGATGAAAGCCGCGCACAATCGCAGTCTCTGATCCATCATCGACCAGAATGCCCTAGAGAAGATTTTTTAAACTACTACTAGCATAATATGTTATGAAGGGTAAGTACTGCATCTTCAGCTTTAAGAAATCAGGACATGAGTGTTTTATTGGGAGCCTCTGAAAGAAGACAACAGCCTTGGCTGACCTGTCTCCCCCATTTCTCTTCCAATTTGACAAGCAATAAAATGCTAGGGAGAGCATGATTTCTCTGTGTTTTCTACACAGCCATAGATTAAAATTATACCTGTTATTGTATTTCTATTAACAATCAAATGTAATTTCAAGATGGTCATACGTAAACATATTTAAAATCTGGTTGGTTTGAAAACTGTATTAAGCACAAAGATTGCATATATGGGTAGTTAGTCCTCAACTTACATAAGTTCATTTAGTGATCCTTCAAAGTTACAAAGGCACTGGACAAAGTGATTTGACAGTTTTTCCACACTTACAACCACTGTAGCATCCCCATGGTCATGTGATCAAAACTCAGACACTTGGCAACTGACTCATGTTTATGATGGTTGCAGTGTCTCAGGGTCATGGCATTCCTTTTGTGAACTTCTGACAGGAAAAATCAACGGGGAAGCTAGATTTACTTTACAACCATGTTACTATTAACAACTGCGGTGTTTCTCTTAACAACTATGGCAAGAAAATGTCTTCAAATGGGACAAATCTCACTTAACAATTATCTCACAGCCTTAGAAATTTTGGGCTCAACTGTGGTCTTAAGTTGAAGACCATCTGTACATAACAAAATGTTAACAGCTTTTTCCAGCCAGAGACCCTCTTTCTTATACTGTATCACAGTCTCATTTTAAAGCATGTCTCAATTTCGATAATTCTTTTTAGCATTGGAGAATGGGCTAAAATATAGTGTTCAAGGCACAATCTAGGGCAGTGGTCACCAACCAGTGGGCCAGGGACCACTGGTGGTCCGCAAGAAAATTTTGGTGGTCCGCAGAGAAATGTCACCCCAAAGCACTCCCCCCAAAGCAATTATCCAGGCTGTATATGAACATAAGGCTGCGTGGGAACAGAAGGCTGTGCTGCTCACATGGCCCATGGGAACATAAGGCTTGCGTCACTTGCATTGCGAACAACACAAGTTAGTGAGGGGAGCAGGGAAAGGGCAGAGGGGGGAACTTGCCCCATGTGTCCCACGTGCCTGACCTGGCACCGGGCTGCTTCTTTCTTCTTCTGCTTTTGGCTGAACACAAGGAAAGCAGCAAAAGTCTTTCTTTCTCTCCCCCATCGCCACCAGAAATGAGTTTTTGGGACCCTGCAAGGCATCCTGCTTCAAGAGGCTGTGCTAGCAAAGGCTCATTTCTGGTAGAGTTTGGGGGAGAGAAAGAAAGACTTCTAATACTTTCTTTGCATGAACCCCAAAATATGTATCTCTCTCCCCCTGAAAACGGAGCTGGAGACGGTATCCTGAGATCCCAAATAAAGAATTATCGATTGATAGGAAAATGGGGTGGGAAATTTTCCTGCACTTTTGGAGGGATTTTCCCAGGATCTCTAGTCCGCGGAATTTAAAATTATGTGTTTGGTGGTCCCTGAGGTCCAAAAGGTTGGCGACCCCTGGCCTAGGGTACAATTATTTATGTCTTTTTTTAATAGGAAAACTATTGTTTTTGAAAGTATCAAAATAGCAACATTACACTATTCAATGTGAATGTATCATTTATTTATCTATTTATTCATTAGATTTACTTCAGAGTGACTCCAGAATGATTCTTGGTGGCTTATACTATAAAGAGTAATAATAGGCAGAAGAAACCATTCAAGTTGAAACAAACGAACTCCAAATACTACACAAAATATACTGGTCAGCTCAACAGCCCTTCCCCGCTTTACCAGGCCTGGAAAGAGAGTCAGGTTTTTAAATATTTCCGGAGCATTATTAGGGAAGACCACAGATTTCTGGGGTGATGCTATTCCAAGGTATCGCAATAGAGACAATATGCTGCCTGGATCCTGATATGTAGAATTTTAATGGAAGGTGTGCACAGCACACTAATTCATCCTGATCCCAATGGAAAGATTCTCAATGGTTAAATTATCAAAATAAAAAGAACGACTTCCTGAAATGCTGAACCACAAGAACCATAATTGATATGCAGAAACAATCCAATACAAGGAAGATGTAAATAATGGACTAATATAACAGAACTACTATAAATTACTTTAATCATGAAAAGAAGTCACTATATTAAAGGTTTTCATTAAACCTACCACCTATAATACTCTACTTTTAATTGTAATTACCAACAGCATTTTAATGTTGTCTACCTATATTATATTAAGCAACATGGCATAAGTCTTTCAAAACAATTGGTTTTCCTGGATTTGCAAATATTAAAATACTTGTCATATAACCGTTTCAACATAAATACTGCAGTTGAAATTAATGGAGACTCTGAGGTTCATATAAGGAGAACATAGTGACCAATGAAAAAGATTGGTTTTCAAATTTCTAATCAAAGAATCCAATATATTAATTCAAACAAGATTGAACAAGTCAGACAAAGCCTTTGCCTATCTTTTCTTACTTATTCTGGTAGGGGTCAATATGCTATCATTGTAAACAGCTCAGAGAATGTTGTAAAGCTCTGTGGGGTGGTACAGAAGTCTAAGTGCTTTAGAAACAGGAAGATTAGATATTACAATGTCTTAAATTCTCAAGGAGGATTAAAGACAAACCAAGAACTTAGAGGGCAAGGGATGAAAATAGAGTGGGAGCCTTATATACAACTTAAGACGAGGTATAAAAAAAACAGAAGAATTTGGAATTGAGGGAAAACCGAACCAATTAGATAAAATATTAGAGGGAATGGATGAAAAATTAATTTCTAAAATGTAAAATTATCTATTAGAATTTGAAATGACAGAAGAATTAAAGGCCCAATGATTGCATGGGCAAGGAATGTAGGGCACAACATTAATCTGGAAGACTGGGAAAAAGTTTGGAAACAAAATTACAAAATAATAAAATTGGCTGTCTACAAAGAAAATCAATATAAAATGTGTTACCGATGGTACCTGGCGCCCTCAAGATTAGCGAATATGTACCCAAACTTAAGTCTGACTTGCTGGAAATGTAAGCAAGCAAGAGGTACCATCTTCCACCACACTTGGTGGCTTTGCCCAAAAAGTAAAAAATATACTGGAAAAAAAATTAGAATTTGGATAAAAGAAATTACAAATATCCAACTAGAACTTAAGGCCGAAATATTTTTGTTGGAAATGTTAAAAGGGGACTACAAAAAAGAAACAAAATATTTAATTCTCCATATAATTACGGCAGCAAGAATTGCATTGGCACAATGCTAGAAGAGTGACCAAATGCCGACGAATAATTTGATTATTCAGAAAGTTCTTGACTGCGCTGAAATGGACCTACTTACATAAAAACTTAGGGATAAGGAAGACTCAAGACATAGTACAGCTTGGGAAAAATGGTATAAGTGGATTAAAGATAAAAAACTAGGGAATTAAAAGATAAGAATTTGAAAAATGAAGTGGTTAGATTAAGAGTGTTTACCAAAAACAGGAACTGAATATTAGTAAAAGATCACACCGTCTTAGTTGATTAGAAACATATACATTTTATTTTTATGTTTATTCGTTATGTAATTGTATATTGATTTCGTTTGTAATGAAAGGTTGTATTCTATGTACTGTACATATTTTTCTTTTCAATCTTAATAAAGTTTATTTTTAATTAAAAAAAAAGAAGTCTAAGTGCTATTGCTGTGCTATTTTTTCCCCACAGTAACATTGACAATAAACCTAGAAAGATCAATCTTTTGGGTAGCCAAAGAGAGGTATGGCTAGGCTGCTTTTTTACATCTCTCTGCCCTCCCCTCAAAATTTCAAAAAAGTATTTTCTTCTCCAACTGGGAAAGCAGAAAGAAAATTTGGCAGCCTTTATTCAACAAATGTACAAAGTACGCAGATATAAAAAATAGTTAATCTGATTATTGGAATGTACCATGTAGAAATGAAGGAGCCATTTAAAAAATGTAAGGCTAGGAATAAGGGATTAAATGCATAGGTATCAAATGCAAAGGAATGGATGCTTGTTATACAGGCAATTCAAATCAATAACCTTGCACCAAAATGAAATGTTAAAGACTAATGTAACTGAGTGCAATACACAAATCCAGAATTTAAACAAGTAAAATGCAAGATGGATATAGACTGATTTAATAAAGAAGTAAATAGTATTGAATAAAGTCCTCTCTTAAAAATTAATACAGTACCACAACACCTGACACATGAGAAACTATTGTAAGAAGCATCCTTCAAAAATGACCATATGGAAACATGAGGGGAAATGCCTCCAAACTCATAGATGGGAAAAACACTTTTATCAGAAGCAACTAAAATGACAGAGACTTTTCAGATTCCAGGTTCTTTCTCATGCACATGAATTAGAAGATTTTTTTACTGCTATTATCAGTACAAACCACACTATTTGATAAAGAAATGGAGAGTCTGTTGCCTGGGGACTCAGCAGGATCAAGATTGTACCTAAATCTTGCTCGATGGACTGGATTGTGCAGATACAACATGCCTCTTTTTTTGGTGGCAAAGAAAGGATGGAGGTTTGGGCATTAAAAAGTGGTTACATGAATTATCTCTTAACACAAGTTATTCTGAAAGTACATGGTCTGTATAGCATTACGGCAATATTTTGTCTCTGTACAAAGTATTCTTTAACACTGGCAAGAACAAGTGACAATATTAGCAATGCTCCTGAGCACCAATGCAACTAACACAAATACCATGCAGAATCAGCTGGATAATATAACCATTGTAGTTTAGCTTTCTATAATATATTTATATTTAAATATTAAGAAATAAGACAATATATGATTGACCAGAAAAAAACTTGAAAATTGGAATCAAGTTATATCAAAACTAGAAGTGATGTAAAATAATGCAGGAAAGCATCACAATAAGAATAAAAAGACAGCCATATGGGTCCATGAAAAACATTTAAAATTAACACCTTTTTCAACCAAAATGGTCATAGTGCTTTGTTCTACATAGTACTTCCTGCCAAGAGCAAGCCAATAAGTACAAATAATACCTACAATCCAAACTTCTTTTTATACATATATCCAGACCCTCTTTCCGGACAATTCCTTGTTCTTCCAGCAAAGGTGGCACTTTGGTGAAACGATCTGGGCTCAGAAGCTAAACCTAATTAGGCCAAATCAAAATTTGGAGGAAAGACCATCATGGAATAAACCAAGAAATAAAAAAGCAGATGGTGGCTAACCAGATTTACACAGTTGTCAAGGAAACTGTGATAGTGTCCATATAGTCCCTAGGAGTCAAACATGACTTAAAGGAGCCTGAATGCTGTCTCCAAAATCCAGGGGAAAATAGATACTATTGGAACAAGTGACAAATTTATTAAACCTAAAAAGAAGGAGGGGATATCAGAAACTTCTAGCAGCCATGTTTATTTATAGATGCAAAATGGAAGTTCCATAAACCATTTCTGCCATATAATAAAAACATAATAAAAATTAACTATTTCAGATAATTAGTTTATCTGGAAAGAATAGGAGGCTATGAAACTTTTCTATCTTTGAATTTCAGTATGTTTCTAAAGTCCAGTTCCCACTGCAGGATTCTGTACCTAAACATAATTAATTCATACTTGGAAAATAAGAGACATGATATTTAAAGGAACTTTTTACTGATGAACCATATAGGTATGCTTAGGTAATATAGTAAGCACGCATGTAAGGGATACACAGCTTCATGCTTATGGAGTCCAACGTAATTGTTGAGCTTTCCACTCCTTCCTTCCTTCATTCCTCTCCCCCACCCTCTTGGCATAACTAACTTCTTTTCTATCATCATTTTCATGCTCCTCTACCTGTTTATCTACCTGTCTCCTTCCTGCCTTCCTTCCTCCCTTCCATTTCGTGTTTTAAATTTTCTACTAAAAAGAAGGAAGGAGAATTGTGTGAAAATGGGCATTGGTATAATTACCTGAGAACGCCCTATCCATACACTGCAAGAGAGTCCAAGATGGGTATGACTCCTCCCTCTGAGGTCATAGAGGTCTGCTACTATATAAAAAGCCAGCCCCAGTCTTAGTTTACAAGCAATTCTTATTTACATTATTATTTACTGAAATACCAGCACTAACCTTTTGTGATGGCTGTTTTTTGGAAGGGAGTGCAACCTCTAATTAGTGTGAGTTTATACTGGTACAAATAAATGTGTATAAGAATGTGTAAGTACCTCACTGCCATTTACTGGGAGAAACATTAATTTGGATATTATTACAATATTTTTCTGCCTCATTCTTTCCGCAAGGATCGTTAGAAGGAAGACTTTCAAAATTTTACTTCTCAGTATATTTCAACTGGCTGTTTACAAGTACAGGCATAATTGAAGAAAAGTCCAGTCAAGCCTCTATTTCAAAATAGACTTTAAAAAAAAAAAGGGGGGGGGCGCTTCTAAGGATCTCCAACTAAGTGAGCTACCTGTACTTGTACTTTGAAGTTCCACAGTTCCCAGTAATTGGCAATGTTTCCTGGAACTAATCCAAAATAAGGCACAAATGTCCTTTTCCCCACCAGTTAAGTTACATCACTATTCCAGAATTATTAAACCTGCCTAGTAGAAAATTACAACAGATAGGTCTCAAGCTTCAGTACAGTTTAACCAATCTCATTACATGAACACTGACAGAGATCAGATTCTGTGGATTAAGCAAAGTTGGATCAAACAAAAAACTTACCACACAAACTCTCTGCCACGCAACAGGATTACCCACATATTAAGTAATGAAAGCTACATCACTGTTGTTGGCCACAGAGAAGAAACAGATCAGAAATGAGCAGTCTACTTTCATTTAAAAGGAAAAAAAAGTTGCTCAAACTGAAGAAGTTACTCAGCTAAGCAGCGAAATGTTTCAAACCAACAAGAAAAGAAATCCAGTTGCCTCAACTTCCAGGCTAGACTTAGAGTCTCTTTCAAGAGTTGACCATCAGCAATCTCTCTCTATTATATATATAAAAATGACCACGGCTTCATTTTTATTAGAAAGTAAATAGATCAAGAAAGATCAAATTAAGCAATTGATGATTGGTCTCACAGATCATTTTCTGCTATATTGTCCTTGACTTACAAAAACTGAGTCCAACATTTCCATTGCTAAGCAAGACAGTTGTTAAGTGAGTTGTGCCCCATTTTATGACCTTTTTTCTCTAATTGTTTAGTGAATCACTGCAATTCTAAAGCGAATGAGAATATATACACTAGTACAGTTAACCAGGATAGGATTCGTAATGGAGGATGATTAGTCTTTTCAGAGTGTTTTAAAAAATGAACAATAGTATATGAGAAACTTACACACTTTGTAGAGGGACAGCGGGAGACACCCAAACATATAACATGGGAACTGCTAATTCAATAGGGTTCTTTCAGTAGTCAGGGTTTTCCACCCCCTTCCGTTCCACCATGTCTGATTCTTGGAGCCTGCCTGCAGTTTTCTTGGCAAGATATTTCACAAGTGGTTTGCCACTGCCTATTTCCTTGGCTGAAATAAATTAATCCAAGGTCATGAGCTAGTTTTGTGCCCTAGGCAGGGGGATTTGGTTCTAGTCTGATTTATTTATAATTTTTACTTATTTACTTTCTATCCTGACTTTATTTTTATAACTAACATGAGGCTATGAATATATCCAATACCCCTTCCACCTCCTATTTTCCCTACCTGTGAGGTGGATTGGACTGAGAGGGGGATTGGTCCAAAATCACCCAGCTGACTTTCATGCCTAAGGCGGGACATAGTTTCCTGGTTTCTACCCTGATGCTTTAACCACTAGACCAAACTAATTGTCCAGTAAAGTGTACAAACAAGCAAAGTCTCAACACAGTATATACCCAATAAGAGCCCAATCCAATATGATCAATATCAAGTAATCATAATGCAAAATGGAAACTGAGCGAAGAAAATATATATAAAGGGTAGTACATTGGACTTAATGATTGACAATTGTTAAAAGTCAAGATCTAGACCATATTATTATAAAATTTTAAAATAGATCTCCTAATATGGAATTTAGCTTCCTAATCCACTGAATAACTTACTTTAGCTAGTTTAAAAAAAAAAAAAAAAGCTGGATTCATACAACATGTACTGCCTGAACATAGTTGGTAAATTTATAACTCATTACATGAACCAAGGATCACTTGAAAACCTATAAGCATATAATGAATACAGTCAAAATACCTCTTACTTGACAACACAGATCTAGATTTTGCTCACTCTCATCCTTCCCCGCATGTTAATGAATTAATTTCAATCTATTCCTGGTCAGTAGGTGAATCAGGAAAATTGGTATACTCCATTTTTAAGCAGCAGCTTAATTATCATCTGATTCTAAATAATCTGATAAAAGAGTTGGTTAACACTAGTCTTTTTCATACTGTTTTTATATTTAAGATGATTAACAAAGGAGAAATATTAAAACATGAAAAACAAAACGTTTTGGCTTTATTTTTTTTAGCTACCTTGACACACTCTTTCATGGAAAAAATGTCCATTGAAAAATATGAGGGGCACAAATCTTGGCATTAGTTATAGATGAGACATATGCAGTACTAATTTCCAGATTAAGACTTTCTACAATTGAAGCATCTAGTCTAAATAGCTAGATCATTTATTTGCAATGTTACTAAATTGTTGCATTTGTAGTGCAATGAATATAATGAATTATTAGGACTGATGATGTTACCTGATTTGGGTAATGAAATGTCTGCAAGAAAACAACCAAGTTTAGAAGAGCACCAAGAACCACGCAATGAATAATCTGCTAAAACTTTGATAATTCTGGAGTTAAATGTTTTACAACAGGCTACTCTATACTTGTCAAATTGCAGATTTACGATTCTTAAAATACACTATATATCCTACCCTGGCAATTACCTTCAATAATTCAATTCAATTACATAACAGGGCCTGAAGGGTATGTGTTGTTGTTGTTTTTAAAGATTCAGTCAGTCCTAGTACTCCTTAATATAGTTGTTTCTTTGAAATAATATACAGGTCATGTAGTTCTTATTCACTATATGTACTACCAGAGACGATTTCTCATGTCAAATCAAGAGACTAGACCAAGTCTATGTGTATATATTTAGCAATGTAGGAACAGTAAAGCACTAGAGCCCAACAGATTTCTTATTTTCATATTCTGTTGCAGCTTACCCATGGTCCAATTACTGTCCTGAAGCTTAAACAACAACAAAACACAATATTGTTTTTAATATTATAAAAGTTTTATTAATCTATCACATATAACTCTTTAATTTTATCAATTAAAAAAAGAGATTATGTGAAATCTGTACATAGTCTGCAGAAAGAATAACAATTGTTTAGGAATTTGAATAAAAAAAGTTTATACCTATTTAGAAATGTTTTAATAGAATTAATTTCAATTATACAATGTCAAATATATCCTTGTTGATTAATTCATTAAGGACAATGTTAAGTCAGTCTGTGCACACAATATTTGTTTCTGTTCTATTAAACTGTACCCATCTTCATATTTTCATCGTTTTTCTGAGAATACTTTATCATGCTTTTTGCTACAGTGCAGAACTACGCTGTACAATTGTGTTCAGAACTACAGTTTATCAACAAAACTGCCTGAGAAGTAACAATTCAAACTATAAAAAGTCAACATTAGTATGTAAATGGGCGTTGGTTCTTACCTGATACGCCTCTTCTCGTGGAACTGCGTAGAGCATCCAGAGAGTGGGAGGTGCTCCAGTCTTCACTTCTCACAGGCTGAGCTGAAATTGAGGAACGCCCTCCTCCTCCACGCGTTCCCCCCAGTTTTATCGAAGACGAGAGGACAAAAACAACCCTCTAATCTTAAGTATTAAACAACATGAACTACAACATTAGAAATCATTGGCCGAAACAGGTTTTCCCCCTTACAGATGGACCAATTAGGGTGGGGCTGGATGCTCTACGCAGTTCCACGAGAAGAGGCGTATCAGGTAAGAACCAACGCCCATTCTCCGTAGAACTGCTGCGAGCATCCAGAGAGTGGGACATACCAAAGCAAGTGTGTCCTACGGGTGGGAGTCCGTCTGGATTGGAACTTCCCCAGGATCTCTCACCACTTGCTGCAAAACTCGCCTGCCAAAAGATGCTTCAGCTGAAGCGTAAACATCAATCTTATAATGTCTTATAAAGGGAGATGGGAAAGTCCAGGTGGCCGCCCGGCAAATATCAAGAATAGACGCCTGAGTAGCCCAGGCTGCCGAGGTAGCTGCACTTCTGGTGGAGTGAGCGGTAACCCCACTGGGAACTGGAATAGCTTGAACTAAATAGGCCTTGGATATGGTAGCCCTAATCCATCTGCCTACCGTGGACGGAGAAACTTTACAGCCTAGTGTCTTTGGCTGAAATGACAAAAATAGAGACTCTGCCTTCCTGATGGACTGCGTACAAGAAATGTAAATACGCAAATCCCTTCAAACATCAAGGGTATGCCACTGCCTCTCTTGCTCGCGCAGAGGCTTCGGACAAAAATTAGGCAGGACCAACTCCTGTGCCCTGTGGAACGGTGAATTAATCTTCAGCATAAATGCTGGGTCTGGTCTCAGAACCACCCGATCGGAATGAAAAATGCACAGATCTTTCTCACGGATAGAGCTGCAATTTCAGATATCCTTCAAGCCGAAGTAATAGCCAACAGAAACACTGTTTTAAATGTAAGAAATTGAAGTGACGCCTCCCTGAGAGGCTCAAAAAGAGAACTAGTCAAGGCCAGGAGAACTTTATTAAGGTCCCATGTCGGGTACCTGTGCACTACTGACGGGCGCAAATTAGAAGCCCCTTTAAGAAAAGCCTTGATTCGAGGATGGTGGGAAAGGGGACCGAAAGGACCGCCAGCAACCACCGTTGAGAGCGCCGCTACCTGCCTCCTTAAGGTGTTAGGTGATAAACCTCCATCTAGGCCATCTTGTAAAAAGGCCAGGATCTGTGCAACTGAAGGAGAGCGTGGGTCGATGAATGATTTGTGGCACCAGTTACAGAAACTTTTCCAGGTAGCCTCATAAATGCGAGTAGTAGAAGGCCTTCTAACCGCCAAAATGGTGTTAATGACCTGGGCTGATAAGCCTTCCTCAATCATCCTTTCCCGCTCAACCTCCAAACAGCCAACTGTAGCCACTGTGGCTCTGGATGGAGCAGCGGACCTTGCGACAGCGAAATCTGATCCAACGGAATCCTCCATGGCGGAGATACTGACAGATTGCGGAGGTCCGCAAACCACGGCCTCCTGGGCCAATAAGGTGCCACCATGAGGATCTCTGCTTTCTCGGCTATCAATTTTCGAATCACCCTGGGGATCAATGGAAGCGGAGGGAAGGCGCACAGTAGCCCGGGAGGCCACGGGCAACGCAAGGCATCGTGATTCTCTGCTCCGCTGGAGGGATAACGGGAGAAGAACCTCGGTGTTTGCGCGTTGAGCGGAGACGCAAAAAGGTCTACTAGGGGCTGACTGAACTTGGCTGCTGCTTCTCCGAACAGATGTGGGTGCAGGCACCACTATGCCTGATCCAGTGTTGCCCCGCTGAGCCAGTCCGCCTGGACGTTGGAGGCCCCGGAGATGTGCTCCGCTCTGATGGGTAAGAGGTGCGCTTCTGCCCATTGACAAAGTCGCTCGGCCTCTCTCATGAGAAGGAGGGAATGGGTGCCCCCTTGCCGATTGATGTGGGCCTTGGTTGTAGTATTGTCCGTTAGGACCAGGACATGGCGTCCCCTTACCCAATGAAGGAATGTTTGCAGAGCCAGGTACACTGCACGAAGCTCCAACCAGTTGATGCTCCGACTTCGCTCCACATGAGTCCAAACTCCCTGTGCTGAGAGAGATTGCAGATGGGCCCCCCATCCGGAAAGACCTGCGTCTGTCGTGAGAACAACCCTCCGAGGTTCCTGGAATAACTGACCTCTGTTGACAGATGGTCGCATCCACCACAGGAGGGAGGCGAGAACTCTCGGCGGGACCCCCACCATAAACCTTGATGTGCTCCTTCCTGAACGCTGATACGGCAGGAGGAACCATTGCAAAGATCTGGAATGCAAGCGAGCCCATGGAATAATGGAAATACAGGAAACTAGCTTCCCTAGCAGTTTGGATAAATTGAGCAACGATGCTTTCCCGGTCCGCCGGATATCCTTGATAGTAGTGCGGATACTAATAAGTCTCTCCTGAGAGAGAAAGACCCTTCCTTCAACAGAGTCAATCACAGCCCCTAGATGGGATATACGAGTGGAGGGGGTAAGCTGACTCTTCTCCCAGTTCACTAAGAATCCGTGGGACTGAAGTACCGAGAGGGTAGCGCTAGTATCGCTCTCGACTTGATGTCGGGAAGGGGATACAACCAGGATATCGTCAAGGTAACAGTGGATCCGGATGGGAATTTGTCTAAGGTGAGCTGCAATAGCCGCCAACACCTTAGTGAAAGATCTCGGAGCTGAGGCTAGACCAAAGGGGAGGGCTACATACTGGAAATGCTGATTATTATAACAAAATCTGAGATATTTAGAATACGAGGAATGAATGGGAATATGGAGATAAGCCTCGGAAAGGTCAATTGACATAAGCCAGTCTCCTTCTCTGATGCCCTGTAAAATCGACTGCAGAGTCTGCATTTTGAATTTATAGCGTACAATAAAATGATTTAACCTCTTAAGATCTAAAATGGGTCTCCATCCCCCGGAATGTTTAGGCACCAAGAATAAAAGGGAATAGAAACCCCTTCCCTATTGGGATGGGGGTACAGGTTGAATAGTCCTAATATCAGAGAGATGTTTGATGGCAGAAGCCATAAGAGCCTGTTTAGTAGGATTCCTAGAAATGGGTGAAACCCTGAAATGTTCGGGGGGAGGAGAGAGAAACAGCAGGGTCAAGCCAAAGCGCACTGAATTTGTAACCCAAGTATCAGAGGTGGATTCCTCCCACTTGTCGGCAAAATGCCTGAGGCGGTCGCCTGTGGTAAGAAAACCTGCAATGCTACCTGGGCCGGTGGGCCACTCTACTCCTGAAACCCCTGAAGGGCCTTCTGTAGCTGCCCCCTCTCTTGCCTCTGTCTCCTGAGTCGCCCCGGTCCTGGTAGGACGGCCGGAATGAGGGGGAGCCCTGAAATCTAGGAGAGAATGATGACTGGAAGGAGGGACGAAAGGAGCCCCTCCGAAAGGACTGGGAACTCTTGGCTTCCTGCCTACGAAAAAGTGAAGGCAGAAACTTTTTCTTATTTCGGGTTTCCAGGAGCAATGGCTCCAGAGCGGGCCCGAATAATTTCCCTTTTACTATGGGGGCTGAAGCCAACTTAGACCTATTTTTAATATCAGGCTGCCAGTGTCGAAGCCAAAGCAATCGTCTGGCAGAAACATGGGAAGAAATAGCTTGGGATGAGAACTTAACCGAATGAAAGGTAGCATCAGCTGCAAATTCCGCCGCTGCCGTGATCTTTGCAATATCTTGATGGGCTCTGGTATCAGCTGGGGAAATGTGTTGCTTCATCTGTCTGAGCCACCTGATGGAGGATCGGGTGAAAAAGGAAGCGGCCGTGGCCGACTGGATAGCCCAGGCATCAGCGGTGTGAGCCCGCCGGAGCGCCATCTTCGCTCGCTTATCCTCTGGCTTCAGTGCCTCTAGTGCATCGGTAGGATTGGAAGAGGAAGCAAGCCTTACAATCGGATCATCTACTTCTTGGGTGTCTAACATAGCTGAGAAATCCGAATCCAGGGTAAACAACCGCTTTGCAATCAGATCTGAGAAGATTGGGGGGGGGGGCGGAATAATGTCTGCTGCCACAGTCGGCTGTCTGAACATAAGGTCATCAGGACCTTCTGGACTCGATGGAGGGGGTTCAGAAGGAGGCTGAGAGGCTAGACCTGAAATGTTCTTTGCCTTAAATAGCAAGGACTTAAATAAATGGGGTTTAAAAAGACCCACAACAGCAGGTTGTTCAGGAGAAAGACCCTCATCTTCTGACATTTCTCCCTCCATTAGGTCCCCCTCCAGAAAGGGTTCCGAATACTGTAAGGAACCTCTATCAGAACCTTCGTACTCTCCGAACGGTTCAAGGCCCACTCCCTCTTCTTCTTGGGTATCCTCCCCCTCTGGGAATGGAACATCCACGTGAGGAGGTACTTGACCATGCTGTGACGCTGGTGCAGAAGGAGATCTCCCGGATAAAGACTCAGCCTCGGGAGTCCTCCCTCGGGAATCCAGTCTAGCGAGCTGCTGCATTCCTTCAGCTATGCCTTGACGGATGGCAGACTGCATCCATTCCCTGATGTCCTCAGGTATAATGATTGGAGCAGGATCCTCAGAGCGTAGGCCTGCAGCAGTCGGCGTAAAGGCCGCCTCTGGTACACGAGAGGGCTGGAGGCCTTGGGTGGAAGTACCGCCCCTAGAGGAAGAGGGTTGGCTTGGCGGGGGGGGGGGTAGAAGGAAAAGGCAGGTGTTATAGAGTGTGACTCTTTAGCCCGCTTGCTAAACTCCCTTTCTAGGGCCTTATGACGTTGTAAGGCATCTCTTTGAGAAGCACTGGAAGAATCCTTGTCCCTTTTGCGAAGGTAGTGCATCTTAGACTTGGCCTTCAGAGAAGAGCCAGTAGGATTAGCCTCTGCCATGGTATTGGAAGAAAAATGGCGGTTGGCACGCCTAGGAGTTCGGCCTACAAACGTAAACCGGTTTTCCTAAAATTGGGTCACGTCCCCCTTTTTGAAGAAATTTTATTCTAGAGCTAGCTATTATCTATTCAAAAAAATCTCCTTTCTCTTTTTTTTTTTTTTTTTTGAACCTTATGCAATAAAAAAACAGAAAAAATTCCAGCAAGCTAAATTAAAAAACCTGAATATATACACTGGCATTTAACTACAAAAAAAGGGGTCAGGTTCAAGTAAGGAAATAGACCCAAGAAGGTACAGCAAAAACAATAATTTAATTCCAAATAGACCAAATGAACGCTGAGGCCAAGCAATTTGCAAAAGGCAAGACAAGAAAAAAGGCAGCCCCCCAACAACATGGAGAGTACGTGCCTGCGCTTCTGAACTAGCTGCGGGCCAAGGAAGAAAGCCAACAATATTAAATCTAAGAGAGACAACAGGGCACGGGGCCACAGTGCTCTCTCAGTAAAATCAAAGGCTCCACGCGGCCTGACGGTCCCGCTAAAGGGCCTACAAAGGCCTCACAGCTCACAATTAAATCCCAAAAGATAAGGCCTTACTTGATCAGTAAAACAAAATGGCGCCAGCCACGAGGCGCGCCCAAAATGGCCGCCCGGCTCAGAGTGCACAGCTCAGAAGCGTACCAGCCCACCGCAACTTCAAGCAGGAGAAGAAAGGAGCTGGGAGAGGAAGTGCTGCCTCCTCTGAGGCGTTCTAGGGGGGAAGACGCAATTGCGCTTTTTAAAAGTACAGCGCAGAGCCAAGCAGCTGAGCCCAGCGCGCTTGGAACGGCAGAGGATAGAAGGGGGGGGAAGACTCCAAACCCCTCACTTCCCTCCTGGGAGCGAAATCACTCCAAAAACTAAATTCGGGACCGCACTACTCTTGCAGGGAGAGGAAAGGAAAAATCAAACCTGAATCATTATTAACGACACCTGAAACGGCCAAGGAACGAAGAAAGCTGCCTGTCTTCTCGAAGGCTGAGCTAAAACTGGGGGAAACGCATGGAGGAGTCACGTGGAGGAGGAGGGCGTTCCTCAATTTCAGCTCAGCCTGTGAGAAGTGAAGACTGGAGCACCTCCCACTCTCTGGATGCTCGCAGCAGTTCTACGGAGAATATAGCTAATTCTAATTCTCATATTACTAATGTTTATTATTGTGACAGTGTTAGCTAAACGGTTGACAAGACTTTGGGTGAAGGGAAAGAAATCAGTAGATATTAAATGGTTTATTTAAAAATGATTAATTTCAAAACTATATATGAAACATAAAAGTTAAGATTATATACCCCTATTAGAGCATCAATGACTCCATTAAATGCCTTCTGCAACACTTTGGAACAATTTATAAGTTAATGTTTCAAGATATGTAAAATTTGCTGTGTTATGAAAATCTATTTTCATGCTGACCCATCATGAAATTCTATTTTCATACTAACCCATCATACCCTACCATGGTGCCAAGGACAGCAATTGTGAAATGGAAACAAGTATGTTACAAAAGCAGAAGCCAAAGGCAGATGAGATTTTATGCAAGTGATAACATTTTGGAATTCATAAATCTTCAATAAACTTACCATTTTCCTAAATCCTATATTAGTATATTATGTTTAAGGAAGAGTTAAGCAAGTAAATTTAGATTTTTAATGTCTCGGTAAGAATAGTTCCTCATAGTAGCAGAACAGTAACTCAAACAATTGTCTTTACTGCTATTTCAGAGGAAAATTTATTTATTTGATTTGTCAATCGCTTACAAAATAATAGGTATAAGTATAAACATGAGTAAGAATATAGGAAATAGGTACAAATAAATGGGGACAATGCATTATACTAGACTAGACCAACAGAATCAAATATATTTATCACTATTAAATAACATATGGATCAGTTTCATATATTATTAAAATAGATATGTGTGGTTGCCTAAGTTAAAAGGGTGCAATTCTGAAAACACTGTATGTAAAACACTTATTTACATATTTACAATTATTTCAATGTAAAGTATAGCTTTACAGTACCAAGTGACCTTCCACAATCCCTCAAATAATAGCGTGAAGCTATCTCAGCTATCTTCATGACCAGCAATCTTGAAATGTGAATAACGTATTTAGGAGAGATGTATATGGAGATTACCAATCACTGAGGTCCAAAAGACAACTGGCCTTTCCTGGTTTTTTTCCTTCAAACCATTTTTTGCTTCTCATCCCCAAAAGCTTCAAGGCTAGAACTGAAGAAACCTTTTGGATGAGAAGCGAAACCTTTTCAAAGAAATTCTAGTGCCTTTTAGAAAAGCACCTTTCGGATATTTGGGACAGACAGCTGAGAGAAAAGTTACTGCCAAAGTGGGAATGGTCTCTTCCAAAATATTGAAGAGGTGCAGCATCTTAGAAAAGACTAAATTTGATGTCGCTTCACTCTTCAGGGTAACTTTAAGAAGAAGAAAAAGGTGCAATTCCCATACTCTGCAAATATAGTGAGAATTGGCAGGTCTGGAAATGATTTCAAACTGTGCAAAGACTCCTTTGAAAGGACCCTGGGTTGTTATATGTGATTTATCGACTTCATTGTTTCCAACCAGAGAGAAAGCTAATAGCTAATAAAGCTCCAATCACATTCTAGGGAACTTCTAGGAAAATGCTAGGGAAAGTAAAATATAATTTCCTTCAACATAAGTTCAACTCTGGTGATTTCATTAATATAAAATTTGAAATCAAAACTGATGATAGTCTATATCAACTAGGCCCAACCCTACCTAATTTTCAATGTCAATGAAGGTTGACTGGTGTGATATTACAAAGTTCAGATTCCTGACATCATCTCAGACCACTTTTGATCCCTGCAACACAATATTGTGGCTGATTCAAAAGCTTTCTATCCAAACTTTCACTAGCAACAAGGGGAAATCCAAGGCATTCTATTTCCCCCTTAGCTCCCCAAATCACCTCAGAACTAGCTACTGCAGTCTATCCTATGCAGCTATATTTAGGATTATTTCATGAGCAGCTGATTAGCTTCCAAGCCAAATTAAAAGTGCTAATGATCACCTAGAAAGCTCTATATATCATGCCACCTACCTATGTCTATATGTTTGAGAGTTGGGGGGGGGGGAGAATACCTTGCTAAGCATGATTCTTCCATCCAGTTCAAACATCGAGAAAGGGATAAGATATTATTAAATTACATACTGACATATACTATCCTTATACACATGCCTGGCTCCAACACTCCTTTCATTCTAGAAGGTTCTTAAAATTGTTTTATTTCAGCAAACTTATAGGCAGCCATCTGAGTGGAATATTGTTAATTATTTAAAAATTAATGTTATTATGGAGTGAGTTATTTTGTTTTCCCTCATAGTCATTTTGATGGGGGTGGTTTACAATTATTGCAAAATAAATAATGACTAACAATCTTTCCTAAATTTTACTAAGAGATAACATTGCTTGTGATCTTTCAAACTGAGACAAAGAAGATGTCAGTGTTCAATGTTTCTGTAACTGTCAAACTATATCACAAGATGTTATTAGATAAATAGAATATAAATGCCATGTTTTTCTTATATGTCTAATATTGAATTACATCCAGTCCCGGTGAACATTTTACTATCCATATATTACAGTTAATGTCTATTTTATCTTTGCAAAATAATAGGAACCACAAATTAAATAATTTAATCTTCAATTAATCTATGAAATTCTTGAGAAATTTATCCATAAACATATTAGGAAACATAGAACAGGAATTAAACTGTACTAAATATTACTAATATGATATTATTATTTATAAATTATTTGTGCTTGGAAGGAGAGTGGATCAATAAAGGATTTCGATATTGCAAATTTTCTTTTCCCCATTTTTCTACACATTGAATATAGATTTCCACATCCTTTATGAAGTTCTTTTTAATATTATAATTTGTACGCAATTAAGAAGTTTTAATTCATCAATCCCTAAATACACAGAAAAGAAATAAGGAGGAGAAATACTGTTCATTTTCAATCTCCCTCCTCAAAAATAATTACTGGGTGAGAAAATGGAAAACAAAGTTTAGCTAGTGAAAAATAGGTTTCAGCGAGCAAAATCAAACAAAGCAGGTGTTACTGGGAGGGAACTACTGATGTCTAGCATGTTTCAGAATTACATGAAACATCAAAAAAATAGAGTGAGCTAGTTTCTTGATAGCACAATCCTATACATGCACTGCCAGTTAGATTGTATAAACCTCATAAAATCTGTAGCTGCCAACAAAGCTTATCTGGACCATACACAATTTCTTAAAGCCATCTATCTTTGGGGTTGATTTGATGAGGGCAGTTCTATTCTATTCCAGAACTGCCCGCGGGGCTCTCTGCTGCCATCTGGTGTCTGTCTGCATGTTTGCAGCTCACGGATGGTACCTCAAAGGGCCTACAAAGATGAAACTCTCTTCGTTTGCAGGGCTTCCTCCAAACCGAAGTCAACAGGGGTTCTGAGCAGAGGTGTTGTTACACGATTGCGATGTGAAAGCACGTCCAAAAATACCTAGAGCCCCCCACCTGCAAACCCCCACCAAGCCCCACAAGCGAAAGTGGCGGTTACTTCCCTTGTCTTTTAAAGCCAGGCCTCCCCAAATTGAGCTCATCAAACCTTCCGTGAAATTTGAGTTTACCTTCCGAAAACCCCAAATAATCCAATACTACTTGAACTAACCAGTAACCAATGATAACAAAAAAAAAAAAAAACCCCAAACAACCCGACCACGATCCCTTTGACAGTCCCAATGATCCCTGAGGGGAGAATACTTAGAGCCAATTTTAAACCTCCCCCCGCGTTTAAAATGTTTATTTAAACGTTTCCACGATTCCCCCACCCCGCTTCCAATGGTGTGAGGAGAAAATGAGTCCCAAACCCCCACCCACTACCGGCCCCAAAAATGGGGTTGAGAGGGAAAAAAAACTAGGCCGGAGCCTACGACTGTCGGCTGGGGCGAGGCGGGGCCTCCCTTCGCGCTCACCTCCCCGCCAGGCCTGGAAAGTCGCCCTTCTCGTCCCATCCAGGAGAAGCGAGGCCGAGACGCTCCTCCGCCTCACTCGCCCGGGCCTCTCTGAGGACGAAGATGACTGAGGTGGTGGCGCCGCCGTCACGTCACCTTTGACGTTAAGCGATTGTGGGGTCACCGCCGGGGAGCGCAGAAAGGCCGCTTCCCGTCAGCTCCGCGGGAACGAAGGAGCGGGTGAACCGCCCCTTCTTCCGTTTTCCAAGCAGGCCCCGACGCCCAGGACTCGCCCGCGTGCCTCACTCACCGGAGGAGGGAAATGAGCCACAGAGACGCTGAGGGAAGAATCGGGGTTCGCTGCCTCTCCTCGGCCTCGCCGCCTCAGCTGAGAGCGGCGGCCATCGCCGCCATTTTCTCCTCCTCGGGGCTCGCTCTCGGCAGCGCCGGGCGGGGAGACTTGTTGCTCCGCCCGCGCTGAGGCGACTGCTGGACCCGTTGCCAAAATGGCCGCCGTCCGATGAAACGGCCAGCGATCGCAGGCGCCACCGAGAAAGGTGGCCGCTCTCTCCCTCGACCCCACTGGCACTTGGGAGGACTGGCTCGCCGCGAACCATAGAGATGCACTTCTTTCTTTAGGGGAAAAGGGAAGGCGCGGCCGAGATGATTAAAAAAAAAAAAAACGCGTGCTCCGCAGAGTGGCGAGGCGCCCCTTGTGGTTGGAGAAGGAAGCGCTTACCGGCTCCTTTAGATGTGCATTGTAAGAAGAGCCGTGTGCTTGAATCAAATCCTTCCTCTAAATCTAAAACATAAAAGCTCTGGAGATTCTCAGTTATCCAGGTCATGGTTATGCCACCAGACTTGAAATTTTAGACCTAGACAACCTAGAACTACTCCGATTCAGTTCGATCTAAGTATAGTACATAAAATTATATATTGCAATGTCCTACCTATCAATGAATACTTCAGCTTCAACCAAAACAATACAAGAGCACAAAAGAGATACAAACTAAAGATAAACCGCACCAAACTTGATTGCAGGAAATATGACTTCAGCAACAGGAAATAGGATTCCAGCAAATGTCTGGAATACTCTGCCTGACTCTGTGGTTTCTTCCGCAAACCCCCAAATCTTCAACATTAGACTGTCCACGATTGACCTCACCCCTTTCCTAAGAGATCTGTAGGGGGCGTGCATAAGCGCACCAAAACGTGCCTACTGTCTCTGTCCTATTGTTTCTTTTCTTATTCGTATCCATTCGTATACATTTCCAAAGGAAAAATTGCCATCCGTAAGGCTGAAACCCACAAAATATAAAAGAGAGTAAGGCCAGGCAAGTTATCAAAACACCTGCTCGATACTCTGAATATCCAAGGCTGAGAAATGGGCAGCAAAATATACTTTTTATCATGCCAGGGCTGGAGAATCAATCAATCAGGTTGTCAATCCTGAAGTTGGCCTGACTGAAGGCATTTTGTCCGCTTCAGTGTTGTCATGCTGGAGCTGAGGGTCGGGGGGTGGGATTTGAGATAGAGGGGACTTTGTAGCCAAAACAAAATACTTTCTCTTGAGAATCAAGGACATTCTCAGACCTGGGCAGAGGAAGGCGGTGTGATGTCAACAGGCAACCAGACAGCGGCATGATTGAACGATGTGACTGACTGTTTTGAGAAAGTAGAAAATCTTTTACTTTTCATAAGATGAAAACCACGGGAGTTTTCAGAGTTGGTTTTCACCAGATATGTGCCAATATGGTATTTCCAATAAAAGTAATCTTTGAGGGTTTCAGTTGCCTCAGAATCTTGGTTGCTATGGATTTATTACTTGGAACCCTCACGCAGGGTTTAACATTCTGTAGCTTGATTCTTGATTTTGCAATAACTGACCTTTTTTCTTTGAAGAACTTCTGAAACTAAGCCAAAGCAACACCTGAACTCACTAGCATGTCTTTGCATTCCTAGAGAGAGAGAGAGAGAGAGAGAGAGAGAGAGAGAGAGAGAGAGATTTAGCGCAGGGTAGAACCCAATGAAAAGACAGCAATTTATATCCGTTTCTAACATTTTGGAGCACTTTCTGCACATAGTTTATTGGATTTAATATAGGTAGCCCTCGAATTATGACAACTAAGCCCAACATTTAGGTTGTGAAGTTAAACACTGATTAAGTGAGTTCATTGCCCCATTTTACAACTTTTCTTGCCACGATTGTTCAGTGATTCATTGCATTTCTTAAGCTGGTAACATGGTTGTTAAGTGAATCTGTGCTTTCCCATTGACTTAGCTTGTCAGGTCGCAAAAGGGGATCACATGACCCCAGGACACTGCAACTGTCATAAATATGAACCAGTTGCCCAAGCATTGAATTTTGATCATGTGACACACACCCCAGAGATGCTACAATGTCATAAGTGTGAAAAACGGCCAGAAGTCCCTTTTTTCAGCGCTGTTGTAACTTTGAACGGTCATTAAATGAACTGTTGTAAGTTGAGGACTATCCTTAGAGGCAATCCTTAATTGGGACCCAGAATTTCTGTTGTTATGCAAGATGGCTGTTAACTTGCACCTAATATTATGGCCTTTTTTGCCATGATGATTAACTGAATCAATCCAGCTTTTAAGTGAATCACTGCAGGAGACTAAAAGATCTGACCTTCACTGGGTGACTCTGGGATGGGAGTTTGAGAGTCACACAGTGAGAAAAGGTTGAAGCTACATGGAGATTCCTCCCCTCCTCTTTATAAAAGAAATTCAATAAACAGCAGTTAAAAAAAACCAAGCAGACCGCCTCAGAATTAGCTCTGAATGTTAGACTTTTTCTTAATATGAAGGGGAAATCAAAATATGTCACTAAACTCCTTGTAATAAGAATGATCTTCTACATTGCCATTACAGGAGGAATCCAAGCCACATGGACTTTGAAGTAGGCTGATTAATAGTCATCAACCATTTGGTGTTAAGGATCATTTAATATAGGTTTCTGATTTAGGAAGGAATGGTAAACTAAATAATTCCGCTTATATTCGCAGCCTACTGTTGAAGATGCTTTAACAATACTGGTAAAAGTAGAGATTCAGTACCATCTGGGGTGTGTCAAATTTTTCAACTTTCAATTTCCAAACATTAGGAGTGACATGCCTTGGGGACTATAAAGATATCTTAGTTGCTTTAATGTAATGTACATAACTTAATTACATAAATATTACTTTTTAACATTTGCTTTGTTTCATTTGATTCTGGCAACCACCTTAGTCAGATTATTTTCTAACATTTAAAATTCAATGAGCATTTTTCATTCTGGTAGTTAAAAAGATGTTACAAATAGCTCTTGTGGGAAGTCCAAAAGGACAATGCCAGAAACCTCACAGCACCAGAAATCTCAGAAATCAGTGCCAAGAAAACTCAGGTCAGCCTTTTCTTTAAGAAAATGGGCGTTGGTTCTTACCTGATACGCCTCTTCTCGTGGAACTGTGTAGAGCATCCAGAGAGTGGGAGGTGCTCCAGTCTTCACTTCTCACAGGCTGAGCTGAAATTGAGGAACGCCCTCCTCCTCCACGTGACTCCTCCATGCGTTCCCCCAGTTTTAACGAAGACGAGAGGACAAGAACAACCCTCTAATCTTAAGTATTATACAACTTGAACTACAACTCTAGAAATCATTGGCCGAAACAGGTTTTCCCCCTTACAGATGGACCAATTAGGGTGGGGCTGGATGCTCTACGCAGTTCCACGAGAAGAGGCGTATCAAGTAAGAACCAACGCCCATTCTCTGTAGAACTGCTGCGAGCATCCAGAGAGTGGGACATACCAAAGCAAGTCTGTTCTACGGGTGGGAGTCTGTCTGGATTGGAACTTCCCCAGGATCTCTCACCACTTGCTGCAAAACTCGCCTGCCAAAAGATGCTTCAGCTGAGGCGTAAACATCAATCTTATAATGTCTTATAAAAGGAGATGGGGAAGCCCAAGTGGCCGCCTGGCAAATATCAAGAATAGACGCCTGAGTAGCCCAGGCTGCCGAAGTAGCTGCACTTCTGGTGGAGTGAGCGGTAACCCCACTGGGAACTGGAATAACTTGAATTAAATAGGCCTTGGATATGGTAGCCCTAATCCATCTGCCTACCGTGGATGGAGAAACCTTACAGCCTAGCGTCTTTGGCTGAAAGGACAAAAATAGAGACTCTGTCTTTCTGATGGACCGCGTACGAGAAATGTAAATACGCAACATCAAGGGTGTGCCACTGCCTCTCTTGCTCGCGCAGAGGCTTCGGACAGAAATTAGGCAGGACCAACTCCTGTGCCCTGTGGAATGGTGAATTGATCTTTGGCATAAATTCTGGGTCTGGTCTCAGAACCACCCGATCGGAATGAAAAATACACAGGTCTTTTCTCACGGATAGAGCTGCAATTTCAGATATCCTTCTAGCCGAAGTAATAGCCACCAGAAATACTGTTTTAAATGTAAGAAATTGAAGTGATGTCTCTCTGAGAGGCTCAAAGGGAGATCTAGTCAAGGCCAGGAGAACTTTATTAAGGTCCCATGTCGGGTACCTGTGCATTACTGACGGGCGCAAATTAGAAGCCCCTTTAAGAAAAGCTTTGATTCGAGCATGGTGGGAAAGGGGACCGAAAGGACCGCCAGCAACCACCGTTGAGAGCACTGCTACCTGCCTCCTTAAGGTGTTAGGTGATAAACCTCCATCTAGGCCATCTTGTAAAAAGGCCAGGATCTGTGCAACTGAAGGAGAGCGTGGATCGATGAATGATTTGTGGCACCAGTTACAGAAACTTTTCCAGGTCGCATCATAAATGCGAGTGGTAGGAGAAGGCGGAGCTTCGTTTCGGCGATACAGCTGCAATCTTGGGGATCTGAGATCGCAGCCAATATTTTCGCCCCTCGTCGGTCCCAACGGACCTAAACCGTCCGGTAGAGATGGGGATTGAGAAAGGTACTGTTCCAGGATCCCAGAGATATCGCAAAATCTCTGGTTTGATCTGGGAGAAGCCCTTTTGCTGGCAGCGGAGAGGCAGCCCCCATAGCTGCTGAAGTCGGGACAGCTCCGGAAAGAAAGTGGCTGGAAAGAAGTGTGTCGGCTGGGTGAGAAATTCCTTTTGTGTTGTAAATTCGCTGAGGTTTGAAAGGGCATCCTGAACAAAGAAGAAACCTGTGAGCCTTTTTATTTTTTTGACCAAAACTGTTTGAGCGGCGTTTTTTAAAGTGATGTCAAATTGAGGCTTGGATTTTTTTTCCTTTTCCTTACTTTTTTTGGGGGGGGACTTAAGTGTGACTTTGTAGGTAACCGGATTGAATTTTCTCTTATATATATTTTTATGCTCCTTTTGATTTTTTAATTTTCTCTAGGAAAGAGGCTCCTTTTAGCTATTTTCTTTTTCTTTTTTTTTGTATACATTATTCATTTTTTCTGGCTGGGGGGGAAGAGCATTAAGAAACATTGCAACACTGCCAACTAGAGGCTTGAAAATACTTTATTTGAAGTGGAAAGAATTGCAAGAAGACTCCTTCTCAAGGACATTTCAACGTGATAAGATAGAGGGAGATCACAGCAAAGTATTATTACAGGTGTTTTCCTGGACTCTTATCAATATTTGAACACTTGAGGCTTAGCTTTGAAGCTGCTGGAGAAGAGAGTCATAATAAGAGCCTTGGATAAATAAATAAAGTGCAGTGTGCTCTCTTATATATATATACATACCCCATTCGCCAGCCTTTTTGTAAATTTCAATTCTAGTAATATTCTTATTTTTGCCTTTTATTTTAAAGGGAAAGTCTCAGAGTTTTTTCTTTATTTTTCTTTTTTTCTCTTTATTTTTATTGGGACTTCTTTGCTTTTTCTATCCATGTTTTTGGACCACTTTGTTTTTCTTTTTTGATTATTGAGATTAAGGTGTGAAGAACCTGAAGGAATTTCTTTTGTTTTTTATTTGCTCTTAATCAATAATATCATTTTGGGGTTTGTTTGTTTTTTTCCTTTCTATTTTTCCTTTTTTATGGTGGACTACTTTGTAATTGGATTAGGGTCAAGAAGAACCTGAAGATTTTTCTTCTTTCTTTTTTCCTTTTTCTTCTTTGGTTTTGGGTCTTTTACTATTGGATTCTTCCATTTTGGATTATAATTGACTATTCTACCAGTTGGATTAAAAGTCAAAAAGAATTTGAAGCTTTGGAGGCATTAAAATGAGCAGGAAACCAATACCAGTTGGCATTTCTACTTCTACCTCTGCTTCCCCACCAGCTGGAGGACAACGTTTAATTCAGACAATGTTGAAGCAAAATAAAGAACAAGAAATAGTAACTTTACAGATGATTATGCAAGGAATCCAAGATCTCAAGATAAAATCAGACATCATTGAACAAAGAATAGAGAAGACTGATGAAAAAGTGGAAAATATTAAACAAATGATGGGGCAGTATGAGGAGAGATTCAAAAAAATTGAGGAAGAAGGAAAACAAAGAGAGGAGAAGATTGGAAATATTGACAGTAGATTAACAGTGGTTGAACAAGAAAAAAATGGGATGTTGAGGTGGGAGATGGAAAGGTCAGAATTTTATCTCAGATTTCAAAATATAGAAGAGGAAAAAGGAGAAAATTTGGCTGCGATAATGATAGAAATTTTGGCAGATGCTTTGGAAATTACAGAGGAAAAGATGGTGGATGGAGTAGATGAGGTATATCGAGTTTATACAAGATATGCGATGAGAAATAAATTACCAAAGGAAGTCCATATTAGATTTACCAAAAAATCCATCAAAACACAAATATTACAAGTGGTAAGACAGAAAACATTGAAATACAAAGGTAAAGAGATTGTGGTTTTAAAACAAATACCCAGAAGAGTGAGAGAGATGAGAAGAGAATATCGATTTCTGACCAAAATGCTTCTGGAAAACGAAGTGAATTATAGATGGCTGATTCCAGAAGGATTAATGTTTACGTGGCAAGAGCAGAGACATAGAATTGATTCAATTGAGAAAGCAGAACTTTTCCATGCAGAATTTTTTGGAAAAAGAAGAGAGGAGGCAGAGAAAGAGGTCTCATTAATTGAGTTTCAAGAGGAACAACTGGAGACTGAAAAAGAGAAAGGAGCTGTAGGTGGACAGGTGGACAGTAAAGAACAGCGTGAAGTGAGATCCACAAGAGCTGTTAGATCTAAATATAAAGCATAATCATGGAAGGAAGAAAACTGATTACAATGAACATAAATGGACTTAATTCAGCTGTTAAAAGAAGGAAAACTTTTCATAAATTAGAGAAATTAAAATTTGATATAATTTGTCTATAAGAAGTTCATATTAAAAAACAACATGAACAATTGTTAGTACAGCCAAAATTGGGGAAAATATTTACTTCTTTGACTCAATGTAAGAAAAGAGGAGTGGTTCTATACATTAAAGAGGCTATCCTAGCAAAACTGATCTACAATGATGAACATGGAAGAGTATTAATGGTGGAAATAATGGACAATAATATAAAAATACTCTTGATTGCAATTTATGATCCGAATGAAAAACAAGAAGAGTTTTATAAAAAGCTACACATGAAAATAACTGGACTGGACTATGTGAATATAATTATGATGGGAGACTTTAATGGAATTGTGGACAATAAATTGGACTATATAGCAACAACAACCAAGCAAAATAGAAAGGCTCTCCCTAAATCTTTTTTTAAAATGACAGACGAACTATCTTTAAAAGATATTTGGAGAGAAAGAAATGTTAAAGCTAAACAATATACTTTTTATTCAAATAGACATTTATCATGGTCCAGATTAGATATGATTTGGATATCAACAGAATTAATATCCAATATTCAAGAAACAAATATTGAAACAAGTACTTGGGCAGATCATAGCCCAATGACAATTAAATGGAAGGGACAAAAAAAAATCGAGATGGACATTAAATAATACTATTTTAAAGGAGAAAGATTTTATACAATGGATGGAGAAGGAATTGGCTTTTTTTTTCAGAGAAAATAAAAAAGAAGATACTTCAACGCAGAATGTTTGGGATGCAATGAAGGCATATGCTAGAGGTCTGATAATAGATTATACAAGAAAAAAGAATATTAGGAAAAGGCAAGCTTCTAAGGCCTTGGAAGATGAGTATAAAAGACTTGAAAAAGAATTACAGAAAATGCCACAGAAAAAAGATATTAAATTGAAGCTGGATGTAATTAAACATAAAATGGAATTAATAGAGAAAGAAGAATTGGCACAGAAAATCAGAAATTCTAAACAGAATTACTTCGAAGATGCGAATAAACCAGGTAGATGGCTAGCATATAAATTGAGAAAGGAGAAGGAATCAAGAAAAATATTGAAGTTAATAGATGATCAAGGCCAAGTTTGTTATGGTAATAAGGAGAAAAAGGAAATTATTCGAGATTTTTATGGGCAACTATATAAACAAGAGAATATTGATGAGGAAAAAGTCAAACAATATTTACAGAATGCTAATTTACCGAAGATACCTAAAGAGACTGAAGAAATGTTAGAAAGCAATATAACAATGATGGAATTAAAGGAAGCATTTAAGAGACAAAACAATGGGAAAGCACCGGGTCCAGATGGGTTTCTGGCAGAATTTTATAAAACATTTCAGGAATCATTGAGTATCCCATTGTTAGAAGTCATGAATGAAGTTATGTTAAAGAAGATGATACCCAAAACATGGTCAGAGGCTTATATCACACTTGTTCCAAAAGAAGAGACTGACCCACTGCAAATTAAGAACTATAGACCCATCTCCTTATTGAATGCAGACTATAAAATCTTTGCTTCAATTTTAGCAGAAAGACTTAAAAAATATTTAAATAATTTTATTCACCCAGATCAAAATGGATTTCTGCCAAAGAGACAAATCAGAGACAATATGAGAGTAATCTTGGATACTTTGGAATACTATGAGGCTCATCCTGAAAAGCAAATGGCTTTGATATTTTTAGATGCTCAAAAGGCATTTGACAACGTGAACTGGAGATTTATGTTATTACTATTGGAACAGATGGGTTTTGCTAAAAAATTTATTCAAGCAATCGAAGCCATATATAATAAACAGACACAAAGGTAATGATGGAGGGGGAACTTACAGATTTTATTAATATAAGAAAAGGCACAAGACAAGGGTGTCCCCTATCTCCTTTGCTATTTGTGTTGACCTTGGAAGTGTTGAATAGAAATATTAGGGATGATAAAAGGAATTAAAATTAAGAAGGAAGAATTTAAACTACAAGCTTTTGCTGATGATTTAGCTTTTATTCTGGAAGACCCGTTAGAAACAGCTCCAAGGTTATTGGAAAAGATAGAGACATATGGTGAGATGGCTGGTTTGAAAATAAATAAAGATAAAACAAAGATTTTGACAAAGAACATGCTATTGAGATAAAGAGAAGAACTGGCAGATCTTTTGAAAATCCAAACTACAAATAAGGTTAAGTATCTGGGGATATATTTGACAGCAAGATGTAGCACATTAAAAGAGAATAATTATATTAAACTCAAACAACATAGCTACAGATTTGAAGAAGTGGGAAAACTTGCAATTGTCATTAATAGGGAGAATTTCAACAATCAAGATGAATATTCTACCTAGAATTTTATTTTTGTTCCAAACAATACCAATTAGGCTTGGAAAAGACTATTTTGAAGATTTAAATAAAATCATGTTGAAGTTTATATGGCAAGGTAAAAAAGCAAGAATAAAGCTAAAGCTTTTGCAAGACGCTAGAATTAGAGGAGGTTTTGGCCTGCCTAATTGGGAATTGTATTATCAAGCTGCAAATTTGATGTGGGTTAAAGAATGGATAACATTAAGAAAGCATAGATTGTTGACATTAGAAGGGCATGATTTGCTGTTGGGCTGGCATGCTTTTTTATGGTATAAATGAACTAAACACAGGGTTATTTTAGAAGACATTATATGTGGGAGTCTTTGTGGTTAAACTGGGAGAAGATAAAAAGACAATGTTATTTGAAAATTCCCGTTTGGTTATCGACTATTGAAGCATTTTCCTATCCTATAATTTATAAGAAGGAACAAACAGTTATATATGGGGAACTCTTGGATGAAAAGGGTGAACTTAAAACGATCCAAAACTTAGAGGAACAAGGTATAAGGATGAATTGGTTTTCATATGCGCAAATACATTCAAGGTATGATGAAGATTCTAAAACGGAGGGATTCTATGATAAGCAGACTGATTTAGATAAGATCTTGATGGGTACTGATGAGAAGGTGATTAAAAATTATATGGTTATTTACTGGGAATGAAATTAGAGGAAGAACAAGTCAAAGAAACTATGATTGTTTGGGGGAAGAATTTTGGATATGGGATTGATTTAGAGAAATGGCAGAAATTGTGGTCTCAAAATTATAAAATGACAATGTCAACAGCATATAAAGAAAACTTGTATAAGATGTTTTACAGGTAGCACTTTCCCCCGACAAGAATAGCAAGAATGTTTAAGAACAAATCTGAAAAATGCTGGAAATGTCATCAGATACCCAGCTTGTATTACCATATGTGGTGGACTTGTGAGGATGCTAGAAAATATTGGACTATAATTCGCATGTGGTTGGAAAAAATGACAAAGAAACACATAGACTTGAAACCAGAGATCTTCTTATTGGGAATTTTACCTGATACATATTGTAAAGATTTGAAGTACCTGATTGTAAATGTATTAACAGCGGCTAGGATTGTATTTGCTAAAAACTGGAAGAATGAGAAAATACCATTACAGGAAGAAATTATTAAGAAAATATTGGAATGTGCTGAGATGAGTAGATTGACATTTGAAATTAGAGAGCAAGAGGATAAATAATTTTATGAAATTTGGGATCTTTTTTATCAATGGCTAGATGATAAAATACGATAATAGAATATTGAGAATGCTAGACAGTAAGGAATATCTTTATTTTGCTATTATTTTGTTATCTTTATTTTGCTATTTTGCTATTATTTTGTTATTTGACATTATATTTATAAAGGGCTTTTTAGGATTGATTTGATATGATTATATGATTTGTTATAGAGTAAATTGGTTTAAAGTATTGTTAGCTCATAAAGCATGAATGATTAAAAATATAATCAAAAACTTCTTTTTTTAGTGATATTAGGATATATAAGTTTGGATTGACAATATGAGTTGTTATGTAACATAATTGTAATTGAGACTACAGAATGAATGCACAAAAATGATGAACCAACTGACACACTGGATGTACATATGAGAGTTGATGTTTTTATGTTTTGTTTGTCTTGTTTGTTTGTAGAAAATTAATAAAATCTTTTTCAAAAAAAAAAAAATGCGAGTGGTAGAAGGCCTTCTAGCCGCCAAAATGGTGTTAATGACCTGGGCTGATAAGCCTTCCTCAATCATCCTTTCTCGCTCAACCTCCAAACAGCCAACTGTAGCCACTGTGGCTCTGGATGAAGCAGTGGGCCTTGCGACAGCGAAATCTGATCCAACGGAATCCTCCACGGCGGAGATACTGACAGATTGCAGAGGTCCGCAAACCACGGCCTCCTGGGCCAATATGGTGCCACCATGAGGATTTCTGCTTTCTCGGCTATCAATTTTCGAATCACCCTGGGGATCAGTGGAAGCGGAGAGAAGGCGTACAGTAGCCCGGGAGGTCATGGGCAACGCAAGGCATCGCGATTCTCTGCTCCGCTGGAGGGATAACGGGAGAAGAACCTTGGTGTTTGCGCGTTGAGCGGAGATGCAAAAAGGTCTACTAGGGGCTGACCGAACCTGGCTGCTGCTTCTCTGAACAGGTGTGGGTGCAGACGCCACTCTGCCTGATCCAGTGTTGCCCTGCTGAGCCAGTCCGCTTGGACATTGGAGGCTCCGGAGATGTGCTCCGCTCTGATGGATGAAAGATGCACCTCTGCCCATCGACACAGTCGCTCGGCCTCTCTCATGAGAAGGATGGAATGGGTGCCCCCTTGCCGATTGATGTGGGCCTTGGTTGTAGTATTGTCCGTTAGGACCAGGACATGGCGCCCCCTCAGTCGATGAAAGAATGTTCGCAGGGCCAGGTACACTGCGCGAAGCTCCAACCAGTTGATGCTCCGACTTCGCTCCACATGAGTCCAAACTCCCTGTGCCGAGAGAGACTGCAGGTGGGCCCCCCATCCGGAAAGACTTGCGTCTGTCGTGAGAACAACCCTTTGAGGCTCTTTGAATAGCTGTCCTCTGTTGACAGATGGTCGCATCCACCACAGGAGGGAGGCGAGAACTTTCGGCGGGACCTCCGCTATAAACATTGACGTGCTCCTTCCTGAACGCTGATACGGCAGGAGGAACCATTGCAAAGATCTGGAATGCAAGCGAGCCCATGGAATAATGGAAATACAAGAAACTAGCTTCCTGAGCAGCTTGGATAAATCGAGCAACGATGCTTTCCCGGTCCGCCGGATATCCCTGATAGTGGTGCGGATACTAATAAGTCTCTCCTGAGAGAGAAAAACCCTTCCTTCAACAGAGTCAATCATAGCCCCTAGATGGGATATACGAGTGGAGGGGGTAAGCTGACTCTTCTCCCAGTTCACTAAGAATCCGTGGGACTGAAGTACCGAGAGGGTAGCGCTAGTATCGCTCTTGGCCTGATGTTGGGAAGGGGATACAACCAGGATATTGTCAAGGTAACAGTGGATCCGGATGGGAATTTGTCTAAGGTGAGCTGCAAGAGCTGCCAACACCTTAGTGAAAGATCTCGGAGCTGAGGCTAGATCAAAGGGGAGGGCTACATACTGGAAATGCTGATTATTATAACAAAATCTGAGGTATTTGGAATACGAGGAATGAATGGGAATATGGAGATAAGCCTCAGAAAGGTCAATTGACGTAAGCCAGTCCCCTTCTCTGATGCCCTGTAAAATAGACTGCAGAGTCTGCATTTTGAACTTATGGCGCATGATAAAATGATTTAACCTCTTAAGATCTAAAATGGGTCTCCATCCCCCGGAATGTTTAGGCACCAAGAATAAAAGGGAATAGAAACCCCTTCCCTGTTGGGAGGGGGGTACAGGTTGAATAGCCCTAATATCAGATAGATGTTTGATGGCGGAGGCCATAAGAGCCCGCTTAGCAGGATTCCTAGAGATGGGTGAAACCCTGAAATGCTCCGGGGGGGGGGAGTGAGAAACTGCAGGGTCAAACCAAAGCGCACTGAATTTCTAACCCAAGTGTTTGAGATGGATTCCTCCCACTTGTTGGCAAAATGACTGAGGCGGCCGCCTATGGTAGGAGAACCTGCAATGCTACCTGGGCCGGCAGGCCGGCCTTCTCCCGGAACCCCTAAAGTGCCTTCTCTAGCTGCCCCCTCTCCTGCTTCTGTCTCCCGAGTCACCCCGGTCCTGGTAAGACGACCGGAATGAGGGGGAGCCCTGAAATCTAGGAGTGAATGATGACTGGAAAGGGGGACGAAAGGAGCCCCTCCGAAAGGACTGGGAACTCTTGGCTTCCTGCCTACGAAAAAGTGAAGGCAGAAACTTTTTCTTATTTCGAGTTTCAAGAAGCAATGGCTCCAGAGAGGGCCCGAATAATTTTCCTTTTGCTATGGGGGCTGAAGCCAACTTAGACTTATTTTTAATATCAGCCTGCCAGTGTCGAAGCCAAAGCAATCGTCTGGCAGATACATGGGAAGATATAGCCCGGGATGAGAACTTAACCGAATGAAAGGTGGCGTCAGCTGCAAATTCTGCCGCCGCCGTGATCTTTGCGATATCTTGATGGGCTCTGGTGTCAGCTGGGGGAATGTGTTGCTTCAGCTGCCTGAGCCACCTGATGGAGGACCGAATGAAGAAGGAAGCGGCCGTGGCCGACCGGATAGCCCAAGCATCAGCGGTGTGAGCCCGCCGGAGCGCCATCTCCGCTCGCCTATCCTCCGGCTTCAGTGCCTCCAGCGCATCGGTAGGATTGGAAGAGGAGGCAAGTCTTACAATCGGATCATCTACTTCTTGGGTGTCTAACATAGCGGAGAAATCCGGATCCAGGGTAAACAACCTCTTGTCCTGACTAGAAGGGGCCGGACCCACCGAGGCCAACTGCTTTGCCACCAGATCCGAGAAGATTGGGGGGGGCAGAATAATGTCCGCTGCCACCGCCGGCTGTCTGAACATAAGGTCATCAGGACCTTCTGAACTCGATGGAGGGGGTTCAGAGGGAGGCTGAGAGGCCAGACCTGAAACGTTCTTTGCCTTAAATAGCAAGGACTTAAATAAATGGGGTTTAAAAAGACCCACAACAGCAGGTTGTTTGGGGGAAAGACCCTCATCTTCCGACATTTTTTCCTCCATTAGATCTGCCTCCAGAAAAGGTTCAGAATACTGCAAGGAACCTCTATCAGAACTTTCGTACTCTCTGAACGGTTCAAGGCCCACTCCCTCTTCTTCTTGGGTATCCTCCCCCTCTGGGAATGGGGCATCCATGTGAGGAGGTACCTGACCATGTTGAGACGCTGGTGCAGAAAGAGATCTTCCGGATAAGGATTCAGCCTCGGGAGTCCTCCCTCGGGAGTCCGGTCTAGACAGCTGCTGCATTCCTTCGGCTATGCCTTGACGGATGGCAGACTGCATCCATTCCCTGATGTCCTCAGGTATAATGTTTGGAGTAGGATCTTCAGAACGTAGGCCTGCAGAGGTCGGCATAAAGGTCGCCTCTGGTACACGGGAGGGCTGGCGGCCTCGGATGGAAGTACTACCCCCAGAGAAAGAGGATTGGCTTGGCGGGGGGGGGGGGTAGAAGGAAAGGCAGGTGTTATAGAGTGTGACTCTTTAGCCCGCTTGCTAAACTCCCTTTCTAGGGCCTTATGACGCCGTAAGGCATCTCTTTGAGAAGCACTGGAAGAATCCTTGTCCCTTTTGCGAAGGTAGCGCGTCTTAGATTTGGCCTTCAGAGAAGAGCCAGTAGGATTAGCCTCTGCCATAATATTGAAAAGGAAAATGGCAGTTGGCACGCCTAGGAGTTCGGCCTACTTACGTAAACTGGTTTTCCTAAAATTGGGTCACGTCCCCCTTTTTGAAAGAAATTTTATTCTGGAACAGAGATTAATTGAACTAACTATTTATCTATTCAAAGATCTCCTTTCTTTTCTTTTCTTTTTTTTTTGAACTCTATGCAATAAAAGACAGTAAAAATTCTATCAAGTTTAAATAAAAGCCTGAATATATACACTAGCAATTATATAAAAATGAGGGTCGGGTTCAAGTAAGGAAAACCAAAATAGACCCAAGAAGGTACAGCAAAATACCTAAATTCCAAATAGACCAAATGAACGCTGAGGCCAAGCAAATATATAAAAAGGCAAGACAAAAAAAAGGGGCCTCTGTAGGCAGCCCCCCAACAACAATGGGGAGTACGTGCCTGCGCCTCTGAACTAGCTGCGGGCCAAGGAAGAAAGCCAACAATATCAAATCTAAGAGAGACAACAGGGCACGGGGCCACAGTGCCCTCTCGGTAAAATCAGAAGCTCCATGCGGCCTGACGGTCCCGCTAAGGGCCTACAAAGGCCTCGCAGCTCACTCTTAATTCCAAAAAAAAAATAAAGGCCTTACTTGATCAGAAAACAAAATGGCGCCGGCCACGAGGCGCACCCAAAATGGCCACCCAGCTCAGAGCGCACAGCTCAGAAGCATACCAGCCCACCGCAACTTCAAGCAAGAGAAGAAAGGAGCTGGGAGAGGAAGCGCTGCCTCCTCTGAGGCGTTCTAGGGAGGGAGACGCAATTGCGCATTTAAAAATATAGCGCAGGGCCAAGCAGCTGAGCCCAGCGCGCTTGGAACGGCAGAGGATAGATGAGGAGGGGTGGGGAGGGCGAAAGGCTCCAAACCCCTTACTTCCCTCCTGGGAGCGAAATCGCTCCGCACATTAAATTTTGGGACCGCACTACACTTGCAGGGAGAGGAAAAGGGAAATCAAACCTGAATCAATTATCAACGACACCTGAAACGGCCAAGGAACGGAGAAAGCTGCCTGTCTTCTCGAAGGCTGAGCTAAAACTGGGGGAACGCATGGAGGAGTCACGTGAGGAAGAGGGCGTTCCTCAATTTCAGCTCAGCCTGTGAGAAGTGAAGACTGGAGCACCTCCCACTCTCTGGATGCTCGCAGCAGTTCTACGGAGAACCAAGAATCACCAGCTGAAGGAAAAAAACTCAGAGTAACATGTTAAAGGCTGTTACAAAGGTAACAAAAGCTGATCACAGACATACTTAAGTAGAGCCATTAAGATAAGGGGAATCAGCCTAAAAATAAACTCTCCGAGATAAGCAGAAACTCCCTTTTTCTTGCCCCGTGACAAGCATCAGGGCAGGAAGGAAAAACTCAGAGCAATCACTAACCAGGACAAAGCCATTAAGCCATTGTAGAAAATTAGCACCCACCCCTCTCCTAGAAGAATGGAATATTCTAGGAAATATTAAAAAGGCAGAATATTATACCTCCATGGATGAGAAAAGGAGAAACATGCTCTTGGAAAGCAGCTCCCATCTTTGTTAATAGCCCCAGAAAAACTGAGCCATCTTATGTACAAGTCAAAAGACATCTACAATACAAAAGACGTTCAGCTCTAGGGTGATAGAAATTGCCCAAAGCCCCTTCATTATATCACCCAACAAGACTCAACCAAACCTGGGACTCAAGACAACCTACAAAGTTATCCCTGCATGGCTCCATGGGAGTCTGACAACCAATCAGGATACATTTCTTGCCACAGAAACAGGAAGCAAGTTCAAAGCCCAACAGAGGGTATAAATCTCTCTCCCTCTCTCACCCATGTGCTCCATTTTTCCCAGGACTTCAAACCCCATGTGGTCCAGTCCACCATTAAACAATCCTCCCAAGCAGTCTCCATGTTTCCAGTGTCTTTTTTCCCACTTGGAACTGAACCCAGATGGACATTTCTTTCAACACTCTGATGACAGTTTCAAGCACCAGATACAAGTAATCCTTGATTTAGAACCACAGTTGCACCGCATATTTCTGTTGCTAAGTGAGACATTTGCTAAGTGAGTTTTGCCCCATTTTATGACCTTACTTGCCACAATTGTTAAGTGAATCATCGCAGTTGTTACGTTACTAACACAGTTGTAAAGTGTACCTGGCTCCCCCATTGACTTCACAAAAGGGGATCACATGGCCCTGGGATACTGTGTTGGAAGAATTATCCTTCTGGGTTCAGTTCCAAGTGAGGAAAAAGACACTGGAAACATGGAGGCTGTTCGGAAGGTCTAATGGTGGACAGGACCACGTGGCCTGGAGCCCCAGAGTGAAAGGGAAGGAAGATCACATGCTTCAAGGCAAAGGAAGAGATCAAGAAAGGGCTGAGGTGCTGAAAGTGCCTGGGTTTTATAACCTTTGTTGGGATTTGAATTGGAGCTTGTATTCTGATTGGTTGTCAGACTCCCATGGGGCCATGCAGGGGCAACTCTGTAGGCTGTCCTGAGTTCCAGGCTTGGTTGAGCCTTGCTGGATAATGATGCACTGAAAGGGCTTTGGGCAATTGCTATAGTTTTACCTTGAGATCTTTGTTATGTAAAGTATTCTGGCCCAGGCCTTAATGGCCCACCCATTAACAAAGGTGGGGGTCAGCTTCTACTTCTGAGGTGAGTTTCTGCTTCTGAGTTTCTACTCTTTTTAGGGAAAATATTCTGCCTTTTTAATATTTCCTAGGCTATTTCAATTTTCTAGGAGAGGAGTGGATGCTAACTTCCTACAACTGCAACCATCATAAATATGAGCCAGTTACCAACTGTCTGAATTTTGATCACATGACCATGGGGATGGCTGCAGTGGTCAGTGGTGTGAGAAATAGTCATAAATCACTTTTTTCAGTGATGTAACTTTGAATAGTCACTAAATGAACTGTAGCAAATCAAGGACTACCTGTATTTCTTTGCTATAATTCCGTTTTCTGCCACATGTGACAAAGAGTACTATGATTACTATTCAGTTGTCGTCTCCTTTGTTAACTTTGGGATTAGAGAGAAGGATTTTATTTGTTTAGATACTACAATGCCGGTTTGCCCAATATTGTTAAAAGTCAACAAAAAACATTAAACATCACTGATCAACTTGGAATACATCTTATGGATTATGAAATGAATTTGTTGTGTCTTTCCCACTGCTTTCAAATCATTCAAATTCAAATCATTAAAGGTCAGCAACCCAAACTAAATAAAACTTACTAAATAAAACTACAAACTAGAGCTACAAACTGGAACATGCAAAATAAACATTGTTTAGCTTCTCTTCAGATCCTATAAATCAGATCAGGAAACCCAGAGATTGTGAGTTCTAGTTCCATCTTAGGCACAAAACCAGTAGCTGGGTAACCTTGGGCCAATCCCTCTCTCTCAGCCCTGGTTACAATGCAACCACAAACCACTGCTTAAATCTTGCCAAGAAATACAAGGACTTGTCCAGGTAGTCACCAGAAGTCAATATTGATTTAAAGTGTACATATATACACATTCCCACACACCTTCTATCACATTTGGCCTGCAGACTTTCCAACACACACTAGAAGGCAGCAAATAACAGTACTCTCTAGGTAGATATTTTTATATCTCTTTGCTGCCATCTAGTGGTCCAGAGTTTTGCAATCCAGGTATGGGAAACTTAACCAAATTTGCTCAAGGTAACCCCAAAAATGCTTTTTCCCAAAGGCAACTGGACTTTCTGTGAGATTTTTTTTTTGTCTTGAAGACATTTTACTTCGCGTTGAAGAAGCACTTTCAGCTAGAATATGAAGAAGCTACTTGGATGAGAAGTGAAACATCTTCAAGAGAAAAAAAAAACCCACAGAAAGTCCAGTTGCCTTTGGGAAAAAGCACCTTAAGGATACAACCAGGGGTGGGCTGCTTTGGGTTCGCCTGGGTTCATAGCTTATGTTATGGCCGGTTTGGCGAACTGCCAAATCCCACCCTGGGCTGACCCCATCCTACCCTCCCAGGAGTCTCCACACAGCCCATTTTGGATGCAAGGTAAGTGCAGGGCCCACATGGAGGCTCAGGATGGACAAAAAATGGGCCTCCCGGAAGTTCCTCTGGAGCCCAGGGAAGGCTGTTTTCGCCCTCCCGGAGGCTCAAGGAAAGCCTCCAGGGTCCGGGGAGGGCGCCCACCCCACCATGGTGCAGGAGGCTGACTAGGGCATGCCCACCATGACCATGCCCACCCAGCAACCAGGCAGAGAACTGGTTGCTGAAATTTTTGAAGCCTACCCCTGGATATAACCATGACCTAGATGACAGAGAATCTCCATAGACATTTGCCCCAAATAGGCAAAACCTATTTTACTCGACGTTTTCTAGCACCATCTCCTAATCCAAGGTGAGAGCTACCCTAGGTGAGAGCTACCTTTAGCCCTTGAGGGATATGCAACTATTGAACTTCAGAATTAGTAGATAATGCCGGATTATTTTTAAAAATGTTTTATTTTATATTTCATTTACATGTAATAAAATTAAAACCAAGTTGGGCTTCCGGTTTTGCGTGGCTTCGGCGGCGATAGGAATTCGCGACTCTCCGCGATTCCTGTTGTGCCCCCGATCTAAATGGATCTGGGGGCAATGGCTGCCTTGTAGAGGCAGCCGAAGAGAGAGGGGATCCGGATAGAGGTTTGGGGGTATCGCAGACCCCCTCCTCAGCCGGGAAGAACCCCTTTTTCCCAAGGTGGTGGAGCGGCGGTCAGTAATGGCCGCCACAAAGAAGTCTGCAGCGGGGTAAGATTTGTGCTGGAGGAAGAGGGAAGAGCTGTGAAAGTTGCTTCTGACTGGGACAAAGCTAAGAGAGACTGCCCTGGAACTTGGAAGGCTGCTAAGGATACATTGTTCCCAGAAAGAGTTACAAGCGGCGAACATTCTAAAAGGGAAAGTTTTTTTTTTCTTTTCAGTCTCCTTCCTAACATGACAGCGATGGAATCATAAGAAAAATCCGAAAACCTGTGTTGGAGGTAATTCAATGTTGAAGGGATAAGGATTTCTGAATATTTAAAGGGGAAAAAAAAAGAATCTTTTTTGGTTATGAGTGGGAAGGGAGAGGGAAAAAAAATTGGAGCAACTTGAAAATAAGGAGAAGATTGTCTAAAACTCTAAAGAGTTAATTTTGAAGAGTTACTAAACATCAATGAGACTTCCAAAAGATATATTTTAAAGAGAACTTTGTGATCAAACTTTAACCCCAGAAAGAGAAAGTGAAAAAGGAGAAAGTATTTAAAAGAAACAGCTTGTTTGGACTGCTTGGTGACTTTGGAACTTCTGAGAATTATTTCTGATTAAAAGCACTTGGGTGGGTTGTTTGGAAAAACTTTTTCTCTACATAATGGTATCACTTGTGGATGGACTAAAACTTATTTACCAAAAATATGAAAATGAAAAGCAAGAAGGGAAAGATGTCCTTGGCACTCTTTTTCAATTTTTAGAAATGGCGGTTTGTACTTATGTAAAGTTGAATGAGCAACAGGATGATTGGGACAAAGAAGAAGCCATCCTTGAAGAACAAGTGACTTTGGTTGGGAAAGAAAAAAAGAAAGAGAAAAAGGAGAAGAAGACTTAAGACCTGGAAAAACAATCCAAAAAGAGAAGAATAAGGTGAAAAAGGGATACTATGTTAGAAAACAACAGAAAGGAGGAAAGCAGAATAAAAGGGGGGTGAAGAGACAAGGGGGTAAAGAGGACAAGGAGAAGAAGAAGCAAGGGAGAAAGGAAGGGATGAGAAGCCTTAATGGTGGGGAGCAAGATGCAAAGAGACAAAAGATTTTTAGAGATAATGGATAATTTTTTATTGAAAAAGGGATTCTAGAAAGGTACATAAGATTGTATTTCTATATCTGTATTTAGAAATAACCATAGAAGATTGGAAATAATATGCAATTTAAAATGTGATAAAATATTTAGTATAATTTCGTGAAATCTTTGTTAAGAAAGGGGAGTACTTTAATGAAACAATAATTTAAGATATGTGATGGGGGGGGGGGGAAATAATTTTGGAAAGTATAAGAAGTGTTCCCACAAAGGCATGATATTTAATTGAAACGGGTAAAATGTCTAAGATATAAATGATTGTTAATATTAATGATTAGACCATGTTATACTAGTAAAACTATTTGCGAAATGAGAGATTTGAAGAAGGAGAAGGGGGAACATGTAATGAAATAATGATCTATAATATGCGATGTGGGGGGGGGGAATAATTATGGAAAATAGGTGCTCCCACAGAAGTATGTGATTTAACTGAAAAAAAATGTGTTAAATGTTTAAGATATAAATGAATATTAATATTAATGAATTGATTTGTATTGTTTTGATAATACTGCATAATTTTAGAATGTACCAGACAGAATCCCAATGTAAGCTATGTATTCTATATTAAGTATTATAAATATAGGGGAAAGAGATAAAGGCGTCATATTCCAATTAGTGTACAGGAGAAGTTTTTTTTTTTTCAAAGAAAAAAGATAAATGGATAGTTGGAAATAGAACAGACAAAAAATAATAAATATTATGATTTGAATTGAGAGGAGATAAGTAAAATAAAGTTGAGAAAATTTAAAAGAAAGGAGAAGTTATATAGAAAAATGAAAATGTTAATAAGATATGGAATGGTATGTAAAATGAATATGAATTTGAATTTGTGTCTGTACCAAGAGTTTTAACCCGGGACCAAGCAACTTTCAGAAAAGAGATTTTTTATATTGTTATGTTTTGTATTTTTGTGTATCTATGTTTTGTATGTCTTTAAAAATTAATAAAATTGCTTATAAAAAATAAAATTAAAACCAAGTTGGACAATGAACAAGAGCAAAGAGAAAGAAGTCTCTGAATTATGGATTTGAAGATGGTGACTAACTGGACTTCAGGAAGAAAAAAAATTAATCTCCTTGATGAAATAAAATTTCTGGAGGCACTGAAGAACAATCAACAAACTCATTTGCTTTGGTCATGACACAGGAAAAAAGAGGTTGGCAAAACAATGTCTAGTATGAAGATCGTTAGAATGCCCTTTTAAAAGCTGTGCATTGGCACCAGGGATGGGTTGAAATGAAGGATACATAGTTATGAAAGTCACAACAACACAATGGCATTTAATAGCTAACTAGTGATGTAATGTATTTCCTTGCATATTCAATAATATATTAAAACTACAATTTGGAATTAAATTCTAGATACCTCTAGGGCAGACTTAAGGCTGATAAGATCCCAAAGGTTGAGCATCCTTATCCTAACCCAAAAAGCAATACGTAAAAGGATTACTATTTTAAAGCTTTGGATCAGCCTCCCCCCAATTAAATACCTCTAACATAATGCTGTTGTAGCCACTACAATCCTCTGCAAAACATTAGGTGAGCAGGGTTTTCCAGCTGACTGGAATTTGACTGATGAAGTAGGTTGGACAGTCATTCTAAATGACCGACCAAACCTAATACATATGGAATATGACTACTTATTCAACTTCCTTCATCTCTCTGAAAGATGCTACATAGGTGGAAATTCTATTACAATATCTGGTACCCAAGGCTTTAGGACGGTGGCATAGTGGTTAGAGTACAGTACTGCAGCCTACTTCTGCTGCCGCCTGCAATTTGGCAGTTCAAATCTCACCAGGCTCAAGGTTGATTCAGTCTTCCATCCTGCTGAGGTGGATAAAATGAGGACCCAGATTGTTGGGGGCAATATGCTGACTCTGTAAACCGCTTAGAGAGGGCTAAGTCTAAGTGCTATTGCTATTACCATAGGCTACCATGCATCTAGGAGCTGTATTATTTTCAAGGGTCCCCCTGGGTGGTTTTGTTTATCTGAGAAATATTTTTCTATTCTGGTTGAAGTTCCTCATATGCAACAAACCCCAAGGGGAAATTATTTGTTTTACTTGCAAAGACCATTGGAGCTGTATGTATTACTGGAATTTAAATGGTAAGAAATTCAGAATGGATGAAGCTAGAATAATTTAGAGATTGGAAGTGGCAGTTGATTTACTTAAGAGAAGCACAGTATGCTCCCTTCCCTCAGCAGGTAGATGTTAAAAAAGAAGTTTCTTTTAAATCAAGGGATATCTATTCACAATATAATGCTATTTCAAATGGCCACAACTAAAATCTCACCATCATGGGTTGGATTCAGTCATTTTGCTATAACAAAGATTCGGTTTGCCTGGAGCTTACTGAATTTGATAAACTCAGCTGGCATAGTTGTAAAGTAGAATTTATAGTTTTGTGTGTTTATGAACCCTAAAATGTATGGTTTGGACAATTATTAAATGTTTAAACAAAAGGTTTAGTACAGGGTGCCTAAACAAATAATGAAAGATATCAGAATCTCTAAAATACTATACATCCTGAGGAAAAAACAGTTGCCACAAGTACATTTGTATTGTGGTGTTTGGAATAATGGAGAGGTAATCAAAAACAGTCATCAGATGAGGAAAAACTGTTTTAGTACGGTAGGATGGATTAGCCCCAGGAGTAAAATACAGTTTGCCTGTTTGTGGCTTGGCATACAACAAGGCGAGAGGATTTTAAACTGTGGATTTGTATTTATTTTACTTACTAGATTTTTATCTTACCTTTATTACTTCATAACTCAAGGCAGCACATATCCTACCTCCTATTCCCCTATTTTCCCAACAACAATCCTGTGAGGTGAGTTTGGGCCGAGAATGGATCTACCCCAGGATCACCTAGCATCTTTCCTGCTTAAGGTGGGACTAGAACTCACTCGTCCCCTGGTGATTGGGCCAAAGTCACCCAGGCGACTTTCACATTTCAATGTTTTGAATGTTTCGTATCACTGTGAATTGGATAGCTGTAAACATCTTTTTAATAAATAAATAGCTATAGCTATCCCACTGCAGTTCATGCAGTAAACCACCATTAAACAATGGCATCAACCATTAAACAATGGCGTCAACCAGTGTCAACCATCATTAAACAGATTGTCAATAACAATCAGTGATTCCATGTGTCAACCATTAAACAAACTGTGATTCAGAGTATGTCAACCACTATTAAACAGTGATAACCATCATTACACAAACTGATTCAGTGTCTCAACCATGAAACAAACTGCAATTCAGTGTGTCAACCATCAGTAAATAAACTGTGATCCAGTGTCAACCACTATTAAACTGTGATTAGAGTGTGTCAACTTCAGGAACCTTACACCAACCACATGAAAGGTCGCTCAGAAGGAATAAAGTACGAATTTAGAGTTCTTCCTCCGGGCCGAGGCTACGTAAGACGCCACTTTCATAGATTCCAAACCACTGGCTTCCTCTTCGCGTTTCTCCGAGCAACCATTTTCTCCTTTCTTCTCCGGTGCATCCAACCTCCACTTCCGGTCCCCTTCCTTCATTCTCTTCTCTATGCCCAACCCCCCCATTCCCCGCGACTTTTCCGAGGCTCGACGCGGCGCGATTGGCGCGGTGTTCTCGCGAGAGCTGCGGCCTGACGGGGTGAGAGCGCGCGGGCGAGGAAAAAAAAAAAGAGGGAGGGGGGGCGGAGTGGGTGAAGGGGCCTGGCTAACGTCGAGGTCCCGGTGGCGGCGGAGGAGGACGAGGCGGCTGACTGGCTCGCTCGCTTCGGTGGGTGAGTGGCAGGAAAGGGTGGCCCGGAAAGGTACAGTTCTGGCGAGGGATGACGGCGGCTGAGGGGAAGGAGCCATCTTGGGCCCGCTCGGCGCCTGTGAGAGGCTCGCTTGGCCGCGCGGAGGGGCCCGCCCCCTCCTGGGCCTGCCGCGAGCGCGGAGAGTCAGGAAGCCCCAACCTGAGGCGCTCGGAGGCCCAGGGCGTTTGCTGGCCTGCTTTCTTCACACATCTTTCTCCCTCGAGCGACGGTGCTTCCCGGGGAGCCTCTCCTGCTCTTCTTCTCGCTCCGGTTCTCGCCTTTAAAGCTGTCCCCGGGAGGAGTGCATAGAAGGGCGTCCCGAGGAAAGAGTGCTTAGGCCTTAAGCCTCGAGGACCGAGCGCGTCAAATTGAGGCGCTCGCCTCTTTCAACCCAACAGGGTCTTGCCTGTCTTAGTTAAACTTCGCCGAACTTAGGAAGACGGATACTTCTGGCACATAACGTAGAAAATGGCTTGGCGGGTGCTAGTTTCCGGCCTTATACAGGCCGTGCCTCGACTTAAAAGAGTTTGCTTAGTGACCGTTCAGGGTAGAGGATCCAATTGAGCACAGGGGTTGGACTAGAAGACCTCCAAAGTCCCTTCCATCTCTGTTATCCTGTATTCCTTCCCCCCAAATACTAGGTCCTTCAAGAGGTACAGGTGGTCTAACAGCTCATTTAGTGACAGTTTAAAGTTAACGGTGCTGAAAAATGATTTGTGACCATTTTTCACACTTAACAACCGTCACAACATCTGCCTGGCCCCCTGATTTACATTCAGATGCTTGGCAACAGACTCACAGTTATGACAGTTGCATTGTCTTGGGGTCATGTGATCACCCCTTCTGCAACCTTCCCACAAGCAAAATCATCAGGGAAACCAGATTCACTTAACGACTGTGTTACAAATTTAACAGCTGCAGTGATTCACTTAAGAACTGTGGCAAGAAAAGTTGTGAAGCTGGGTAAAACTCACTTAACATTCAGTGTCTACATTTTGGACTCAATTGTGGCTGAGAGTTGATTCAGCTGTAACTGAATTGAGAGGTTCTTCCCTTTCTGAAAGATGTTGGCTGGGTGTTGCCTGATCATTCACAGAATATAATAAGTCATTTTGGAACTTCCTGGAAGTAAATGGATTTTAAATGGCTTGGAGAGGTTTTATGTGAGACGCCAAACTCTCAATCTAACAATTAAAATTGCGAACAAGTTTGTGCCATAAATAATGGTAGTCTTGTAAAGATGGTGCTGGTGGGTGTTTTATTTATTAAATTTTTATCCCACCCATTCCCTTACAGGATGACTCTGGGGTGGCACATTATGTTTCTAAGATGTCCCATTTCTTTGATTCCAATTGAATGTCAACCACTCAACTTTTATTACGCTTGCAGGTTATTGATAGGGCCATTTCCACTAACTCATGAATGTTCTTTTTGGAGGGCTATTTAAGTATAAATCATGATTTATCATGACTCAGCAGGTGGCAGCACCTGACTGATCTTGCCTCAGCAAAGAAGAAAAGCAGAGCTGGGCCTGAGTGAGGGATGGGAGACCATCAGATAATGCCAGGGTTGTAGGTTGAATGTGAAAGTAAGAAACAATTGTGAAAAAAAGCAATTATAAATCACTTTCTTATTGCTGCTAGAAAAACTACAGAAATGCTCATGTTCGTGAATTTTATCAGCTATATGTACAATTTGAGAAAAAGTTAGATAAACTAAAGTTCTAGAGCTAACATTGTTTGCAATTCTAGTGAGTTCTTAAGCTTCACTTTCTCACATAAAATATCCTTTTTCACTTAGGCTTCCTTTGCCATTCTTCAAGTCATTTTTTTCAAGCTGGGGCAGTTTGAAAAGTGGTTTTAAATTATAGTAATATGTATCTCTTTTAAAGAGAGGAGAACAAAAAGTTCTGAGTATGCAGATAAATGTGCGTCATATTTACATCATGACAATTTGTTTGATTACTGTGTGTTTATAGATTGTTAAGAGATGAGCTGTGAACCAGAAAGTCAAAATTGTACTCTGCTATTTCACCTCAGTACATGTCTTTAAGATAGTCAGCATTTCCTAATTTTTTAACTGCAGCTCAAAGATAAGATTCCAACAAGATAGATGGTTATTATTATGCTGTATGGTATAAAAATTACCCAAGTAAACACCCCAGAGATTCTACTTTTGCCTTTATTCATATTTGAATAATTGCAGGTAGAATTACATATTTTGGTGAATGGTCATTCCGCATTTTTTATCTGTCTTCGACATTCCTATGTTAGAGAATTGCTGTCTTAAAATTATCCTGAAAAATTATGATGTGCCCATTTTGTCACTTCTATTAGTCCATATGTTTTGGGGAATGAACACTATTGTGGACAAGTTATGGCATATATTGTGTTGGAAAGCAAATAAATATGACTCCCTGATTAAATCAATTAGACTGTTAGATCCTATCAATCTTAAGGAAGTGGACAGGTTCTTAGTGCTATTAGCATTGCCTCCTGTATATAAAATTCATAACCCTTCTGGCTGGCAAGGGCATCTGTAGTTGGATTTAGTAATAACAAATTCATCCTTGAGCAAAGACATAGTGAAAGAGGTGATGGTACACCCATCTTAAAAAAAAAAATTCACTGGATACAATAGTACTGCACAATTTCTGCCCAGTCCCCAGCTTCTGTTTGGGGGTGGGGGAAGGAAGAATATAGAGAAGATAGTTGGGCTGCAACTTAAGAGGAGTATAGAAGAAACAGATTATCTGGACTATTTTGAGTCACCCTTTTTGGCAGGGATATTCTATTGAGGCAGCCTTGATTACATTTGTGGATGGTTTCTGGTAGAATAAGGGTGGTGCAGTTCTGGATGTTAATCTCTTGGTGACTTCCTGCACCACTGATCATCATTCTTTGGACCAGTTTAGTATTTGAGTATGGAAAGCTCTGTTTTGCAGTAATTCTTTCTCTGCAGCCAGTCGGTGTGGATAGGGAAAGGCAGGTCAAACCCATGGCCCCTGCTTTCTAGAATTCCTTAGGGCTCAACAGTTTCTATATCAGGAAACTTAACACGAGTATACACAATCTATATGAACATCCATAATGGCTTATGGATGTTCTGGTGTTATGGAGGTAGTTGGTAGTTGGTAGTTATCATCGGAATCCATGTGATGCTGCTGAGGTACAAACCTAGTACCTGGAGATTTTTAGTGTTTAGCTGGTGAGATCCTAGCAAGATAAAGTGGCTTTGATTCAGGAATTGGACACCTCATCTTTAGTTCTCAGTTGAGTTCTATTTCCCCAGACCGAACTAGCACACACTTTGGGAATCCTTTCGGACTCGTGGATCCAGATGGAAAAGTGAGTGGCAACTAGGGCTGGGAAGTTTTTTGCAGGGATCAAACTTACATACTACTGTGATTATTTTAGGGCCAACCGACCATTCTAATGGTTTAAAGTACTGAAGTACAATCTCTGTAGGGTGTCAAAAACCAAGAATTCCACAGTTCAACCCTGATGTCCATTTCTGTACTCCTTTTGGGACTTGTTACAAAGAAAACTTTCTGGACATGTCTGAAATCTGAAGATAGCTTTAGATAACTATTTGATAAATCCCAGATCAGAAGACATCTTAGTGTCTGGTCAAGAATGGTGGTAATTCTGAAGTGGACCTAAGCTATAAGGGAAGCTTGCCCATTGGTAGAATCAATATTGAAAGAGGATTTTCTTGTTTTACAAGTATGTAGACGATTGAAGTATGTAATGAGAGAACTTAAAATTGTTGCATCAGAATTGTATGGTACTCATTCATGCACACAATCTGCATTTTTCAAACTTGAAGCAAGTGTCAGCAATAAATAATTCTCTTTATAAAACTCTTTTTCACCTATCTTCTGCATTATTGCATTTATTCAATGCAAATATTCCAGTATTTTCATGAACCTTTATTTTTTCAATACCTGCATTCCATTCAGCCAATAAAAATATTGTACTGTATTATTAAGTCTATGCAGTTTTTAGCTCTATTTGCCAAATAATTCCTCAATGTTTTCCACTTCATAGGAACTTGGAAATCATGATATTCACTGTAAAACCACAAATTCTGTATATGGACAGTCACTGTCTAAAATGGTGTAGCTTAAGCAGGGGATTGGACTGGAAGATTCTAGAACAACTCCAAGATCCCTTCTAACTATTCTGATTGATCTGCTGTTAAGTTATAACCAGCCATATACTTAAGCAATGTTTTTTGAGTAACATTGCTGTCTATTCCTTTGCATAATCTCACATACTCATCTGATTTAAAGTGGCCCATTCCATAAAGCTAAGGTCATATATGCCTAAAATATGCAATTTAGTATCTATGACTTTAATTGGCTTGATCACATAGGTAACAAACACAGGAGGAGGAAGTGCAATGGAATAAGACAGACATTTCCAGAAACAGACTAAAACAGTAAACTGCCAAATTTTATCTGTATAATTGATAGAACATTAGTAAATTAAAGAGAGTAGGTATAGTTGCAAGGTTTGTTCTGGAAAAGACACAGTGAGAATATTACTCCAATACGCTTACCTTGTATGAAAGAAAATTTGAACAATGGAGAGAGATAAGTGATATGGAGAGATAAGAGATGTTTATGAAAATTGAAGGGGGAAAATAATTCTCAAATTTTATAACAACAAAAGATCCAAGTGGCTTTCAGAAGAAATTATAACAGACAAGAAAAAAAGGAAGCTTGGTCCCACAGATAAATTATATAAATGTAGCATTTTCAGTATCAAGCAATCGTGTCTGAACAAGGCTCTATATACCTCAGTCAAGATTGTTAACAAGTAGGGGAATACAGTGCAAAAGTGAGAGATAGTTTTAAGAACAGAGAAATTGCAGGAAATATTACAGCTAAGGCATGAATAGCTGAGTAAGCCTGGAATACAAGCGAAGGATATTTAAAGAAAGTGGGAAGATACATTATATATACATGATTTACTCATTGAAAAAAAAAAAAAAAGTATGGCCATGCATCTTATATACAATAATCCAGGGTGGCCCATGAGCAAGATCAGTAAAACAAAATAAGATTTAAAAAGCAATATACAATGACAATGTCTGTGATATCCTGCATAACAGTGCTTCCACGAAACAGTTTCATTCTGTATTTGCTAGGCATTCATACCATAACCCTGTGCTTGGGGAAAGAGACAGCTCCTTGTAGCTTATAGAAAAACAAAAACTCTTAGAGAGGCTGTACACAACAGCTGACTGCAATAGAAAACAAAGTGCAAAATGCACTGAACCAGCTGTTAAATACTAGGTGCTCCTGAAATGCCAATTGTTTAAAGTTGAGGGTGAAAGACAGGTAAAAGTGCTATAACAGTTCTATGTCAACAAATATGGAACAAGGTTATATGGCCAAGAGCACAGGTGTAGTCATGTCACGTTGCCATCGTGGCATTTTGCAGCAGTTTTCCCATTTGCAGAGCTGGGGTGGGCGTGGCCTACACGTGATATATCTGGCTGCCAATTTTACACCCTTGGTCAAGAGGTTGGAATATATTCCTATACCAAACAAAAGATATATAAAGCAATGTGTCAAACCAGGTTAATTCCTCATAGAAGTCAAAATATTACTTAAAATCTTACAGAGCAGAGTCATAAGGAGAAGCAACTTTTAGAAAAGGCAGTAGGCTATAAGGTCAGATCGGTAACCTAAGATGGAATACAAAGACAACAGATGGGATTTTCTTTCTACAGCAAGGCTTTTGTGTTAAATGTACCAGAATCTAGGTTAATGGGTATATACCAGAACACTTACATATTCTTCTGAGAGCTCTTTATCATGAACAAGAAGCCTATTGTAAGGATTGACTCTGGAAAAACAAAGAGGTACAAAATAGGAAAGAGAGTAAGTCAAGGATGCATATTGTTTCCATATCATCTGTTCAGTTTATTCAAGGAATAGAAGAACGCAAAGATTGGATAAATGACAGCTCAAGTCCAAATAGGCATAGCCATCTTGAGAGTGGCACGTGACAGCAGCTTGCTAGCCGAAAATAAAGAAGAATTTGATGAAGTTAATCAAAGTCAAAATGATAGATTCATATCATCTAGCATGCTTATTGAATTTCCATTTGACAGCAGAGAGGTCCATTAGAAAATGCAAGTCTTTCATCAGAGTTAGAGAGCTGCGTTTAATCTTATGACTGCAAATTAAACTTTATTTTTTGATATCACTTTTTTTTTACTGATGCTAAATGGTTAACTACAATGAGATCTCATTCTAACTAACCATTTGGGGTTGTGTGTCCGTCATTCAAAAAGTATGTCAGCACAGTGATTTACATCACCTGAGTAATGAGGTAGTATGGCTGTGCAAATATTGCAAAGCATATCATCTGCAAAATAACATTGTTTCATGGAAATATGGACTATTACATGAAAAGTCTCTTGTACTGAGATCTGGTAAATTCAGAGTTCAATAAATTAAAATTTGTTTTTTGTTTCATCTAACCATAATTGTGTCTCAGCACTCGGATGGATAAAGATATCTTATCCTCTTTTCTAGTGAAGGACAAAAATGAGTTATGCAGAAAAACCCGATGAAATTACAAAAGATGAGTGGATGGAAAAACTCAATAATTTACACATCCAAAGAGCTGACATGAATCGCTTAATTATGAACTATCTTGTTACAGGTAACAATCACTAGATTTACAATTGCCTCTTAATTTAAGAATGGTATTTAGAGCAGCTTTTCCAGCACGTGTTTATATTCAGTGATAGCACTATGCTAGAAGAGTCTTATGAAGACCAAAAACACAGCTGCTAACCCACTCCACGATCTGTAATTATGTGCCATATTATATAAACACTGAAAAGTTTCTTAAGTTTTAATAATATAGTCTCTTCCTACAAGCTTACAGGCAAAAGGACAAGTAGAAAAAAGAGGAAAAGGAAGAAACAAAGAAGAAATCCTACATAGCTACTAATTTTTTCAGAAAGTTTTTATTAACTTCAAGAACTGACCACCGAGGAAGTTAGTTTTGAGAAAGGGTTTAATAAGAAAATTAAATCTTCTAATCTTTTTTCCCCTCTTTTGCAGTCTGAAACTTCAACTCCCTCTTTATTGTAAAAACAAAAACACCAAATGTCATTCAATGCCAAAAGCCTTGTAGATGACTTTTCTCCCCTTCTTTCATGACTAGTTTCTTGTTCCATTTCATTTCAGAAGGATTTAAAGAGGCTGCTGAGAAGTTTCGGATGGAATCTGGAATTGAACCTAGTGTTGATTTAGAGACCCTGGATGAAAGAATAAAAATTCGGGAGATGATCCTCAAAGGTCAGATTCAGGAAGCCATTGCACTGATCAATAGCCTTCATCCAGAGTTATTAGACACAAACCGGTACCTTTATTTCCATTTGCAGGTAAGCTAACATTTAAAGATGCAGGGGTTATAGTTAATGTATCTAAATAATACATTTATTGATTATTTAAGAACTTTAATTGAATTCATAATTTATTTTAATTTGTAAGATAGACATTTCGTATGCCTTTTGGTCTTATGAGAATTGTGTTAGATAAAATGTGAAAATGTGAACAGTGGAATTATCTAGATCGCTGGCATCAAAGTTGCCACATCACGTTGCCATCGTGTGACTTTTGTAATGTTTTTTTCCATTTGTGGAACAGGGTGGGCGTTGCCTGCACATGGCCCATCTGGCCCATTTAAATGTCCTACCCTGTGCAGTTCTTTAGCTGAGCATTAACACTCCAAATATCTTAATCCTGAAAGGGCAATCTTTGAATGATAGAATCACATCAGAGAGGTCTAGGACATGAAGTGTCCACATTCTTTGATTGACACAAGAAACGCTTGAAAAGCTAAGTCGCATAGCTTTGCTTCTAACCGTTAGATCTTTTAAAAAAATAAATTTGAAGATGTTTGATCAAAGCCGAATATTCAAAGAATGCTTGTAATACAGGAGATAAACTGTGTTTAACTTTCTATTTCTCCCCCCCCCCCCCGCCTTGATTTGTACAGCAGCAACATTTAATTGAACTGATTCGGCAGCGGGAAACCGAAGCTGCTCTGGAGTTTGCTCAGACTCAGTTAGCAGAACAAGGAGAAGAGAGCCGGGAATGTCTGACGGAGATGGAGCGCACGCTGGCTCTCCTTGCTTTTGATAATCCGGAGGAATCCCCATTTGGAGATTTGCTCAACATGATGCAGCGACAGAAAGTAAGTCCCTCCTAGTTATGGAACTAAGATGAAAGATTGCAGAATTCTTAACTGCTTGTTCATTTACGTTTATCGCTTAGTGCAGGGGTCTCCAACCTTGGCTCCTGGAAGCCTGGCGGACTTCAACTCCCAGAGTTCCACAGCCAGCAAAGCTGGCTGTGGAATTCTGGGAGTTGAAGTCCGCCAGGCTTCCAGGAGCCAAGGTTGGAGACCCCTGGCTTAGTGTGTTGTGGAGTAGAGATGGCTTTATGTCTTTTTAGTGGATTAAGGTTTTCTTTTCAGAGCTTGCTCAGTCAGCTAAATTGCTTAGTTAACTATTATATTTAACTAATCAGTTGTGAGGATTCAACTTGAGTGGTGAAGTAAACATGCCCAGGAGTGATGAATATAAAGAAGAAAATTACTGCCTACTTTTCTAACAGATAACTATAACAATAAGGAGATTCTAATAAAGGAGAATATTTGTAGCTCAAGGATGACATAAGGGGTCCTTGGTGCTCTCTGAGCTTCTCATTTTCTTGCAGACATTTCATTAACCCAACTAGGTAACATCAATGCTAGTCAAGCACTGATAACGTTACCCAGTTAGGGGAATGAAATGTCTGCAGGAAAGCAAGCAAGCTAACGGAACACCAAGAACCCCTCATAATAATATTCTTGCCATCATGTTTCATGGTGCCTGCCCCAAATGGAACAGAATACAATTGTAAAATAGTGTCTTTTAGCATAGTCTAGCGGTTAAGGCACCAGATTAGAAACCAGGAAACTAAGTTCTAGTTCTGCCTTAGGTATGAATGCCAGCTGGGTGACTTTGGGCCAGTCATACATTCTCAACCCAACCCAACCCACCTCGCAGAGTAGTAGTTGTGGGGAAAATGTGATCTGACAAGCAAAGTCAACGACGAAGCCAGATTCACTTAACAGCCGTGTTACTAAACTTAACAGCTGCAAAGATTCGCTTAGCAAATCTGGCAAGAAAGCTTGTAATATGAGTCCCAAAGGTGCTTTTTCAGGAGGCAACTGGGCTTTCTTGTTTCTTTTTAAGACTTCACTGCTCATTCAAGAAGCTGCTTCAGTCCTGACCAGGATAGTGGGGAATGGAAGGATAACCCACTCTCCTGTCAGAGCTGAAGAAGCTTCCTGGACGAGAAGCGAAATGTCTTCAAAAGGAAAAAGAAAGTCCAGTTGCCTTCTGAAAAAGCACTTTGGGACAATTATGACCTGGATGACTGAGAATCTCTACAGACTTGTAAAATGGGGCAAAACTTAATTTCTTGTTTCATAGAAATGCATTGCTAATCCATGTTATTTGTCTCTTTCTCTAGGTGTGGAGTGAAGTAAACCAAGCTGTGTTAGATTATGAAAATCGTGAGTCAACCCCCAAGCTGGCTAAATTATTGAAGCTACTACTGTGGGCTCAAAATGAGCTGGACCAGAAGAAAGTAAAATATCCCAAAATGACAGATCTCAGCAAGGGGACAATTGAGGAACCCAAGTAAAATGTGCAGATGGACACTAAATCTCACATCTACACAGTGATTATACATTTTTAATCAGTCTGTGACTGAAATATTTTTACTACAGTTCAGGACTTTTGCAATTTGGTTGTGTGTTTTGTTTTGTTTCTTTCCTTGGCAAGCGTACGTAAAGGGAAGGGGTCCCTTTTAAAATGCACCAAATTGGCATTGGAAAAGCATTACATCACTTTGTCCATCTGACTTAGGCTATGCACTGTCGTACTTTTTTAGCCAAATACCAAGGTTCTTTTTTAAATACTGTGCTGAAGGTTTGCAACATCTGACCACTGAAGCATATTTTGGTAGCCAACGAATTGATGTTAAAACTCTTGGCAACTCTCCAGTTAAACTTCACCTGTTTTTCACTTGAAACGTGGACTTATTTCTGTGTTAATTTATAGCCAAATATGCATTCCCTATTTATAAGCTAGCGATTGGTTAAAGTGATCATTTTGTAAGCCTCCTGCCAGTGTTGTTTACTGCATAGACTATAGTATAGAAGGCTTGTAAGCTGTAATTGAAGATAACTGCCCTTGCTTTTCATACCTTGGTGACTTATTTATATAGGGCTGAATGTTATGTTCATGATGGGCCTAGTTCTCTCAGAAGCATTGCTAAAAATAAAAGCATTTTCTTTTGTAGTTTTCAAGAATGACCAAAATAGCCTCTGAAGACAGACATAATCACATTATAGGTAGGCATCCTTTCCCCAGAGTTTCTTTGTGGTTCTATTTCTTAATGCCAGTTGCAGTTCTTATACTGCTTGGGGTGACAATTACAGTCTTAAAGCCTGTAATATATTTACGGACAATATGGAAATGGAAATGTTAGCCATTCCCAATAAGAAGAAATAGCTTAATGTAAAAACCCAGTGGAATAGTATAAATTTTAGGGGGCCATAATTTTTAAATGATGGAATTACTTTAATAAGTTTCTTTCTTATCTTGGATAATTAGTACTTTGATTTTACAACTCTCCTCCTTGGAGCTCCCCTCTTTATGGTGGGGGTGTTGTTATCATGGTTAGGATTTATTTCTGCCCTTGTTAAAGCCTTTATAATTCCATGAGTTATTTTTTACTCAGTTGCTACATTGCAGTTTTCTTTATGGATGGTTAACGGCAATGCAAGGCTGGTTTAAAAACATTGTTCCCCTATTTGTCTGGTAGTGATAAGTGATAGCCTGGCCAGTTTCAAGATTACCATCCTGCAACTAATTCAGTTATCTCCAAGGTTGCTGAAGCCAAGGTATCTCCAGTTGCCAAGCTGTTAACTAATCATTGCCAGCTAGGATAAATCTGCCTCTCAGTGCTCATTTTACACATTTTCTGCTGAAAGGAGAGAAAAAAAATTAGAATAGTCCATTTAGGTGTAGCCTAGAAGTACCAGTGCTCTTGGTGAATAAATGAGCAAGCTATAGAACGCAAAGGTTTGGTTTTCAGCAAGGTTTTGCTACAGTCATTGCTTGGTGTAACAGACTGCCAGAAGCTTCTCTATATTCCTCATAGAAACAATTGAGAATGACATAGATAGCGGAGGGATATGTATTTGTATGCAGCTGCATTCTGGATTAAGGCCCACTGATAGACAAGTGTGAAAAGTAGTCCGAAGATAAGATGGCACTTGTATTTTGCACTGATGCTTGTACAGCCTATCAGAGAGAGCTCTGACTGAAAATTACTTAACGTTTTGGGAGACCACTCAACACGGGGTTTTAGTGTTCTGGGTTATTTTATATTCTTCAGGAATGTTTCCTAACAACTCAACTGGGACTCATGAGTTCTTTTATTTGACTAAGCACAGCTACGCTGAAAGTCAAAATGTCCAGACTTTCTTTAGATATGACCAATTTATCTTCCCTCTTCTGGAAATATAGAAAGTATAAAGCAATGGTTTCTAAATTTGGCCACTTTTAAGACTTGTGGACTTCAGCTCCCAGAATTCCCCATCCAGAATGGCTGGCTGAGGAATTCTGGAAGTCTACAAGTCTTAAAACGGCCACAGTTGGAGACCCTGGTTTAAAACATCAGCTTTCAGTGTTGTCTTGACCATGTTTCTCTACCAGATATCCTGTGTTGCAGCCATGTTTAAGAGGTCTCTTTTATGTTCAAGCATTCTGTTGAAGCCATGGTTGCATAATAACTGTAATATAGTGTTTTAAGAGCCAAATATGTGATATAACTATGACAGTTTACTTAATTTGGTTTTTGTTAAAACATCTCACACTGAAGCAGCTTTAATCTATAAAGGTTTCTTGGGGGTAACTTTAGAGAAAAATATTTAAAATGGTATGAAAGAAAAGCTATGCATTTTACAGAGCGTGCAAAGGTGTAGTCCCCGTGGTACTTTTAGGGATCTTTATATTCACATGTATATAAAATAGTTTGCATATACAAATTATAATATAATCAATTTGAATTATTCTCAGATGGGGAGGGTGTAAAATATAACTTATGAAAATATTATTCACAAAAATAAAACCCCACAGCCCTCACTACATAAATGAATTTTTGTCATACACACGAGAAATGTCTTACTTAGTGGCTGTGAAAAATGGTTGCAATTTATCTCCATAATGTTAGATCTCCACTCTTAACTGCTTAGCATTAAATACAACTTTGATCAATACGTTTTTCTTCTAGTTTTTCTTAACGAACCTCTTTGTAGAAATAATGTTTCAGAGAATATGAATGCTAATCGCTCCCATCAGTCTGTAAGTTTTACAATCCACGTAGCGAAGACTGTGTTGTATATGTACATCGTGTGTATTTTTGAGGGGTGTATCCAAAACATCTTAGATTCACAATGGGCTGCTCTGCCTACTCCACAAGGGATCCAAGCTTGAAAAGTAGGTTCAACCTTCGTAGCAACATATATATAGGTAGCCCTCAACTTGCGACCACAGTTGAGCCCAGAATTTCTGTTGCTAAGTGAAACATTTGTTAAGTGAGTTTTGTCCCATTTTACAACTTTTATTGTCACCGTTCTTAAGTGAATCACTGCAGTTGGCAAATTAGTAGCATGGTTGTAAAGTGAATCTGGCTTCCCCATTGACTTTGTCAGGTCTCCAAAGGGGATCACATGACACTGCAACTGTCATAAATATGAATCAATTGCCAAGCATCTGAATTTTGATCACGTGACCATTGGGGATGCTGCAACTGTTGTAAGCGTGAAAAATCATCAATTTTTTTCAGTGCCGCTGTAACTTTGGTCCCTAAACAACCTGGACTACCTGTAACATAAAAATGATGCTGGTTCGTGCAGTTTTTGGAGAAGGTGCTATGTTTTGTAGGAGCATTGTTGGAATGAATGAAAAGGAAAAAAGGTCATCTTAAAGGTAATGCGGTAAGGGAATTTGATCTGTTGGACAAAGCTATTCAGATTTGTTTTCAGGTGGATCCCAGCCTCGTGGCATGTCTGGTGGAGATGTCTAAGGAGGAGTTACCTCTGTTACCCTGGGAACAATTTGAACCTGCTGGACCTGAGAAAATGGACAGGGACCTTACTGCTGTGAGCTCAGCTACCTGCTGTATTCCTAGATTAATGCAATTATCTTAAAGCAGTTCAATAAAGTTTGGTGGGGGGGGTTTCCACAGGAAAAACAAACTTTTATTTAAATTATTACTATCTTGTAATTACAGGGATTTGAACTTTTGTGACCTTCAAGGTGAGCATTTGAAAAAAAAAATATTGTTTTTTGCAATGGAATCAAGTTTTTGATGAACAAAAAACACTGTGGCCGCAATTAGAAAGTCACTAGTTGATTATGTTGGCAACATATTGGTGGCTTGGCTCCATTTCAGCCATTGTATTTATTGTATTTTCTGTACTAGAGCCTGACAGGGACATTTAGATGGCATCGGGACAGAAGAATACTTTCCACGCTTATTCACTTGTCGTGCTTGCATTCTAGGTTCATCCTGATTTGAAAACTATAGGTAATAATTTTGTGTCAAACCTCTGGTAGACTCCGTTTACTGATTGTGTTATCAAGTGGTTGCCAGTTCCTAAGAATTACATAGATTCCACACACACCTCTAGCCCCAATCTGGTCCTTCCAATGGTGCACCAGAAGACAGGAGAAGAAACAACAGGTGGAAACTAATCAAGGAGAGAAGTAACGTGGAATTAAGGAGAAACTTCCAAACAGAACAATTAACCAATGGGAACAGATTGCATTCAGACATTGTCGGTGCTTCATCACTGGAGGTTTTTAAGAAGAGACTGAACATTTGACTGAAATGGTATAGGATCTCCTGCTTGAGACTAGAAGATCTCCAAGGTCCCTTCCAGTTCGATTCTGATCCTGATTCTGACTAGCACTGATGATGTTAACTAGTTGGGTAATGATGCGTCTGTAGGAAAACAAGCTCAGAGAGCAGCAAGGACCCCTCGTGTCAATTCTGAGCGACAAATATTCTTTTATTAGCAAGGTACATCAACTGATGAAGTGAAGGCTCACCTCTTTCCACCCCACTTTCTAGGAACAGATCACCATTTTATATCCTCCAATGGTCCAGAAGGACGTCATCCGAGCCCACAGCCAGTTCACCTTTGGGTGATGGGGTTCAATCACACATTAGATTGCACATCCAGCTGGTGTGCAGTAGAACCAGGAATCCCAAAGGTACTTTTTTCAAAAGATAACTGGACTTTTCTTTGCTTTTGCTTTGAAGCTGTTTGGCTTCTCATCCAAAAACTTCATTTCTTCAGAGTGCTCCAGAGAACCGGAGAAGCTTCTGGAATGAGAAGCAAAATGTCACCAAGTCCAGTCTATTGGGGAGGAAAAAACAACAACCCACACTTGGGACCCTAAGAATCTCCATAAAGCCCAGGAAGATCATCCCCTTGAGTCGCTGAGAATCTACCCGAATTTGTGCATTAGGACACGAACAACCCGTGTGCCACATCCAACACTCCTTTCCTGCAGCATCTGAAAAATAAGATCAAGTGAGGCACTAATACCATTCTACAAAGGCTTAGTAAGATCACACCAGAATACTGTGTCCAAGTTTGGTCACCACACTATAAAAAAGATGTTGAGACTTTAGAAAGTGCAGAGAAGAGCAATATAGGCAATTAGGGGATTGGAGGCTAAAACATGAACGGTTATAGGAACTGGGCATGGCTAGTCCAGTAAAGAGAACTAAGGACTAAGAGAGACATGATAGCAGTCTTCCAAAATCTGAGGGGCTGCCACACAGAGGAAGGGGTCAAACTATTTTCCAAAGCACCTGAGGGACAGACAAGGAACAATGGATGGAAACTGATCAAGGAGACTCAACCTAGAAATAAGGAGAAATTTTCTGACAGAACAATCAACCAATGGAACAGAAGTTGCCTTTGGAAGTCATGGGAGCTTCATTCCTGGAAGCTTTCAAGAAGAGATTGGACTGCCATCTGTCAGAAATGGTATAGAGTCTCCTGCTTGGGTAGGGGGTTGGACTAGAAGACCTCCAAAGTCCCTTCCAACTCTTATTCTATATTCTAATGTCCTCAGATCATTACTAATTTCCAACAGCACCTCTGTCATTATTTCTTCCTCCTCCTCCTCCTCCCCCCTCTCCCAGTTTTCCAATATTTGAGGGGATGCCACAAAGAGGAGGGACTCAACCTATTTTCCAAAGCTCCCAAAGGCCAGACAAGGGACAACGGAAGGACTGAACAAGGAGAGAGATTTCAACCTAGAAATCAGGAGACATTTTCTGACAGAACAATCCACCCACGGAACAGAAGTTGCCTTCAGAAGTTGTGAGAGCTTCATGACCGGAACCTTTCAAGAAGAGAATGGAAGGCCACCTGCCAGAAATGGTGTAGGGCCTCCTGCTTGGGTGAGGGGTTGGACTAGATGACCTACAAGGTCCCTTCCAACTATGTGAATCTGTTACATTCCCCGCGCGCCCCCAAGCTCTACAACGGAACGGCTGATGCCGGAGAGAACGAACGGAACGCGCAGCAGCCTCCCGCGGCTGAATGAATGGGCGCCGCTGCTGTCGAACGACCCGCCCCTAACGGCGAAGGGGAGCCCCCCCCTACACAAACACACACACACACACACACGCGGCGAACAACGAGGAAACCGCTCCGGGACAGCGATGGCGCCTCCAGTCCGAAGTTGCCCCCTCGGCTGCCAAGAGAGACGCGGCCGTGATCGTTTCTTCTTGCGCTTCTCTGGAGGCCGATCCGGAGCGATCCTGGAAATCCCCGGGTGAGTTTTCTTCAAACAAACCCGAGTTTGACACTTCGTTCATAGCCGCAGCCCGGGTTACGAGACTTCCTGGAAGGGGGCCCGAGCAGGAAGAGATACAAAATTGACACGTGGATCTTTTTTTTAAAAAAAACTCTCTCCCCCCCCCCCCCCGGTCTTTTTTACTTTCCAAATCGAGGGCGGCCGGCGAGGTGATGCTTTAGTGTAGCTTGTCTGCGGTGCGAACCTGGGATAAGGCGTCGTGGAGACAGAGGACTATCCTCAGGGAGGACCCCCCTCCTTTCTCCAAATCAACCGACAACCGCCTCTCTTCCTCCGCTTGTTGCTTTTTCAACGCCTTCTAACTTTGAAGCCCGGTCTCTTGTCTCGGAAGAAGAGTAGCTGGTGACGACTTCAATGGCTTGGAAAGAGTTAGAAAACTTTGGGAAAAGTTAGATGGGAGCTTCTGACTCTCTTTTAGGGGGGGATTTGGTGTGGTTTGTTCCATCTGTGGATTTACACACACACAAACACACACACACACACAGAGCCTTTGTTTGACTTAAGCCTTTGAATGGCCTTGAGCACCGGCATCAACGGAAGGCAGGATTTGGGGGCCAACCAGCTGGCATCCCAACATCACAAGGAGCATCAACTGCCAGCCGTCAAAGGCCAACAGCAAGAAGCCCTGAAAAAAGATGGAGGAATCGGGGATGTCTTTTGGTCCAGGTGAGTATTGGTAGTTCTCTTAGCTTTGGAAACCTTTTCCAAGGTGGCCCATCTGTAACTGTAACTGTGAAAGGGATCTCGGAGTCTTAGTGGATAACCAGCTAAATAGGAGCCAGCCGTGTGCAGCAGCCACCCAAAAAGCCAATGCAATTCTAAATTGCATTAACAGAGAGGTACAATCGAGATCAAGTGAGGTACTAATACCACTCTATAAAGCCTTAGTAAGACCACACCTAGAGTACTACATCCAGTTTTGGTCACCACACGATAAAAAAGATGTTGAGACTCTAGAAAAAAAGGCAAAGAAGAACAACCAGGGTGATTAGGGCAGGGGTAGGATTCAAATTTTTAACAGCCGGTTCTGTGGGAGTGGCTTAGGTGTTGGGCATGGCTTGGTGGTCATATGACTGGGTGGACATGGCTTGGTGGTCATGTGTGGCCAACTCAATATCACTCACATCTAGGCAGGCATCTCCTTGCCTGGCCTCTCATGACTGTGGGGATGCTGCAACAGTCATAAGTGTGAAAAATGGTCATAAGTCACTTTTGTCAGTGCCATTGTAACTTTGAATGGTCACTCCACACAAGCAAAGTACCAGCAAAGGAGGGGGGGGGAAACTCCAGAGAAGTTCCTGAGACAGGAAGTCTAGTCCTGCTAAGAATGTAATAAGGGTTAGCAGAAAGGCAGTTTTTGTAAGCAGCACGATAATGTTTCCTTCCTGCCTTCCTTACAGGATTAGGCCAGTAATTTCTTCTAACAACTGGTTCTCTGAACTGCTTAAAATGTTAACAACTGGTTCTAGCGAATAGGTGTGAACTGCTGGAATCCCACCCCGGATTAGGGAACTGGAGACAAAACATATGAAGAACGGTTGCAAGAACTGAACTTGGCTAGTCTAGTAAAGAGAAGGACCAGGGGAGACAGGATAGCGGACTTCCAATATTTGAGGGGCTGCTACCAAGAGGAAGGGGTCAAGCTATTTTCTAAAAAACAGGCGCTTAGTAGGCTTTAGTAAGACCACACCTAGAGTACTGCATCCAGTTTTGGTCACCACATTATAAAAAAGATGTTGAGACTCTAGAAATACTACAGAGAAGAGCAACCAGGATGATTAGGGGACTGGAGGCTAAAACATTCAATGAACAGTTGCAGGAACTGGGCTTGGCTAATCTAGTGAAGAGAAGGACCAGGGGGGACAGGATAGCAGGCTTCCAATATTTGAGGGGCTGCCACAGAGAGGAGGGAGGGTCAAGCTATTTTCCAAGGCACCCAAAGGCCAGACAAGGAATAATGGATGGAAATTGAATAAGGAGAGATTCAACCTGGAAATAAGGAGAAATTTTCTGAACAGTGAGAACCAGTGGCACAGCTTGCCTTCAGAAGTTGTGGGAGCTTCATCACTTGAGACTTTCAAGAAGAGATTGGACTGCCATTTGTCAGAAACAGTGTAGAGTCTCCCACTTGGTCAGGGGGTTGGACTAGAAGACCTACAAGGTCCCCTCCAACTCTGATTATCTGATATCTATCTGTCCATTCCAAGAGTGGAGAATGTTGGTTGGGTTTGAAATGCTGGTTTAAAAGCGACATGAATGGTTGTAAGTCAAGGGCTGCCTAGCTGAGCTGATCTAGAAAATGTAAGCATGGCTGAAATTGATTACAGGTAGTCCTTGACTATTGGTCTAATGACTGTTCAAAGTTACAATGGCACTGACAAATGTGATACAACCATTTTTCGCAGTTACGATCTTTACAGCCTCCCTTTGATCATGTGGTCAAAATTCAGGCGCTTGGCAACTGGTTCTTACTTATGACCACTGCTATGTTTCAAAGGTCATGCAATCCCCTTTTGCGATCTTCCAACAAGCGAAGTCAATGGGGGATGCCAGATTCACTTAACAACTGGGTGACTAACTTACCAACAGCAGTGATTCCCTTAACAACTGCGGCAAGGGAGGTTGTAAAACGGGTAAAGAACAGAAAACAGCATAGGAGCAGGTGGGAGGGGCTGATCCTGCACTTTTCTATTCTTTCTCCTTTCAGCTGATCATCAGAGCTTTTTTTTTTAACTACCAGTTCTGCAAACTGGTAGCAATTTTTACTACTGGTTCGGTTGAACCAGGCTGAACCAGTAGCATTTCACCACTGTGTCATACCTTTGAATGGTCACAAGTCAAGGACTATCAAGTGTCCTAGTTTAGACAAAGAAGAACCTCGTGATCAAATCGAGACCAAGACACCAAAATGTATTTTATTTTTTCTTTATGTACACTGAGAGCTTATGCACCAAAGACATGCCACACCCACAATTATAAGATCACAATTTCAGCAGTTTGCAAGTGGCTCCCATTTATGACTGGTTGCGGCATCCTGCAGTCATGAGGTCGTAATTTAGGACTTTCCCAACTGACTTCCAGTTTTCCAACAAAAAATTCAGTCGGGGAAGCGGAAGTTGCTAAACGCCCATACGATCATGGTCCATGCTTAAAAGACTGTGGCGATTGGCTTTACGACCCCAGTAAAAAAATATATAGTTGTAAAAATAGGTCCGGTCATGTAATAATTCACTTTACAACTGCCCCGATTTATAATAAAAATTCCAATCCCAGTTGTGGTTGTAAGTCGAGGACTACCTGTATACCCACATAGAAACTGATACTTCGATAGCATTATAAACTTTCTTGGATGTCCAAACTTTTGGCTTGACTGGGTCGCATTGAGTAAAAAGCAATTGTTTTGGGGCACATCTAAAATATATAATATGGTTAATGGATATCAATCACATAATAATGTTAGAAATCTATGATCTGGTGGGACTGCATTGGGGCTGCATGTGGCTTGTGGACATTATTATCCCAGAGTTTAGCTTGATTTCAATGGAGTTTCCATGCAGTTTTGTTAGTAATAATATGGAAAGGATTCGCTATTATTCTTTTCCAGTAATATTCTTCTTAACTTCCTAATTTAACATATGGCCTGGGGGTTTCCTGGCTAGATTTCCAAATAAATCCGAACTTCCTTAGCTTTTCAAAAGAGCCAAACTTTGCCAGATGCCAACCAGGTGTCACGAGCATGGTCCGAGAGAGAAGAGCATCAAAGATGATGAGGGGACTGGAGGCTAAAATTGATAAAGAACGGTTGCTGGAACTGGGTTTATCTAGTCTGATGAAAAGAAGGACTTGGGGATGACAGGATAGAAGTCTTCCAATATTTGAGGGGCTGCCACAAAGAACAGAACTGTTCTGACCCAAACCTTGTTCCAAGTAAACAAACACCAAACAGAGATAAAAGCAAAACCTTTTAATGCTTCTCTGCAAATTCCATTAATTCATGGTTAAAAGGCTATTAAAACTAATGGTCTCTGATAAGAATGAGCCTTACCAAGGTTGTGCAAGGCTGCCAAAAGCACTAGATTAAGTTGCCAAGAAATATTCCAAGCAAAAAGTCTTCAAACGCAAACCAAGATCGTCTGAACTTCCATTAGGCTTGAAGTGGCATTAGGCAAGAACTTCTTTGCTTCCTGCCTCTCAGGCTGGCTTTTGTCTCTTAAGGGAGGGGCCATTACCTTGCAGCCTTACTCCCAAGTCACCCATGTTGCTGCAGCTGCTCTTTCTTTCGAACAGCCCTGCATGCACGCACATTGGGCACAGGCTCCTCGGGGGACTCTTCCTCACTGCTGCCAGCCTCCACAAACTCCGAAGGCAGCACTCCACTCCCTGATGGTCCTGGCCCCATCCCTGCATCACAGGCAGGCCCCTCATCTGAGTCCTCACTCTCCGAGACCTCAGCCGTCTGCAACCTGCTGCTGGCGAACCACAACAAGAGCAGAATAACAGAGTTGAAAGGGACTTTGGAGGTCTTCTAGTCCTACCCCTTGCTCAGGCAGGAAACCTTATACCGTTTCAGACAAACGGTTGTCCAATCTCAACCTCAAAAATTGATTGAGGACTCCCAAAGTTGGTGTGGCTTCTTGTCTATCAATCTAGACTATATCAGAAATTAAAACTAGGGAATTTAAAAACATGTATTTATTTAACGTCTTGGACCCCCTGAAAGGATCTCAAGGATCACGCTTTAAGATATGATGCCCTATAAATCAATAGAGTGCAAATGTCCATTGAATCCGAATGCTATTGGCTGAGGAATTCTGGGAATTGGAGTCCACACAACTTAAAGTTCTCTAACTTGAGAGAATACTGGTCTTAGTCAAAGAACTGCATTAGATTATATCCATGGGGAAATTTGTGTTGGAATAAAGGAAGAAAGACTTCTTGAACCCAGTACAACTAAGGACCTCTTCTGGAGGTTGGCTAGGGAATCAGAAAAAGGCAACATCATGAGAACACAACAGAAAAAAAGAATGTCAGGGCATGTTTTGATCACAGTTAGGTGCAAACGTGGAAGTCTCTAAATAAAACTTCCTATCGAAAACAGTTACATCAGTGACAAACTGAAAATCCGTTAGTGTTAGTGCAACCATAAAGGCCTTACTTAGCCATTGATTGAGTGATAGTTGATTATCTTCAAGTTTATTTCCTACCTTACTACGTTATCTAGAAACCAATTTGGCAGGTGTTTCTTAGCCTTAGCTGTGAATTCTTGCTTGAGCTGCTGGAAAACATGCACATTTGTTGGTTCACATGTGTTTCCCAACTGTGTTGTGGACATTAAATAAAAGCAGTTCATTGACCTGTAGATTATCTGTTATGTTCAGAGCGTGGGCGCAAGGAACAGAGACGAGGCATCGGACAGTGACTCAACTCTTTATTAGTGACTTCAGAACAGAGCTAAAATACTCGGGCAGCAACAGCCCTTTTATAGGGCTCGCTGCTGTCATAACAGCTAATGCTTTGAGTTTGCTGCGCTGGCGGCGTCCAATTGGCAGCGCCTGTTAACAGCCAATCAGATCGGCCGGGGACGACCAATCAGGATCCGCTGCTGGCGGGCCAATCAGAAGTGCAGGATTACGAGCCTGCTGTGGAAATAAAACTATTTAAGCTTAGCGCAATTGCTTTGTCCGTAACGCCCCTCCCCCCTAGGTTCCGTCTAAGGGGTGGGGTGATGTACTCTCACAAGTACGCAGGTCGTTTCACCTGTCTGCTCGATTTACGTTGCCCCAATAGTTCTTGCCTTGGCTCTGGTTCCGATGGGCTGTTGGCTGGGCTGAACGGCACGGCTGGGTCAACCACTTCACTGGGCGACGCGGGGCTGTCATCCCTGCTTCCGTCACGGCTGCCTCCTGAGTTTCTTGCGTTTGCTGCTGTCGCAGTGCTGCTTTGTGGCGAGGCAATCATCTGGTCCAGTTCTTCCTCGGAAGGTGAATATCCTGGGGTTGGTTGTGTTGATTTTTGGGTTTCGTGTACTGCGTCGTATGTTGGCTCATTTTCGGCCCCCTCGCTTTCCCTTCCCCCCCAGGTTTGAGGTTCAGGGCTAGTGACAGGGGTAGGTGCCAGTCTGGAACGAAGTTGGTCAATGTGGCGCTTCCACATTTTTCCATCAGCAGTTTGTAAACGGTAGGAACGAGGCCCCGTAAGTTGAATTATGGTAGCGGGGACTCATAATGGGTCACCTGAAAAGTTCTTTGCGAAAACTGGGTCGCCTACCTTGAACGTGCGATACTTGCTGCTGGATCCCAGGGGTTGTTCTGGCCTGTAGGCAGGGTGTATGCGGTCAAGGTGTGAGCGAAGTTTTCGTCCCATCAGAAGTTCGGCTGGGGTTTTGTTCGTAGTACTGTGTGGTGTAATATGTTGGAGGAGGAGCATCCTGGTTACTTTATGATCGATGTCTCCTTGTTCCATTTTTTGTAAAGTTTTCTTCACAAATTGGACCATTTTCTCAGCCCTACCATTGGCCACAGGGTGAGCTGGTGATGTCAAGGCATGGCGTATTCCCCGATCCGCTAAGTACTGTTCAAATGCGAGAGCAGTGAATTGGGGACCATTATCAGAAACCAAGACATCTGGCAGTCCATGCGAAGCAAATAGTTTATTTAATTTTTTAATGACTGCTTCTGTGGTGGTGCTCTTGATTTTGTGGACCTCTAGCCAATTTGAATAGGCGTCCACGGTTATGAGAAAGGTATGCCCCTTGGTGGGTCCCACAAAATCAAGGTGGATGCGGGACCAGGGACCCCGGGGTGTCTCCCATTCCGTTGGCGGGGCTTTTGGTGGAGCTGCACGAGTTTCTTGACACTTGTTGCAAGTGGCCACCCAAGTTTCTATTTGTTTATCTATGCCTGGCCACCACACGTAGCTCCTGGCTAGTGCCTTCATTCTCATGATGCCAGGATGTCCATCGTGCAACAGTTTCAGGACTTTCTGTTGTAGCCACTCCAGAATGACAACTCTGTCTCCCCACAATAGGCATCTTTTTGTCTGTCAGTTTTTGAAGGGTTTGAAGATGTCGCTGGGTTCGTTGTCAGGCCAACCTCTTTCCACCCAGCTGAGGATTCATGCTGAACAAGGATCTTTCCTTGTTTCTGTGGTGATGTCTCGTGCAGTCAGTGGTGGAAAAGGAAGGGTTTCGATTTGTAGTGTTGTTAGTGTTGGAGCTGATCATCTATGACTTCGGGTAGCGGTGAGCAGCTCAAAGCGTCAGCATGAGGAATGGCTTTCCGCGGGCAGTGTAGCAATTGGTAATCGTATGCAGCTAGAAATTCCGACCAATGCGTCATTCTTGGCGATAAGATGTGGGGTGTTGGTTTGTCCCCTGCTAAAATGCCAAGTAATGGTTTGTGATCGGTGACTATGGAAAAGGGTCTCCCATATACATACTCATGGAAGTGTTTGACAGCAGCTACAATAGCGAGAGCCTCTTTATCAAGTTGGCTATAGTTTCTCTCAGCTTTAGCTAAAGTCTTTGGAAAAAATGCAATAGGTGCCTCAGTACCGTTCGGTAGGATGTGACTCAGGATGGCTCCTACTCCAAACGGTGAGGCATCGCAGGTGACGGTTAAAGGTAAGGTCTCATTATATTGCATCAATACAGCATCTGAGGTTAAAAGGTCTTTGACTTTCTGAAAAGCTCACTCTTCCCGTTGTCCCCAGACCCAGGAAGCCTTCTTGTCAAGGAGCTTATGTAGGGGTTTGGCCACAATTGCTTTCTGGGGCAAGAAGATGTTATAAAAGTTAATGAGTCCTAGGAAAGCTTGGCGGTCTGTTTTATTCCTAGGTCTTAGGGTGTTTTTTATGGCAGCCAGTTTTTTTTCAGTAGGTTGAATTCCCTGTTTGTCAAGTAGATAGCCCAGGAATTCAACCTTCTCTGTACAGAGTTGGCACTTGTCCTTCTTGACCTTTAGGCCAGCATCTTTAAATTTCTGTAGAACCATTCGGAGTCGTTTTTCTAAAAGGCATCTAGTCGGGGCAGCTATGAGAACATCATCGAAGTAGGGCACGGCCCCTTTTATGACTTGTAGCAATCTTTCCATTAAGCTCTGGAAAATACTGGGGGCTACACTTACTCCGAACTGAAGTCTGTTACACTTGAAAGCCCCTCTATGCGTGACTATTGTCTGGGCCTCTGCAGTCTGTGCATCTACGGGCAACTGCTGGTACGCCTGAACTAAGTCCAATTTTGCAAATATTTTCCCACCTCCTAGGGAGTGAAGAAGGTGTTGGACCACAGGTACGGGGTAAGCGCTCTGCTGGAGCGCATGATTTAGGGTGGCCCGGTAATCCCGCAAATTCTCACCAATCCGTCTGGTTTTATGGGGGTCACGATTGGGGTCTCCCATCGAACGTGGTCAATCGGTTCCAACACACCCTGTGCTATTAATTTGTCCAATTGTTCATCAATCTTTGGCTTGAGTGCAAAGGGCACTCGACGAGGCTTAAGGCAAATGGGCACAACTTAAGGGCTGAGGTTAAATGATATAGGGGAACCCTTGTACTTGCCTAGCTTCTCACTGAACACATCCTGGAATTCTTGGACGAGGGCCGCTTCCCAGTCATCACTGCCAGTCTGGTTGATGCCAGCTAGTTTGATTCCTAATGGCGCAAACCACTGTAGACCCAGAAGGCTGGGCTGATCTCGATTGACGATGGTCAACGGTAAGGTTGCGGTGTGGTCCTTGAAGGTTACTCGGACGTTGCTGGAACTGACAAGCGGAATTCTGTTTCCTTGGTAGTCTTTCAATATGACATTTTGAATGCTGAGGTCCTGGCGACGGATGTCAGGGAGGAGCTGTTTGAAGGTTTTCCAGGATACCATCAATAGGGACGATCCAGAGTCGACTTCCATAATGCATGGTCACTTCTCGATGGCAACCCTCACTCGGATTTTCCTTGCATCAAGGGATGAAGCGTGGCCTATGGTGATGGTCTGGTGTGTCTCTTCTCATTGGGATGAAGTGGTGGCTGCTCGGTTTCTGCATTGAACGTTCCATTGGTTGTTTTGGTGGTCCCGATTTACTGGTGGGGTGACTGTTGTCTGTCGGAAGTTGTTTTCTCTCCTGGTTGGGCTGGGTCCTCGCTTACTTCTGCAGACCTTTGCGATGTGGCCCCTCTTCCCACAGGAACGGCAGGGTGCGTCTAGGAATTTGCAGTCAGATCGCGGGTGACTGCCCCTGCATCCGGAGCATTGGTACAGGGATTTTCGATTCCTTTGGTCTTGCTGGTCGCATTCTGACCTGAGTCTGTTGACCTCTTCTTCCTCGCTTTCTGATGAGGATTCGAGGTCCTCATGGTGGGTAGTTGCATGCCTCTCGGAAAACGGCATAGCATCGCTGGCGAGTTGACGGTGCGGTGTGTTTGCTCAGCGCATTCGAGCGGCTGACTTCCTGGATGCTTCTGCTGCAGTAGCATCAGCGATGACATCTGCAAGGGTGATGTGTCCCTTCGCCATAATCTTACTCTGGGTCGTGGGGTCTCTTAGGCCCAGAACAATTCGATCTCTCATGGCTTCCTCGAGATTTGCGAAGCCACAGAGTCCTCCTAGGTTTCTGAGGTCAGTGATGAAGTCTCCAACGCTTTCACTTTCCCGTTGGTACCTCTGGTAAAACTCGTGTCTTCTGATGAGTGTTGGCACTGCCAGTGCATAATGGGCCCAGAGGATTGGGGCGAGGTTGTCCCAGTCCATTGTCTTGACTTCTGCTGGTTTCGCAAGTGCTTTTGCCATCTTGAAAACGGCAGGCCCACAATGGGTCAGAAATACAGCTCGTTTCTTGCCAGGCGTAGCATCTTTCAGATTGTTGGTCTCCAGGAACATCTAGAACCTGTCCATATACAAGTCCCAGTCTTCGTTAGCCAGGTCAAATGGAGCGGGTGGTCTAGCGCTGCTGGTCATTCTGCCGCTTCTTTTGGTGCACTCTCAGCCACGTGCTCTGTAGGGTTCATTGAATGTTTGATCAGTTCTTAACGTCTCCGCATCCCACCTTCATCGCCGGTGTTATGTTCGGAACGTGGGCGCAAGGAATGGAGACGAGGCATCGGACAGTGACTCAACTCTTTATTAGTGACTTCAGAACAGAGCTAAAATACTCGGGCAGCAACAGCCCTTTTATAGGGCTCGCTGCTGTCATAACAGCCAATGCTTTGAGTTTGTCGCACTGGCGGCGTCCAATCAGCAGCGCCTCTTAACAGCCAATCAGATCAGCCGGGGATGACCAATCAGGATCCGCTGCTGGCGGGCCAATCAGAAGTGCAGGATTACGAGCCTGCTGTGGAAGTAAAACTATTTAGGTTTAACGCAATTGCTTAGTCCGTAACATTATCTGAGTTGGATTTTGCAATGATGAATCAAAATCAAAGACAGAAGGAGGGATTTTTTTTTTTTCCTCTCTCTCTCTCTCTCTCCTTTTTTACACATACACAAAAAACACAGTTTGATAAGAGTTCAGTGTCTTTCTCGTGCCTCTATTTTGCCTGTCTCCAAGGCAGCCAGGATAAAACCAGAATTTAACCTGGATCTGTAATTTGGTTCATCATTTGCACCCCCGTGGGATTTTCTGCTGCTTAGTTAAAGATTAACCGTGTTAAAAGTGTTTGCTTTGAAGGTGGCAAGACAAACAAGGATAGGTGCTTTTGCTCTAGAAGTAAGAAGAAGATGCAGGAATTTATACGCAGCAGTTTTGTTACCGTCTCCCTCATTTTAAAGAGAAATGAACTTGTCTGTGTGCATTGATCCATTTAAAAAAAAAAAAAAACCAGAATATACCTGTAGCCACAAAGAAACAGGGTGGTTTTTAGCAGTCCTGCTGACCTAATTTATGGGGTAGGTTAAATCATGTGTTGTCCCAGCCTAGAACATGGCTTAGAGCAGGGGTCTCCAACCTTGGCTCCTGGAAGCCTGGCGGACTTCAACTCCCAGAGTTCCACAGCCAGCAAAGCTGGCTGTGGAACTCTGGGAGTTGAAGTCCGCCAGGCTTCCAGGAGCCAAGGTTGGAGACCCCTGGCTTAGAGGAAGCCAAGGTCTGTTCCTGGTTTGGCATTAACAGCTGTAGAACATACCAGTCCAGTCCAGCTTAATGGCTATCCAAAAGTGCTTTTTCAAAAGGGAATTGGATTTTCTGTCTTTTGTTTTTCATTCAAATACATTTCATTTCTCACCCAAGAAGCATCTTCAGTTTTGACTGAAGCTGCTTCTTGGATGAGAAGTGAAACGTCTTCAAAGAAAAACAAAAAAGGTCCAGTTGCCTTTTGAAAAAAACCCTTTGGGAAAACCATGACCTGGATGACTGAGAATCTCTGTGGATGTTCAGCCATTGATGGGTGTTGTTTTGAGGAGTTTTAGCAGAGTGCTACAGTGACTCCTTTCTTTAGCCTTACAGAAAGCTGGTTATGAATCCCTCTTGGATGCCATTCTCTATCTTTCAGCCCAACCCACCTCACAGAGTTGTTGTGGGCAGGGAAGTTAAACTAGGAGAATACTGGTTGGAAGTGCAATCAATACCATGACACATTGATTAGTCCTCCGGGAAAATGACACCAGGAGGTGTTGGGCAGGAATGGCCACCAAGCTAAACTAGTCTCCTGAGATGGTATCTCTGCTTTCCTTCCTTCCCTCCCTCCCTCCTTCCTTGTTACTTACTTCCTCTTTCTTTTCCTTTCCTTTCCTTACTTTATTTTGCCTTCTCCCTCCCTCCCTCCCATGTCTGGAAGGAGTAAAGGATGGTCTGTCCTTTTTTCTTGGGTGTAATTCCTGAGCTTCATCCTAACTGGGTTACCCCAAGGCATTTGAATTCCATTTCTGCCTGTCTGCAACCAACAGCCCTCCAGGCAAGGAGCAGGAAGAGCCAGCTGCCTCAAAGGATGCTGGGATAACACACACACACACACACACACACACACACACACACACACACACCCTGGGAAACTGCAGCCAGCCATGACTTCCCGTGTTCACCGGTGTCTCTTTTCATGGTTAGAGGTTTGATTCTGTTTAACTCAGAGGCAGGTTACATGGGTTCTGCCAACATGGCTGCTATCATAGCAGACAAACATCACATTTATTTAAGACCTCGTAGTCTAAGTAGATCAGCCAGCTTTTCCTGGCCAGGTTGCTTTCCAGGACTTCAAGTCCCAGAATACTTAGCGTCATCCAGGAGTGCTGGGAAATTCTGGGAGCTAAGACCACACCCATGTGCCCAAATTGGGGAAGAATGAACGGAACTCAGAGGGTTTGAGAAGTGCATCAAAATGGCACCAAATGGCAAATTGTTTTTTTTTTTTTTTTGAATCCTTGGCCTGGATGTTTCTAAGCAAAAGAGGTAGTGGGAAAAGAATAAAAGTGGACATGTTGTTCACTTTGCAAGGTTGTGAGAGGTGATTGCAGGCCAGTTTGGTCTTTTTATGACTATCTAGGCCTTCCCAGCTGTGCTTTCCAGCTGTTTTATTCTCAATCTCCCAGAATTCCTTGCTTGCACAGTGGCAGCCATCTTGGCTTGGAATGCACAAAATGGCTGGAAGGCATCAGCTTGGGGAAATCTGCAATCTTCCCCCCCTCAGCCCCAAAGGCTAGGAATGAGCCTCTGAACTCCAGATCCCATCTTCCTTAGCTAGGGCAAGTGATGATGGATGATGAGAGTTGTAGTATAGGGACATCTAGACTGCCTTAGCTTGTGTAAGTAAGGCTGGGGAATTCTGGGAGTTGAAGTCCACACAGCTTAAAGCTGCCAAGGTTGTTAAACACTGTTGTGTTATGGATTACGCATTCTTTCAACAGTGCAAGGAGGAAGCTAATATTTGAATTGCAAGTAGGTTTAATCCTATAAAACATATTTGCCAAGTTTTGGTGAAGTTGTTCAAAACTCAAGGAAAAAAAATGTAGGGCAGTAAATTTTGCATTCTATTATTTAAGAGTTGGAATTTAGAGTAGAGTTGAATCAAAGTCTTTCCTGATCAGGTTCGTCCTTGGCTTACGACCACAACTGACTGAGTCCCACGTTTCCATGGTTAAGTGAGACAGTTATTAAGTGAGTTTAGCCCCATTTTACAACATTTCTGGCCACAGTGGTTAAGTGAATTGGTGAATTAGTTAAGTGGATCTGGCATATCAGAAGGTCGCAAAAGGGGATCTTGTGACCCCAGGACAGTGTAACCATCACAAATATGAAATTAGTTGCCAAGCATCTGAATTTTGACTATGAGACCGTGGGTTTTTTGCAACAGTCATAAGTGTGAAAAATGGTCATAAGTCTTTTTTTTCAGTGCCGTTGTATGTAACTTTCAACAATCACTTAAAGAAGCTCTGTAAGTCAAGGACTACCTGTAGTATTAGTGACATCAGGACTGCCCTAGGTTGCAGGGAAGGTGACAGGAACTGGGCATGGCTAGTGTAGTGAAGACAAGGACCATGATAGCAGGGTTCCAATATTTGAGGGGCTGCCACAGAGAGGAAGGGATCAAGCTGTTCTCCAAGGCACCTGAAGGCCAGACAAGGAATAATGGAAACTGAACAAGGAGAGATTCTACCTAGAAATAAGGGTAATTTTTTTGACAGGGAGAACATTCAACCCATGGAACAAAAGTTGCCTTTGGAAGTTGTGGGAGCTTCATCACTGGAGGCTTTCAAGAAGAGATTGGACTGCCATTTGTCAGAAATGGTGTAGGGCAGTGGTCCCCAACCACCAGGCCCTGGACCGGTACCGGTCCGTGAATCATTTTGTACCGGGCCGCCGGTACTTGGGCACCGCCATCTTGTTTTGATGGCGCTTGAGAAAGTGCTTCCGGGTGAGCTTGTCAGTCGTCGGTTGGAAAGCAGCGTTTGGGTGCTGAAGGAATCCTCGCGCCTTAGTTTCGTCGAAGGGAGGGGGGGCGGCTTCGAACAAAGAGCTGTCCCGATGGCGGTAGAGTCTCCTGTTACTCAGGAAGAGATTAAGAAAGAGCCCGAAAAGCCCATCGACCGCAAAAAGATACAAAGGAAGAGTTGAAGGTGGCGGGGAGAAGCGGGGGGACAGCTGGCTGGCCGGTCACTCGGCTCGCCTTGCCTTGGTCATGTGTGCTGATGCCGGTACCGGTCCATGGATCATTTTGTACCGGGCCGTGGTACAAAAAAGGTTGGGGATCACTGTGTAGGGTCTCCTACTTGCGGGGTGGTTTGGATGCAAATGTGCCTGCACCCATAATGTAAGGTGTGCATGCCCCCGAGCCCATACGCATGCACGTGTGATGCCCTGACACTTCCCCCGCTCCTGCACATGCACACCTGAACCCCCGTGCATGCCCCTCCCCCCATGCATGCACATCAGATACCTGACAATCAGGTGGCTGGCGGGAGGTACGTGCACACATACGCAGTGAACCTGATCTGGGCAACAGCTTGTGCGCTGGCAGAATTGGCTCTGCGTGCCTCTTCCGGCACGTGTGCCATAGGTTCACCATCATAGATCTACAAGTTCCAACTCTGTTATTCTATTCCATTCTAAATATAAAGTTGTCTAAGCAGGGCTTAGGTAAGTGCCTTGTGGTGGATTACACCTTCTTTCCACACTGCAAGCAGGAAGCAAATATTTGAATTGCAAGCAGAGTTAACCCTATAAAACGTATTGGCTGAGTTTCATTGCCATTGTTTAAAGCTGAAGGGAAAAAAATTGGGCAGGGCAACAGTTCGCCTAATGACCATTCAAAGTTACAACATAACTGAAAAAAAGTGACTTATTTTCACACTTATAACCGTTGCAGCATTACCACATTCACCTGATCAAAATGGAGATGCTTAGCAAGTGGTTCATCTTTATGACGGTTGCAGTGTCCCAGGGTTATGTGGTGACCTTCTGATGTACAAAATCAATGAGGAAGCCAGATTCACCTAACGACAATGTTCCAAACATAACAACTTAAGTGTTTCACTTAATAATCCTCACAAGAAAGGTTGTAAAATGAGGCAAAACTCACTTAACAAATGTCTCACTTAGCAACATAAATATTGGGCTCAATTGTGGACATAAGTCGAAGACTCCCTCTTTTTAAGAGTTGGAATTTAGAGTAGAATTGTAACAAAATCTTTATTGTTAAACAGTAGAGAACCTTTTGGTTTGTTAGGACAAGATCCAAAATGGAAAATAGTTGTGTAATTGTGATGAAAATAAATGTAATAACCAATAAAAGGAATAAAAAGATGAGTTCTGAAGTCAAAGTACTATAAATTTAGGTTGTTTCTCTGCCCATCAGTCCTACAGATCAGGCCTCATGGTTCCTGACAGTGACACTAACTTAATTATAGGTTGGCAATTAAGTGCAATTAGTAAATGCATCTACTTAGACGGAAGTTGGAGCTTAGGAGTGCTTAAAGAGAAGATTTGGGCCGTAAAATTAGTCACTTGTTTGCAAACAGTTCATAACTATCTGAAGTCTTTATTTCCTTATTAAATGTGATTTACTGGCTGTAATCTAGGGATGGGCAGCCTTTCAGTATTCGTCATTTCTTTATTCTGGTTGATTTTAGAAAAAGAAGGACCTCTCTCACACACAAACGCACCATTATTTAAAAAACAAAAACAAAGTATGGTAAGTCTATTTTACCACTTGTAGGAGAGTTTTCTATTTTTCTCTTTAAACCGGAAGATAGCCATGACAATGAGTTTTGGAAGTGATGTTCAGAGAAAGTTGGTGGTGGTCCCTAAAAAAGATGTGTGGGAAGAAATATCCCATCTGGTTCCGTTCCAAGCTGAGAGAAAGACACTGGAAACATGGAGGCTGATTGGAAAGATGGTTTAATGATGAAGGAGAACCACCAAGCACATGGTTCTGGTCAGGGGTGGGCTCCAAAAAATTTAGCAACCGGTTCTCTGCCCAGTTGCTGGGTGGGCGTGGCCATGGTGGGCATGGTTGGCCTCCTGCACCACGGTGGGGGGGGGGCATTTTCGCTCTCCCCGGGCTCCGGAGGCTTTCCTTGAGCTTCCGGGAAAGTGAAAATGGCCTCCCCTGCGCTCCTGAGGCCCTCTGTAGGCCGGAAACGGGCTTGTTTCCGGCCTTCCAGAGCTTCCAGAAGGCCCATTTTTTGCCTTTCCTAACTCACGTGGGCCCTGCACCTACCTGGCATCAAAAACAGGCTGCATGTTCTTTTGTTTTGATAACATCTTTATAAAATTTTATTAGGATAGACTTGGTATGATTTTATGATCTGTTATAAAATAAAGTAAGTAAATTATATTTACCTCGCTTCAGTATGAATTAATAAAATTATAGTCAAATGATTGTTTAATAATGATATTAGGACATATAATTGTTGATTGATAATATGAGTTATTATGTAACATAATTACAATGGTGACTATGAAATGGATGCACAAAAAAGAGTGGCAAACCAACCGATACACTGTCTGTAAATTTATGAAGGAGGATGATGCTTTTATGTTTGATGTCTTATGTTTTATGTGTTTTTGTTTGTTGTCAAAGTCAATAAAACTTTTACTTAAAAAAACAAAACAAAACAGGCTGCATGTTGACTCCTGGAAGGGACAGGCAGGGTGGGTGGGGCCAGCCAGGGGTGGGATTTGCCGGTTCACCAAACTGGCCATAAAATTAGATACCGGTTTGCCTGAACTGAGGAGAACCGGTAGCAGCTCACTCCTGGTTCTGGTGCAGCTGACCACATGGAGTTGAAAGCGGTTTTTATACTTCTCTTGGGCTTTACACTTAAGCTTCCTGTTCCTATGCAAGAAAATGTATTGTTGTCAGACTCCCATGGGGGCCATATAGGGGTTATGTAGGGGTCATAGCTGGTTCTATAGCCATTATGGTGAACCTATGGCACGTGTGCCACAGGTGGCACGCAGAGCCATTTGTGCCGGCATGCAAGCTGCAGGCAAACTTACCTCACTGCACATGCCTGCACCTCACAGCTGATTTTCGGCTGGTTTGAAGCCTTTTTTGGCCTCCCAGAAGCTTCAGGAAGGCTTCTGCAGGCTTCTGCAGGTTTTTCAACTAGGCTCGTTTCATCACTTCCTTTTTTTCCAGAGATACCGGAAGTGATGAAACGGGCCTACTTTTTGGTCTGAAAAGACTGCGGAAGTCTTCCTGAAGCATCTGGAAAGCCGAAAAAGGCCTCAAACCAGCTGAAAATCATCTGTGAGGTGCAGTACAGGTAAGGGGGTGGCAGAGTGGGGGTGAGAATTGCGCACGCATATGTAGGGGACGTGGGATAGAGGCGCATTGCTGGGTGCTGGCACGTGAGTACGAGTGTGCAAGTACATGCACAATTTTTGGCACCGGAGCCCAAAAAGGTTAGCCACCACTGCTCTATAGCTTGTCTAAGCTAAGTTTGGTTGAAGTTTCTGAGGGTGATGCAATGTCCTTAGGAGATTGTACAATGTAGTGAGCTCTGTGTCTTAGTGAGCTAATCCTATTATGTCCTGAAGGATCATGTCTGAATGGGTGGACAGCTAGTCCGCTGTTTCCAGAGCTCCCCGTCCTGGACCAGATCTAAGCACCGCACAGGCCAGATCTGGCCCACAGGCCTTGAGTTTGTCACCCGTTTTATAGGATGTAGGGTTTTTTAAAGGACTGGACTATTTTACTGAGGTACCTAAATAAATAACATGCTAATATTCTCTGTCTTCTGATATTTACAGGCCTGAATCCCGATTATGGACCACAATGCTCCTGCTGGGAACCTGCCTGCTTTACTGCGCCAGGGTCCTAATGCCCATCTGTGTGGTCACCATGAGCTCCCACTTTGACTGGGACAAGAAACAGTCCGGAATTGTGTTGAGCAGCTTCTTTTGGGGTTACTGCCTTACTCAAATTGTTGGAGGCCACTTGAGTGACCGGTATGGACAATATTACATTAAACCAGGGGTGTCAAACTTGGATTCATTGAGGGCTGCATCAAGATTTGGTTTGACCTCGGTGCGGGGGGAAGGGGACATGTCGAAGGGGGCATAGCCACCTCGATGTCACTCATGTCGGTGGTGCCTGTGATGGCCAGAGTTGCTTTGTCAGTGAAAATGGGCTTCTGAGCTCTGTTTTTGGCTGCAACCAGGGGTGGGATTCTGCCGGTTCAGGCCAGATGTTAAATTTACATCTGGTTCACCGAACTGGTAGTTGAATCGATTGGCTGGCCTCGCCCACCCCTCCCCTCCCCGGAGTCTCCACATGGCTAGTTTTGGATGCAGGGTCTGTGTGGAGGTTCTGGGAGGGCGAAAACCCGGCTGAACCAGAAGTTCTGGAAGTCTGGAAACGGGCCTCTTTCCGGCTTCTGGAGGGCCTTCGGAGCCTGGGGGAACCCGTTTTCGCCCTCCCAGAGGCCTCAGGGAAGCCTCCGGACTCTGGGGGAGGCGAAAAATGGCCCTCTCAGATGTTCCAGTAGGTCATGCCCACCATGGCCACGCCCACCCAGCAACCAGATAGAGACCGGTTGTTGGGATTTTTGAAACCCACCCCTGGCTGCAACAGCCTCCTGCAATCTTTTGCCAGCAAAAAAGGAGCCCAGGAAGGCACTGCCAGGGGTGGGATTCAACCAGTGTTACTACTGGTTCGGTGTCTACGTTTTGCACGTGCATGAACCGGTTGCATCCCACCCCAGGGCGTGGCCCTCCCAAGCTCCATTTTTGCAGGCAGAGGCACCACCGACCGGTCCTCCTCTGTTTCCAGGGCAGCCCCACAGGCCAGATCTAAGCACCCCGTGAGTATGACACCCCTGCATTAAATGGTCTTAGCAATGCTTTGGCACCAAAGAAACATTTATTTATTTATTTTATCATTATTCAACAATCGATGAAAAAAATAATACTCTGTCATTCATTAATGACCAGGAATAAGGATGTACCACTCGCCTTTCAATGAAACGTGGATGAATTTGCATTTTTGATAAGAATTCAGATTCTCTTTCATTGTTTCTTTATCATCTTTGGGGCCATCATCTTATTTATTTGATCGATCCTTCTTTTCCATCCGTGGAACATTCAAAGCAGCCCATTACAAAACCTCATAGATTATCCGCAATGACATATTTAATCTCACTGAAGCCAAACGTCTATGGAGAATCTCAATCAACTAGGTCCCAAAAGACAACTGGACTTCTTGGGGTTTTTTTTCTGCTTTGAAAAAGTTCTGAAGTGCAGAAGCTTCTTAGGCAAGAAGCAAAATGTTTTCAAAGGGGGGAAAAACAGCTACCAAGAAAGTTCAATTGCCTTTTGGAAAAAGCACCTTTGGTTTATTGAAGTCAACTTTTGAATGCTTTCAGATCCAGGGGTGTCCAACCTTGGCAACTTTAAGACTTGTGGACTTCAACTCCCAGAATTCCTCAGCCAGCAAAGCTGGCTGGGGAATTCTGGGAGTTGAAGTCCACAAGTCTTAAAGTTGCCAAGGTTGGACACCCCTAAGATATCCAGTTCCACTGCAGGCCAGACACCAAATATTCTGTATAATATCCGTGCATCACAACTGTCTCTTGAAGAGATAAACCTTGTTTCTTTAAAAAAGAATAACCCTGTAGGTGGAATGGCACATAAAATAAAAGCAATTTTTCTCAGCCCTCCAGGCCATGCTTGTCCTAAAGGTGCTTTTTTTCAAGAGGCAAAACGGGACTTTCTGTTTTTTGTTTGAAGACGTTTCGCTTCTCATCCAAGAAGCTTCATGCACCTTGCGTCAGGCCCAGTAGTTCCTGTTTTCAACCTCCGCTTCTTGCATTCAACCAGGGGTCTCCAAACCTGGCCACTTTGAGACAGCTGGACTTCAACTCCCAGAATTCTACTCCCTAGCCATCCATAGGATTCTGGGAGTTGAAGTCCACAAGTCTTAAAGTGGCCAGGTTTAGGAGACTCCCGTCCTGAAGGAAGGATCAACAAGAAATTTTGGTGTGCAGAAAATGCTCTTGCTGATCAATGTCCTCATTGTCTTTCAGGATAGGAGGGGAGAAAGTCCTTCTCCTCTCTGCCACGGCCTGGGGATCCATCACCGCCATCACGCCCCTCCTCATTTCCTCAAGCTCTGCTCACCTGACTCTGATGACCTTCACGCGCTTTCTTATGGGACTATTGCAAGGTGAGACAATCTGTTTCCAAAGGCTTGACTCAGATGAGAAAATTGGAATAATGGGGACTTTATTATTATTATTATTATTATTATTATTATTATTATTATTATTATTATTATTATTATTATTATTATTATTATTATTATGTGTTCAGAGTATTGAAGTGTAAATTCAGCGCTAGAAAAGTAAACATAGGTGACTGAGGCTTCTTTTAACTTCTTTATAAACATATAAAGTGAATTTTACAATACCAAGGAAATGTTGTAGATTTCTCCAACATGGAGGAAACTCAAAGGTTCAGAGCAGAACAACAACTCAAGTGCTCAGAAACAGACACCAGTTTCACTTTAGTTGAGCAGGCAAGCAAGACACACAGCAGAGTGAAGCAGTTTCATTTGCAACAGATTCAGAGCTTAACATAGCTTCAGAGCTGCAGAGCTTAATATAGAGCCATTCCTAGGCTACTTCTAGTTTCAGTTTCCAAACAGTCCTCATTGGCTGATTTAGTTGCTAAGCCTATTCATTGGCTCACCTTGTTACCATGCTTATTCCAGTTTATGAATACCCTCTGACATTATAGGTACCCAGATTGTTGAGGGCAAGAGGCTGATTCTGTAAACCCCTTAGAGAGGCCTGTAAACAGTGGATGGATCCTGCTGGTTCGGACCGGTCCTGGGGAGCCAATAGTTCTGGTAATCAACTGGCCCTGCCCACCCACCCCTGCCCTCTCCTGCCCTATATTTCTGTGTTTTTCAGCTCAGCTGATTCACATGGCACAGTGGATTGTGGCGCCTCAGTTGTTTTACTCATCAGCTGTGCTCTAGTAGGTAAGAGTTAGGCCCGTGATGGCGAACCTATGGCACGTGTACCACAGGTGGATGCAGAGCCATTTGTGCCGGCATGCGAGCTGCAGGCAAACTTACCTCACTGCACATTCACATGCCTCACAGCTGATTTTCGGCCAGTTTGAGGCCTTTTTCAGCCTCCCAGAGGCTTCAGGAAGGCTTCTGTAGGCTTTTCAGGCCGAAAAGTAGGACCGTTTTGTCACTTCCTCTTTTTCTGGAAATATTGGAAATGATGAAACGGGCCTAGTTTTTGGTCTGAAAAGCCTGCAGAAGCCTTCCTGAAGCCTCTGGGAGGCCGAAAAAGGCTTCAAACTGGCCTAAAATCAGCTGTGAGGCACAGCGCAGGTAAGGGGGCAGTGCCTGTAAAGCACTGTGAAGTGGTATATAAGTCTAAGTGCTGTTGCTATTTCACACTCATAAGGATAACACAACATTTTTAAGCTGCTGCATTGGCAAGCTTGATTACGGTAGATATCTGCTGCCAAAGGAAAAGGATATAGGTAGTCTCTGGACAGACAACCACAACTGAGCCCATAATTTTCATTTCTAAGTGAGACAGTTGTTAAGTGAGTTTTGTCCCATTTTACAACCTTTCCTGCCGTAATTGTTAAGTGGATCACTACAGTTGTTAAGCTTAATAGCTTAAGCTTAACGAAGGGGAATCTGACTTCCCCACTGACTTTGCTTGTCAGAAAGTCGCAAAAAGTGATAGCCATAGCAAAGGCACTTATAAAAAATAATTACTTATAAAGAAAAAGATTTCTTATGATTATTTTAGTTCCTATATTTGAGTGGAGCCTTTCATTTCAGAGCAATAATAGCAACAGCACTTAGACTTACATACCACTTCACAGTGCTTTTACGGCCTTTTCTAAGGGGTTTACAGAGTCAGCCTCTTGCACCAAACAATCTGGGTCCTCCTTTTATCCACCTTGGAAGGATAGAAGGCTGAGTCAATCTTGAGCTGGTCAGGAGGTAGAGTTAGCCTGCAATACTGCATGGAATAGAATGGAATGGAATGGAATAGCATGGAATAATATGGAATAGAATGGAATAATATGGAATAGAATGGAATAATATGGAATAACAATAAAATAGAATAACAATAGAATAGAACAGAAAATAGAACAGAATAGAATAGAATAAGCACTTAGACTTATCAAACCGCTTCACAGTGCTTTTACAGACCCCTCTATAAGCGGTTTACAGAGTCAGCCTCTTGCCCCCAACAACCTGGGTCCTCATTTTATCTACCTTGGAAGGATGGAAGGCTGAGTCAACCTTGAGTCCCATCTGGATTGAACTGCTGGCAGCGGGCAGAGTCAGCCTGCAATATTGCATTCTAACTACTGCACCACCATGCTGATCATGGGACCTTGGAACACAGCAACCATCATAAATATGAGCCAGTGGCCAAGTATCTGAATTTTGATTGTGCAACTGTGGGGAGACTGCAGTGCTTTGTACGTGTCATGAACCACTTTCCCTGGTACCGTTATAACTTTGAATGGCCACTAAATAAATGATTGTAAGTTGAAAAATACCTGTAACAGGAATTCTTTCTGTTTTCTATTCCTCTGCCCACTTTATTAGGCGTTTATTTCCCTGCCTTGGCTAGTCTGCTTTCCCAGAAGGTACAGGAGAGCGAACGAGCATTGACATACAGCACGGTTGGAACTGGATCTCAGTTTGGGTGAGTTTCTCACACACTATAAAAAAGTTGTTGAGACTCTAGAAAAAGTGCAGGGAAGAGCAACCAGGATGATTTAGGGGACTGGAGGCTTCAACATATGAAGAACCTTTGCAGGAATTGGGAATGTCTAGTTTGATGAAAAGAAGGACCAGGGGAAACAGGATAGCAGTCTTCCAATATTTCAGGGGCTGCACAGAGAGGGGGGGGGGGGTCAAGCTATTTTCCAAGGCACCTGAAGGCCAGACAAGGAACAATGGATGGAAACTGATCAAGGAGAGATTCAACCTGGAAATAAGGAAGAATTTTCTGACAGTGAGAACAATCAACCCATGGAACAGAAGTTGATTTCAGAAGTTGTGGGAGCTTCATCACTGGAAGCTTTCAAGAAGAGACTGGACTGCCATCTGTCAGAAATGGTGTAGGGTCTCCTGCTTGGGTGGGAGGGTTGGACTAGATGACCTCCAAGATCCCTTCCAACTCTGTTAATCTGTGAATCTGTATCTTCAAACAGAGAACAGGGCAATAAAGGAAAACAGATTGAAAAAAGAATACAGGCAGTCATCGACTTATGACCACAACTGAGCCCAAAATTTATGTTGTGAAGTGAAACATTTGTTAAGTGACCTTTGCCCCATTTTACAACTTTCTTTCCACAGTTGTTAAGCAAATCACACTGCAGTTGATAAGTTAGTGACACGGTTATTAAGTGAATCTGGCTTCCCCATCAACTTTGCTTGTCGGTAGGTCGTAAAAGGGAATCACGTGACCCTGGGAAGCTGCAACCCTCATAAATGTGAGTCAGTTGCCAGGCATATCTGATCATGGGGGTGCTGCAATGGTCGTACGTGTGAAAAACAGTCATAAGTCCCTTTTTTCAATGCCACTGTAACTTTGAACTACCTGTACTAATAGCAGTAGCAATACCACTTTACAGTGCTTTTACAGCCCTCTCTAAGCGGTTTACAGAGTCAGTGTCATGCCCCTGTTGGAATCTGATTCGAAGGGGGAGGTCAAGCAGTTGACAGGGAATGGAAGTGTGGTTCTGGTGGCTGAGGAAGAAACTGGGGAAGGGCACAGTCCGGCTGGGCATTCAGAGGAAGACCCAGGCCCACCCCCTTTTCATCCTAGAGCACGCAGGGAGGAACGGATAAGGGAGCAACGTGGGTTATGGGGGAGAAAAAGGCCCTGATTTCCTTCATTACCTGCAGCTGGGAAAACAGGATTTAAAAGGGGTGTTTGCACACAGAACCTTGCTGGAAGCAAAGCGTGCATTATCTTTGTCAAGTCTTATGTGGGTTCCGGCGTCCTCCCAACTGTGCGTTATCTTTTGAGTTCTGCAATTCCTTATCCTCCCCTGTCTTGTTAATTGCTGCAGCTGTGGCTTGTGTTGGTTTTTATTTATAATTTAGATGTACTTTGGGTTTGGACTAAATTTCTTCCCTTTAAAAACTGCTCTTGGGAGAGTTTTTTCTCCAGCCAATGATAACTGGACATTGGAGGCCAAGTTGGAGGAATTACAGGGACTTTACCCACTTTTGTGATTTTGTTGCTTTTGTGCCACACCCTGGGTCATCACAGTCAGCCTATTGCCCCGGACAATATGGGTCCTCATTTTACCCACCTCGGAGGAATGGAAGGATGAGTCAACTTTGAGCTATCAGGTCTGGTTCGAACTCATGGCTGTGGGCAGAGTTAGCCTGTAATACTGCATTCTAACCACAAGTAAGGAAGTAAGGAAGGAAGGAAAGAAGGAAGGAAGGGCAATAGCAGTAGCACTTAGACTTATATACCGCTTCACAGTGCTTTTACAGCCTTCTCTAAGCGGTTTAGAGTCAGCCTATTGCCCCCAACAATTTGGGTCCTCATTTTACCAACCTCGGAGGGATGGAAGGCTGAGTCAACCTTGAGCCGGTCAGGATCAAACTGCTGAAGCACACAGTCAACCGGCAGTCAGCAGAAGTAGCTTGCAGTAGTGCATACTAATCACGACACCATCATGGCTGTTGATAACAGTCAAAACAAATTGGCAGCAGATTAGTCATAATGGTCAAACAAGTGGTAACTTCAAATCTCAACAAATTCTCTGTCTTACATATTGGCAAGAAAAATCAAAAAATAAAATGCGTTGTTGGAAGGAAAAAGACCTTGTAGACGACTGTCACTCTGTCAAGGACCTTGGAGTTCTCATCTCTGATGATCTAAGTGCTAGAGCCCACTGTAACAACATTTCCAAAAAAGGCATTAAGAGTTGTTAACCTAATCCTGCGAAGCTTTTTTCTCCGGTAATATTATACTACTAACTAGAACATACAAAACATTTGCTAGATCAGTTCTCAAATACAGCTCATCTGTCTGGAATCTGCATTGTATATCGCACATGAATACAATCGAGAGAGTCCAGAGATATTTCATGAGAAGAATGCTCCACTCCTCTACTCACAATATAATTCCTTATGCCACCAGACTTGAAATTTTAGGCTTAGATAACTTAGAACTGCACCACCTTCGGTCTGACCTAAGCATAGTACATAAAATTATCCATTACAATGTCCTACCCATCAATGACTACTTCAGCTTCAATGACAACAATAAATAGATACAAACTCAAGGTTAATTGCACCAAACTTGATTGCAGGAAATACGACTTCAGCAACAGAGTGGTCAATGTCTGGAATACTCTACCTGACTCTCTGGTTTCTTCCACTAACCCCAAACACTTTAACCTCAGACTGTCTACTGTTGACCTCACCCATTCCTAAGAGATCTGTAAGAGGCATGCATAAGTGCACCAATGTGCCTACCGTCGCTGTGCTAATGTTCTCTTTTTATTTGATTCCATTTCATGTATTCATAATCCTGTTTACACTTGTATATATTATCAAATGCATGTTTGACAAAATAAATAAAATAAAAAATCAAATCAAATAAGAGTCATTGAAATTCAAGGTTGGCTGGACTTAGTTCTCTTGTGAGCACGAAGGGATTCGGGACTCATGATGCATTTCACCCATCCCTCGGGCTCATCTTGGCCACCTCCCACATAGATTCTGGGTCTACCAATTCTGTGTACCTTCCTACTTCTCTCTCCCCTTTTTAGGACATTGGTGATGGGGGCGGCTGGCTCCCTCCTGCTTGACTGGTATGGATGGGAAAGCGTCTTTTATCTTTCAGGCCTGCTCACCTTGCTCTGGGTGTACTGCATGTGTAAATTCATCCTGCCACAAAAAGGTAAGTAACATCTTTTTTCCCTATCTATAGGACAGCTCTCGATCAGAACAGAGCTGGAAGGGACCTTGGAGGTCTTCTAGTCCAACCCCCTGCTCAAGCAGGAGACTCTATACCCTTTTAAGAGACTGTCCAGATTCTGACCAGGTCTGGAGAGCCGGTAGCGGAAATTTTGAGTAGTTCGGAGAAATCCCACCTCTGACTGGCCCCGCCCCCATCTGTTCTCTGCCTCCTGAGTCCTAGCTGATTGGCTGGGTCTTCTTTCATTGCCCTGCACAGGAAACGGAGCTGGAAAGCAGGTTAGTGGGATGGGGAGGGAATGGAGATTTTGCAGTATCCTTCCCCTGCCACGTCCACCAAGCCACGTCCACCAAGCCACGTCCACCAAGCCATGCCCACAGAACTGATAGTAAAATTTTTTTGAATCCCACCACTGACCTATAGGATTTTGCCTGGATCCCTCATGGACAGCTTACTTTGCAGATTTCTTGCTTTGCAATTGATTTAGAACCAATTGTACTAGTATTGTTTCATTTATCCTTTGCAGCAAACTAGTTATTGTGGTTAATGTGGCTCTAGAGAGCCATTTATGATTGCAGTTCTGGGGAGGGCAGGATTCTGCTAAATACTACGGACACAGGATGTGCAAAAATCTCTCCTCCCAAATCACTGGGTTTTGCATTTTCCTATTTATAACCACATACCTGTTTATATTTTGCAGAAATAATAGTCTCACTACATGACTTGGCAAAGGGTTTTTCCTTATTATCCAAACCGACCAAAGTGCCTTGGAGAAAAATATTTAGAAAGCCTCCCGTCTGGTAAGTTTCTGTCCTGTTAGCATTTACAGTTTGTTAAATTATCACAGTTTTGGGGTTTTCTAATCTGATTCCTTAAACTGCTTGTCTCCCTTGAAAATGAAGATGGCTTAAGAAATTCCTAAACAAAAGTTTGACTCCTCTTTTTGTGATGGCTGTGGTGATATGAGAATGAGATCTTCATTGCTGCATTCCCCTACTTATTCATCCTTTCTGGAGAAGGAAGGGAGGGAAGGTATGAAGGAGAAAGGAAGGAAGGAAGGAAGGGAGGGAGGGAGGGAGGAGGGGAATAGGAAAAAGGAAGGAAGACGGAAGGAAGGACAGAAGGCAGGAAGGGAGGAAGGAAAGAAGGAAGGAGGGGGATAGGAAAAAGGAAGAAGGAAGGAAGGAAAAAGGAGGGAAAGAGGGTGAAAGTGGAGTAGGAAGGAAGGAAGGGGATAGGAAAAAGGAAGGAAGATGGAAGGAAGCAAGGCAGGACAGAAAGGAGGGAGGGAGGGAGGAAGGGAAGAATGAAGGAAGGAAAGGACAGGAGGGAGGAAGGAAGGGAAGAAAAAGGGGGATAGGAAGAAGGAAGTAAGGAAGGACAGGAGGGAGGGAGGAAGAGAAGAAGGAAGGAAGGAAGGAAGAAAAGAGAGAAGGAGAGAGGAAAGGAGGGAAAGAGGAAAAACCATATACAGGTAGTCCTTGGCTTACAACCATTCATTTAGTAACTGTTCAAAGTTACAACACTATAAACACGCATGCTTATCACCATTGCAGCAACGTCTGCACGATTCACTTAATCGATGCAGCTATTTGCTTAACAACCAGAGCAGGAAAGACCATAAAATTCAGCACCACTCGCTTAACCTCCTTGTTAGCAATAGATATTTTGTCCCCATTGATGGTTATAAATCAAGGGCCACCTGTATGCTCTTCCTGGGAGCTGTGACCCTTTCAAAGTCTTTGAGAAAATGTTGCATGTATACACTTGTGAAGTTCCCCTGAACCTGGTGATGGATTTCCCCAGGGCGGTGATTGTTGCTCAGTTGTGCGCGGCTAGCACTTTCTTCACCCTGCTCTCCTGGCTACCGACGTTCTTCAGTGAAACGTTTCCCGATTCAAAGGTAAGTGCATATCCTTCATGAGAAAGAGGGGAAAAGGTTGTTGTGGTCCGCCGGCAGCCTGCAGAGCTGGCAGCAGAGTCGGACACTAGAGAGGAACATGGGCCAGTTCTGGAGTCTGGGGAGGGCTTGGATGAGGGATCTGCGTCCGACACAGAGATGGGGCCAGGGCCATCTGGGAGTTATGTGCTGACCCCCGAGCCTCCAGAATCTGACATCAGAGAGCCTGTTCCCAATGTGCGCTTGTGCAGAGCTGCCAGAAGGCAAGAACAGTTAAGACAAAAGGGGCAACTAGGGAGTAACTTGGAGGTGATTGGCTCCTCCCATAAGACATAAAGGACAAGCAAAAGGACATGAGCCTTTGCAGGAAGCAACTTTGTTTGTTCTGGTTGATTTAAAATCTGAAGCTCTGTGTTGACTTTGTGCTCTTGTACAGCTAATTGGCAATTTAGTTGTTGGCAGCATTTCAAGGAAGATAAAGGTGGGTGCTTATCAACCTTATCTCAAAAGACTGTGGCAGACTTCTGTTGGACTATTCACAAACTGTTTGGGACTCATTACGGGCTGTGAATGCATATAATTCACAGCCATTAAAATTTGTTTAAAAAGGGGTTTTTTTGGGGAACAGCGTGTGATCTCAGGAAGCCTTGGTCAGAACAGAGGTTTTGTTTGACCCTGGAGTAAACTTTGCATTCTTCAAGAGAGTCAATCTATCAATCAGGATAGCAATAGCACTTAGACTTATATACTGCTTCATAGTGCTTTTACAGCCCTAAACGGTTTACAGAGTCAGCCTATTGCCCCCAACAATCTGGATCCTCATTTTACCCACCTCGGAAGGATGGAAGGCGGAGTCAATCTTGAGCTGGGTGGGATTTGAACTGCCAAATTGCAGGCAGCCAGAAGTCAGCAGAAGTAGCCTGCAGTACTACATTATAACCACTGTGCCAATTCCTATAACCGTTCTTTGTATGTTTTAGCCTCCATCTTTGTTGTTGTTCTTGCACTCTTTCTAGAGCCTCAATATCTTTTTTTAGAATTAGAATAGCGCTGGAAGGGACCTTGGAGATCTTCTAGTCCAGCTCAAGCAGGAGACCCTATATTATTTCAGACAAGTGACTGTCCAGTCTCTTCTTAAAAACCTCCAATGATGAAGCACCTACAACTTTTCTTTCATTTTTGTCTCTTTCCCACTTTTAAAAATGACAGAGCTTTTCTTTGTATGGCTTACGCTTATCAATGTTGACTGTATTAAAAATTAAAATGGACTCATTCACCTCCACTATTGTTTCTCATGATTGTTTGATGGGATTTTAATATAGGTAGTATAGAAAGTCAGCATCCACCCACCCACCTAGAGAATGAAATATTTTGGGGAATATTAAAAAGGTAGGACAGAATATTTCCCCTAAAGGAGAAATGGGGGGGGGGGATGTTAAGGGAGGCAGAAACCAGCCCCCAGTTTCCCTGCCCCAAGCAGAAACTGAGGAGGTCAGCTTTTAGAAATGCAGATTTGATAATCCATTCAGAAAGACTGGGTCAGACAGAAACTCCAGATAAGCAACAAGCTAAAGGTTGACAAGATTAGCTCAAACAAACACTTAAGATTTTACCTATAGAGCCAGCCATGACCCCTAAATGACCCCATAGGAATCCAGAAAGTATTATAAAAACCCTCATTCTCAACTCCATTTTGTCAGCTGTCCCAGAACTACATGCTGCTGGTGGTTCTGCTTCATCAATAAACCAGCTTTCTTTCCAATCAGCCTCTATTTTATTCCTGGCTTGGGAACAGAAAGTGGATTTTTCTTCCAACAGTCATCATAGATTAACAACCATTTATTTAGTGACTGTTCGAAGTTATTAAAAAATGGACTTTTGACCGTTTTTCACACTAAAAATGAGATGACTGTGAATCTTTCCATTCCCCACTATTCAGTCAGATATGAAGAAGTGTCTTGGACGAGAAGTGAAGCATTTTCAGTGAAAACAATCAACCAATCAAACTGCTTGCCTTCAGAAGTTGTGTGAACTTCATCCCTGAAGGCTTTCAAGAAGAGACTGGACTGCCATCTGGAAATGGTGTAGGGTTTCCTGCTTCGGCAGGGGGTTGGACTAGATGACCTACAAGGTCCCTTCCAATTCTGTTATTCTGCTAAAAAAAAAAAAATCAAGAAAATCTCGATGCCTTTTGGAAAAGCATCTTGTGTTTTCAGTTGTCTTCCTTTTTTGGCACCCTAGGTGCTCTGAGGAAATCAGGCATAAATGCCAGTGGTGAAAAGTAAACAAATAATTGTCAGGAGTTTGCCTCCACTTTGCATCTGCTTAAGGTTAGTAAAGCGTGACCACAGTGGCTGCAAACTGAAATTTGGATAGCAAGCCTTCTTGTGGCTGAGTAGCACCCCCTAGTGGTCAGACCTGCAAATGACAAAATAATCCCTTTTTGTCATAAGGTGTGAAGCATGTGTCACTTTTTTGCCACTCAGGTTCTTCTAGATTAGAATAATGATTTTTATTTTAATTATTTCATTTACAAGTCCTTGACTTACTAACAGTTCGTTTAGTGATCATTCAAAGTTACAAGGGCATTGAAAAAAGTGACTTATGACCATTTTTCACATTTACAACCATTGTAGCACCCCGCATGGTCGTGTGATGAAAATTCAGGCACTTGGCAACTGACTCCTATTTATGATGGTTGCAATGTCCCTGGGTCATGTGATTCCCGTTTTGAATTTCTGACAAGCAAAATCAAGAAGGAAGCCAGATTCACTTAAACAAATTGATCATCGAATAAATCAACCCAGGGTTCATATTTGAGGCACAAATGACCAGCATCAAACTGTCCTACTTTGGATCAATGGTGCAATTCAACTGGTATAACAACCCAGAGGTGGTATTCAGCAGGTTCCAACCAGTCTGGAGAACTGGTAGTGGAAATTTTGAGTAGTTTGGAGAACCTGTCAAATACCTCCTCTGACTGGAGATTTGAAGTATCCTTCTCCTGCCACGCCCACCAAGCCACGCCCACAGAACCGGTAGTAAAAAAATTTGAATCCCACCACTGGAACAACCGATTTGGTGAGCACGTGCTTCACACACATTCACTACAACAATCAACCTTTATTGTCGGAGTACAATATGTGTACAAGGAGATTGGCTGAGCCTTCCTTCGTGCATCTCTCCCCCCAACACAATTCACAGTGAAGACAGAAGTCCCTAACTCAGTCCCAATCTTATTACACTACGTGACCTTGTTACACATTGCGCCGGCCCCGCAAGTCTATCCTACTATGTTGACATGAAGTTATTTTCCGTTCAGGAGTCTGACAGCCCACGGGTAGAAACTGTTCTTCAGCCTGTTGGTGTGGCTGGTATTGTGTCCTGTACAAAGGCAGATAGATAAACTCCACAAAGCATCCATACTTTTTTTATTGGTTCATCAGGCATCCTCAATAACTCACAATTATGATGAGATTCTTCTTAATGTCCAATCCTTTGGTTATCTCTTATCCCTTTCATCTCATATTGTAGAAGCAGGGGGTAGAGATGGTACCATGTGTTCAGGCAAGAGTGAAGAAACCTCCCCCAACTCACCAAGGGTCAATTCAGTGACCAATCAGGATTACAGATGTGACCACATGACATGAACTACATTTTCCAGGATACCTTAACTACATTTACCATGATGCATTCCTTTAAGGGGACAGCTCCCAATTCCTAACAAACTATCCAATTCCCACTGACTATAGCTGGCTGGACAGCACAGCTGGCTATGCCTTTATATCTCCTACCTGATGGTAGGAGAGTGAAGAAGTGCTGACCAGGGTGTGAGCTGTCCCTGAGAATTTTCCTCACTCTTCTAAGGCAGTGAGCCCTAGCGAGGTCATCTAGGTGGTATCAGGGAACAGCCCATTTTCAACTCAATTACTTACCTTCTACTGCAAACCCTGGGACTAAAACAGCGGAGGCATGGCAGAGCAATCCGCGTGAATCAGTTGTGCTAAAAAAAACAGGAAATAAAGCACAGGAAAGAGCAGGGGCAGGTGGGCAGGGCCAAATGCTCATCAGAACTACCAGTTCACCAAAACCGGTCTGAACTGCTAGAATCCCATCCCTGCTTTGGACACATTATGTGAAGACCCAACTCTTTGGAGAAGATTTTTGATACTGAGAAAGGTAGAAGAAAAGAGAAGAGGACAACCAACAGCAAAGATTCCACTGGGGAGGGGGGTCATGAGTGCACCATTAGAAGACCTTAACCAGGTTAGGGATAGGTGGCCAGGAAGAAGAACCATGATCAGTAGGAAGTGGAAATGATTTGATGGTACTTAGTCAACTTAGTTAATCCTTTAAAGGAGGAGTGTTCAACCTTGGCAACTTTAAGATTTGTGGACTTCAGCTCCCAGAATTGGGAATTGAAACCCACAAGTCTTAAAATTTGGCAAGATTGGGCATCCCTGCTTTAAACCTTTACAGCTGCCACTGAGTGATTCTTTTCTTGGAATTTCTTAGCATGGAAGCTCTACAGATACTTATTTCTGCAGTATCTTTTTTTTTTCTTTTTCCCAGGGCTGGATTTTTAATGTAATTCCTTGGCTGGTGGCAATTCCATTCAGTTTGTTTGCTGGATTCCTCTCCGATCAATGTATCAGTCAAGGTATTTTGTTCTTTGTTCCTTTAATTTCTGAGTTGTGAATTCAGAACCCAACAGTGACATGCTGCTACTGTTCAGGGTTGGGAAACAGTATGGTTGATTTGCAGTAATTTAAAGTTTCTCTCCTTAATATTGTTTCCCCCAAAATACGACCTATCCTGAAATACGACCTATCCTCGCTTGATTTTTACACGTGTGCCCAATATAAGCCCTATCCCAAAATAAGCCCTAATCAAGATCCCACCCACACCAGAGTGGGTAAAATTAAGCTATGGTGGTGATAGCGGGTGGTGGAGCTTCCCTACTACTTATCTTTGGACAGTTGTACCTGAGACCTCACATATCCTGACACCTACCTTGCTGGCCCATTTCTTCTACGAGGCTGGCAAGGCTTTCCTGAAAGCCTCTGTAGCTGATAACAAAGCTCCGGATTGATCCTGTCGATACTTCACTGTCAGAGGCCTTCAGGAAAGCCTTGCTGGCCACAAAAAAATGTTCCTGAAGGCCTCTGACAGTGAAAAGGAGGTGATGTCCACAAGTGAGGTTGGTCAGTGGATGACATCCCCCCAAAATAAGACCTGGTGTCTTTTTTGGTGGCAGAAAAATTATAAGACACTTATTTTCGGGGAAATACGGTATTTACTTCTTGGGAAATTCAAAGGTGAAAAGTGTTGCTTCTAACTGGGGTGAGGAAGGGGGGGAAATTAAAGATAGGATATGACGAATAGCAAAGGCAAAAGAGAAGGAATGGTTTTCAATTAGGTTTTGCAACATTTCTGATGCAGTTCCACATTAGTACATCAAAATGTGCAGGTGGTATAAATCTGGCACACCTCAAGACTTCTTTAAAGCAACCACATCTCCGAAAAGGATACACATCCTTGGTTTGTGCACCTGCCAGAATTATATTCCTTTTTGTTTTTAAATCAAGTCAGAGAAAATCTATTGATGTGGTAGCTAAGAATCGACACTTATTTGATGGCACATGATCAATCCATTGTTTCTCCCCCCCACCAAAAAAAAACGGAATACAAATACTCCTGATTAAAGTTTTTAACCCAACTTTAAAAGTACGTGCTTTATTCTTTTTATAAAAAATAAAATGCCTGTTGCAATATTGTGTGGTGGATTTTTAACCAAAATAGCTGGCAACCCCCACTCTCCCTTCCAGGAATGAAATTAACTGATTGTTTGTCTTTCTGTTTTCAGGGTGCAAACCAATCACTGCTCGTAAATTTATGCAGGTAATATTCTAACATTGTTACAGAGAAAGAACAAAAGGCTATATCTCCATGGGCGCCAATGATAGGACCCCTTGTGAGATTTTGGTATCCTTACTTATATAACTCTTGTGCCAAGAAAGGTGGTAAAATGGGGTAAAATTTGCTTAACAACTGTCCCGCTTTAAAACAGAAATTTTGGGCTCAACTATCGCTACTTATATTGTAATCTCTGCTGCATTATTATACTGTGCTGGATGCCTTGGTGCTCGGGCTGTTATTTACCAGTATTAGATTGTTAGATTTGCCTTATGTTCGGTCTTTAAGTTTATTCCAGTTCCACAGGCTTGTTTATAATCGGACATCAGTGAAACGGCGTAGATAAACTTAGAGGAAATACATACTGTAAATAATAACCAATACATTAACCAAAATTCTGCCTTTTGATTTCCTTTGAGGTCATTGGCTCTGGGGTATCCAGTCTTTTTGCCTTAGGGATAGGTTACTCCACCAGCTTTTGCCAAGCAGTAGCCTTCGCCTCAGCCAGTATCGGACTTCAAACTTTCAACCACAGGTAAACAACACAACTTCTTAATGTAAAGCATGCTGGCTGAGGAATTCTAGGAGTTGAAGTCCATGCATGTTAAAGTTGTTAGGCATGAAAAGCACAGGTATATCGTTGTGGCCTATCGTCCGCTGGCCCATCCAGCAGCCAAATCAGATGAGGAGGTGGCGTGGGAATCAGGGCCAGCATCAAGTCAAACAGAGCTCCGAGGGAGAAGCAGGAATGTAGCTGGTAGAGAGACAGAGGTGGAGCCTGGGCTGTCCGTCAGCCCTCAGATGGAGAGTCAACAGCCCCCAGGTCTGGAAGTGGCTGTTGAGGAAGAAGAGGAACAGCTGAGTCCAGTGCCTGGCACACAGATGCACAGAAAGTAGAGGAGAGGAGAGTAGTGGAAATCTATGGGCCGATCCTTGAGACAGACGAGCCACCACTCCTAGCGAAGCCCCACCCTGGCTCTGGGGATAAAAGGTAGGGGGCGGAGATGAATGGCAGAGCCCTATTCATCTTCCGGACAGACAGACTTGTTAGCCTGCATTGAGAGAGAAACTTTTTGCTAGTGTTGCTGGCGCTTCTAATAAAGGAAACAATCAAATTTTAAACTCATTTCAAATGCTGCCAATTTAACTGCTAATTGAGCTTTGGTTGTAAGTCATCTTTATTTTTTTTTCTACAGTGGCATCTCAGTCAATATCCAGGATCTGGCTCCTTCATGTGCTGGTTTATTGTTTGGTGAGCAAAAATTACTTTTTTCTATTTTATATATACATTGGAAACCCCAACCAAAATCCAAGACAGAGAACAAGAGAATGGCAAAGCCCTCCTCCCATATATAAAAGGCACTACAGACAAAATCAGCAAGATCCTCCAAAAACACAACATTAAGACAGCATTCTGCACAAACAGAAAGATATCCACCATCCTAAGAAACCCTAAGGACAAAATCGAGTTAGAAAATCAAGGAGTATACGAAATCCCTTGCACTGCCTGCCCCACCACATACATTGGACAAACTAACAGAAGAATAAGTGCACGCATTGAAGAACATAAGAACTCAATCAAAAAGGAAGAACCGACCTCTTCCCTGGTCCAACACCTCAAAGCCACAGGACATGAGATTGACTTTAAAAATACCAGAACTATCGCCAAAACCGAACACTTCAGCAGCAGAATAATCAGAGAAGCCATAGAGATAGAAAAACGCCCACACAGCATGAATCAACGAGATGATACCTCCCGCCTACCAGCCATTTGGAAACCCGCCCTCATGAACAGACACGTACCTAACATGAAGAATGACACCAGACCCACACCCCTGAGAGCCACACAAGATGCCACACCACACTTCCACGTAGAAAGCAGACTCACACCCACACAGAAGATGAGACACGACCACGGACCAGAAGCCGCACTGCAGCTGCCTCACTACCCACCTCAAACCCCTCTGAGCCATACATGAAGTGAACTGACCCCCACCATGAAGATGCAGCACGACCACGAACTCGAAGCCAAACAGCAAGATCACAGCTCACCAGCTCAAACCCTCCAGCAACTAAGACTAACCTGAGCACAATCAAGCCCCCACCTGAACAGAACATGCCTCCAGCCAATCAGAACACAGCCAACCCCCCAACCAATCAGAACACAGCCAAACCCCCAACCAATAAGAACACACCCCCACCCAATCAGAACACAGCCAAGCCCCCACCCAATCAAGTCACACCCCCACTAGCAGTTAAAAGGAAGAAGCAGCTGCAAGCTCACATCACTCTGAGAAGCACAAAGCTGAAGACCAAGCCTGAAGATGATGAATGAGACTTCATCGAAACGTTGCCCAGATACTTCCAATCTTACACGGGAGAAAACCTGAATAACCAAAGATACACACACACACACACACACACACATATATATATATACATATACATATTGCTACTATGACGTGGGAAAATACCCGAACTAAGCTGAATGCCATATATATTTCTTAAGTTTTCGCAGATACTTACATGTATGGTATTCAGCTTTGTTCGGATATTTTCCCATGTCATTATAGTTGTGCTTTTAAAGTTGTAGCAACATTTCGGCAGAATCTCATCTGCCATCATCAGGCTTCTGTATTGTGTTAGTCTGTGAGTCAGACTTTTACAGTGGTTTCAGATTTAAATTGGGGCTAGCCAATTGCTGTGCCAGAATGGTTTTTTCTTCATCCTGATTGGTTGGGAGTCTTGGTCTGTGTTTATTAATCTTGGAGTTTGCTGTGTTCTGCTTGATTGGTGTTTGTAATATCTTCTGTCTGTTTTGTGGCTCTTTTTGTATCTTGATTGGCTGGCAACATTGTGTTTCCTGTATTGGAGGCTTTTAGTGCGGCTTGGCTAAATGGACAGCTATGATTTGTTAGGAAGCTAGGTTTCATCTGGGTGCCTGGTTGGGGTGTGTTTGAGCTGGAGGTATCAGGGGGGATCTGTTTGTGCCCAGGTGTTTGTCTGGTTAGTGGTGTGGAGATTTTTTTGTTTGTGAGTGCAGGCTTCTAAATAATTGACAGTCTGGTGGAATCATCTCTTCTATTCATGCTTTCAGGTCTTTTTTCAATCTCTACGGCTTCTCTGATGATTCTGTGGCTGGGGTTTTCTATAGTGGCTAGGGTTGTGGTGCCATTGAAGTTGATGCTATGACCTGTGGCTTCCATGTGTTGGACTAGTGAGGAAGTGCGTTCCAACTTTTTGACTGCATTTTTGTGTTCATCCAGGCGGGTGCTTATTCTTCTATTGGTCTGTCCAATCTATGTGGCCGGGCATGATGCACAGGGGACTTCGTATATGCCTTGGTTTTCCAGGTCAATTTTATCTTTGGGGTTTCTAAGGATGGCTGCTATTTTTCTGTCTGTTTTGAAGGCAATCTTGATGTGATGTCTGTGTAGTATCCTACTGATTTTGTCTGTAGTACCTTTTATGTAGGGCAGGACAGCTGTTCCATGAGATTCTGCCGAAATGTTGCTACAACTTTAAAAGCACAACTACAATGACATGGGAAAATACCCGAACAAAGCTGAATACCATACATACATACATACATACATACATACATACATACATACATATAAGCAGGGGAGTCCTGATGACTTCACGGTTGCATCCGTATAGCTTTCCTGGCAACAATTATGGAATTAGCTTTCCATTTCCAGGATGCTTTTCCATTTTGCCAGTAAAGATTATGCCCTGGGATCCCTGATTAGGCTCCTATCCAAATGCTAACCTGGCTTAATCCTTCTTAGCTTTTGAGATTGTTGTATTCAATGAGCTACTTCTGAGATCCTTGTTTTGTAGTCAGTCAGGAAAAATCACCCTAATTATATCACCACAAAATATCAAGGCAAAGTTGCTAGGAAGGGATCAACATGTAGCCTTTTACCCATTTTTTTTTTGTAATTATAAAGATTCTGGCTTTCTGTAAAAATCTGGATTAACACAGATTATTGGAACCATTAAAACAATCTTTTAGACATCCTGGCTGGTAATTATCATGGGTCAAGAATAATTAGAGAGCATGAATAAGTTAACTAATCTTTGTTAAGCCACCAAAGTCATATGCACCTGCTTTCCTTGTATCATGCCTTAAGATCTGAATGACAAACGTTTCACAGGGTGTGAATGAACGAATGAATGGATGGATAGAAACAATGAAATTGTAGAGAAACATCCTTTCTCCTTCTGATGATTTTAATCAGAGGGATTTGAGGGAAAAGAGCTGGAAAAGGACAAATCTCAATTCTCTTTGTCTTGGCCAAACAATGGATTCAAAAATTGTTGCCCCTGTGATACACCTTATTTCTCAATCGAAGGTTACCATAATAGAGATTTTTAACAGTATATAGATTATCTTTTTTTAATATAATTTTTTTTATTTTATTTATACAAACATTCTATCTTTCATTTGAACAGTGTGTCACCTGGGTATAAATATCTTGTGCAATAACCATTATAATTTATACATATTCATCGTTTAACTTTAATACTCTGTTCTTACTTAATACTAATCTGCATTATACATATAATAATACTGATGATGATGATAATCTAATAATACATCTAACCCTAACAAACATTCCACATCTTAACATTTTTAATTCTTACCACATGTTTACTATTTTGTTCTACTCTTCTTTAATTTCTAACTTCCAAATTTATTTTCCAACCATTGATAAAATAAACCCCATATCATATCATATTCAATTCCTTCCTTCTCTTGGATTGCTGGTGTTAACCTATTCATTTCTGCACAGTCTAATATTTTTCTAATCACATTTTCTCTTCAGTCTTCACTTTAACAGTACATGGATTATCAATGATGGCTTGAGAGTTGCAAAAGAATTCAGGATTATTTGTAGGGCCCAAAGGAGATGAATTATGGTAACACCCTCATAAATAAGAGGAAAAGAAGAACAAGTAGAATGATAAATTTTCCTTTTGACTGATTTGACAGGAAGAAACTATTCAAAGAGATGGAGGAAGAGATGACAGTACAGAGATCAGACTGGAAGGATATAAAATACTTTTTGAATTGATACCTTACCTTCTTTCTTTATCTTTCCTTAGGTGTGGCAAATACAGGTGGAGCTTTACTAGGTATGTTATGGTGTTTCAAACAATTAATCATTCTCCTAATTGTTTCTCAGCTCTACTTGTATCCATAGGACCAACTGGATGGATTATTAATTCGCTTCCAGTCCACTGCTAGGAAATAACAATTGGACTACTAAGGGAATTTCCCCCTCTAAATGTGTATGTATATTAACCCATAGGGTAGAGCTGCAATATTATTATTAACTCTCTTTAATCCCTCCCCTTTTATTAGCTGTGCACATTATGAATATGCAGGCTGGGGGATTCTGGGAGATGAAGTCCACAGGTCTTAAAATGGCCATGGTTGGGAAACCCTGTTCTAGGTGGAGTAACTGTTCTTGAGCCAGTACCCTCAATTATACCCAGAAACAAACCACCAATTCCTGCAACTCTTGTGGTACTGCTGTGACAATGAGACAATGTTAGACTGCTCCCATTGATGGGTGAGCAACTATATTCTGCCCAGATTGCAGTTTCTGGGTAGTCTCCAAGGACAGCCCCAGTTGGAGCGAGTTGTAGTAATCTAAACTTGTTTGTTGTTAATGGAATAACTCAAAGTAAGAATCTCTGTGTTGAAACAAGATTGGTAAGAGAGAGGGAGAGGGAGGGGGAGAGAGAGAGAGAGAGAGAATCACTTTTGTGTTTTCTCCCTGCACACAGGTGTCATTTGTGTGTACGTAGCTGGACACCTCGTCGAAAACACTGGCTCCTGGGTCTCCGTTTTCAATCTCGTGGCCATTGTGAATACTGTTGGACTTTGCACATTCCTCATCTTTGGAAAAGCTCACAGGATGGACCTGGATCCAGCCTACACCGATTTATAAACCCACCCGCAGACTTAGAGGGAAGTGTCAAGATTTTGGAATGGAGAATGTAAAACAGAATTTGAGGAAAATACATACTAGCCATGGAATGATGAAAGTCCAAGTGTTAACCGGTTAGCTCCAGTTTTACTAGCCATCTGCTAATCTTTTCCTCCCAGATGTGTGGTGTGTGTTTCACCTCTTTGATCAGGTGCTGTTCTTCCATTATCCCAAAGAGGGTTCACCCCATGTTTTGGTATTCTAGCCAACATTAAGACCCATGTTGGCTGTCCTAGTTGGGAATTATAGAAATCCAGTAGATCTGGAGAGACCAGGATCAATTGTGTGAGATGACCTGAGGAGAAGTTTAAATATGCTAACTTTGACTCCAATGTCCTTTGCAACAAAATGTCATTACATCACAGGCACACTCCCAAAATATGCAACTAGGTGGTAGAGCTTGCTCCTGATTACCTTCCTGTATGATAGGAAATGCAACAATTTCCCCATACTCTCCCCCACCACACATACAAAAATTATTTTTTCCAACATTCATGATGATCACCTGGACTACAGCAAAAACATATAGAATTCTAATGTATGTTTTGATCCTCTTTTGAGGAGTTTTGAAAGCCGTCATTGTGACTGTCCTAGGCTTTAAAATGTTTTATCATTTTAAAACACCTTGATGTTGGCTTTTCTTGCTATTGTTTTCTTTGGATGTATAGGTAGATCACATAATTATTTAGCTGTGCTTCTCAGGTGATGTATATACATCAAAGTTTGGCAAAGTTCTGGTTGTAGAATCCTCCCACAATGAACCAAAGAATGGCATGGAATTCATCAGATTTCCATTGAGATCAGCAAAATCTCCTCTTTCCCTTGAGGCCTCCTGCAAAATCTCGCAAACCCATGAATTATTTGCGTATCATTCTAGTGTACCTATATACAGGTGAACAGCTATCCCCTTATTACAATTATGAACACATAGGTACACTTTTACAATAATTTTGGACCAATTCTCTTACAAAAACATGGGGTGGAGAACTAGTAAGTTATCAACAGTATTGCCCATCAGTTTTTCACAGCCTGAGGTCCTTTAGATGTTTTAAGTTACAATTCTTGTCACCCCAAGGGCCAAACCCATTGTCAACAATGGCGACCCTAGACCAGCAGGTCTAAAAGACCTTGACTCAGAAAAAAATACGACCTACTGAAGAGTGAGTGAGCAGATTATACAAAGTCCTACGGTTATAGGACTGTAATCCATATCATATCCAATAAGATAGTTCCATGTTCTCATCTTCCTCTGACACCATGAGCGAGACAGAAGCAGCTATCTTGAGGTTTCTGGGAGGTCTAGATAGATCTGGACAGCATAAAAAGTCCAGAGTGTGCCCACCAGAATTGTCTTTCTGATTGCTGGAAGAACAATTTCATCCAGATTCAAAGTTCATATGAAAGAGAAGGTTGGAAGACATCAAGAGATGAGAACATTGGTTTTGTGAGTTGCATCTCCAGGGTCAAACTTCTGCAACTGTTGGTCTATTGGATTTGAAGTATGGGCAGATGTTATCCGATACATCTACAAAGCTCCTTTAGCTTAAGATGTTCATTCTTACGGGACTTCGGTTTCTTAAAATGATAAAACATTTTAAAGTCTAGGACAGTCACAATGACGGCTTTTTCATTCAGGATGGAAAATTAGCAGGGTGTTAAAAATTCACCCTCTTGTGTTTTTATCAATTGTTGGAATAAGAGAAACCAAGTTGACAGATATGGAACCTAGGTTCAATGAGTGGGGTTGAGTTTCTCAGATTGCTAAACAATGAGAGATTCTACTGTAATGATGGTCGCAGGTCAAAAGAATATTGCGTCTTCCGATCTCTCTGTACTTGAAAGCATGCTCTATCATATTTGGTTCCAAAGCATTTTGTTCTATCTGTGGTTCCTGATTTCAACACCATTCTGTATTTCTCCAGCTGACTCTTAACAGCAGTGGTCAGTGATGCTGCAGTCAGTGGGGGGGAAAATGTGACTTGACAAGAGTTATGTTGTATTGTTATAAAGAGGAAAGATATATTGGATCCAGTGTCTTTTTAATCCTGAATAGTCTTTTCATAATTGAACTGTTCACACGATTCATTCCAGCAGGGCTGGGCAGCCGATGGGCCTGTAGATATCACCAGACTACATTTCCCAGCATCCCTCATCCATGCTGCTTTAAGAACACAGGTTTCCCACTCCTGCCTCAGTTGTGCCGTTATTGAATCATTACCTCATTTAAGCCCCGCTTTTAATGTCCCCTGTGGACCGCATGGATTTCACCGAGGTTGTGGCTTATGAAAATGGTAGGTTGGAATGCCAGGACATGGAGCCTCTTTTCGGTTCTTGCTGAATTTCATCTGCCGACAGAATGGAGGCAAATCCAAGCAAAGCCAGCCCAGTATTATTTAATTAAAAAGTTGAGATGTCCCCCCCCTCACCTGCCATCATAAGTGAAATATTGTGGATTGTAATTACTATTTATGTTACTGGAATCTTTTCAGAGAACATAGAACACAGAGTAATAGAGCTGAAAGGGATCTTGGAGGTCTTCTAGTCCTACCCCCTGCTTGAGCAGGCGATCCTATCCAGGGATCTCCAACCTTGGCAGCTTTAAGATTTGTGCACTTCAACTCCCCGAATTCCTCAGCCAGCTTTGCTGGAATTCTGGGAGCTGAAGTCCACAAGTCTTAAAGCTGCCAAGGTTGGAGACCCCTGCCCTATACTATTTCAGACAAATTATTGTCCAGTCTCTTATTAATATTATTAATGAATTATTATTACAATTAATTTATTTATTAATAAATTAATATTAATGTCTTGATTTATTATTACATTATTAATAAATTATTAATAAATAATAAATTGATTATTAAGAATCTTTTTTATTAATAAGCTGCTAAACAGCTAAACGAAACAAGTATTTCTGGCTTCTATTCTGCTCAAAGAATGGAAGAATCTGGGTGGAAAAATGTGGTTCAGGAAGGCAGCTTCGGATTGATTGGTGATTGATTGATTGATTGATTGATTGATGTTTCGATGTCTCATGGGAAGATCTGAAGAACAGGTTGGGAACAGTGTCCTAGAGAAAATCTATGTAGTCACTAAGAGTTGATTCTGACTTGATATGATCACTCAATCCGCATTAAAGTTAACAGAATCACAGAATAACAGAGTTGGAAGCAGTGGTGGAACTCAAGCTTTTTTACTACCAATTCTGTGGGCGTGGCTTGGTGGGTGTAGTGTGGTGTGGCTAGGTGAGCGTGGCTTGGTGGGCATAGCAGGTGAAGGATATTGAAAAATGTCCATTCCCAGCCTAGTCTAGGGGAAGGATACTGCAAAATCCCCATTCTCTCCTCACCCCACTAACCTGCTTTCCAGCTCCGTTCTCCTGTGCAGGGTAACCAAAGACCCAGCCAATCAGCTGGGACTCAAGAGGCAGAGAATAGATGGGGGCGGGGCCAGTCAGAGGTGGGATTTGCCGGTTCTCCAAACTACTCAAAATTTCTCCTACTGGTTCTCCAGAACTGGTCAGAACCTGCTGAATTCACCACCTCTGGTTGGAAGGGACCTTGGAGGTCTTGTAGTATTCTATATTACTTCAAATGCAACAGATTTGTTTGTTACTTTGAGGTAATGTCAAGATAGATGTTTAGCTTGCTTTGGAAGTCTGCTAAATAGGGATCCGTTAAATTGTGGTTTCTTTCTAAAATAACTCCTCCCATTATAATCAATTAATTTTGCTTTGAATGCAAAACAACAATCATTTGTAGATTTCAAACAGATTATATCTGGGTGTCAGTGGGTCAGTTATGATGCATTTAAGTGGAAATGAGTAAAAGCAAATCTGTTTGCAAATGCCAGCAGAGGGAGCTGTAAGATCTAAATTGTCTGAAGATGTCTGTTTTGATGCTGAAAAGGCTGTTTAAAAAAGCAGCCACTGACAACATTCAGGGTCATTTACACTTCTTCAATTTTAAATCCTACTCAGAATTGCAAAGGTCCTTCTTTTATCATCTTTTATGTGGGCTCTATTAACGCTGCTGCAAGTTAGAGCTGCTTGGGTTAATTGATGTTCTTTTAATTGTCTCGGATGGGTTAGGTTGTTGCACATTTTGTTAAAAGCAAAGATTTGCAAACATTCATCAGTTGCCAAGTATAAACGTAAAAATCCACAGGCTTCTATGGATCAGTTGAACTATCTTTTTGCAGATTTTGAGTCCAACTGTTAGCAGTCCAATGGGCTTTGGCCATGCTTTCTTTTTAAACTCGGAAAAGAAAAATAAGCTCTTATTTTGAGTTTTGGTGGCTTCTTAACTCCTTTCTGTGCCTTTCCTTTGTTGTTATTTTTTCTTTCTCCTTTTTCTTATTATTTTTCATTCTTGTTCTGATCTGGGATCACAGTAATCAATGAACAGATGGCCACACTTATTACCCATCTGCAGGGGTGGGATGCAAATATTTTTACTACTGGTTCTGTGGGAGTGGCTAGGTGGGCGTGGCTAGGTGGGCGTGACCATGTGACTGGGTAGGCGTGGCTTCTTCTTTTTTTGTGCAACCCCCCCCCCTCTATTGTGTTTTTTTTTTTTTTGCCTCCTGGGCCTCAGGGAAACCTCCTTGGGGGCGTTTTTGCTCCCATGAGGCTTCCCTGAGGCCCAGGAAGGCAAAAAACAGAGGGCGGAGGGTGGCCATACAGCACACACACACCCATGTGCCTCTTTTTGCCTCCTGGGCCTCAGGGAAGCCTCCTGGCAGGCCGTTTTTGCTCCCAGGAGGCTTCCCTGAGGCCCAGGAGGCCAAAAACAGAGTACGGGGGGGGGGGGAACAGCAGCACCACCCCATGTGCCCCTTTTTGCCTCCTAGGCCTCAGGGAAGCCTCCTGGGCAAAGCAGTAAGACAGCGAGGGGGATCTCAGCACATCTGATCATTGGAACAGCTGATTGTCGGGTGAGAAAAAGAACAAAAAGAAATATCAGCTATTTTTTTTACTACCAGTTCGCCCGAACCAGCCCAAACTGGTAGAATCCCATCACTGCCCATCTGTTTTGGTTAGGGACAGTGATGATGGTAGCAATATGCTTGTTCGTTTTTGGACCCTGTTGTGTATGTATATAAGTAATAAAGCGTGAGCTTGGAGTAAGTGCAGGGTTCTGGCCCTGCACTTCTGATTGGCTGTAAAGCGGCCGGACCGGATTGGCCCGTTCCGGGGAATCCAATTGGCCCTTAACAGAGAGTTCCTATTGGTTATAAAAGCTAGAGTTCCTAGCTTGTTATTGGTTAAAATGTCACAAGGGTTGCCTATATAAGGCGGGGTTTACTGCTGTTATACCAGAGAAGTCACGATGTATATAAAGAGCTGAAGTTCACTGTTCAGAGGCTTGTCTCCATTCCTTCTCACCCATGCTCAATACTTGACACTGGCGACGAGGATGGGATGTGGAGATGTCTGAACCAGCGGAGCTAAGAAGAAACACCGAGCACGTGACAGGCGGCGCCAACAACAGAACCATGTCCGGCGGCATCGTACCACCCGCTCCGTTCGATCCAACGCAAGAGAACTGGGAGCCCTACATGGATCACTTCCAAATGTTCCTAGAGATGAACAACTTAAAGGATGCCACACCAGGAAAAAAAAGGGCGCTGTTCCTAACACATTGCGGTCCAACCGTATTTAAGATGGCTAAAGCACTAGCCAAACCCCGAGAAGTGAAGGCCTTGGATTGGGACGACCTCGAACCCATCCTGAGAAGCCACTACGCTCCAACCGTGCCTACGCTCATGAGACGCCACTAGTTTTATCAGAGAAGCCAGCGAAAGGGAGAAAGCGTGGCCGAATTCGTAGCAGACCTCCAAAATTTAGGAGGCCTCTGCGGATTCACCGATTTAGAAGAGGCACTAAGAGATCGAATAGTTCTGGGACTAGATGCACCAGGGCTGCAAAGCAAGCTGATGGCAAAAGGCGACATCAGCCTTGCCAACGCCATCGCTGATGCTACTGCAGCAGAAGCAACCAGGAAGTCGGCTGCACAACTTCGCCGAAACCGTGCTCCGGTACCACCACCGGCCAGCGACATCTCACCCAACTCAGAAGGGCAGTTTTCAACGACCCACCACGAGGACCTCTCTTCATCATCATACAGCGACAAAGAAGGGGTCCACTGGTTGCAGTCCAACTGGGACCATCGTCCGAAGCCCTTACGCCCTTGTGCTGGCTGTGGAGCTGACCATGCCAGGTCCGAATGCAAATTCCACGACGCACTCTGCTACGAGTGCGGGAAACGAGGCCACATCGGACGGGTCTGCTGCAGCTTGCCAGGACCCAGCCAGGCCTCGAAAGGGGCGAACTACCTCCAATCGACAGGAAACCGTCCTGTAAGGCAGGCGCCAGTAAACCACTCCTACAGAAATCAAGCTTTGCAGAGAGAAGAGGCTCACCATACTATCACTATCGGTCACGCCTCAACCTTGGACACTAAGAAAATCCGAGTCACGGCAGCCATCAAAAATTAGCCTTGTCACATGGAGGTCGACTCGGGATCATCCCTCTTGATGGTGTCGTGGAAGACTCTCAAGCAACTCATTCCCACAATTCAATGCCAAGACCTCCGTTTCCAACGCCTCATCCTCAACGACTACCAGGGGAATCGAATCCCCGTCATTGGGTCCTGCCGAGTCCGAGTCTCCTTCAAGAAACACACAGCGTACTTACCTTTAACAGTCATCGATAGAGATAGGCCTAGCTTACTGGGCCTCCAATGGTTCGCGCCACTCGGCATTTTAGTGGCCGGCGTAAACCAAGTCGGTGGTTGTGACTGGGAGGAAAACCTTATCTCTGAGTTCAGGGACGTCTTCGCGGACAGCTTAGGCAAGTACAAGGGGACCCCGATCTCATTTAGCCTAGATCCAAAAATAGCTCCCATTTGTTTGAAGCCCCATCGAGTTCCGTCCGCCTTAAAACTGAAAATCGACGAACAACTCGACAAACTGATAGCTCAGGGGGTGTTGAAGCCCATCGATCACTCCCCTTGGGAAACCCCTATTGTAACACCCATTAAGCCAGATGGGTCAATCCGAATTTGTGGGGACTACCGGGCCACCTTGAACCACGCCATGCCGCAGAACGCGTATCCAGTTCCGATGGTGCATCACCTCCTCCATTCCCTGGGGGGCGGGAAAGTTTTTGCTAAATTGGATTTAGCTCAAGCATATCAGCAATTACCAGTAGATGAAAAAACGGCACAGGCCCAAACTATTGTGATGCACCGCGGTGCCTTTAAATGTACCCGGCTGCAATTCGGAGTTAGTGTAGCCCCGGGGATCTTCCAGAGCCTTATGGAAAGATTATTGCAAGGAATGAAGGGCATGGTCCCCTATTTTGATGTTGTATTAATTGCAGCCCCGACAAAAATTTTTTACAGGACCGGTTAAAATTAGTCCTAAAAAAATTCCAAGAAGCCGGTCTTAAGGTTAAAAAAAACAAATGTAAATTGTGTACTGACAGTGTTGAGTTTCTGAGGTACCTGATTGATAGCCAGGGCATTCACCCTACCGAGAGTAAATTAAAGGCGATCAAAAATGCTCCCAGGCCACAAAACAATTGATCTCCAGGCGTTCCTAGGCCTCATCAATTTCTATAATGTATTTTTACCACATAAAGCAACCGTCGCTGAACCATTACACCAATTGTTAGATAAAAAAGCAATGTGGTTATGGGGTTACCGGGAAGAACAGGCATTCTGAAATGTTAAAAAACTGCTCACTTCTGACTCTGTGCTCATGCAATATAACGAGACTTTGCCGTTAGTTATAACCTGCGATGCATCGCTTTTTGGGGTGGGCGCCATTTTGAGCCACGTGCTGCCTAATGGGAACGAAGCCCCTGTTGCATATTTTTCACAGACTCTGTCAAAAATGGAGTGGAACTATGGACAAATTGATAAAGAAGCCCTCGCAATCGTCTCGGCTGTGAAAAGATTTCACGAATACGTGTATGGGAGGGTTTTTACCATTGTGACTGACCACAAACCGTTGCTAGGGATAATAGCCGGGGATAAGCCGACTCCCTACATATTATCCCCTAGGATGACCCGATGGTCAGAATTCTTAGCTGCTTATAACTATCGGTTGCAATATCACCCGGGGAAAGCCATTCCCCACGCCGACGCATTGAGCCGAGCACCGCTTCCAGAGACTCTCGACGATCCAGCACCAACGGTAACCACGTTGCAGATCGAGGCACTCAACTCGTCGCCACTGACTGCTCGAGACATCGTGAGAGAAACCAAACGCAACCACACCCTAGCACGAGTCCTAGGCTGGGTAGAACGCGGATGGCCATTGGACCAAGTACCAGATGACTTCACACCATTCAAGTCTAGGCAGACTGAACTCTTCTCCCAGAAGGGCTGTATCATCTGGGGCGATAGAGTCGTTATCCCAGAACGGCTCTGAAAAGCGTTGCTGAAAACCTTGCACGAGGGCCACCCCGGCATCGTGCGAATGAAAGCACTTGCACGAAGCTACGCATGGTGGCCGGGCATTGACAAGCAAATCGAACAGTGGGTTAAAGCTTGCCCCCGGTGCCAAGAAGTCAGCAACACCCCACCAAAAGCCATGCCTACTGAATGGGAGACACCACGTGGACCCTGGTCCCGAATTCACCTGGATTTCGTGGGGCCAACCAAGGGCCACACCTTCCTGCTTACAGTCGATGCCGACTCAAATTGCCTCGAAATTCATTGCATGACGACTACGACCTCCGAGGCGGTCATCAAGGTTTTAAACAGACTCTTTGCAACCCACGGATTACCAGACGTCCTGGTGTCCGATAACGGACCACAGTTTACTGTACTAGTGTTCGAGCAGTACCTCCCTGATCGCGGCATCCGCCATGCGCTCAACTTGCCTGCGCATCCTGTGACCAATGGCCGAGCAGAACGCATGGTCCAATTTGTGAAGAGAACCTTGCAAAAAGTAGACTACGACAACATTGACGACAAGGTCAATCAAATCCTCTTCTTGCAACACATCACCCCACATAGCGTCACCGGCAGAACTCCTGCTGAACTGCTGATGGGACGAAGGCTCCGCTCCCACCTCGACCGGTTGCACCCTGCTTATGAACTGGAGAAACCACTAGGATCCAGTGGCCGCTGTCGCACCTTCCAGGTAGGAGACCTCGTGTATGCAAAAAACCTATCGGGCGACCCGTTGTGGGTGGAAGCGACAGTAGTACGTGTAACCGGCCCCAGATCCTACCTTGTGCAATGCCTTGATGATAAACTTTGGAAATGGCATATCGACCAATTACGGTCACGACTTGCAGCAGTCAGTCCGCAACTCCCCTACGACCAAACTGAGGGGGGGGGGGAGGTACGGAAGATGTGGAAATCCTAGAGAATCCGCTCGAAGGAAACGACAATTTAAATGTAACTCAAGAAGCAGAGCCGGAGGGAGAAACGTTTGCGCCTCAGGGAATTGCGGAAAATGTGGGCAATGATTTGGAAGTGAACTTTGAACCAGAGGCAGCCCCACCACCAAGTGGCGATCTACCTCAGCTGGATTGCAACCAGTCAATGCAAAGGAAATCCAAGAGACTGAAAAGACAACCGTCCTATTTAAAGGACTATGCCTTGAACTAAGGAACCAGGGGGAAGGGGTGTTGTGTATGTATATAAGTAATAAAGTGTGAGCTTGGAGTAAGTGCAGGGTTCTGGCCCTGCACTTCTGATTGGCTGTTAAGCGGCCGGACCGGATTGGCCCATTCCGGGGAATCCAATTGGCCCTTAACAGAGAGTTCCTATTGGTTATAAAAGCTAGCGTTCCTAGCTTGTTATTGGTTAAAACGTTACAAGAGTTGCCTATATAAGGCGGGGTTTACTGCTGTTATACCAGAGAAGTCACGATGTAAATAAAGAGCTGAAGTTCACCGTTCAGAGGCTTGTCTCCATTCCTTCTCACCCATGCTCAATACTTGACAGACCCTGAAGTTCAAAGTTACACAGACTCTTCCCCCCCCCCAAATGGTATTTACAACCTAAGTATCAAGCCTGAAATTGACCTATGTGTAGCCATTTTAGTTAGGCTTAGTATATATTCTTTTTCTTACTTTCTCTTTGGCAGTTATGGGAGAAGGGTTTCAGGCTTGCCACATTTCTAAGGGGGGAGGAGTGGAGATAGAGAGAGTTGTTTAGGCGAGGTGATTCTTCTTCCCATGGGAAAACGAGCTGTCTTCTTCTTACATCTTACTTCTATTGGAGTATGTGACTTTTGGGGGTTGTTTCTAACTTCTAATATTGTGGGGTAATTCCGGGTTGTGTCAGATTCGGAATTACCATGGACTTTGCCAATTTGATGCTTTCCTAAATAAAAGAAATTGTCTTGGAAGATGGATTTGGTTCTTTTCTTTTTAAATGGGTTTCATCACTTGGAAACCTGACATTAAGGAGAAGAAATGGCAAAACCTAGGGTTGGAGTTAAAAGAGGGAGCAGCCTAGAATCCCTATGTAGCCACAAGTGTCAGTCTGTAGGAATTCTTTCTTTTAACTTCACCCCCAAGTTCTATGACTTCTTCCCCTATTGGCTTTCAAGCTCAAAGGACCACCTCTTCCTGTTGTCATGTGATTGCATTTTGGATACTTGGCAACCAGCCTGCATTTATGCCATTTGCCATGTCATGTGGCTACATGACCACAATTGACAACTTTTATTTTGCCAGATACTGGCATTTACTTTCAATTTCTGGTAAAACTGGTTGTTGGCTAAAATAGGTTCGCTTATTGTTGACAAATGGCCCTGTATTTGCTAGGCAACCATGGCTTATCAACCATAGCAAAATTCAAAGCTCAATTATGATTATAAATCAAGGACTACCTGCAGATGAGATATAACATACCATTATATGAGATATAATTTATCACTATTAAAGCCAACCTCTTTAACACATTCTTTGGCTCAGTATTTGTACATAGCAATAGATCATGCCCAGTATTTCCTTGTCGAACCACAGACAACTACAATGATCTAATACATATTGATTTTACAAAAGACAATGTTGAAAAAGCACTACGCAATCTAAAACCATCTCTATCAATTGGACCGGACGGAATATGTGGCTAATTCTTAAAAAAGCTATCCACTGCCATAGCTGAACCTTTAAGCATAATCTTTGAAAAATCTTTCAGGACCAGCTCCTTGCCAAAACTATGGTCACAAGCCACAGTCATCCCCATCTTCAAAAAGGGAGAGCCCAGCCTAGTTGAAAATTACAGACCAATCTCTTTATGTTGCGTCACCTGTAAAGTCATGGAATCAATTATTAACCAATCCATCATCCTCCACTTGGAAACAAACAACCTACTCTCAAATAAACAATTTGGTTTCAGAAAAAAACTATCCTGCAATCTGCAATTCTTACACTGCAAAAACATATGGACTACACAACTCAATCAGGGCAAAGCAATAGACGCAATCTACATAGACTTCTGTAAAGCCTTTGATTCAGTGGTACATGACAAACTACTCCTAAAACTAAAATCTACCTGCATAACTGGATAGAAGCATTCCTGTCAAACAGACAACAAATGGCAAAAATTGGGAGCATCCTATCAAATTCTGCACCTGTCAACAGAGGTGTCCTACAAGGCAATGTTCTAGGACCAACCCTCTTCATACTCTACATAAATGACCTCTGTGACCATATTAAGGAAGGATAATAAAGAGAAAGAAGAAAGAAAAAGGAAAGAAGGAAGGAAAATGATATCATTTATTTATTTATCATTAGCATTACCAGTACATTAAAAGCTTTAATATATCAATTCCTAGGTGCTTTGAACATGCATAATTTGGATCATTTCAGAACTGAGATCATGGTTCCTTACTTTGGTTATTTCATGGACAAATTGTGTTCAGTTTCTTAACCTAAATACACACAAGTATACACATTTCTACGCAGACACACCTTATGCTATTTTAAGGATGCTCAGATGAGTTAACAAGGGTTGCCTTCAGAGATACCTGTCCAAGATCATTAAGACAGGATGTTTCACTTGAGCACGGCTCTTCTATCAGTGGGCCTTTCCAAGAATTTCTTTTAACTGAAAGGTTTTGCGGTGTGGAAAATTTGAACACCCTTCTCTCACAATGTTAAGACACCAAGAAGACATAAGAGACATTCTTTGTATTAACATAATAATACATAATAATGTTATTTTATTTTTTATTTGTTTGTTTGTCAAACATGTACCAGACAAGTAGAAGTATGAACATAAACAAAAACAAAGGAAGTAAATCCAGATAAACGGGGATAGTAAGACTAGGGACGGTAGGTACGCTGGTGGGCTTATGCACGCCCTAAGGACCTTTTGGGAATGGAGTGAGGTCCATGGTAGACAGTTTGAGGTTGAAGCTGTGAGGGGTTGAGGCTGTAACAGTGGAGTCTGGCAGGGCATTGCAGGTGTTGACTACTCTTGCTGAAGTCGTATTTTCTGCAATTGAGTTTGGAGCAGTTTACCTTGAGTTTGTATCGGTTGTTTGCCCCGTGTATTATTGTGATTAAAGCTGAAGAAGTCATAATTGAGAGTCAGTTTGGTCTAATAGTCAAAGCACCAAGCTAGAAAGTGGGAGACAGTGAATTCTAGTTCCACCAGTAGTGGTATTCAGCAGGTTCTGATCAGTTCTGGAGAACCGGGAGCGAAAATTTTGAGTAGTTCGGAGAACCGGCAAATCCTACCTCTGACTGGAGATTTTATTTATTTGATTTGGTTTGTCAATTGTTTACAAGATAATAGGAATAAGTAAAAACATAGTTATGAACACATGGATACATATAAAAAAAAACCAAAAAGAAACAATAGGACAGGGACAGTAGGCACATTGGTGCGCTTATGCACGCCCCCTACAGACCTCTTAGGAAAGGGGTGAGGTCAATTTTACAGTATCCTGCTGCCACGCCCACCAAGCCACGCCCACAGAGCCGGTAGTAAAAAAAATTGAATCCCTCCACTGAGTTCCACCTTAAGCATGAAAGTTGGCTGGGTGACTTGGGCCAATCATCAGGAGACTGTGAGTTCTAGTCCCGCCTTAGGCATGAAAGCTGACTGGGTGACTTTGGGCCTGTCGCTCTCTCACTCAGCCCACCTCACAGGGTTGTTGTGGGGAAAACAGGAGGAAGAAAATGTGTTGAATATGTTTGCCGCCTTGAGTTATTTTTTAAACTAATAAAGGCAGGATACATATAAATGTCCATGACGCACTAATGAGAATGTTTTTAACAGGAATTGCATGGTCAATTTAAGGTGTTGTTCACCTTTTGTCATCCACAGCTCTGAAGTCTGATAGAAAGCCAGTGAAGAAGAATATTTAAAAAAAAAAACACCACTCAAACAGTGGCAAAATACATGTGTAACGATTAACCATGTTATGGCTTTTTATATACTAGATGTTTATAAAACTACTAAGAACCTGTTTTGCATTAATTAACAGAAAACAAGAAAGAATTGATGGGGGATTTTTCATGGTTACCTTTTAGGCTCATCGCAGCTGTTAACTCCCTTTCATTTCCACTCTTCTCTGACATCCTACCTCCCTTTCAAAATGTTAATTTATCAACTCTCCAGTGTATAGCTTGTATCAGAAGGTAGGTGGACAAGAACTCTGTCATGGAAAGAGTGTACAAGGGCTTTCAAAACAAATAATGTGCTTTCATTTTTTGGAGTTAAATGTTTGGAGTTAAATGTTTCATGCAGAAATATTGAAGCGATTGTCAGCAAACTTTAAGGTGAAATAGCTTTTACATTAACTTCTCCAAGTAGAAGGAGTTTAGAATAACAGAGTTGGAAGGGACCTTGTAGGTCATCTAGTCGAAACCCCCTGCTCAAGCAGGAGACCCTACACCATTTCTGACAGATGGCTGTCCAGTCTCTTCTTGAAAGCCTTCAGTGATGAAGCTCCCACAACTTCTGAAGGCAACTTCTGTTCCATTGGTTGATTGTTTTCCCTGTCAGAAAGTTTCTCCTTATTTCCAGGTTGAATCTCTCCTTGTTCATTTTCCATCCATTATTGTTTGTCTGGCCTTCGGGTGCTTTGGAAAACAGCATGACCCCCTCCTCTCTCTGACAGCCCCTCAAATATTGGAAGACTGCTATCCTGTCTCCCCTGGTCCTTCTCTTCTCTAGACTAGCCAGGCCCAGTTCCTGTAACTGTTCTTCATATGTTTTAGCCTCCAGTCCCCTAATCATCTTGGTTGCTCTTCTCTGCACTCTTTCTAAAGTATCTAGCCAAGGGGTAGTCCCGTGGGCTGGATGTGTCACATGCTGGCCATGCCCACCACCATTTTAGTGAAGGGGGGAAAAAAATCACAATATGTCACGTGACGACAACATGACGCCATGAGTTTGATCTAGCTGGTTGGGAGCACTGAAATTCAGTTATTGTTGTGTTCTGTGAGATAGAAGAAGAACATGGAATCATAGCATTGGAAGGGACCTTGGAGATCTTCTAATCCAACTCCCTGTTAAAGGCAGAGACCTGGACAAGTGGTTGTCATGTCTATTTTGGAAAATCTCCACCCTCTATTCCTGGAGACAAGCTATTCGATTGATTAGTTGTTTCTCACTGTCACAAAATTTCTCCTAGGTTGGCTCTCTCTTTGAGAAGCTCCCACCCATTTCTTCTTGTCCTGCCCTCTTTTTTTTTGAAAAAAGTTTTTTTTAATTTTTACAACAAAAACAAACATATAAAACCATCTTTCATGTAACGCCTGTTACGTACATATATCCTGCGCACATCATAATATTAACATAATAATATTACTTGTTTATATATATAAAACCATTCTAATCAATATTTTATCTTGCATTGGTCAATTATTATATTATCATTAATATTGTAATTATTACCTTTCAAAAATATATTTTATGAATGGTTAGACAGAAGAGTAAGAAATGGAAACTATTCTATTCTATTCTATTCTATTCTATTCTATTCTATTCTATTCTATTCCATTCCATTCCATTCCATTCCATTCCACGCCACGCCACTCCACTCTACTCCACTCCATTCCACTCTACTCCTGTTGTTTCTCCAAATCACGTTTGGGTTTACACCAAGAAAACACCACCCCACATTCAATAGGAACTGAGAGCTCAGTTCAACCCAGACCTTGCCCTCATTCTAACCAAGGAGTAATTTTAGAATAATGAAGACAGGACAAGGTTAGGTTAATGGTTATGGCTTCCTTTCTGTGGAACTCCCTATAATTTACATGCGTATTCTCTTTAAGTTCTGTGTGAATGAAAAAGAGGCAGGCAGGCACTACTGCTAAAAACAAGATGAAGAATAAAAATCTCAGGGTTACACAGACTTTGCACGCGCTATTGCAAAGCAATTGGTGCAAATTTAAAATAATTAGTATCATCAGGCGTGTACAACCACTTTTGAGATTAAGGGCTGTATGGGTATCTGAATGGCAGATGGAGTTTTCTCTCGGAAGGGAGTCGGTCTCCAGACAAAATGAAATATGAATTAATTTAATTTAAATCAAGTGAATGAACATTCAATTAAATTAATCAGATATGTTTACCGAATTGCGGTTACTTTTGATATTTTACTAATGTTCCCCTGTTGGTCACCTTAAAGCTATAACTTGGCATTACCTTGTGATTCTCTCAAGGGGGTATATTTAAAAGAGAATTCCTAGAAGGCTGGCATTCAGACAAATCGGCCATCAACTAGCACATAGAGATAAATTTACACACTATTCAAAAGAGACAATTAAAAAGCCCAAAGGGAACAAAAAGAACATCTTCTCACTAGCAATCAATCAACACCCATATGAGAAGAGATTAATACCAAGATTAACTCTAGATTAACAATCAAGAAGCAAACAATCTCAAGAAGCAAACAATCTTAATCAAGAACTATCAATGCAGACAATCAAATTGTAAACAACAACCAAATCAAGGAACTACAAGGACATTCCCACCAATGACAGGAAGCTGTTAATATATACATATAAGAGAAAACCCCACCCCCTTCTAGCCCTGATGATGTTACCTAGTTTGGTAATGAAATGTCTAGAAGAAAACCATCAAGCTCAGAGAGCACCAAGGATCTCATAACACTGTTGTGTTTATAAGACTCCAAACCACATTGTGTTTGTAAAATTATGGTCAGCAAGAAAGACCAGGTCTACACATGAAGGTTATATTTAACTAATTTATTGCTAAAAGCCTATGCACAGGAATCTTCTCGACTAATGCTCAGTATCTGGTTATAGTTAGATAAGGATAATGGCAATGAAGTAAAGTTGGACTTAGTTCACTTGTGGCTATATAACAATTCCAGGTTGATTCCTCTTTGTGCCTCTCCGCACCTACAAGTATTAGTCGTGGTGTTAATTTTTGCTCTGCTTGATTGCTGGTCAGGAGATGTTTTGCTCTTTTTATTTCCTTTTTAGCTTTTTGATTGTCTCTTTTGAATGGTATGTAGATATTGTTTATCTGTGTGTGCCTGTTGATGGCTGATATGTCTGACTGTCAGGCTGTCAGGAATTCTTTGGCATTTTTGGACTTAATCAGTCTAGGATGTTAACAGTTTCCTAGTTGAAACTATGGAGAAGTCTGGCTATATATAGCAATGGCACTTAGGCTTATAAAGTATATCACTTCGTAGTGCTTTATAGCCCTCTCTGAGCAGTTTACAGAGTCAGCCTTTTACCTCCAACAATCTGGGTTTTCATTTTACTGACTCAGAAGGGTGAAAGGCAGAGCCGACCTTGAGCCAGTCAGGATTGAACTCCTGGCTGCGGGCAGAGTTTGCCTGTGATACTGCATTCGAACTACTGCGCCACCACGATTCTTTGTGCATATATTGTGCAATTAAGGAGTTTTCATCATGTCATGTAAGACTTGTGTGTTGGGGGAGATGCCCAAAATAAAAACTAAGAAATCTGATAATTGGCTGCACAGGTAAACTGTTTAGAGCATCAAACACACCATTGAGGCTGCCATCTTGATGTTTTTGAACATACCCTGCAAGCATCTCTAAGAAGTAGGCAGCCCTGTGTGTGTGTCATCCCTTGAAGGAACAAATACCTGAATAAAAATGTCCCTTCCTTTCTCCTTATCAGTCAGAGAAATCTTGTTAAGATTGCTCTTTATCTGCCTGATCTGGCGAGACTGAAAAACAGAAAAAAAGTCAAACACACTAGCAGTTTCCTTCTAAGAGTTTCTCAACCTGCTTCCAGACATCAGAAGGTGCACATCTTTGTTAAGGTGCTGTGTTAACGGTGTTGCTGATCACATTTGTCAACTTCAACATTTCCATGGGATTCTTTTTTTCTTCTTGTCATTCAATCAGGGAAAGTACGTGTCTTGAAAAGAAATCAATTCCAGATGGATTGGCTTCGGAAAAGGAAAGGGGAGAGATTAGGAAGGAAAGGTGTGTGTGTGTGTGTGTGTGTGTGAGAGAGAGAGAGAGAGAGAGAGAGAAAGAGAGAGAGAGAGAGAGAGAGAGAGAGAAAAGTGTGTGTGTGTGTGTGCATGTGTTTGTGGATCTGCATATGTGAAATCAGAGAGGTGAGAAAGAAAGCAGGGCTGTTAATAATCTATTTCGCTAAAAGAATCTCAAGTGATACAGTCAAACTAGAACCTGCTGTTCTCCAATTTGGCTTCCAAGTGTGATGTGGAGGGTGGGAGATGTGGTCCAACATGGTACATTAAAGAAGATAAGCATATGAACCCTACTTTACACAGTGTTATCTCCCTTCTCCCCCCAATTCTGGCATAACATGGCTAAACCATGATGTTGAGACTCTAGAAAAAGTGCAGAGAAGAGCAACCAGGATGATGAGGGGACTGGAGACTAAAACATATGAAGAACGGTTACAGGAACTGGGCTTAGCTAGTTTAGTAAAGAGAAGGACCAGGAGTGACAGGATAGCAGTCTTCCAATATTTGAGGGGCTGCCACAGATAGGAGGAAGGGGTCAAGCTATTTTCCAAGGCACCTGAAGGCCAGACAAGGAACAATGGATGGAAACCGATCAAGGAGAGATTCAACCTAGAAATAAGGAGAAATTTTCTGACAGTGAGAACAATCAACCAATGGAACAGAAGTTGCCTTCAGAAATTGTGGGAGCTTCATCACTTGAGATTTTCAAGAAGAGACTGGACTGCCATGTGTCAGAAATGGTGTAGGATCTCCTGCTTGGGTGGGTGGTTGGACTATGACCTACAAGGTCCCTTCCAACTCTGTTAATCTGTTAAATCTTTCAAACCACATATTTCACCATCAGTGCCCAAAATGGAGAAGAGAGATGCAACAAACTCCTTCTTCTTACCCCCAAAATCTAGTAATTTTTGAAAAGTCTGGAGAAAGTACAAGAGAGAAAGCTGGACGCAGTTTGTGAGAGGGGGGAACAAAGCCCCTGACACATGTTTGATATACACTTTTGACAGAGATTTTCCTTTATTATGTTTAATTGAAAAGTGTTAAAGTCCTCTGACATGAATATTTAGTGGAGGCCTTTTGGTGATGTGCCAGAATTATGAGGGTCTCTGATTTTGTAGCAGCACGCAGCCCTGTCAAAGCGAGAGTGACAGTGGGGAGGCTATTAATTGAAATAGCTTCATTAATTAGTAATTAACAGTGGGGTAATGACTATGTCACCCATCATATTTCAATGAATGCCCTTCATGTGTTATGGGGCGTTTAATTACAGAATATGCATTTTAATTAAAAGGCAAACTTTGGCCCTTTGGCCTTTTAGACTACAAAAGAGGGATCTAACTTTCTGGAACAAAAGCCAAAAAGGAAAGGTTGAGGAGGATTATAAAAGAAGAACGAAAGCAGTTGCTGCTGAAATGCCACCAGCTATGATTATGCAAACACAGAGACAGAAGGTGGCAAGAATGTTTGTTTAGTTTTGTACCAGAGTAGGGTTTATTTTCATCAGAGTTTGTTGACCAGCAGACGCTGGGTTCAGGTGTAATGCCAAGCCATGAATTATGGTTTACAAATGTCTGCGGAGATTCTCAGTCATCCAGGTCATGGTTGTCCCAAAGGTGGTTTTTCAAAAGGCAACCAGACTTTTGTTGAAAGAGGTTTTGCTTCTCATCAGTTCTGAAGAAGCTTCTTGGATGAGGAAAAAGCAAAATACCTTCAAGGAAAAGCAAAGTCCAGTTGCCGTTTGAAAAAGTACCTTTGGGATAAGTTCATTTATTCTGCCATGCCTCTTCTTGTTTATTTAGGATTAGATTTTTATCCCACCTTTATTACTTTATAAGGTGGCTCCGTGGCTAAGACGCTGAGCTTTTGTCGATCAGAAAGGTCAGCAGTTTGGCAGTTCGAATCCCTAGCGCCGCATAACGGAGTGAGCTCCCGTTCCTTCTCCCAGCTTCTGCCAACCTAGCAGTTCGAAAGCATGTAAAAAAAATGCAAGTAGGAAAATAGGGACCCCTTGGGTGGGAAGGGAACAGCATTCGGTGTGCCTTCGGTGCAGTGGTGGGATTCAATTTTTTTTTTTTTTTACTACCGGTTCTGTGGGAGTGGCTTGGTGGGCGTGGCAGGGGAAGGAGACTGTAAAACCTCCAGTCAGAGGTGGTGTTTGCCGGTTCTCCGACTCACTCAAAATTTCTGCTCCCGGTTCTCCAGAACTAGTCAGAACCTGCTGAATCCCACCTCTGCGCCTGTGTTTAGTCATGCCGGCCAAATGACCACAGAGATTTGGACAGTGCTGGCTCTTCGGCTTTGTAACGGAGATGAGCACTGCCCCCTAGAGGTGGAAACGACTAGCTCGTATGTGCGAGGGGAACCTTTACCTTTATCTATTACTTTATAAGTAACTCTTCTGAAATGGTGTAAGACCTCCTGCTTGAGTAGGGGTTTGGACAGTAGACCTCCAAAGTCATTTTCAGCTCTGTTAGTCTGCATTCTGTAAATGAATCATGTTAAGTTCTGCGCATGGGAGACGAGATGGTGAACGGTGAACTTCTACTCTTCATTAATCATTGTGGAACAGAGCAAAAGCCCTAGGGCAGCAGCAGCCCTTTTATAGGCAAGCTGCTGATCTAGTAACCAATAAGAAACGTGGAGCGTTAACCCCCTTAACCAATGAGAGAGGTCCGATAACAGCCAATCAGATTCTCCTGAACGGACCAATCCGATGTCGCTATTATCGGCCAATCAGAAGTGCAGGGCTAGAACCCTGCTCTTTTCTAAAGGTTTTGATAAACTTTATTTAAGCATTTTATTAGTTCATAACAAATCATATCTCAGATTAAATCAGATTGTGTTCCTGCTAACTGCCCCATTGGCGTATACAGCAACAGAAACTCCTGGGACATTACTTTACCAAAAGTATAACTTTACTGATAATTCCAGAAGAAAAGCAAGTTCTGATATGTTCACACAAAAAATAGCATAGAGGAAATCCCCCTTTTCTCCCCTGGGCCATCCCTACCAAATCTGCCCAGCCTAACATTCTCTAACGTGGAGAAAAGCAAAGTTTTACACCTAGGCAAGAAAATCCAAAGGTACAAATATAGATTAGGCGAAACTTGGCTGAAAAACAGTAACATGAGCCAGCAGTGTGCGACAGCAGCCAAAAAAGCTAATACAATCCTTGGTTTTATAAACCAAATAGAATCAAAACCACATGAAGTTATTACTACCAGTTTATAAAGAGCCCATCTGGGATACTGCATCGAGTTTTGGTCATCACATTACAAAAAAGATGTTGAGACTCTGGAAAAAGTACAAAGAAGAGCAACTAAAATGATTAAAGGCCTGGAGACTAAAACATATGAAGAACGGTTGGAGAATTTGGCTTTGGCTAGTCTAGAGAAAAGAAGGACTGTGCGGGGGACATGATAGCAGCCTTCCAATATTTGAGGGGCTACTAGAAAAAAGAGGGGGTCGATTTATTTTCCAAAGCACCAGAGGGCAGGACAAGAAACAATGGATGGAAATCAATCAAGGAAAGAAGCAACCTGGAATTGAGAAGAAATTTTCTAACTGCGAGGACAATTAATCAGTGGAACAGGATTGCCTTCAGATGTTGTAGGTGCTTCATCATTGGAGGTTTTTAAGAAGAGACAGGACAGCCACTTGTCTGAAATGGTGTAGGATTTCCTGCTTGAGCAGGGGCTGGACTAGAAGACCTCCAAGGTCCCTTCCAGCTCTATTCTGGTTCCTATTCTGATGATACCCCCTCCCTTCCATAATACCAAATACTGTACCACGAATCAGGCTATCAAGAACTTCCTTAATCTCAACATACTTCCCTCCCTCCACTATAAGAGGAATGTCTGGCCTCAGTGGCAAACTATGGAAGGATTTTAAACAAACTGCAATGAAATTGGATGAATGGGCCAGAGTATGAAACTTTACTGTAAACGAAACATACCTCACATTAAATTAGATCTCGTTCCTACTCACCTTTGGCAGGGTGGTCCATGGCATTTGCTTTATCATTCACCTGAGAGCCTGGGTTTAAAAAAAGAAAAAGAAAAGAGATTATACCCATCTGCATTTTCCTTTTCCAGGGAAAGGGAAGGGAAAAGCATTTCATTTAAAGTTCAACTTTGCCTGCCGAGGCTGTGGGAGGGAGGAAAATGAATCAGGGCCCCGCAATTCATGCTAATAATATTAAGTAATTTAAGCCGACAGGCAGTATTTTACATTATATTTCCTTGGCATTTTTAACCGGGCAGCGGGAGGTGTTTCCTCCCATAAAAGAGTCGTTCAGTTGCAAGGAGTGATATTTATTGCAAAAAAGAAAAGAAGAAAAGGAAAGAAAAGAAGGGGGAAAAAAGTTGGAGTAGCACAATTCGGCTTGGACAAGATAAGAATTTCCTGTGCTGGTATTGTTGTTCCTGACTCTTAGCCTGGGGCTGAAGCCAATAAGTTCCCCAGGCGTGAGGGATGGCTTTTTAGCATCTCTTATTGGAGCAAAAGGGTCCTGCAGTGGTGGGATTCAATTTTTTTTACTACTGGTTCTGTGGTGTGTGGCTTGGTGGCTGTGGCAGGGGAAGGACACTGCAAAATCCCCATTCCCTCCCCACCCACTAACCTGCTTTCCAGCTCCATTCTCCTGTGTAGGGCAACCAAAGAAGACCCAGTCGATCAGCTGGGACTCCGGAGGCAGAGAATAGAGGGGGGTGGGGCCAATCAGAGGTGGCATTTGCTGGTTCTCTGAACTACTCAGAATTTCAGCTATTGGGTTCTTCAGAACTGGTCAGAACCTGCTGAACACCACCTCTCGGGTTCCGGCTTCAAAGGAACCAAGAGACCCCCCTAGCAATTATATTTAGATGCTTTCATACAGTTCAAAAGGGATGCGGTGGCTCAGTGGTTAAGTCACTGAGTTTGTCGATCAGAAAGTTCAGAAGTTCAACGGTTCGAATCCCTAGTGCCTTGTAACGGAGTGAGCTCCCGTTCCTTGTCCCAGCTTCTGCCAACCTAGCAGTTTGAAAGCATGTAATAATGCAAGTAGAAAAAGAGGGACCCCTTTGGTGTGAAGGTAGCAGCGTTCTGTGCGCCTTCGGTGTTTAATCATGCCGGCCACATGACCACGGAGATGTCTTCGGACAGCGCTGGCTCTCTTCGGCTTTGGAACAGAGATGAGCACTGCCCCCTAGATCCGGAAATGACTAGCACGTATGTGCGATGGGAACCTTTATCTTTAACTTTTACAGTTCAAAGCAAGAATAGAATGGAATGGAACAGAATAGAACAGAGTAACAAGAGTTGGAAGGGAGCCTGGAGGTCTTCTAGTCCAACCCCCTGCTTAGGCAGGAAACCCTACACCACTTCAGACAAATGGTTATCCAATATATTTTTAAAAACTGCCAGTGTTGGAGCATTCACAACTCCTCAAAGCAAGTTGTTCCAGTCATTAGTTGTTCTAACTGTCAGGAAATTTAGTTCTAGGTTGCTTCTCTCCTTGAAAAAAATAAGGAAATAGCCTGGTTAAAATTTCTCATTGCATATTCTTTGCCTTATATGGTACATCAAGTTGACAGACCATCTGAGGGACCCCCTGTTTGGCCAGGTACACAATTGCAAGTGGCCAAGTGACTGATACCTAGGTGGTTGGGTGGGTGTGCAGTCAAGCTGCATGGTCACTGCCTTGGAAAGGTGAACTAGTTGGCAGATGGATATGAGTCTTCAAAGCATGGCTCACAGAGACACTGTCTCCAGTTCCCTTACATGTAGACCTGTTTTAGATCTACGTATTTCAAGGGGAACTAAGCAGTTGAAAATAAATCACTCAACATAATCATACTTTTCCTTTCCTTTCCTTTCCTTTCCTTTCCTTTCCTTTCCTTTCCTTTCCTTTCCTTTCCTTTCCTTTCCTTTCCTTTCCCTTCCCTTCCCTTCCTTTCCCTTCCTTTCCTTTCTCCTATCCTATCCTGCCCTTCCCTTCCCTTCTCTTCCCTTTTTCTAAACTTGTTTATTTTTTTTTCAATTTCCCCCATCCTTTTCATGTCATTTTTGTTTGTGTATTCTGTTTCTCCAGAAGACAGCTGGTCACTATATTTTTTATAAAGTATTAATACGCTACCAATGATATTTATGTATCCAGATTGGTTTTTTTTTTTTTTTTTTACCTTTAGATGTTCAACAGCATGAATACTCTTATTTTTTATTTAAAACTAATTTGGAGTTTTCCTCTCCAAGGGGCTTATAATCACCAAAAAGAGCCGGAGGCATGAAATGATTGACAGCAAAATGTAGCAGCTTCTGAAAAGTAAATTGGCTATTGACAGAGCAATATAAAAGGAAAATGCTAAATAATTATTATTTATGAGCTATTAGGGGAAATCTTATTAGCATCTGTTTCCCACATGGGCAAAAACACCTGTCAGACATCAGGAAACTATAAAACAACGCACAGTTAATACTTTGTTTTCAAAAAGCCATTAAAATTGAATGTCAGCAAAAACTTAGGAAAACATTTGTCTTCAAACAACTTTTAATCTTCAGCTTCAAAACAAAGCGACCTACCACATTTTTTCCCCAAATTTTTGGAAGCATAAAACGAAAACGTTTTGATGGCACATCGTACCCCATAACAAAGTGCCAAGTGGAGAACGGCCCATCCTTTCCTTGAATTTCGTAACAGACGGAATGAGCAAGGTCAGACGCTGGAAGGATCTGTTGTTATGAACAAAACATAACAAATACTAACATATTAATCATGCAAACATATAAATAGATTAGAAATCTTGTCTTCCTGGTATCGCTAAAATTGTTGCTATCGGTGGAATACCTGGGGACTGTGAGATGGGCCTATGCATTTAATAAATAATAATAAGGTATCCAGAGAACACAGAATAATGGAGTTGGAAGGGACCTTTGGAGGTCTTCTAGTCCAACCCCCTGCTCAAGCAGGAGACCCTATTCCATTTCAGGTAAATGACTGTCTCTTTTTGAAAGCCTCCAGTGATGAAGCAACCAAAACTTTTGGAGGCAAGCCTGGAGACTGGTTGATTGCTCTCATCATTAGGAAATTTCTCCTTATTTCTATCTTGTTTCTCTCCTTGGTTAATTTCCTTCCATTGTTTCTTGTCTTGGCTTTTGGTGCTTTGGAAAACAGTTTGAACTACTCATCTTTGTAGGAACCCCTCAAATATTGGAACACTGCTATCATGTTACCTGATAGCAAACTGAATGGAGCTCAGTGTTTACTGGCCGGATGCCCTTCCTGACACCTATGCAGGGTTTGCTCTTTGCTCTCAGAGAAATATCTGCTGCTACCGAGGATTGAACTCACAGCCTCCTGATTATGAGGCAAGAGCTCCACCTCTAGACCACCAGCTGAATACCACCGCTGCACCTACTGCTCCTAGGTAGTGACTTAAGAATCATCCAGGCAAAACTCACTGGACAGATGTCTTGCTGAGCAATAAAAATTTTTAGGCTCAGTTGTGGTTGTATGTTGAGGACTTCCTATACTTTCAACCTGATTCTGAAGTTCTGACCGCCAGACCCTTCCTCTCCTGGTCACATGATGCTCACCAAGTGGCCTGCATTTATGGCCATTTGCAGCATCTCGTGGTGACATAACTGCAATTTACGTCTGTTATAGACCTAATTTATTATTCTGCTTTCAATTCTGCCATTTCAGATTCTGATCATGCCAGGGGAGTATATAATATATACCAACAAGTTCAGATCCAGAAAGAATTAAAGCATTAGGAAAGAGGGCATGTGTTCTAGTCCTGCCTTAGCCATGAAAGCTGGATGGGTTACTTTGGGCCAATTACCAGGAGGGCGTGAGTTCTAGTCCTGCCTTAAGCATGGAGGTTGGGTTGGGTGATTTGGAGCCAGTCCCTTTCTCTCAGCCCATGCCCCCTCACGAGGGTGGTGGTTGTGGGGAAAAAATAAGAGGAGGATGTTGGATGTATTTGCTACCTTTATGTTACTTGTAAAAACGATAAAGGCAGGATACAAATAGATAAAATAAAATAATAAAACAAATGAAATATGACAACTCAATAATTCAAGCAAATAATTTTCTGCAGCCATCAATTGGCAAGTGTCCAAATTTTGATCATGTGAACCGTGGGGACGATGCAACGGTTATAAGTGTGAAAAATAGTCGTAAGTCACCTTTCTCAGGATAACGGAAGAACAGATTTGGAAGGGACCTTGTAGGTCATCTAATCCAACCCCCTGCCCAGAGGTGGTATTCAGCTGGTTTTGACCAGTTCTGGAGAACCGGTAGCGGAAATTTTGAGTAGTTCAGAGAACCGGCAAATACCACCTCTGACTGGCCCCTCCCCCATCTATTCTCCGCCTCTTGAGTTCCAGCTGATTGGCTGGCTCTTCTTTGGTTGCCCTACACAGGAGAACGGAGCTGGAAAGCAGGTTAGTGGGGTAGGGAAGGAATGGGGATTTTGCAGTATCCTTCCCCTGCCGCGCCCACCAAGCCACACCCACCAAGTCATGCCATGCCTACTAAGCCACGCCAGTAGTAAACAGAACCAGTAGTAAAAAAAATTTTAATCCCACCACTGAGGAAACCCTATATTGTGGTGGTTAACTTCTTTGGCACCGAGTGCCGAAACAGAAGTGTGCATCTGTGTGTGTGTGCATACCAGAAACCAAAAGAGCAGCTCCCCAACGTGTGCATGCGGGAGTACCAGTAACCAGAAACTTAGCTTCCTGGCGTACGCATGTGGTCTTCTGGTTTCTAACGCGCCTGTGCGCTTGAAAACCAGCTGGCCAGCATGCACATGCACTCTGGGGAGATGCTCTTCCCGTTTCTGGTGTTCCCACATGCACTAAGACCAGATGGAACCCTAAAAGCAACAGACGATGGCTGGCGTGCCTGGAGAGATGGCTCTGCGTGCCACTTCTGGTTCGCCATCATGGCCCTATATCATTTCAGATGAATGTCTGTCCAGTCTCTTCTTAACAACCTCCAGTGATGAAGCACCCACAACTTCTGGTGGCAAGTTGTTCCACTGATTAATGGTTCTGAATGTCAGGAAATTTCCTTATTTCCTAGATTGCTTCTCTCCTTGATTAGTTTCCACCTGTTGTTTCTTGTTCAGTGGCATTCCAACTTTGAATGGTCATTAAATGAATGGTTGTAAGTACCTGTATCTTTTGGAGAATCCATCGTAACTTTGAAGGTTGTTAAGTGACCGTTCATAAGTCAAGGACTACCTGCACTTTCAAGGGAAAGGGCCATGTACAGAAAACTAAATTAAAGTTTGTTTGTCCTTATATGGATCGCTTCAGCCTCTTAGGATCAATTATCAACACTAAAGGAAACAGCTGTCAAAAAGATGCCATAGAGTAGCACTCGGTAGATTAGCGGTGGAGGCCTTTGAAAAAACATTCAGATTGTGTGATGTCTCTGTGCCTACAAAGATCAGAATTGACAAGCCATGGTCTTCTCCGTGACGCTCTTGGAAGCCAAAGTTGGACTTTGAAGAAACAGGAAGATTATTTTATCCTTTGTCACAATTAGTTGAAGAAATCTCAGCCACAATGTCGCACTAAGACAAATTTTATTAACCACCCCAGTTGGGTCTCCAATCATAACAAGCAAATTTCATTCTGGCTTTAGTCCAATCCATCCAAACTTTCTGACAGGGAGAACAACCAACCAGTGGAACCGAAGTTGCCCTCGGAAGTTGTGGGAGCTTCATCACTTGAGACTTTCAAGAAGAGACTGGACTGCCATGTGTCAGAAATGGTGTAGGGTCTCCTGCTTGGGCAGGGGGTTGGACTAGATGACCTACAAGGTCCCTTCTAACTCTGTTAATCTGTTATGTACATACGCTCATGCCCCTCATGTCACATTAAAATGAGTATCCACACCTCTCAAGACCCACACTAAGGACAAACTTTGGGACAACCATGACCTGGATGATGCAGAATCCAGGCTCAATGGCAGTAACTGGGAGAGGGATCTTGGAGTCTTAGTGGACAACCAGCTAAATAGGAGCCAGCAGTGTGCAGCAGCAAACAAAAAAGCTAAAGCAATCCTAAGTTGTATTAACAGAGGGATACAATCAAGATCAAGGGAAGTACTAATACTCTATAAAGCCTTAGTAAGACCACACAGCTAGAGTACTGCATCCAGTTTTGTTCACATTATAAAAAAGATGTTGAGACTCTAGAAAAAGTACAGAGAAGAACAACCAGGATGATTAGGAGGCTGGAGGCTAATGAACGGTTGCAGGAACTGGGCTTGGCTAGTATAGAAAAGAGAAGGACTAGGGGAAACATGATAGTGGTCTTCCAATATTTGAGGGGCTGCCACAGAGAGGAGGAAGGGGGTCAAGCTATTTTCCAAAGCGCCTGTAGGCCAGACAAGGAATAATGGATGGAAACTGAACAAGGAGAGATTTAACCTGGAAATAAGGAGAAACTTTCTGACAGTGAGAACAATCAACCAATGGAACAGCTTGCCCTCACTTGAGACTTTCAAGAAGAGATTGGACTGCCATTTGTCAGAAATAGTGTAGGGTCTCCCGCTTGGGCAGGGGGGTGGACTAAATGACCTACAAGGTCCCTTCCAACTCTGATTATCTGTTATCCAATTTGTTTTTAAAGAAAAGTTTAGAGCTGTTTTAAAAGAAAATGAAGATAGATCACCTTTGCCCATTAGTGAACTTATGATACAGATAGTCCTCGATTTATGCATAGATTTATGACCACAATCGAGCCCAAAATTTCTGTTGCTAAGTGAGACAGATATTAAGTAAATTTTGCCCCATGTTACAACCTTTCTTGTCACAGTTGTTAAGTGAATCACTGTAGTTGTTGAGTTAGCATCACGGTGGTTAAGTGAATCTGGATTCACCCCAGGGACTTTGCTTGTTGGAAGGTCACAAAAGGGGACCCTGCAGCCGTCATAAGTGTGAGTCAGTTGCCAAGTGTCTTAATTTTGATCAGATAATCATGGGGATGCTGCAACGATTGTAAATACGAAAAACGGCTATAAGTCGCTTTTTTCAGTGCCGTGGCATCTTCGAACCATCACTGAATGAACTGTTGTAAGTCAAGGACTCCCTGTGCTTCTGATCCTAAACTGTGGCCAGTATTTAGAGATTGATGTCGCCGTTGCTGAGGCTACAACATATTCCACTGGCAATATCCTTCCCCCAGCAAACACCTATGCCACATCACTAAATATTTTAGCAAATGAAGATTTTTCTCTCCTCCCACCTCCGTATGAGGCCAGATGTCCACACTGGCAAACTGCTCAAGGCGTTTGACTGATAAAAAGCCAAGGACTTTGGGTAAACGGGGATTTTCAAAACATATCCCGAGGCAAGAGTGCAAAATTAAAAACATCCCGGGCTCTTTTGTATAGAGATTTGCATACGCCGAAGTTTTCAAGGCAATGCCCATCTGTCACTGAGCATTCTTCAATTCTACCCCAGTGTTGATCAATGCTGTCTGCCATGGACCCCGATTTCAGTGGGCAGCAGGAGCCCTGGAATATAATATTGTTTCAGTTGGGAAATCTGCACTTTTGAGCCTTGAAAGGAAAGCTCTGATCTTCTTGGGAAGGGCTGTTAAATATTGATGAGGTTGGAGGGTACGCTAAAATTCGGGAAGGACAACGCACCCCTAGGAAACGTGGCTTAACCACCAGCTGGTTGGCAAAAGTGACCTCCAGAAGAGCATGGGGGGAGGTTGTGGGGCAACCAGGGAAGTAAATTCTGGGTTGTCTGCTGGACATAGTCTAGAAAATCTAGGGAAACGGGAGGGGGGGGGTATATAGAAAACCTTCCATCGGTTTTCTAGACTCCTGGTGCCCAGGGTTTAGAAATTTGGGGGATATAGAAAAATCTAAAGATTTTCTCCAGGGGAAAAAGCATTATGGTGTTTGTAGTATCAGAAAAGTAGAACATTTAGGGAAGGCTTTCCGGTGGGGGGGGGGAGGTATTTAGAAAAATGAAGGATCTAGAAATTCTGAGGTGTCCAGATAATTTGTAGAAGCTTTTCTGGGGGGTATCTAGAGAATTGAAGGCCTAGAAAGTCTGGGGTCTAGAAAGTCTAGGCAAGATTTTCAGGGAAGAAACTTCTGGACTGTCTCCTGGGCATCGGGCATCTAGAAATTCTAAATAACATTTTCTGGGGGTGTCTAGACAGCTGAGGGTTTAGAAATTCTGGGGTTCTAGAAGATCTAAATCTAGAAGAATTGTTTTTTGGGGGGAAGAAAATTTTACGGTGCCTGCAGGGAAAATCCAGGGATACTTTTCTGGGAAGAAACCTGAGAGTCCAGAAATTTTGGGGTGTCCAGAAAATATAGCAAGGATTATCAAGGATGACAATTCTGAAGTGTCTGCAGGGCATCCAGAGTCTAGAAAATCCAGGGGAGATTTTCTGGAGTGCCTGGAAAATCTGAGGGTTTAGCAATTCTGGCAAGGGGGCGGAAATGCTAGAAAACCTAATGAAGATTTTCAGGGAAGAAAATTCTGCAGTATCTGCAGGGCATCAGGAATGTGGAAAATCTAGAAGAGATCAAGAAAAGGACAATGAAAAAAAACCTGGGGGCCCGGTCTCTTGTCTCTTTTGCCGAAGTGTTGGTTTACCTCAAGACTTCCAAGCTTGCTGGATTGCAGCTCCTTGATTTACACAAGCTGAGCGCTACCCCCAGATTAAACAATTAGCAATCCAAAAGTGCTTGGTAATAACTCAGGCAGATGCGCCTCTTAAAAAATATTTACATTAAAAACTGCCAGACAAAATACCTGGCTTGCAGCTATCAGAAAATAAAACATCCTTGGAAGAGTCAGACTGCCAAGCAAAACAAACTTGCTTTTCAGCTCTGTTTCAAAAGGAGCTGAAAAATTACTCAGGTTCTTGTTAGACATCTCAGTCTAAGTGGGGGAATCTCTCCTGATCTCCTGCTCTAAGTATCCCTTCTGGATTTTAGGTATAATAACAATATTCTCTTCACGCAATAATGTTCATCATAGTCTTTCTTTCCAAATGTGCAACCTCCTTTGTTTGGTGCAACATCGCTGGATCCTTTCCGTTTGACAGGATCTGGTCCTATTAGAGCCCTACAGATTACTGTGTCTCTTTAACGTAGCAGAGCATGAAATAGAATCAGTACAGGAAAGATGGAGTAAAAAAAAAAAGTAAATTACATGATCAAAGAGTCACTGGGGAGTTTTGAGAAAGATATACATGTGATCTAAACAAACAGCATATATATATTTCCCGTCTTTATTATTTTTATAAATAACTCAAAGTTGCAAAATATATATACCTAATACTCCTTGCTTCTTTTATTTTCCCCACAAAAACCAACCTGAGAGGTGGGTTGAGCTGAAAGTGAGTGACTGACCTAAAGTAATTCAACTGGCTTTCATGCCTAAGGTGGGACTAGAACTCACAGTCTCCTGGTGATTGGCCCAAAGTCACCCAGCCATCTTTCATGCCTATGTCCCAAAGGTCCTTTTTCAGGAGGCAACTGGAATGCCTGGTTTTCCTTTGAAGATGTTTTGCTTCTCATCCAAGAAGCTTCTTCAGCGCAGACAGGGATGGGCTGTTATGGGTTCGCCCGAATTCGGGTGAACCCGCAGCTAATGTTATGGCCTGTTCAGCGAAATGCCAAATCTCACCCCTGCCTGGCCCCTCCCACCCCATCCTTCCCCTCCCAACAGTCTCCATGCAGCCAGGTGAAAAAAGGGCCTCCCAAAAGTTCTGGAAGTCCAAAAACAGGAACATTTCTAGCCTCCAGAGCCTGAGGCAGGCCATTTTCGCCCTCCCGGAGGCTTGAGGAAAGCCTCCGGAGCCTGGAGAATATGAAAAACAGGCCTCCCAGAAGTCTGAAAACAGGCCTGTTTCTGGCCTCCGGAGGGCTTCTGTAGCCTGAGGGAGGCCCTTTTCGCCCTCCCGGAGGCTCAAGAAAAGCCTCCGGAGCCTGGAGAACATGAAAAACAGGCCTTCCAGAAGTCTGAAAACAGGCCTGTTTCTGGCCTCCGGAGGGCTTCTGTAGCCTGAGGGAGGCCCTTTTCGCCCTCCCGGAGGCTCAAGAAAAGCCTCCGGAGCCTGGAGAACATGAAAAACAGGCCTTCCAGAAGTCTGAAAACAGGCCTGTTTCTGGCCTCCGGAGGGCTTCTGTAGCCTGAGGGAGGCCCTTTTCGCCCTCCCGGAGGCTCAAGGAAAGCCTCCAGAGCCTGGGGAATGTGAAAATGCCCCCCCCAAGCCATGGTACAGGAGGCCAACTAGGCCATGCCCACCATGGCCACGCTCACCCAGCAGCTGGGCAGAGAATCAGTTGCTAACATTTTTGAAGCCCACCCCTGAGCTGAGAGATGAAGAAGCTTCTTAGATGAGAAGTGAAACATCTTTAAGGAAAAACCAGAAAGTCCAGTTGCCCCTTGAAAAAGCACCTTTGGGACAACCATGACCTGGATGACTGACAATCTCCACAGACTTTCATTCCACGGTGAGCCACGGTGATGCAGTGGTTAGAGTGCAGTACTGCAGGCTTCTTCTGCTGACTGACTGCTATTTTGCAGTTCAAATCTCACTAGGCTCAAGGTGGATAAAATGAGGACCCAGATTGTTGGGGGCAATAGGCTGACTCTGTAAACTGCTTAGAGATGGCTGTAAAGCACTGTGAAGTGGTATATAAGTCTAAGTGCTATTGCTATACCTATGGCGAAAATAGAACCCACAATCTCCTGGTGATTGGTCCCAAATGACCCAGGCTCTATCCTACCATTTCTCCATCTGGGTTTCTGGGACTATTGGTTCATCTTATTCTCCCAATCATCTTGTGAACATGGGAGCTTCCATAGTTAGGAGAAGATAGACCTACTCTAATAGGAAAACCACTGTAATCTCCGCTAAGTGAATTCTGTTCTGATGCTAGATAACAAGAGAATTCCATGTTTTCCAGCTGTCATTTAACAGAATATCAATCTCTGAGAAAAAAAATCAGAACAGATTTTGGCAAGTTCCCAAGGAAAGATTTCAGTCACATAGGTGAAGAACTAGGAATGCCTGCAGGAAGGGAGTGAGTCCCCCCAAAAAAATTCAAGATGGCAGCTGCCACTTGCCCCGCATCTTTTTTACATACAGATGATGCATGTTAAAAGGGGGCGGGGCTTCTATTGTGTGGTCATGGCCACCACCTTGCCTTTTTGACATCCTTTGTGAATGTTCCTATCACACCTCAAATTTTAGATAAAAACCGAAATCAACCAGCAAGCTGTTACATTATCGCACCATTTAATAGATACATCCACCATAAAAGTAACTGTTTTGTAGAAGCATCCCGTATAATTAGCTTTCCTCGGCTTTAATTTCAGCCAATCCATTTAAACACATACTTTGTCATTGTTCTTCATGTTGTTTTGCAAGGAGAAAAAGAAATTCAGCCTGGGGTGGAAATATTTTTGGCTTAAACAACTTGGAGCAGTGTGAGAGAGAGAGAGATGGCGCTGCTGTTTTGGCAAAACCGATGGAAGTTTCTGGAAACAGACACTTGCTTTTACAGTTTTTGGAATGACACACATTCTTGTTGGCGTCCAATTAATTGTTTGATCAAAGCCTGTGGAAATGTGAAGCCGACACTTTGCTTTGCTTCTGTGGGATGGAAGTTTTTAAAAAAAGAAAAGAAAAATACTGCAGCCCAATTTTTTATTGTTAGAGGTTTTATGAGGAGCCTGGAACGTGGACTTGTTTAATACGAAGTCATTACTGCAGTTAAAACCGTTAAGTTAATTAATACAGACATTTATTATCACCAGTAAAAGATAATAATGAGGGATTTATAAAATCGGTATATCTGTATAGTTTGGCACACTCTTACAAGCCCCTGGGAAAAAAAAAAAAAGAGAGAGAAGAGTTAGTTAGAAGGGGCTGGTTGAAAAGCATTGTGTCCAGAGCCCGAATCAGGAATTTCTGCCCAAGTCAAAGACATCAAGATGATAGCCAAAACCACCATGTGATCTCAGAAATCATTTATTTTAGGAGGTACTAAGAAGGAAGAAAGGTGTCAACTCATAAAATATTTCTATGGTCTTTTTAGAGTTGCCAACAGAAAGGGAGGGGGGAGCAGTGCATCAGCTTGCAAAACCGAAGGTGCATTCCATAAATAGTTTCCAAAGATAGTAACTAGGTGACTGAAGTTTCTGCCATGCAAAATTCTAACTGGAGAGCATGATTGATGACTCTTGACTATGGATGTGTCCCATTGGAGAATATGAATTATGATACACCCAGGGGATGGAGGGGAAAACCAGGGTCAAGGGTGACAATGAATGATGTGTCTCAGAGTCAGCTACACCCAGGCAGTGCCGGACATGTTAACTCCCAATAAATCCTTTTTAAATTTTGGAAGTTTGGCTCGAGACTCATGATTTAAATGGGAGTTACTGCCGGAATCCTGACAGAAGGTTTGAACAGCAAGTTTATTGCTAGGAAGAGAATACAGGAAGTCCTCAACTTACTTAGTTCATTTAGTGACGGTTCAATGTTACAATGACACTGAAAAAAGTGATTTATGACCATTTTTCACCGTTACAACCTTTCCAACATCTCTATGATCATGGGATCAAAATTCAGATGCTTGGCAGCAACTGGTTCATGTTTACGACCGTTGCTATGTCCCAAGGTCACGGGATCCCCTTTTGTGACCTTCTGACAGGCAAAGTCAATGGGGAAGCCAGATTCACTGAACAACCGGGTTACTAACTTACCAATTGTAATGATTCACTTAACAACTGAGGCAAGAAAGTTCATAAAATGGGAGCCCAGCTGAGGGTCCCCCAGCTGTGGATTCTCAGCTGTTTTGCGCCAGTGATTGTAGACAACATCTGGAAGGGAGCCTGTAGAGATTCTCAGTCATCCATGGTTGTCCCAAAGGTACTTTTTCCAAGAGTCCACTGGACTTTCTGATTTTTTCTTCTTTGAAGACGTTTCGCTTCTCATTCAAGAAGCTACTTCAGCTCTGACTGGATCAGGGGTGGGATGCAAATATTTTTACTACTGGTTCTGTGGGCATGGCTAGATGGGCGTGGCTTTGTGACTAAGTGGGCGTGTCTTTTTTTTTTCCAGCCCCCCCGTGCCCCGTATTTTTGCTTCCTGGGCCTCAGGGAAGCCTCCTGGGCGAAGCAGTAAGACAGTGAGGGGGATTCCAGCACAGCTGATCGTTGGGAGGAAAAAAAAGAAAGAAAGAAATACTGCTTTGGCTGAACTGTTAGCTACTTTTTTACTATAGATTCGGCCAAATGGTAAAGCTTTTTAGTACCAGTTTGCCCAAACCAGGCTGAACTGGTAGAATACCACCACTGGACTGGATGGTGGGGAATGGAAGGATTTATATTCCTTGCAGACTGCTGATAATCTCCATCCTTTTAGAGGGTCGTTGAAGCACTTGGAGGTTTATCTGTGTCCTCAGAGTCACCTGAGTGGTGCTCCTGGTTCTTGTAATCTGCAATTTCCCTCTGGAAATCCATTCCCACTCCCACACCATTCAAAGGGGGTTCATGCCAAATTGTATAGCTAAAAGTCTGTAGAGTTTTCTCAGTCATCCAAGTCATGGTTGTCCCAAAGGGGCTTTTTTTGCAGGAGGTAACTGGACGTCCTTGGTTTTTTTATTTCTTTGAAGATATTCTGCTTCTCATCCAAGAAGAAGCTTCAAAAGACTCTCTACCTCACCCCTTTCCTAAGAGGTCTCTAGGGGGCGTGGATAAGCGCACCAACATGCCTACCATCCCTGTCCTATTGTTTCTTTTATTTTTCTTATATGCATCCATGTATTGATAACTATGTTTATACTTATACCTATTATCTTGTAAGCAATTGACAAATCAAATCAAATAAATGAAATAAAAAAACAGGAAAGTACAGTTGCCACCAGTAAAAAAATCACCTTTGGGATCTGGAAAGGCAAGGTAATTTACTGCAGTTTCCACAAACATCAGCTACTGCAAAGCATGATACTGGAGACTCTATCCATCACAATAATGAAAGGCATTAGTAGAATACCAAGTGCCTTCGCTGGAAGGATGGACATGGCATCGGCTTGATAGTGCCATCACATCCACTGGCTCGGGATGCTAACTCTCCAAATGTCACAGCCAGGGATGATACATCAGCCAGAGGCATTAAATTTACACCTCACGGCTTCAAGTTTGCAAACTCTGGAACCACACAAGTGCTTAACATCCAATTAAAACCTTTTCCAATCCATTTTTTTTTTTTTGCCAGCAGGATAGTAACAGTGGCATCTTTAGACAGACGCTTAGGAGTGAGAGCTTCCTCTCTGTCGCTTTTCCAGACAAAGATCAATTCAATCCTTGCACTTTTTTCAGGCACAACAAACATGGCTTCCCTCCGGTCAAAAACATTCTGTGCACAAAGAGTCTCTTGGGCCATCAATACCGAGGAGCAGCCAGCAATTTGATCAGCATGGTTAATATATTGACCTGTTAAGAAGGCAATGTTTAGAGTTTGGCTAATGAGATTATCTGAATCCAACAGCAATAGCACTTAGAGCAGGGCTTCAAAAATGTTAGCAATGGGTCCTCTGCTGGTTACTGGGTAGGTGTGGTCATGCTGGGCGTGGCCTAGTCGGTCTCCTGCACCACAGCGGGTGGGGGGCGTTTTTGTTCTCTCCGGGCTCCAGAGGCTATCCTCGAGCCTCTGGGAGGGCGAAAATGGTCTCCCAGGCTCCGGAGGCTCTCTGGAAGCCGGAAACAGGCCCATTTCTGGTCTTCCTGAACGTCCAGGAGGCCCGTTTTCACCCTCCCCGAGCCTCTGTACACTTCCCTGCATCCAAAATGGGCTGCGTGGGGATTCCTGGGAGAGGCGGGGCAGGGTGGGCGGGACCAGCCAGGAGTGGGATTTGGGGGTTCTCCAAGCTGTGCAGAATCTTAGCTAGGGGCTCTCCCGAACCACTGCGAACCCCCAGCAGCCCAGCCCTGACTTAGACTTATATATATATATACATATTACTCCCTGGTGCTTTAAAGCAGTCTCTGAGCAGTTTTACAATGTAGATGCACTCTCTGTGCATTGCTCCCAACAATCTGGGTCCTTATTTTATCCACCTTGGTGGGATGGAATGCTGAGACAATCTTGAGCTGGTCAGGATCGAACTCTTGACTGTGGGCAGAGTTAGCCTGCAACGCTGCATTCTGACTACTGTGCTTTGACTGCTTGAAGTTGAAAATGGGACACCTACTTCCTTATTCGTTTTTTAAAAATCCCACCTTTATAAGTAACTTGGGGGGTGTACCTAACCAATGCTCCTTCTTCCTCCTATTTTCCCCATAACAGCCCTATGAGGTGGGTTGGCCCAAAGTCACCCAGCCAGCTTTCCTGCCTAAGGTGGAATTAGAACCCACTGTCCCCTCTTGATTGGCCCAAAGTCATCCCACTGGTTTTCATGCCTAAGGAGGCTTGGTGATTGGTCCACGGTCACCCAGCCATTTTTCATGGTTAAGACACAATTAGAATTCACAGTCTCCCGCTTTCTAGCTTGGTTTCTCAATCACTAGTCCAAACTGGCTCTTTGTATATGCTTTGTATGTGCTAAGAGGTCTCCGTAGAAGCTCATGAAAATTCATGCACGAATCTGAATGTTGGTGGAGATGAAAGAAACATTTGTAAGGCTCCTAGTATCCAGTTGTCCATAGCTCCCTTTCTGCCAGCTGATTTTTTTAAAAAAATAAAATAAAAATCAATTTGGTAGCAATTTGTCCCCATACGGGGAAGAGAATGTACTGTACAAGCAAAACAGATAGAATCTTATTTAATAAAATTATCTAGGAAGCTGGGTAGTGTCTGGGTGGCACAGAGTTAAACCAGGTGGAACAAAAATGTTATGGGAAGTTGGATTTTCTTAATGACCACATGATTCACTTAACAACTGCAGTGATTAGCTTTGCAACCGGGACAAAACAGGCCATAAAATCAATTATGGTTGTATGTTGAGGAAGTATGTTGACTTCCAGGTCCTCATGTCTGGCAGTTCAACCACACCTTTAAAGCATTATGGAAAACCAGTAGTGATGGGCCCAATCTGATCTCAAAGAGGATGATGTTCAACAGGGTGAGCACCATAACAGAAAAGGCTCTCTTCCTGGGTCCTGCTAGATGACCTTCTCTCCTGGATTGGCCCCCAAAGCATAATTTATGTTTTTCTCACTCTGCAAATCTCTTGCCGATTCAAGGCTGGACACATAGTCCTTGACTTATAATCATACAGTACTGAAAAAAACAACTGGGATTTATGTTGGTTTTCCACACTTACAACGATTGCAGCATCACGTGATCAAAATCCAGACGATCAGCAACTGACATGTATTTCCGTCGGTTGCAGCCCGAGGTCATGTGATCCCCTTTTGGCGACCTTCTGACAAGCAACGTCCGCAGAGAATCCGGATTCCCTTAACTGCCCTGTTACTACCTTAACAACAGCAGTGATTCACCTAACAACGGTGGCAAGAAAGAAAACTGTGGCAAGATTGGTTGCAAAGTCACTCAAGAGCCACCTTGCTCAGCGGCAGAAATTTTGGGCTCAACTGCGTTCGCCAACCGAGGATTACCTGTCACCGTGATGGCGAACCTATGGCACGCATGCCGGAAGTGGCATGCAGAGCCATCTCTGCGGGCACACAAGCTGTTGCCCCAGCTCAGTTCCACTGCGCATGTGTGCGCATCTCCCGCCAGCTAGGTATCTGTTGTGCATGCGTTGGGGGCGGGTTGCATGCAGGAGACATGTGTGCGTACATCAGGGTGGGGGAAGCACAGGAGGTTCTGCGCGCATACACAGAGGGCAAGGGAGGTTCCCGCACGCATGCGCAGGGGGCCAGGGAAGTGCGGGGGATCACACGCGCATTGCATTATGGGTGCAGGCATGCATGCATGACCACAAAAAGGCTAGCCATCACTGACCTATTAATAATTCTCTGCTCCTTGCTGGGGGAATCGAATGTAATTGCAACAGAGTGAGTTTGTTTTATGCGTGGTTAAAAATTCATTGGCTTTCCAACTGGACTACTACAGGGAACGTCAATCCACGGAAACGATGGGACCAGCTCTTATGTCGTGGCTGTCACCAATCTTCCCCTTTGTTTTTCCCATTCTCTCAACTTGTTTGTGCATCAGAAACGGTGGATGCTGACGGCTGCAACGGCCTCCTGCAAATCAGAGTGTGCTGTCACACTGTTCTCACCGAAGCAGATGCAGGCCCAGCTGTGCGGTGGAACCGTTGTGCTGATCTGGGCATTGAAAAGTTCTTAAACAACCTGATGGCACTCAGATGTTAATTAGCTTCCCTCTGTAATTGCACGGAACTGCCTCTCTTGCAGGGACTGCCATCTTAATTACTCACCCGAGTATTTCTCTCCCGTTTCTCTTTTAAAAGCCCTTTTAAGCCGAGGTGGTATTCAGCAGGTGCTGACCAGTTCTGGAGAACCAGTAGTGGAATTTTTGAGTAGTTTGGAGAATCAGCAAATACCACCTCTGACTGGCTATCTCCCGCCCCCATCTATTCTCTGCCTCTCAAGTCCCAGCTGATTGACTGGGTCTTCTTTGGTTGCCCTGCACAGGAGAACGGAGCTGGAAAGCAGGTTAGTGGGGTGGGGAGGGAATGGGGATTTGCATTTTTCCTCCCCTGCCATGCCACCAAGCCATGCCACATCCACCAAGCCACACCCACAGAACTGGAAGTAAATTTTTTTGAATCCCACCACTGCTTACAAGCTCTGTATAACTGGGAAGTATCTCTGGGCACAATGGCTGTTGGTCAGTTGGTCATATTCCTGTCTGTAAAATGGGCACTATCCCAGCATCAGCTTGTGAGAGGTGGTGGCACACCTGACCCCGACTTGGTTCTTTGGGAAAAGAAAGATCCTCAACTCCGTTGGTAGTGAAAGGTATACAGGTAGTCCTCGATTTACAACCACAATTGAACATAACATTTCTTTTCCTAAGCGAGACATATGTTAAGTGGGTTTTGCCCCATTTTATGACCTTTCTTGCCACTGTTGTTAAGTGAATCACTGCAGTTGACAGCTTAGCAACACAATTGTTCAGTGTATCTGGATTCCCCATTGAATTTGCTGGTCAGAAGGTTGCCATAATCTGGGGATACTGCAACCGTCATAAATATGAAGCAGTTCAGGAGAGTCCCTAGCTAAGATTCTGTGCAGTTCGGGGAACCCCCAAATCCCACTCCTGGCTGACCCCCGCCCACAGTGCCCCTCCCTCCCAGGAGTCCCCACGCAGCCCGTTTTGAATGCAGGTAAGTGCAAGGCCCACACAGAGGCTTGGGGAGGGCCAAAAACAGGACTCCCGGAAGTTCAGGAAGGTCGGAAGTGGCCCCATTTCCAGCTACCAGAGAGCCTTTGGAGCCCAGGGAAGCTGTTTTTGCCTTCTTGGAGGCTCGAGGAAAGCCTCCGGAGCCCAGGGTGAGCAAAAACGCCCCCCCCCACATGATGAAGGAGGCCGACTAGGCTACGCCCACAATGGCCAAACCCACCCAGCAACCAGGCAGAGAACCCGTTGCTAAAATTTTTGAACCCCACCCCTGGATGGAGCCCATCAAATGGCTCCTTTGATTGTGTGCTGTCGCCGGGGTGAAGTGGGTTATTGTTTTTTTATTTTTTATTATTTTTATTGTTTATTTGTTTTATTTATTATTTTCTATATTGTGGTTTTATTGCTTGTAAGCTGACTGGAATCGCTGCGAGCGAGGAGGCGGCTATACAGGTAGTCCTCGACTTACGACTACAATTGAGCCCAAAATTTCCATTGTTAAACGAGACGTCTGTTCAGTGAGTTTTCCCCTCATTTTACAACCTTTATTGCCACAGCTCTTAAGTGAATCATTGCAGTTGTTAATAACTCGGTTGTTAAGTGAATCTGGCTTCCCCATTGGCTTTGCTTGTCAGAAGGTTGCAAATAGGGATCCAATGACTCCTGGACATCATTGCAACTGATCAATTCCCTCAACACTGTCCAACTATTTACAAAGTCTGCACTACTATTACTATTAATCTTCTCATCACTCATCACCCATCCCCTCCCACTTGTGACTGCATGACGGTAACTTTGTCGCTTGTATCCTTACGATTTATATTGACTGTTTCCTAGTATGATTTGATTGCTTATTGTACCCTATGACGATTAAGTGTTGGACCTTATGATTCTTGATGAATGTATCTTTTCTTTTATGTACACTGAGAGCATTTTTACCAAGACAAATTCCTTGTGTGTCCAACCACACTTGGCCAATAAAGAATTTCTATTCTATTCTGTTCTGTTCTGTTCCGTTCCGTTCCATTCCATTCTATTCTGTCATAAATATGAGCCAGTTGGCAAGCCTCTGAATTTTGACCATGTGACCATAGAGATGCTGCAATGATTGTTAAGTGTGAAAAAAAAAAGCCAGCCCTAAGTCACTTTTTACAGGGTCATTGTAATTTCAAACGGTCACTAAACTAATGGTTGTAAGTTGACGAATACCTGTAATACCAGTGTTAAGTTTGAGCATGGGCAATAAAGAATGGAGACAAGCCTCTGAACGGTGAACTTCAGCTCTTTATTTACATTGTGACTTGCTTTCTTGAACAGTAGTAAAACCTGCCTTATATAGGCGAACCTTGTAACGATTAACCAATAACGAGCTAGGAACGCTACCTCTTAAACCAATAAGACATTTCTGTTAAGGGCCAATCGGATTCCCCAGAACGGGCCAATCCGGTCCGGCCACTTAACAGCCAATTAGAAGTGCAGGGCCAGAACCCTGCACTTGACTCCAAGCTCATACTTTATTAGTTATATTGCATACACAACACCCCTTCCCCCTGGCTTCTTAGTTCAGGGCGCAGTTACATAGTCCTTTAAATAGGACGGTTGTCTTTTTGGTCTCTTTGACTTTCGTTGTATTGGGTGGTTGCAGTCCTGCTGAGGTAGATCGTTGTTTGATAGTGGGGCTACCTCCGGTTCAGAGTTCACTTCTGCATCGTGGCCCCCATTTTCCGCAATTTCTTGAGGTGCAAACGTTTCTCCCTCCGGCTCCGCAGCCTGGTTTTCTGTTAAATCGTCGTTCCCTTCAAACGGGTTTCCTAGGGCTTCATCTTCTTCCGTACCTCCCCCCCCCCCAGTTTGGTCATAGGGAAGTTGCGGACTGGCTGCTGCAAGCCGCGACCGTAATTGGTCGATATGCCGTTTCCAGAGTTTATTGTCACAGCATTGCACAAGGTAGGATCTGGGGCCGGTTACACGTACTACTGTCGCTTCCACCCACAACGGGTCGCCCGATAGGTTTTTTGCAAAGACCAGGTCTCCTACCTGGAAGGTGCGACAGCGGCCACTGGATCCTAGTGGTTTCTCCGGTTCATAAGCAGGGTGCAACCGGTCGAGGTGGGAGTGGAGCTTTTGTCCCATCAGCAGTTCAGCGGGAGTTTTGTTGGTGATGCTATGTGGGGTGATGTGTTGCAAGAAAAGGATTTGATTGACCTTGTCGTCAATTTTATCGTAGTTTACCTTTTGCAAGGTTTTCTTTACAAATTGGATGATGCGTTCTGCTCGGCCATTGGTCGCAGGATGCGCAGGTGAGGTGAGCGCATGGCGAATGCCGCGGTCAGCGAGGTACTGCTCGAACGCTAGTGCAGTAAATTGTGGGCCGTTATCGGATACCAGGACGTCTGGTAATCCGTGGGTTGCAAAGAGCCTGTTCAAAATCTTGATAACTGCCTCGGAGGTTGTAGTAGTCATTCGATGAATCTCGAGCCAATTCGAGTTGGCATCAACAGTAAGCAGGAAGGTGTGGCCCTTAGCTGGCCCTGCGAAGTCCAGGTGAATTCGGGACCAGGGTCCACATGGTGTCTCCCATTCAGTAGGCATGGCTTTTGGTGGGGCGTTGCTGTCTTCTTGGCATTTGGGACAAGCTTTAACCCACTGTTCGATTTGCTTGTCAATGCCTGGCCACCATGCGTAGCTTCATGCAAGGGCCTTCATTCGCACAATGCCGGGGTGGCCATCGTGCAAGGTTTTCAGCAGCACTTTTCGGAGCCGTTCTGGGATAACGACTCTATCGCCCCAGATGACACAGCCTTTCTGGGAGAAGAGCTTGGTCTGTCGAGACTTGAATGGTGTGAAGTCATCAGGCAATTGGTCCAATGGCCATCCGCGTTCTACCCAGCCTAGGACTCGTGCTAGGGTGTGGTCGCGTTTGGTTTCTCTCGCGATGTCTCGAGCGGTCAGTGGCGGCGAGTTGAGTGCCTCGATTTGCAACGTGGTTACCGTTGGCGCCGGATCGTCGAGAGTTTCTGGGAGCGGTGCTCGGCTCAATGCGTCGGCGTGGGGAATGTCTTTCCCCAGGCGGTATTGCAGCCGATAGTTATAAGCAGCTAAGAATTCTGACCATCGGGTCATCCTAGGGGATAATATGTAGGGAGTCGGCTTATCTCCGGCTATTATCCCTAGCAACGGTTTGTGGTCAGTCACAATAGTAAAGACCCTGCCATACACGTATTCGTGAAATCTTTTCACGGCTGAGATGATTGCAAGGGCTTCTTTATCAATTTGTCCATAATTCTGCTCAGTTTTTGAAAGAGTCTTTGAAAAATAGGCCACAGGGGCTTCGTTCCCATTAGGCAGTACGTGGCTCAAAATGGCGCCCACCCCGAAAGACGAAGCATCACAGGTTATAACTAACGGCAAAGTCTCGTTATACTGCATGAGTACAGAGTCTGAAGTGAGCAGTTTTTTAACATTTCTGAACGCCTGTTCTTCACGGTAACCCCATAACCAAATTGCCCTTTTATCTAACAATCGGTGTAACGGTTCAGCGACAGTTGCTTTATGCGGCAAAAATACATTATAGAAATTGATAAGGCCTAGGAACGCCTGGAGATCGGCCTTGTTTTGTGGCCTGGGAGTGTTTTTGATCGCTTTTACTTTACTTTTGGTAGGGTGAATGCCCTGGCTATCAATCAGGTACCCTAAAAACTCAACACTGTCAGTACACAATTTACATTTTTTTTTTAACCTTAAGACCGGCTTCTTGGAATTTTCTTAGGACTAATTTTAACCGGTCCTGTAAGATTTTTTTGGTTGGGGCTGCAATTAATACATCGTCAAAATAGGGGACCACGCCCTTAATGCCTTGCAATAACCTTTCCATAAGGCTCTGAAAGATCCCCGGGGCCACACTAACTCCGAATTGCAGCCGGGTACATTTAAAGGCACCTCGGTGCGTCACAATAGTTTGGGCCTGTGCCGTTTTTTTATCTACTGGTAATTGCTGATATGCCTGAGCTAAATCCAATTTAGCGAAAACTTTCCCGCCCCCCAGGGAATGGAGGAGGTGCTGCACCACCGGAACTGGATATGTGTTCTGCTGGAGGGCGTGGTTCAAGGTGGCCCGGTAGTCCCCACAAATTCGGATTGACCCGTCTGGCTTAATGGGTGTTACAATTGGGGTTTCCCACGGGGAGTGATCGGTGGGCTCCAACACCCCCTGAGCTATCAGTTTGTCGAGTTGCTCGTCGATTTTCGCTTTTAAGGCAAACGGAACTTGACGGGGCTTCAGGCGAATGGGAGCTACTTTGGGATCTAGGCTAAATGAGATCGGGGTCCCTTTGTACTCGCCTAAGCTGTCCGCGAAGACATCCCTGAACTCAGATATAAGGTCTTCCTCCCAGTCACAGCCACCGACTCAGTTTATGCCGGCCACTTCAATGCCGAGTGGCGCGAACCATTGGAGGCCCAGTAGGCTAGGCCTATCTTTATTGATGACTGTTAAAGGTAAGTACGCTGTGTGCTTCTTGAAGGAGACTCGGACTCGGCAGGACCCGATGACGGGGATTCGATTCTCCTGGTAGTCCTTGAGGATGAGGCATTGGAACCGTAGATCTTGGCGTTGAATTGTGGGGATGAGTTGCTTGAGTGTCTTCCAAGACACCTTCGAGAGGGATGATCCCGAGTCGACCTCCATGAGGCAAGGCTGGTTCTCAATGGCTACCGTGACTTGGATTTTCGTAGTGTCCAAGGTTGAGGCGTGACCGATAGTGATAGTATGGTGAGCCTCTTCTCTCTGCAAGGTTCGATTTCTGTAGGAGTGGTTTACTGGCTCTCGCCTCACAGGATGGTTTCCTGTCGATTGGCGATAGTTAGCCCCTCTTGAGGCCTGGCTGGATCCTGGCAAGATGCAGCAGACCCGTCCGATGTGGCCTCGTTTCCCGCACTCGTGGCAGAGTGCGTCGCGGAATTTGCATTCGGACCTGGCATTGTTGGCTCCACAACCAGCGCAAGGGCATAAGGGCTTTGGGTGAGGGTCCTGGTCAGACCGCAATCGATGGACCCCTTCGTCGCTGTCTGATGACGAAGAGAGGTCCTCGTGGTGCGTTGTTGCCAGCTGCCCTTCTGAACTAGGTGAGATTTTGCTGGCCGGTGGTGGTACCGGAGCGCGGTTCCGCCGTAGTAGTGCAGCCGACTTCTTGGTCACCTCTGCTGCCGTGGCTTCGGCGATGGCGTCGGCAAGGCTGATGTCGCCTTTTGCCATCAGCTTGCTTTGCACACCTGGTGCATCTAATCCCAGGACTAAGCGATCTCGTAGTGCTTCTTCTAAATCGGCGAATTCGCAGAGGCCTCCCAAATTTCGGAGGTCTGCTATGAAGTCGGCTACGCTTTTTCCCTTTTGCTGGCTCCTTTGGTAAAACTCGTGCCGTCTCACCAATGTAGGCACTGTCGGGGTGTAGTGACCTCGCAGGAGAGGTTCCAGGTCGTTCCAATCCATCGCCTTTGCTTCTTGGGGTTTGGCTAGTGCTTTAGCCATCTTAAATACAGTTGGACCGCAATGCGTTAGGAACACCGCCCGTTTCTTTCCTGGTGTGGCGTCCTTTAAGTTGTTCGTCTCAAGGAACATTTGGAAGCGATCCATGTAGGACTCCCAGTCCTCTTGTGTTGGATCGAACGGAGTGGGTGGTACGATGCCGCTGGACATGGTTCCGTTGTTGGCGCCGTCTGTCACGTGCTCGGTGTTGCTTCTTGGTTCCGTTGGTTCAGATGTCTCCAAATCCCAACTTTGTCGCCAGTGTTAAGTTTGAGCATGGGCAATAAAGAATGGAGACAAGCCTCTGAATGGTGAACTTCAGCTCTTTATTTACATTGTGACTTGCTTTCTTGAACAGCAGTAAAACCTGCCTTATATAGGCGAACCTTGTAACGATTAACCAATAACGAGCTAGGAACGCTAGCTCTTAAACCAATAAGACATTTCTGTTAAGGGCCAATCGGATTCCCCAGAACGGGCCAATCCAGTCCGTCCGCTTAACAGCCAATTAGAAGTGCAGGGCCAGAACCCTGCACTTGACTCCAAGCTCATACTTTATTAGTTATATTGCATACACAACAACCAGGATCCCTAATCTAACTGGAAATTGAACTTGCTTCCCTGGTGGTTTTTTTTTTTTACATCTCCTCTGTCTTTTTTTAATTCCATAAGAATAAAAGAAATAATAATGGCTGTGCCGATATGTGGAATGCTTTCCATGAAATTTTGGAAGGTCCCAAGAACAGGTTAAACTCTAATATAGAGTTGTAATATCCTAATGCTATTCTCTCTTTCCACTCATCCTAGCCCCCTTCTTTGGGTATCAAATTTAATATGCGTAATGTTTAATAGAAGCAGGTCAGGTTTTGAGATTAACACCAATAACCATAATGAAAACAGATGTTTACATCCATCTGGAATACAGATTTATTATGTTAAGTTCGTCGCTCAAGGCCAGGCTGTGCAATCAGAGTTGGGGTTTTTTTTTTTCTCCTTTTCTGCTGGGCCTAATTTAATGAGTGGTTTTGGATTAAACAGGGCCTCCTCCACTGCAAATAACAGGCCAGTGATCTATATTAAATCTCTACAAAATGAAAATAGCAAAAGATTTACTTAGGGTCATTACACAAGAAAATTTAATCACAACTCCATCCATAATGTCCCATCATCATCAACTGATAATTGAAATGCCATGTAAGGGATTATGAATAACCCTCTGTTTATGGATATAGCTTTCTGATTATCTTGATGTCCAGTGGGTAACATAAAATATGATTTTTAATAATATACAGTATTTGCTTCTGAGAAACTCCATATGGAAACTTCTGCAGGGAAAAGCGGTAGAGGGGAATATCCAGTAGCTTTTTCCTTGATAGTAATGGAATTTGTATACATGCATGATATTTGTCTGCTCGGGAATACCCCAAAATGAGAAAAAAGTGGAGCCCACCACAAAACAAAATAATGGCTTTTTCTATTCAGTCTAAATAAAGTCATTCAGCTATTTCCTTTTAGATTTAAATTCTTTGTTAAACTGTCCAGAGTCCCGCAAATGTGATTGGCGGTATAGGAATTTGATTAAATAAATAAATAAAATGAATGAACCGTTCTCAGCCTGGGGCCTTCCAGGTGTATTGGTGAATGGTTGAGATTTTTCCAGGTAAACATGGACAATTATAGGACAACAGATTGGGGAATAAGGTTTAGACCCTTGGTGGTTGTTTTGAGTTGAATTCCTTCAAAGGAACTGTTCTTAATATTGAGAACTACCAAAATAATACTGTGGAATGAATTTTCTAAAAGAGAAGTGATCAGACTGCGGTCTGCCCTTCCTTCCTCCCTCCTTGACCCTGCCTGATTCAATTCAATTCTTTCTTTCTTTTTCTTTCTTTCTTTCCTCCCTCCCTCCTTTCTCTCCGCCCCTCCCTTCCCTTTCTTTCTTTCTTTCTTTCTTTCTTTCTTTCTTTCTTTCTTTCTTTCTTTCTTTCCTTCCTTCCTTCCTTCCTTCCTTCCTTCCTTCCTTCCTTCCTTCCTTCCTTCCTTCCTTCTCTTTCGTTCTTTCTCTCCCTCCCTTCCTCCCTTTCTTCTTCCTCTCTCCCTCCCTCTTTCTTTCTTTCATTCTTTCTTTTCTCTTCTTTTTCTTTCTTTTTTTCTACGCAGTAAGATTGCCAAGTCCATAAAAAGTTGAGAGGAAATATTCTTATTCAGCTATACATCTTAAGGTAGCCCAGGACTGTCAAACGTGCGGCCCGTGGGCCAGATGCATCATGTGCTGGCCATGCCCACACCCAGTTTAGCAAAGGGGGGAAAAGTCCCAATACGTCACGCGATGATGCCATGATGATGCGAGTTTGACACCCCTGAGGTAGCTCAAACTAAAACAGAATGTAACTGCAGATGCTCAAATGTGAGAGTAACTCTAAAATACTTAAACAAAATTACTTAATTGATGGATTGCTAAGTGAACAGTTGGTCTTGAATTACAACCATTCCTTTACTGATTGTTCAAAGTTACAATAGCACTGAAGACAGCTACTTATGACTGGTCCTCACATGTACAACCATGATAGCATCCAGTGGTGGGATTCAATTTTTTTTATTATCAGTTCTGTGGGCATGGCAGGGGAAGGATACTGCAAAATTCCCATTCCCTCCCTAACCCATTAACCTGCTTTCCAGCTCTGTTCTCCTGTGCAGGGCAACCAAAGAAGACCCAGCTGATCAGCTGGGACTCAATGAGAGGCAGAGAATAGATGGGGCAGTGCCAGTCAGAGGTGGGATTTGCCGGTTGTCCGAACTACTCAAAATTTCCACAACCGGTTCTCAAGAACCAGTCGGAACCTGCTAAATACCACCTCTGGTAGTATCCTCACAGTCACGTAATCAGAATTAGAGCACTTGGTAGCTGTTATATATTTATGAGTGTTGCACTATCCCAGGTCACTTGATCACCATACGTGTCCTTCCCGGCCAGCTTCCAACAAGCAGAGTCAAAGGAGGAAGCTGGATTCAATTAAAGACTATGTGATTTACTTAAGAACTGCGATGATTCAGAGTAACAGAATAACAGAGCTGGAAGGGACCTTGGCGATCTTCTAGTCCACCCCCTGCTCAAGCAGGAGACCTTATACCATTCTGGACAAATTGTTGTCCAATCTCTTTTCAAAAACCTCCAGTGATGCAGCACCCCCAATTTCTGAAGGCAAGTCGTTCTACTTTTTCACTTAACAACAGTGGCAAAAAAAAGGTTGCAAAATTCGGTGTGATTCATTTACCTATTGCCTTGCTTAGCAAAGGAAATTGAGATCCAATTGAGGACTACCTGTAGAATTTCAATTTCTAAGCTGCTAAGAGACTAAAATACTGTTTTTAGTTATAATTTTATAATTATACCTATAACTAGGGTACTCCTTATCTTTAAACTCCCCTACTGACGGTACGCTATTAATTTCTGATCCCGTATTAATGTCTGTTTGGATTTTAACTGAGATTGTTTATCCTGTGTTGTTTTATTTTTGGGGCTGGTCCATTATATGCACCTTGGAGACACAGTGTCCATACAGAGTCTTTAAATAAACAAAAGTAATGAAATGGCTCAAAGGCTTCAGATAAGATTTAATTGCAAAATATATGGCACAGCCATAATGTGTGGCTGATTCACAACTGCTTCCTAATCCTTCCATTGGCTTAATTTTAAATGTGTCTACAGACAGTTTACACCTCTGGCGAGAATTTATTCTATCCCTGCTTGGTGGGAGGAATGGAAAAGAACAGCTGATGGTAAAAATATGGTTCTAAGGACCTCTAAAACATCAGAGGCAGAAGAGCAAATGGAAATATTTAACTCCTCCAATATTATAATACTGTGCAGTTTTAGTAGCTAACTAATGAAAGAAAAGGATTAGAGTGACCCAGTAAGAGTCTTCCATTACTTGAGTGGCTGTCACAAAGAGGGAATTGACCTATTCTCCAAAACATTTAAGGGCAGGACAAGCAGATGGAAGAACATTAAACAGAAATCCAACCTAGAACTTAGGAGAAATTCCCTGACAGTAAGAACTAATAATCAAGGAAATAGCTTGCCTCTGGAAGTTGTGAGGGTTCCATCCCTGGAGGCGTTTAAGAAAAGATTGGGCAAGAATTTGTCCAGAATGGTATAGGGTCTCCTGCTTGATTGGAAGACATCCAAGGTCCAAGCCTATTATTCTATTGGTTTAATAATTTAGTTTAAAGTCTTTTAGACCGATTCTGGTATTTGATCACTTGCATTGACATTCTGGTTAGAACAGTTTTAATAAGTGTATGTATGTAGGCAGATAGGCAGATAGAGATAGAGATAGAGATAGAGAGAGAGAGAGAGAGAGAGATAGAGAGAGAGAGGTATGATAGGAAGATATAGATGATAGATTGATAGACAGACAGACAGACAGGATGGATAGATAGATAGATAGAACATCAACACGTGATGGAAGTTCCTAATAATGATTTAAACTAGATAGATAGATAGATAGATAGATAGATAGATAGATAGATAGATAGATAGATAGATAGATAGAACATCAACACGTGATGGAAGTTCCTAATAATGATTTAAACTAGATAGATAGATAGATAGATAGATAGATAGATAGATAGATAGATAGATAGATAGATAGATAGAACATCAACACGTGATGGAAGTTCCTAATAATGATTTAAACTAGATAGATAGATAGATAGATAGATAGATAGATAGATAGATAGATAGATAGATAGATAGATAGATAGAACGAACATCAACACGTGATGGAAGTTCCTAATAATGATTTAAACTAGTTTGAAAAAAGGAGCTCCTAGCTCTCTCCAAAATCCAGGAAATTAAAAATAAAACTAGTTTAAGAGAAAGACTCCAAACCTTTCCCAAATTCAGGAAACATAAGAAAAATAGTTTAAAAAAAAAAAACCAAAGATCTAAACTCTGCCCCAAATTCAGGAAATAAACCAAAACTACCTTAAAACTCTTTCCCAAATTCTGGACATAAACAAAACAATCCTAATTAAAGTTGTTTTTGTTTGATTAAGAAGTTCAGGTTCTTTCCAAAATTCAAGAAATAAAGAGTGTGCGTGCCCACACCCATGCACACATTGCCCATTCTTAACCTTGCTGATGGTGCCTCTTCTTTAGCACCATTTATGGTCTTTGCCCAACTCTCCAAAGTTGAGCAGGACAACCCTCAACATGGGTTATATAACCCTGAAAAATGGGGGGGGGGAGACACCTGAAAGACCCATATCTGTTTTATTTACATTAATAATGAGCTTAGTAAATGATTTTATTTATTTATACCTCACCTTTATTATTTTTATACATTTCTCAGCGTGAACATATCCAATACACCTTCCTCCTCCTATTTTTTGCACAACAACCTTGTGAGGTGGGTTGGGCTGTGGCTTTAATGCCTAAGCTGGGACTAGAACTCAATGTCTTTTTGTGATTGGCCCAAAGTCACCCAGCCCCCTTTCATGCCTAAGGCGGGACTAGAACTCACAGTCTCCTGCTGATTGGCCCAAACTCACCCAGCCGGCTTTCACGGTTAAGGTGGGACTTGAACTCACTGCCTCCTGCTTTCTAGCCTGGAGCCTTAAGCACTAGACCAAACTGGTCCTCAATTTTCTTTATCAACAACAATACAGCCCTCTTCGACTTGAAAAGGGACACATTATCCCTCCCAAAGACATATTTAGCTACTTATTCAGGGCTGTAATGAAGCCGCTTAATGAAGCCGATGTCCTTGAAAGTTCTTCATCAATTTTGCCCCTCATCTGTCAGCGGGCCTACTCCGCGACGCAATATTAATTAAACACAACATTTCCCAAAGTGCCGAAGTGAAACCCCAACGTTGGTAATGAACAGGTTTAGGAGAATCACATCCCAACAAAATTACTTTTTAAACCAGCCTTATTAAGCAGAAAATTAGAGCTAAATCATCTACACCACGCTCATTAAAAGCCATTGATCCTTGGCCGCTTCCGTGTTCTAACATCTTTAATTAGCAAACTGAGAGTCTCTGTGACATGATAAATGCCATTCATCTTATCTTCTCTCTCTCTCTCTCCCGCCCCCTCTCTCCCTCCTTGTCTCTCTCTCTCTCCCTCCCAGTGGTGGGATTAAATTATTTTTACTACTGGTTCTGTGGGCGTGGCTTGGTGGCCGTGGCAGGAGAAGGATATACTGCAAAATCCCCATTCCCTCCCCACCCCACTAACCTGCTTTCCAGCTCCGTTCTCCTGTGCAGGGCAACCAAAGAAGACCCAGCCGATCAGCTGGGACTCAATGGGAGGAGAATAGATGGGGCTAGTCAGAGGTGGGATTTGCCGGTTCTCCTCAAAATGCCTACTACTGGTTCTCCAGAATTGGTCGGAACCTGCTGGATACCTCTTCTGTACCAGTGGTGGGATTCAAATTTTTTTACTGTTGGTTCTATGGGTATGGCTTGGTGGGTGTGGCAGGAGGATACTGTAAAATCTCCATTCTGTCCCCACTCCTGGGGGAAGGCTACTGAGAAATCCCATTCCTTCCCCTCTCCACCCAGTCAGCCCTTATAGCGCATAAGCAACATCGCGCGCATAAGCCCAACATCACTGTGTTCTTCCTCGCCCAGTCACTCCTTAAGGTATTTCTTTGTTTTCCCCGCTGCCAACGATCAGCTGTTCCTTTGATCAGCTGTGCTGGGATTACCCTCACTTACTGCTTTGCTCAGGAGGCTTCCCTGAGGCCCAGGAAAGCAAAAAAATGGATGGGGGGGGTCACAGCCCCCCCTCCCCCCTCCATGTTTTGCCTTTCTTGGCCTCAGGGAAGCTCCCGAGGCCCCCGAAGCTCCAAAATGGAGCACAGGGGGTTGCTGTGTGACCCACCCCCCGCTCAGTATTTTTTTTCCTTCCTGAGCACCAAGGAAGCATTCTGGGAACAAAAATGTCCCCCAGGAGGCTTCCCCGAGGCCCCAAAAATGGGGCGGGGGGGGTTTGGTTTGGCTGCAAAAAAAGCCACACCCACCCACTCACATGGTTACTCCCACCTAGCCACGTTCACAGAACCGGTTGTTACAAAATTTGAATCCCACCCCTGGCTCCAACGTGACTCCGAAAGCTCAGAAGGCTAAACCTCTGGTCCCGGTGACCGACCCAGATTGGATCCTGCAGAGTTAGGACAGTGTGCTAGATTAAAATGCCGGAGGTTTGTTTCCGTGTGTCAGTGTGATGTACAAACAAAGGTAGGCTCCGTGCCAGGAGATTTTAAGGAAGTGAGTGTGGTTGGCTTGACTTAATTATATACCAAGATTAGCACGCATCCCCTCTCCTGGGGCAGCTACGTTAGCTGCCGATTTGTTTCTGGTTCCAGTTCAAGATGCTGGATGTTACCGTTGAAGGAAGAGGAGGAGGAGGGGGAAGAGGGCTGTTAGGGTTCTTAGTGGTCTCTGAGCTTGGTTACTTTCTTGCAGATGTTTCACTACCTAAGCTAGGTAACATAATCAGTGGTGTTACCTAGTTTGCAATGAAACATCTGCAAGAAAACAACCAAGTTCAGAGAATTACCAGACAATAAAGGAGGGTATTTGTAGCTCAGGACCCCACAGTTCAATCCTGAACTACAAATATTCTCCTTTATTGTCTTTGATTTGGCTCAAAGCCCAGGTGTAGACAACACCATGAAAAGACAACTACACACCAATACAAAACTGCCTCTTCTTGACTATCTTCCTGTTCACAGAACAAGCATGATTTGCCCTGAATCGCAATTTCATTCTCTTTTGGGCCATGCGAGGTGGAAGTCTATTTTCAGCCAAGATGCTCCTCCAGGAAATGAAAAGAAGCAGCAAAAATATTAACATAACGTACCAGTTAACGCTGAGAGCAATGCTGGATCTCTTTGGCCTGCCTCTTGATGTTCAGTGTTGCAGATTTCTGCTCTCCTGAACGGCTCAAACTATTCTTTTGGCACTGTGTTATTTGTCGTGCTGCCACACTGAATCACAAAAGAGCATTTTAAGAGAAACAGAGCTTCTGGTCCAAAAAAACACCCTCCTCTGTGGTTTTCTTTTCTCGAATCTTTGAGAAAGGGATTGAGGCGAAGATGGCAAGAATTGTAATAGAATTTCTAAAAATAATATTTGGATTATTTTCTCTGCACATTTTAGACCCTGGAAATGCAAGATGTGAGCTGCAGATTTTGTAATTAACAGTCTCTTGCAAGATGTCCCAAAGGTGCTTTTTCAATAGGCAACTGGACTTTCTGGCTTTTCTTTGAAGATGTTTTGCTTCTCATCTGTCATGCCCCTGCTGGAATCTGAATCCAAGGGAGAGGTGGAACAGCTGACAAGGAGTGGGAGTATGGTTCCGGTGGCTGTGGAGAAAACTGGGGAAGGGCACAGGCCGGCTGGGCATTCAGGGGAAGACCCAGGCCCATGCCCTCTTCATCCTAGGGCACGCAGGGAGGAACGGATAAGAGAGCAACATGAGATGTGTGTTTACGGGGGAGGAAAGGGCCCTGATTCCCTTCATAGGCTGCAGCTGGGAAGACTGTTTAAAAGGGCAAACTGTGCATGGCAAAGTTGCTGGAAGCAAAGCATGAAATTATTCTGGTTTGTCAAGTCTTATTTGAGTTCTGGCATCCTCCCAAGTGTGTGTATATTGTTATCTTTTGACTTCTTCAGTCCCTTATCCTGCCCTATCTCGTTAATTGGTGCAGTGTGGTTTTTATTTATGATTTATATGTAGTTTGGGTTTGGACAGGATTTCTTCCCTTTAAAAACTGTTCTTAGGGGAGTTTTTTCTCCAGCCGATGATAACGACATTGGAGGCCAAGTTGGAGGAATTAAAGGGTCTTTTACCTATTTTTGTGACTTTGTTGCTTTTGTGCCATGCCCTGGGACATCATATCATCTAAGAAGCTTCTGTGCATTAACTGGATTGATGGGGAATGGAAGGATTTATAAATTCCTTACCACCCAGTCAGAGCTGAAGAAGCTTCTTGGATGAGAAGCGAAACATCTTCAAAGAAAAACCGGAAAGTCCAATTGCCTCTTGGAAAAAAAGCACCTTTGGGGCCACCATGACCTGGATGGCTGAGAATCTCTACAGACAGCGTCTGCAAGATTTTTGTACCTTCTCCTCCTTATATTTTCCTCTCTGCTCTTTCTAGCATGCCCTCCTTTACTGCTGGTGAACCATGTGCTCACTCAATGACTGCAGCATTTGTTTAACAACTTCAGGGGCTGCTTTATGACCATGGCGTTTGCTTATCAATCATTACAAAAAAAAAAAAGGTTGTAAAATCAGGCCAGTCATGTGACCAGCCCATTTTTAAAACTGGCATGACTTATGACCCTGATGAGCAGGCTGTGTTATGATTGTAAGTTGAGGGTCTACTGGTCTACTCTATTAGTTTTCTGTTCTCTAAGCTAAGGGGATGGATGGCATGAGGTGTTTTAGCCTGGCGTATTGTTGCACCAATAGAAGAAAATACTAGTGGAAAGACAATGTCACTGATGGTGTTACCTAATGGAATACAGGTAGTCTTTGACTTACAGTAGTTCACTTAGTGACCACTCAATTGCAATGGCAGTGAAAACAGTGACATGACCAATTTTCAAAGTCACCACCTTTGCAACATCCCTACAATCATGTGACCAAAATTCAGACTTTTGGCAACGAGTTCATATTTAGGACCATTGCTATGTCCCGATCCTCTGACAGGCAACATCAATGGAGAAGCCAGCTTCGCTTAACAACCGGGATACTTATTTAATGACTGCAGTGATTCACTTAACAACAGTGGCTTGAAAGGTCATAAAATGGGACAAAATTCACTTAACAAACATTTCATTTAGCAACAGAAATTTTGGGCTCAACTGGAGTAGTATATCAAGGACTACCTGTAAGAGAGAATTCATTCTATTTATGTTTACAGACCTTCTTCTTTGCCGTGTGGATTAATCCTGGGTAACTTATTTGGGTATTTAACGAATTGTGACTGAAACATCCCCCCCCACCCCGCTTGCTATTTTTTACTTCATTAACTTAGTTTTAGTTGGACAGTCAATTAACTAATGGGGATGCTAATTCTCAATCCATTGTGGATTCTGTTAATGTTTAAGGAGAGAAAACAGAACGAATAAAATATATTTTCATATAAAACTTCCCACAATCATTTACATTTCTGTGCTCACTATTTGTTGTCGCCTGCTAATGGCCATCAGAGCTGGCGGCAGACTCGGACAGTGAGGAGGTTAGGGAGGAACATGGGCCAGTCCTGGAGTCTGGGGAAGACTGTGACGAGTGCTCTGTGTCGGAGACAGAGATGGAGCAAGGGCCCTCCAACAGTTATCAGCTGATAACTTCAAAGTTGGAGATCAGTGGAGCAGAAGAACAGCTGGAGCCTGTTTCCAATGTCCACGTGCACAGAGCTGCCAGGAGAAGGGAACAGTTAAGGAACAAGGGTCAACTCTGGAGTAAAGGCACAGGTGGACGCTGAATGGCCCCTCCCATAGGAATAAAGAGGAATGAAAGAGGAGTGGTGTTTGCAGGAGACAATTACCGTGTTTCTCACATAATAAGGCCGGGCCTTTTTTTTTTTTTTACCCCCGAAAAAACGGCTAGGACGTCTTTTCGGGGGTGACTTAATCCCCCCCACTTGCATCCTCGGGTGGGTGGGTGGGCGGTGACAGCTTGGATATTCGGGAGATCTTCGGGTTTGGGCCACTGTTGCTTTCCCTTCTCCCTTGCTGCCCTTCTCCCTTGCTGCCGCAGTGTTTGGCGCAGCCACGTGCGGCCAGTCAGGGCTTCTCCTTGCAACCGGAACCCCGAAGAGACACTTGGCTTCAGGTGCTGCCATCTTCCCTTTGCTTTCGAAGGTAAAGCGAATTATTTTACAAAGCCTCCCCTGCCCGAGAGGGCAGCCCAACCCCACGTGGGGAGGCTAATTTCCCGGGACCTCTTCTGTTCCTCCCCGACCTCCCTGCACTGTGCGCCTCTGACGCGCCAGTTCCTTCAGCCCAGCGAGCTTTTCCACCTCAAAGAAAGGCCAGGCGGACGGCTGTGGAGAAGCAGCAGCGGGTCCGAGCCACTCGCAGCAGAAACAGGCACCACCCTTAGCCCGACGCGGGGAGAACGAGTGTGGTTAGCGCCCACCAGCCCGTCCTTCCCACCTCCGCGGCTCGGTTTCCCCTTCTGGCGGGTCCTACTTTCGTGCGGAGGGCTGCGGGGGAAGGCGCTCGTCCGAGAGGATCTCTCCCTCTCTCTCCCCACGAGGTCAACGTCTGCGCTGCGGAGGAGAGGGCCACAGCCGGTTCCTCCTGCTTGCTGAGAGGTGAGGAAGCTGCGGCTCACCCGGCGAGATTTGGGAAAGAGGGGCAGGAGGCACGCACACACCCGTGGCTCACTTTTCCAGCTCTGCCCAGCCCTCGTGGCCCTGGTGGGCAGCGAGCGCCACCCCGCTGGACCCTCCGCTCATCATGCCAGGGCCGCGCCAGAGCCGTAAGGGCTGGGAAAATGAGCCGCAGGTGTGTGCGTGCCTCTTCCTGCCCCTCGTTCCCAGATCTTACCAGGTGAGCCGCGGCTTCCTCACCTCTCAGCAAGCAGGAGGAACCGGCTGCAGCCCTCTCCTCTGCAGCACAGACATTGACCTTGCGGGGAGAGAGAGGGAAAGATCCTCTCAGGCGAGTGCCTTCCCCCGCAGCCCTCCGCATGAAAGGAGGACCCACCGGTAGGGGAAACCGAGCCGCCGAGGTGGGAAGGACTGGCTGGTGGGCTCTAACCTCGCTCGTTCTCCCCGCGTCATGCTAAGGGTGGTAGCTGTTTCTGCTGCGAGCGGCTCAGACCTGCTGCTCCTCCGCAGCCACCCGCCTGGCCTTTCTTTGAGGTGGAAAAGCTCGCTGGGCTGAAGGGACCGGCGTGTCAGAGGCGCACAGTGTAGGGAGGTCGGGGAGGAACGGAAGATGCCCCGGGAAATTAGCCTCCCCACATGGGGTTGGGCTGCCCTCTCAGGCAGGGGAGGCTTTGTAAAATAATTCGCTTTACCTTCGAAAGCAAAGGGAAGACAGGAGCTCCTGAAGCCAAGTGTCTCCTCGGGGCTCCGGTTGCAGGGAGGAGCCCTGACTGGCCGCGCATGGCTGCGCCAAACGCCGCAGAGTTGCTCTAAACGCTGCGGTAGCGAGGGAAAAGGGGCAGCAAGGGAGAAGGGAAAGCAACGGTGGAAGGTCTCCCAATATGAAGTGCCCCACCAACGCAGGCAGCACCATATCCGGGCATGCAACAAAAGTACTTCCTAACGGCAAGCCCCCCCTGCTTTTCCCCCCATTTCGCATGTTTAATATGGGGCTTAATTTGGGGGGAGGGGCTTAATTTGATTTTATGCCAATAAAACATGGTGGGGCTTCCTATTGGTGGAGGCCGTATTGTTGGAGAAATACGGTAGTTCGTTTAATTAGTGTGAAGATTTGCTCGTGACTCTCAGAGACTCCTTGCCAAGTATTTTCTGGTACAGTGTTGCGCTTGGAAGCTATCAGCCTGGCAACTCTCCAAGCCTGGTAAGGTCTGTGGTTGTAATTCACCTTGAAAGACTGTTTGCTGGGACTTTGCTGGATGTGAATGATAGGAATTCACATTAGCCTAATAAAAAGGGATTTTGTGAAGCCTAGGTCAGAACACCATGGAATCAATTGCTGGAAGGAAAATGCACAAACCTCTTTTTTTGTTAGCTGGTTATTCTTAACAAGTGAGATGCTATTCCGTATGCTTTGCAAAAGTTCACGTTTCGAGACTTCCAGAACCCTATTATCATGATTAGCTTCTCTTTGGGGAAATGCCTGCCTCACTGTCATTTTTGATACCATGTCAAAAGGAGGCCAGGCCATCTCCAACACCACCCCCCAGTAGTATTGCCCAAGTATGACCTTTTTTGGTGCCGGGATCCGGGTTAAGGGTTACTCCCCCTTCCATCCTTCCTTCCTCCTTTGTGAATACATTAGCAACATGGAAATTGTAACCCACTCCTCACCCACGCATTCTGGAAGTTTAAAATATGCTTTTTCGGATTTACACAATTTTGTTGTCATAAAAGAAAATCTGGGGAAGGGAAAGGAGCATTCTCTCTGGATGTGGCAAACGTGGTTATGCCAGATAATGATGGCGATCAAAATCGAACCTGTCAGCTGCCTTGTGGCCATCAGCAAACCTTTCGCATTCTGCTTTGCATGTTAACAGTTTGCAGCAAAGGAAAAACCCTGATTTACCAGTATCTCATTAAAATAATGCGGACAGGACGAACAAAGCTGCGGAGCCTGGCTGTACGTCACACTAAATCATGACGCTCTGGGGGAAGCAATTGACTATGGCCTCATTATTTTAGACAAAAGTGGGCTTGGAGGATAAAACACACACACAGAGATGATGCGGTTCCCCCCAGCCACATTTTCTTTCATGTACTTCGGGCGAAAAGGATTGTCGGCATCACAAGTCCCCAGAGAACCAGCCTTATTTATTTCCCAAAGAATCACTTCTGGTACAAATCAGCATCTATAGGATTTCCCAACTGCTTACATCCCCTTTTTTTTGGCGGGGGGGGGGGAAAGGGGGGTATTTTAAAATTCTTAAATTTGTTCTCTGGAGTCAATTAGCCAGGGTGATAAGAATCGCTAGAGCAAAATGTAGAAGAGTATTGGAAATATCATGTAAACAGAGGAAAACCTCTACAGGGATTTAAGAAGAGAATAATAAGAACGTTAGAGAATTGTGGGCACTAAATGACTGATTTTACTTGTATTTGCATGGTTTTTTTAAAGTTGTGTCTTAATAAAATATTAGCAAGCCACCCAAAAGTAGCCAAAAAATAGGTGAATGGATGAGATTTTAAATGTACTAAAGCATACCACTGAATCGACCACAATTGAGCCCAAAATTTATGTTGCTAAGTGAGATGCTTGCTAGGTGAGCTTTGGCCCACTTTTGTGATGACCCAAGGCATGGCACAAAAGTAACAAAATCACAAAAATAGGTAAAGTCCCTTTAAGACCTCCAACTTGGCCCCCAATGTTCAGTTATTATCGGCTGGAGAAAAAACTCTCCCAAGAACAGTTTTTAAAGGGAAGAAATTCTGTCCAAACCCAAAGCACATATAAATTATAAATAAAAACCAATACAAACCACGCTGCAGCAATTGACGAGATACGGCAGGATAAGGAATTGCAGACTTCAAACATTAACAAAACACACACAGTTGGGAGGATGCCAGAACCGGGATAAGACTTGACAAAGAACGATAATGCACACTTTGCTTCCAGAAAGGTGCTGTGTGCAAACACCCCTTTTAAATCCTGTTTTCCCAGCTGTAGCTAATGAAGGGAATCAGGGCCTTTTTCTCCCCCGTAACCCATGTTGTTCCCTTATCCGTTCCTCCCTGTGTGCTGTAGGACGAAGAAGAGGTGGGCTTGGGTCTTCCTCTGAATACCCAGCCCAACTGTGCTCTTCCCCAGTTTCCTCCACAGCCACTGGAACCACACTCTGTCAGTTGTTCCACCTCTCCCTCAGAATCAAATTCCAACAGGGGCATGACAACTTTATGATATTTCTTGCACAGTTAAGTGATTCACTGCAGTTGATAAGTTACTAACACCATTGCTAAGTGAATCTGGCTTCCCCATTGACTTTGCTTGTCAGAAGATCACAAAAAGGAATCATATGACCTTGGGACATAGCAACAGTCGTAAACATGTCAGTTGCCAAATGTCTGGATTTTGACCACGCGACCATGGGGATGCTGCAATGGTCATAACTGTGAAAAATTGACATCTGTCATTGTTTTCAGTGCCATTGTAAATTTGAATGAGTCACTAAGTGAACGGTTGTAAATCGAGGACTACCTGTACAGTCCAAGTATTGACAAAATAGTGGAAGAATTCATCACAAATCTACATTCACCTGTCGGTCAGATTCTTGCCTTACATCCTAAGTTCAGTGCTACTGTAAATTTGAATGGTCATTAAACAAACTGTTTTAAACTGAAGTCTACCTGTACCTAAGAGGAAAAAACAACAACCCAGAACTTATTCACAATCATTCTGTCTAAGAATTTTACCCATTGTGGATGGAAATGAAAATAGCTGTTCTGGACATGAGTTTATTTATTTATGCTTTGGGGACATGAAAATTACGAAAGCTAATTCTACTTAAGCATAGAAATGGTGGCAGATGAGAATTTAAAAAAGCTTTCCCTTCCAAATATTATCTGGATACAGTATTTACACCCAAGAATATCTGTGGAAAAAATTTAAAAAAGAGAAGATAGCAGCCATAACTATGTAACTGAAGCTCCACCCCTGCGTGTAAAAAGGCGTGATACTATAGAGAAACAGCTGCAATCTTGATTTTTTTTTGATCACCCGCCCATGAATGCCCCTTATCTTGCATTCACAGTAAAAAATAATAATGGGAGTGATTATTGTTTTGCCTGCATGTACCAATACTGAGCCAAGACTACATATATGGGATTATATTGGCCAAATTCATATTTGATTACGGTATATATTCCTGGGATATTTTTATGCTATGATCCTTTAAAAAAAAAAGGAAGAGAAAGTAATAACCAGCCACAGAAAGCAGAATAAATCCTTCATTTTCCATCCTGCCGCCTCAACAAAGGAGATTAAAAATGAAAGATGTATCATAAATAAAATTTGTATGATCAAAATTACTATAGTTAGAGTCTTCTTGGCATTAACGAGGATTTAGGAACTTTCTACTATATAATATGCCCGGGGGGGGACGAGCCACTAACATAAATGATATTATTTCCAGTATTTTTCATCCCTTTTTAAAAATACACTGTGCTCTCTATATGTGTGTGGGTGTGGGTGTGTGGGTGTAATTTTTATTGACGAATGAGGTTTTACAAAGTTGGAAGCTAAAGAAAAATAAAAAAAACAAACACAGCAAAGGTGAAAGAAGGTATGGAGAAAAATAGAAAACAATAGAATAGAAAAGGTGAACATGGAAGAAAAAAAAGGAAGACATATCAGGTTTGTACCTGTTATATACATAAATAAACCCTAATTGCATGCTTTCAAATTACATAAACTAATTCCATTCTGTTGGAATATACATGCTGTTTGAATCAATCACCAGATCATTTTATCAATTTTCAGCAAAAAGGTCCATGAAGAGGGGGTCAATCTATTCTCCAAAGAAGGAATGGATGTAAGATCATTAAAGAGAGATCCAACTTAGAAGCAAGGATAAACTTCCTAACAGTGAGAATAATTAACTGGTGGAATAGCTTTCCTCCAAAAGATCTGTCATCTGTACCTCTATAGCTCTCTGGTTATATATAACCAACAGGACAGACACAGGCTTCAGAGAGTAATTAGGACTGCAGAGAAAACAAATACGACCAACCTGCCTTCAATCGAGGACCTGTATACTGCATGAGTCAAAAAGAGGGCTGTGAAAATATTTACAGATCCCTCACATTCCGGACATAAATTGTTTCAACTCCTTCCCTCAAAATGACACCATAAAGCACTGCACACCAGAACAACTAGACACAAGGAATTTCCCCCCCCCCCCCGAATGCCATCACTCTGTTAAACAAATAATTCTCTCAACACTGTCCAACTATTTAACAAGTCTGCACTACTATTATTATTAATCTTCTCATCACTCCTTATTGCCCCTCCTCTCCCACTTGTGACTGTATGACTGTAACTTTGTCCCTTGTATCCTTATGATTTATATTGACTGTTTCCTAGTATGATTTGATTGCTAATTTGTACCCTATGACTATCATGAAGTGATGATAGTCACTTATGATTCTTGACGAATGTATCTTTGCTTTTTATGTACATTGAGAGCACCAAGACAAATTCCTTGTGTGCCGAATCATACTTGGCTAATAAAGAATTCATTCATTCATTCATTCATTGTGGATGCTTGATCGCTGAAGGTTTTCAAGAGATTGGACAGGCATTCTTGTCTGAAATAGTATAGAAGACCTCCAGGGTCCCTTCTAACTCTAGAATAGAATAGAATACCTTTATTATATCCGTGGAATACAATGAAATTTGAAAGCTACTCCAGCACAGTGCCCCAAACACCACATCACAATCATGCTACAGAGTATTTAAAAATTAAAATAGTAATAATAATAATAACTCTGTTATTCTGTCTTTTATAAAATTAATTGTTGTTCTCTCCTTAATCAAACAAGTCCATCTAGCCATTTCTGCATGCTCTGCCATCTTCACAAACCATTCCTCCACGATTAAAAAAAATGCTTTCCTAAGAGTCAAAATATAAAAATGTTAAACTTTCCATCCGCTGTGAAAACGCAGTAGACTGCCAATATTTCATACAAACATTTTCTAGAATAGGAAGAGTACTGATCAGAGAGATTCCTGAGAATATTGTGGACAGCCAAAACAAACGAATAAACAATCCCCCCCTTAAAGCAAGTGTATTATCAAACAAATCATCTCAAAGTTCTCACTCGAGACACAAATGACCAGGCTCAAATTATCCTACTCTGGATACATTATGCAAAGACCCAACTCTGGAAAAGGCTCCCATGTTGGGAAGGGTGGAATGAATGACCAAGAGCATGGCCAGCAGTTAAAGTGGTGATCGGAGCACCATTAGAGGACATGAAAACCAGGTTAGAAAATCTATCTGTGTGATTGCAAAAAATCAGAACACAGAATAACAGAGTTGGAAGCTACCTTGGAGGTCTTCTAGTTCAACCTGAATCACCATAGGCGAATAGGCGGCAATATAAATCAAATAATAAATAAATAAATAAATCTTCCTACTTAAGCAGGAAATTTTACACCACTTTAGACAAATGGTTACCCAATATCTTCTTAAAAGCCTCCAGTGTTGGAGCATCCACAACTTTTGGAGGCAAGTTGTGCCACTGGTTAATTTTTCTAACTGTCAGAAAATTTCTCCTTAGTTCTAGGTTGCTTCTCTCCTTGATTAGTTTCCATCCATTGCTTCTGGTCCTGCCTTCAGGTGCTTTGGAGAACAGGTGGACCCCTTCTACAAAGCACCACCAAAGCAAAGCTTCAAAGCAAAGAATCAACACCAACTTGAGGGCTGAAATCAATCAATCACTCAAGTGCAGATTAAGGCGTACATGCATGTTTATTTATTTTGCACTTCCCCAAATTTTGCAATAGACCCCAAAACATAAAACAATTGTTCAGAAACCTTTCCAAATTAATGTTTTGGCCATGGAAATTTTGAAGAGAATGTGATTTTGGATCCTTATAGACTGTATTCACCCAACATAAAAAAACATATCAATGTAAAATATTATAGAATCAACCTATCCTAAAACCTCTAGCAGCTAAGCCTGATCAAGACAACAAGAGTCACATGAAGTTTAATCGCATTAAATGAGAGTAAATAAGGAATTAGGGTACAGAACCTTGGAAACTGGCAGAATAAAACTCTCACCCCAGTTTATGAGTAAATTCATTAATGTGAGGGTGTGTGTTAAACCTTGTTTTCCGAGACTGAAAAATTGAAGGATGAACTGCACTTTTCCAAAAAAAGTCTCCCGCTGAAACCTCGACCTGCTCTTTCTTAGTGATGTTTTAAAACAGGGGTATCCAACCTTGGCATCTTTAATACCTGTGGACTTCAAATCCCAGAATTCTCTAATATGGCTGACTGGGGAATTCTGGGAGTTGAAGTCCACAGGTCTTGAAGTTGCCAGATCTTCAGAACCTTTTTAAAAGATCAGCAAGGTTAAGACCAAGTGAATACTGTGGGAATAGGGATGTTATTCTATTGGGAGGTGCTATGATAGAGATTCAACATTAAAAGAGTTACAATCATGGCATCCAGTCCCATCACTTCCTGGCAAATGAAGAAGAAATGGAAGCCGTGACAGATTTTATTCTCTTGGGCTCCGATATCACTAATGACGACAATGCAGCCATGAAATTTAAAAAAAAAAAAAAAGTTTGCTTCTTGGGATGAACAGTGCAGAGAAGAGCAACAAAGATGATTAGGGGACTGGAGGCTAAAACATAAAGAGAACCGTTGCAGGAATTGGGTATGTCTAGTTTAATGAAAAGAAGGACTGGGGGTGTCATGATAGCAGGGTTCCAATATTTGAGGGTCTGCCACAGAGAGGAGGAAGAGGTCAAGCTATTTTCCAATGCGCCTGATGGCAGGACAAGAAGCAATGGATGAAAACTAATCAAGGAGAGAAGCAACTTAAGAACGAAGGAGGAATTTCCTGACAGAAAAAAACAAATAATCTGTGGAACAGCTTCAAAAAAGTTGTGAATTCTCCAACACTGGAGGTTTTAAAGAAGAGACTGGACAACCTTTTGCTTGAAATGGTAGTATAGGGCTTCCTGCCTAAGCAGGAGTTGGAGTAGAAGATCTCCAAGGGCCCTTCCAACTCTGTTATTCTGTTATTTTACAGGATTCCCCATCCTTCCTGGGTCATTTTCTCCCTCAGCATTTCATGCCACTGGATCTGATTTATTTTCCCATGGATTATATCAAAATTTTCTCTTTTGAAGCCCAGGGTGTAAATGTATCTCCTCTCAATTCATCTCCCTGACTATCTTAGCAGAAAGAAAAAGCCAAAATGTTCTCCCTCAACCCCATCCCCTTGCTTATATTTTTAAAAACCACTCATGGAGTTGCTAATTGCAGGTAACTACAAGCATTTCTTTCATTTGCCTTTAAGCTGCTGGGTCTCAAGACAAGAAATAGAAAAATTATAACCAGATGGATTCCCCCTCCCCCCTGAATAATAGTGTCCATCATTCTTGATTATTTAAAGTAAAAATAAAAATGCCAAACTAATAAAACAGTACCCAAATGTACATGTCACCATTTTAAAAAGATCACCTGTCCCTGCTGTCTTTCAATTATATTTCCTGCATTTCATTTTTTAATACAACATGCATCCTGTTAAATATGTTCAATGGGAATAAGTTCCATAAAATTAACGTGAATCAGGGTGCAGGACAAAAGATAACATACATTTACTTCAGAATGGAAATTTTGCAGTCATATTTCACTCTTTTTTCTCCCAATCCCAAGGTTTAGTGCACACGAAAGTAAACATGGATGATGAAACAGAGCAATCCGAATTAGTACATTGTAAAATACGGCATTATTCCTGATATGAAAGAATAGCAAGAATAATGATAGAAACGAGATAGGAATTTTTCTGCAGATTGGAAGCATGCCCTCCATACTTCCAATTAATGACTAAATTTAACCCACCCCTACAGACATATATTCTGTCAGACAGACATATTGCATTTATAGAAATATATCTGAGTAGATTAACATAGAAGGACGCAGACTTGATGCATAAACCGATCAATCGTTCATATTTCAAACTGCCATGCAGTCCTTTTTCTTCCAAATGTTGAAATCAGGTTAGAAACCCTCCAGAACTGAAGAAATAAAAATTATTCACTTCAAACAGGAGAATGACTAGAAATTATAATTAAGAATGCCTATAATAACTTGATCGCCATATTTGTAATTTCTGTTTATAGGTTAGCAGGACATTGGGGAACTGTAGGCTCAATCCGAAAATGAAGTTTTTGCCTTCTTTCTCTCTGTCAGTGGCAGTGAACACTTGTGAATCCAGTCTCATTTTGTAAAACCATTTTTTTAAAAAATCTCCAAACAATAATAATAGGAAAAAAGTATAGCAGCCAAGATTTTTTTTAAAAAAACCAATAACATTCATTCTGTATCTTGGAGACCAGTTGCATTTTTCTTTCTGGATCCTGATAGTATTTCTTTCAAAAGTACATTAATAAAACCCTAAACTTATATACCCACACCGACACTCACACATAAGCATACACGTCTGCTTATACTACAGATGCTCAAGTGGAAATGAAAGTCAAGTTCATATCATTCTTCATTAAAAAAAACAAAAACACCCCATCTGCTCAGTGGTGGAATTCAAATAATTTAACAACTGGTTCTTTGTCCTAATGATTTCTTCCAACAACCAGTTTACCAAACTGCTCAGAAAGTTAACAACCGGTTCTTCCAAACTGGTGCTGAATCCCACCACTGCATCTGGTAATCCATTTTTGTTCCTATTTAAATGAAAACTATGTATCTAGAGAGAATGGTTACAAGAAAAGAGAATACCGACACTTGAACTCACTCTTTAACATTCTGGTTCCACCATTATTATTCATACAAATTAGTACAAATAGTTCAATGTACTATTACTATTATTAATACTAGTAATACTATTATGAATATTAATAGTTCAAGGTACTAATAGAAATAGTTCAAGGTGGCAAACATATCCAATACAATCTCCTCCTCCTAATTTTCCCACAACAATCCTCTGAGGTTGATCTGGGCTTAGAGAAATACTGACTGGCCTAAAGTCACCCAAGGCAGGACTTGAACTCACGGTCTCTTGCTTTCTAGCCTGGTGCCAATAAAAACAGATACTGAGGCCACACAAAAACTAATTATCAAAATTTTCTGATGACTGCCCAAGAATTAAATAAACATACATATACTTTTAGAGATTACCCAAATGATATTTGGAGTTTATTTATTTACAGGTGAATGTTTAACCTTCAACAGATTTAGGATCTCATTCTATCCATTACCCTTATTAATAACATTTTCATTAAAAGGCGTGTGGCACATTCCTTTACACGCAACAAGTTTAATTCCAAAGCTAAATTATTCACATGGGATGGGCAAAACAGACAGGCATCCTTAAAATGTTGCAATCCAAAAATTCCATTCAGAAAATTCACCTGACAAATAAGGTGAGTTTTTAGCCTCGGGGTAGAAAAATATACCATCTCAGCAAATGTATGTCTGGGCAACTGTCCTTTCTGTTTAATTCTCTTTCCCTAATCGGTACATTTTCATTTGTAACTATCTATCACTTTTCTGCAGCTGAATATTCTTTTGTTTCTGTAGCCCTGATGAAGGCTGAGGAAAATAGATCAGAGAGAATGAGCAGAAGTAATTACGGTTTATCTCACACCCTTTCTTCAAAAATAGCTCTTTCATAGTCTCCTTATTTGGTTGAACTACCCCGTATTTTTTAAAAAATATTATTACTTTTTGACTAGGCTAATTAACAAGTCAAATGAGAGGTCCTTGGTGCTCTCTGAGTTTGGTTGTTTTCTGGTAGGCTTTTTTTTAATCCAAACTAGATAACATCATCAGGACTAGCAATGTTACCTCAGAGAACACCAAGGACCCCTCAAGGTTGCATTTAGCCCACCTGAAAATCTTACCTGTTCAGTTAAATTTAATCAACATTTCTAAATTCAACAAGTAACTCCTTCACTTTACCTCATTGTAGGCAGGGAGTCTGATTTCCTTTAATACTACAGGAGATTTTTTTTCATAAAATGGCAATTGTAGAACAAAGCAGTCCTTCTGATCTAAGGAGAGAGCAGTTATAAATTCAACAGTTATTAGTAGAAGTCTGCAATTAAAATAAATAAATGCTTGTTTCTCTAAAGAAGAAATTAACTCAGCAGCTTTTTCACTAGTGGGTGGCTGAATAGTTAAAAAGATTCCACTCTGAAATAATTGTGGCTAAATTCTAAGACTTTGAGGCGCAGAAAAAGAAGTTTATTATAATCTCATGATTGATTTCTAAATGAAGCCATTGTTCAAATATACTCTAAATGTTTTGCCTGCGCCATATCAATCTGCATATTGAAAAACATTATTGTTAGCTTTTTCATTGTTGTTAGGTTCCTTTTTAATACAAACAGGTGTTTAATTTGCTTCAGTGCAATTTTTGGAGTGAGGAAAGACCTGTCTGTATAAAACAAATCTTTAAACAAACACCTATCTGTATAAAATGAAATTTTAAATGTAATGCAGCTTTAAAAAAAAATGCAATTAAGAGATTGGAATGAAAATGAGAAGCGCCTAATTTGATGTCTTTTTCTTGATGAAAGTTATATTTCTGTTTGCAAACATACAATGGGCATAAAAAAAGGAAGGACGTAAATTAAAATAAAACATTAAAGACAAGCAGGTTTTAATCCTTCTCACATTAGTCTTAATGCCGAGGACAGTTCTGCAAATCAGTTTAATAACCTTAAACAGTTACACTCCCTCTCATCTGTAAAATAAATAGCTTGGACAGAACAAGCCTGGAGGCATTCACTGGACTAATTTGCGTTTTACTCTAACAATGAATGGCAAGCTTCTATTTTAATACAAGTCTATCTTGATTATCTCTTCATTTACAGACACCAGCACCCTTCCCCACCACGTTCAACTGCTACCTGAAGAACCAACAAGCCGTACATTCATTTGACAAAAACTTGCCAAAAGGAAATATACTGGAATCTAACCAGAATAACTAAAAAGAGGTGTTTTTCTTTTCAAAGTTAAACTTTCAAGGCATGATCTATTGCACCAATCCGTTCAGCTAGATCCTGGTTTATTTTGTAGAATTATCAGAATTTTAGGCCTTCCTGTTACACCCAATTTAAAACAATCAATCAATAGGGTGCTCAAGCATCTTTAGGATCAATGACTTCAATCAGAGGGGCACAATTTTCTCCTGGATTTCAGTGTCCAGCTACAGTTTCAAGGGCTGGTCCCATTCGGTGAACAGAATAACAGGTAAGAGTGGGATTGCTTGATCTACAATCAAAACCCATCAAACTCAACAGGGGCCCAGGCGATATTTTACTGTATGCAGTTAAACATCCTAAACAATAAAATCATAAATGTGGGGGCAGCACAAATAACCATACCCCACAGATTTCTAAACAAAAATTAAAAATGCGGGTTCACACATAGAAACTTGTTTACAATACCTTAACGGGCAGATCTTTAATCTTGTGTCAGATTTCTGGACTATCTTCTGCAATCATAGAATGTCTGATAACCTGTACTTTTTGCACTTTAAAATTCAAGTTTCCAGGTGAATTCTGACTTTCAAGGAAAGAGCTGAACCTGATCAACCGAGTTAGAAAAAGAGAAAAACATCCCCACACCTCTTCTTTTACATTATGATTTTTTTTTGAAAATAAGAGGAAAATAGGAGAAAGTGGGAAAATAGGAAGAGGAAGGTATGTTGGATATCTCTGCCACTTTGAATTATTTGTAAAAAGAATAAAGGTGAGATATAAATAGAAGATAAAGAGATAGATACCGTAGATAGATGATACAGATAGATAGATAGATAGATAGATAGATAGATAGATAGATAGATAGATAGATAGACAGACAGACAGATAGATGTAAACAACTACATAGTTAGCTAGATAATGCAGACATTATTTACACATCTATTCCAGGCCACCCCACCTGTAACAATGCAATCATCTTTTATTTAAACATTTTCCTACAGTTACAAAACACTTTGGCTAATGTCCTATATCTAATTACTTTGTAGATATCTACAATGTACATTATCTATAGTGTCTATTTCTACATATACAGGGATTTCAGGTTAACGACAGTAATATAGTATATACATAAACTGATTTAGACATCCCAGGTTAAACATACATAATCTCCATGGAATTGAAGAAGGCTGCAATGCTGAATCCTTCGTGAAATTAAACTCTTTTAATTTAAACTCTTTAAAATATCCACTGCAGACTCTGAATTCTTTCTCTTAGCCAAACCTCATTTTCTCCCAATAAAACATCACCCAAAACTGAAAAAAGTATTACTAATTTAATATGGGTACAATTCAACCCTTTCACATCTCATTCTAAGGAGTGGATTAATTAGAAAGATTCCATAGCTTAATAAACTTTCATTGCTTTTAGCTAAAAACAGTCCTCAATTGTAGTTGTTTTTAAATTAGCCTGCTGAAGTCAATTGGATTTTAAAGTGTTTCAATTTGCTGGATAATATATCTGGCATTGTTCAGAATATGTTCGATTTGGTAACATCACTCCTCTAAAAAGGATCCGTTTACAGAATTCATTCATTTAGCAAACTGACATTCTGAGAGATTTAGGACAGAGCCACCCAAGTTAATTGATGTGTTTTTTTATTAATATAAATACAAATAAATCAGCTCAGAGAATTTTAATGTCCCAGGTTACCAAGATAGAAAATGGTTCAACGGAGAAGCAAAGAAAAAAAAAAAGCATTGAAAAGAGCAGCAGTCACACTTAAAAGATTGTAGTAAAGACAAAGAATGGGTCCAAAGTTTTAAGATAGGAATATATCCAATAAACCGATCAATCCATTATGAAGCAACCTTGCATTCACTATCAGGACCCCAAATGAAAAGTTTAAAATGGAGCATTTTGAACACATTTACAAATTTTTTTTGGGGGGGGAGGGGGGGAACAATTGCATAGGTTTGTCCTCTAGATGATTTATTTATTCCCAAAAGGAATCTGGTGCAATTTCTTTTCCCAATTTTTTCCCACTTATTCTTTCTAGAGGGAAAAAAAAACCCTATCACCATCAGGTTTATAACCTCAGACTGTAGACAAGTTTCTTTTAATTCAGGACAAAATTGAAAAGGGGAAAAAACACGAAAATATTCGAGAAAGGGGTTGCAGAAAACGGAGCCAAGTAGTGGTCTGGGAGAAAAGAAATTCGGATTAAACCTGCAGAAAGCGAAGACGGCAAGAGCGTTCAGCCAAGGGGGGGGGGGAGGCAATTTGGGGTGAGAAGGCGGGACTGGAAATGAAGGAGAATTTCAAGGATGTTAGGACGGGAAGAAGAAGGGAAGGGCCGGGCTGGGATTATTATTATTATTTTTGCAGAAGCGTCCCATTAGGGTTTTTCGCTGCAGTGTTTGCAAAGCCCCGAGGCAGCTCCGGCAAAGGCAGTACATTTCTCGGGGCAGTTCGGCAAGGCAGCGCCCGTGAAGGGATAGACGGCGGCCGATTGTCCGAAGGGAGCCAAGCCGGGCGGGATGGAGGCGCCGAGAGTCTGGCCCTGGTTGAGGTAGGCCACCAAACGCCGCATCTCCTCCAAGGCCTGCGCCTGCATCAGGATGTAGTTCTTGGCCAGGAGCAGCGTGGCGATCTTGGAGAGCTTGCGCACCGACGGGCTGTGCGCGTAAGGGATGACGGAGCGCAAGCCGTCCAGCGCGTCGTTCAGGTCGTGCATCCGCCGCCGCTCGCGGGCGTTGATGCTGAGGCGCAGCGAGCGCTGCTCCTTGGGCTTCTTGGGCCCGAGGACGCCGCCGCCGCCACTGGCGGCCTTCAGCTTGGCCTCGCCTCCGCCGCCGCGCTCGAAGGTCGGGCTGCCGGCCTTGGAGCCTTCGAAAGCCTCCTCGTCGTCGCCGCTCTGCTCTCCGCTGCTCTCCGCCGCTTTGCCCAGCTGCGCCGCCGGGAAAGCCAACCCGCCCGCGCCTCCGGAGTAACCGCGCCCCGCTTCGCCCGCGCCCCGCACGGCGCCGTAGGCGAAAGCCGTCTGGTTGTAGCTCTGCGCCAGGGCCAGGTAGGACTCGCCGCCCAGCGCCTTGAGCTCGGCCATGGCTGCCCCCCCTCCCCTCCGATGGCCCAGCCGGGCTAGGACAGCCGGAGCCGCTCTTCTTCTCCAGCGGCTGGGAGCGCGCCTTTTCTCCCCAGCGTTGGCTCGGCAGAGGATCCGGCTACAGCCGTCGCGCGCCACTCCGAAGATCGGGAGCCCGGAGCGCCGTGTCCCACCGAGGACGTCGGGGAGCTCTTCTGGCAAACCGCCCCTTGCGCTCTCGCTCTTGGGAAGGACTTTTCCACGCCGTCGGGCCGCGTAGGGGAGGATCGGGTCTGTCCAGCTGCGCTTCTCGCTTCTCTCTCCTCCCCCGACCCGATCCGATCCGGGGAGCCTCTCCCGAAATCCGAGGTTGGGGAGAGCAGGGGGAGAGAGGAAGCGCCCCCTCCCCAAGTTACACCCCCACCCCCTGATCCGGATTCGCTCCGCAGCCGTCTAAGATCCGGCGCCGCAGCTGTTGCCCGCTCTTTCGGCTCCTCGCTGGGCGCCGTCGAAAACCTGCCTGATCCGATCCGATCCGATCCGGAGGAAGGTTGGCTGGCAGTCCCGTTTGGGGATGAGCGGGACGGCGGCGGCAGCTCTGCGCCTTGCCAGCCTGCCTGCGGCCGCCCGTCTTGCTGGAGCAGCTCGCTGGGTCTGGAACCAGCTGGCTCCGCGCGGTGCCCTGACCGGAGGCGGGATATTAATCATTGCCCACCTCGCCCATTATGTGGCGGCGAGGCGCCTGCTGGGACTGAGCGGCCGCCCAATCAGAGCGATGGCTCCAATTAATGGCCTCTTAAACAAAAAAGAGAGAGAGAGAAAAGTCTCCCCGGCTGTGGAAAGAAGCAGGCGCGCCCCGTCAAGGTTGGCCGCCGTTGCGCATTCAGTGAATAACCGAGTAACAGAGTTGGAAGGGACCTTGTAGGTCATCTAGTCCAACCCCTCGCCCAAGCGGGGGACCCTACACCATTTCTGACAAATGGCAGTCCAGTCTCTTCTTGAAAGCCTCCAGTCATGAAGCTCCCACAACTTCTGAAGGCAACTGGATATCAGAAGGGGTATTCAGCAGGTTCTGGCCAGTTCTGGAGAATCAGTAGCAGAATTTTTGAGTAGTTCGGAGAACCAGCAAATCCCACCTCTGACTGCCCCCCCCCATCTATTCTCTGCCTCCTATTGAGTCCCAGCTGATCGGCTGGATCGTCTTTGGTTGCCCTGCACAGGAGAACAGAGCTGGAAAACAGGTTAGTGGGATGGGGAGGGAATGGAGATTTTGCAGTATCCTTCCCCAGCCACGCCTACCAAGCCACGCCCACAGAACCAGTAGTAAATTTTTTTGGATCCCACCACTAAAGTCTGAGAAACCAGCTCACTCCGATAGGGTTCGCCTGCCCCACCTACACCACCAAAGGGGTAAGCTGTAGACCCCACCAGCTGGAGAAGAGTCTTGAGAACCCCTTGGACTGCAAGGAGATTCAATCAGTCGATCCTAAAGGCAATCAACCTTGATTGTCCTTTGGAAGGACAGAGACTGAAGCTCAAATACTTTGGTCACCGAATGAGGAGAGAGAACCAGAGGTGGTATTCAGCAGGTTCTGACCAGTTCTGGAGAATCAGTAGTGGAAATTTTGAGTAGTTGGGAGAATCAGCAAATCCCACCTCTGACTGGCCCCACCCCCATCTCTTCTCTGCCTCCCATTGAGTCCCAGCTGATCGTCTGGGTCTTTTTTTGGTTGCCCTGCACAGGAGAACGGAGCTGGAAAGCAGGTTAGTGGAGCAGGGAAGTCATGGGGATTTTGTAGTATCCTTCCCCTGCCAGGCCCACCAAGCCACGCTCACAGATCCGGGAGGAAAAACCTTTGAATCCCACCACTGGAGAGGGCTCCTTGGAGATGTTGAGACTTTGGAAAAAGTACAGAGAAGAGCAACCAGGAAGATTAGGGGACTGGAGGCTAAAACATACAGTGAACGGTTGCAGGAACTGGGCCTGGCTAGTCTAGTAAAGAGAAGGACCAAGGGAGACAGGATAACAGTCTTCCAATATTTGAGGGGCTGCCCCAGAGAGGAGGAAGGGGGTCAAGCTATTCTCCAAAGCACCCGAAGGCCAGACAAGGAATAAAGGATGGAAAATGAACAAGGAGAGACTCAACCTGGAAATAAGGAGAAACTTTCTGACAGGGAGAACAATCAACCGAATGGAACAGAAGTTGCCTTTGGAAGTTGTGGGAGCTTCATCACTGGAGACTTTCAAGAAGAGATTGGACTCCCATCTGTCAGAAATGGTGTAAGGTCTCCTGCTTGGGTGGGGGGTTGGACTAGATCAGGGGTCTCCAACCTTGGCTCCTGGAAGCCTGGCGGACTTCAACTCCCAGAGTTCCACAGCCAGCAAAGCTGGCTGTGGAATTCTGGGAGTTGAAGTCCGCCAGGCTTCCAGGAGCCAAGGTTGGAGACCCCTGGACTAGATGATCTAAAAGGTCCCTTCCAACTCTGATTATCTGTTCAATCTATTAAGTCCATAATGTTGGGGAAGACGGAAGGTAAAAGCAGAAGGAGATCGCAGAGGAGATGGTTAGCCTGCGCTCACTGAACCAGTTGTTACACCGGTGGAATCCCACTCCTGCCTTCTTGCATGCTTTTGGATGCAAAAGGGGAAACATTTCTTTTGCTAGCTCTCTCCAAGCTCCGTTTTCGCTGGCTGAAGAATGCAAGAGGCCGTTGCAGCCTGGGAGGGCCTGTTTTCAGGGCGGCTCCGTGGGCCAGATCTAAGCACCCTGTGGGCCAGATCCAGCCTGAGAGTCTTGAGTTTGACACCCCTGGTATAGGGTCTCCTGCTGAAGCAGGGGGTTGGACTAGAAGCCCTCTGAGGTCCCTTCCGACTCTTATGTTTCTATGTTCCTTCCAGCCTTATGATTCTAGGTATTGAATGGTGTTAACAACAAAGGAACAATTTAGAGGGGGCAGATTGGTTCGGAAGACAGGGACATGTTGATTGATCCTGGGGTAGTCACAAGAACATAGCAATAGCCATAACACTGAGACCGCTTTATAGTGCTTTACTCTAAGCAGTTTACAGAGTCAGCCTATTGCCCCCCAACAATTTGCGTCCTCGTTTTACCCATCTTGGAAGGATGGAAGCTGAGTCAACTTTGAGCCTGGTGAGATTCGATCTGCCAAATTGCAAGGCAGCCGGCAGTCAGCAGAAGTAGCCTGCAGTACTGCACTTTAACCACTGCACCAGCGCGGCTCTTAATGGATACTCAAGGAGAATTAAACTTGCATGATAGCTGGCAGGTATCAGCTACTATTCTCAGAACTGCCCTGATGAGTTGTTTTATCTTAAATGCTTAGTAAGTGGATGAAGCAAATCAGGGTTTGAATAACGAAAGAGGAAAAGAAGGGAACTGAGTTGTATTGGCCTAGGGCTGGGTTTTAACTGGAAAAGGGTGATATATTGATATATTGAAATGCAGCTAGGTAATTACATTTGTGAGATAGTAGTAGTTTTATTTATTATGGGATTATCGCTCAGTGCAGTACAGACATGGAATAAAATAACTCAAGCAATTACGCATTGCAATTAATTCTAGAATGCAAAATGCAAAACCAGGAGCCTTTCAGCTAAAAGATCCGTGATACGCAATAACATTTATCACTTTTTTTCAAAGCAGCACCTAAGAATTAATTAAGACTTTGACAGTCCGTTTGGTGTAGAGGTTAAGATGCTAGTCTAGAAACTGGGAGATGGTGAGTTCTAGTTCTGCCTTAGGCATGGAAGCTGGCTGGGTAAGTTTGAGCCAATCACAAGGAGACTGGGAGTTCTAGTCTGTCTGAAGCACGAAAGCCAGCTAGGTGACTTTGGGCCAATAACTCTGTCTCAGCCAAACCCGCATCACAGAGTGGTCGTTTTGGAGAAAATAGGAAGAAGAAGAAGGAGTATTAGAATTCTTTTATTGGCCAAGTGTGATTGGACACACAAGGAATTTATCTTAGGTGCATAAACTCTCAGTGTACCTAAAAGAAAATATACATTCGTCAAGAGTCAAGAATCATAAGGTACAACACTTAATAATAATCATAGGGTACAATAAGCAAATCGTGAGGATACAAGTGGCAAAGTTACAGTCATACATTCACAAGTGGGAGGGGATAGGTGATAAGGAGTGATGAGAAGGTTAACAGTAATAGTAGTGCAGATTTTGTAAATAGATGGACAGTGTTGAGGGAATTATTTGTTTAGCAGAGTGATGGCGTTGGAGGGAAAACTGCCCTTGTGCCTAGTTGTTCTGGTATGCAGTGCTGTCTTTGAGGGTAGGAGTTGAAACAATTTATGTCCAGAATGTGAGGGGTCTGTAGTTATTTTCACAGCCTCTTTTTGACTTGTGCAGTATGCAGGTATGTTTGCCATCATAAATTACTTACAGAGGAAGGCTAAACATCTAACAAACAAACAAATAAATTACACAACAGCTGGCGCTCATAATGCTATATATTCCTTTTCAGCTTATTTTCCAGAAATAGCTTTATAATGAAGAATTTGTGAACAATGCATATCAGGCATGTATGTATTGTGCTTGGAGAGAAAAGATGAAATGGAAAGCAGTTTCCTTACCTTCTTAACCAGTGTCAATGTCATGGCCCCATCGGAGGCCAAGGAGGAGGAGGAGGAGAGGGAGCTGAGGTTGATGGTGGGCGAGGGTGCAGTCCCTATGGCCCACGAGAGAACAACCTAGGGCTGACGATGAGGCAATCCCGGGTCCCTAGGGCAGTGATGGCAAAACTATGGCATGCGTGCCAGAGGTGGCATGCAGAGCCCTCTCAATGGGCACGCATGCAGTTGCCAGCTGATATTCTGGTTTCTAGCGCACCAGCCAGCTGGTCTTTGGGGCACCAGTGCTGGAAAATGGCCTGAAAATTGCCCACAAAGTAGGCCATTTTTCGGGCCTTTTTCAGTGCAGTATTTGGGCCTTTTTCAGTGCAGTATTTGGGCCTTTTTCAGTGCAGTATTTGGGCCTTTTTCAGTGCAGTTTTTGGGCCATTTTCAGGCTGTTTTTCAGACCAAAGCCAGCCCTAAAACTTCCCCAAAACAACCTGAATATGGCCCAGAAAACAGCCTGAAAATGGCCTAAAAAGACTGGAAAATGGTCCGAAAATCACCCCAAAACAGGCTGTTTTCAGGCCTTTTTAAGGCCATTTTTGGGCCTTTTTCAGGCTGGTTTCAGGTCATTTTGGGGGCCAAAAACAGCCTGAAAAATGGCCTGAAAATGGCCCAGAAAACAGCCCGAAAAACAACCTGAAAATGGCCCAAAATCAGCCTGGAATATGGCCTGAAAATGGCTAAAAACACCCCCCAAAATGCCAAAAAAGCAGGCATGCGCCCACCACCAGCTATTCTTTGATTTTCCGGCACTCCAGCATATATGCACATGCACAGACGTTCTGTTTTGGGCACTTGGTGCCGAAAAGGTTCTCAGGGAGGAAGAAGGCTCAGAATCAGAAGGTGGACCTGACCTAGATGCCTCTTCCAACATGGACACTAACAAATTAGTATTATTGCAGTACATTAAAATACTTTTAATGTTTTTATAGTACAGTCTCTTTCCTAGTGTGTGTGAGGCTAAGATTTCAGACAAACCCAGTATTTCTGCTGGTGTGTAAGAAATTTTTTTAGTTATCCATCTATGGAAGGTTAAGTGCTGACATCTAATGGCAAACTAGAATATTGCACTTTTTAAAAAAATCTGTAACTTATTTCTTTGATTAGAAAGATTTGGGGGACGCAGTTTTCTGTTTACAAAGCATTCAAAATGTAAGAGATGCAGAAATAATAATTAGTGTGTTATCACGGTGGTACATTACAGGTAGTCTTTGTCTTACAATCATTCATTTTGTGAGCATTCAAAGTTATAACAGCAGGGAAAAAAGTGACATGACCGTTTTCACACTTATGACCATTACAGCATCTCCATGGTCATGTGATCAAAGTTTGAATGCTTAGCAACTGGCATGTATTTATAACAGTTTCAGTGTCGCAGGATGCTGTGATCACCTTTTGCAGCTATTTTTTTTTTTTTTTGCCTTGGTACAAACATTTTGTTAACTCACTTAGACATGTTTGTTCGTACATTTCTGATGCAAGTACCATCAGCTTGCAACAAAGCATTAAAGCACAATAAATCCAATGTTTAAATATTTACAGCATTTCATGTTTGTATTTTCTTCTCCATCTAAGAAAAATTGAGGACCCATCCAGTGAAAATGCAGATATTTTTTATTAAACTGTACTTCCAGGAATACAAATGAGAAAAATAGTTTACTTGAAGAAAATGAGGCTCAAGTCTTTGGCTTTAAAAAAACAAAAAAACCGGGGAGAAGGCAGAGCTTCGTCGCCACGATACAGCTGAGATCTCGGGGCTCTGAGATCACAGCTGATATCTTCGCCCCTGGTCGGTCCCAACGGACCTAAACCGTCTCGTAGTGACGGTGACAGTAAGGGGCGCGTTCTGTAGATTCCGGGGACATCGCAAGTCCCTGGTCGATCCAGAAGAAGCCCTTTTGCCAACGGCGGAGAGGCAGCCATTAGGCTGCTGAAGCTGGGACAGCTCCGGAAGAATGGGATGGAAAGAAGTGTATTGGCTGGTGAGGATCTTTTTTTTAAGCTTGGGACTTAAGAACACTCTAATATGAGAAGAAATCTGTAAACTTATTGACAGAATTTGATTTAGCAGCGATTTTTTTTTAGTAATGTCAAAGTGAGGCTTGGCTTTTTATTTTTACTTTTTTTTTTTTTCTTCTTTACTGAACTTCTATCGCGATCTAGTTAATCAGACTGGTTTTTTTCTTTTACATTTTTATATTTACTTGCTTTCTCTTCGCCTTTCTGACTGTTAATATTTTTTAAAATAGAGGCCCCTTTTAATATTTTTTTTAAATATACATAAATATACATACATACTTTTTTTTCTCTTTTTAGGCTTTTTCTGGGGGGAAGAAGGGGGAGTGGATTGAAGAAACTTTGTAACACTGCCAACTAGAGGCTTGAAAATATTCTGTTTGAAGTTGAAAAACTTTTGTTTGAAAAACTTTTCTCAAGGCTACTGGAAATGATAAGATAGAGGGAAGAGTACTGGAGGATGTTTATACAGGTGCTCTTTGGAACTTCTATTATTAAATGAATATTTGAAGTTTGGCTTTGAAATTTGTGGAGAAGTCAAATAAGAGCCTTGGATAAATAAAAGGCAGTGTGTGTCTTTTTTTTTTTTTGACTCCTTATTAATCATTTCATCCCTCCCCTCCAACCTCACACTATTTTGTAATATTGATATATTTATTTTTTATCTTTTATTATATCTCATTTTTATTTTATTTTTTTAAAGGGGAAGCCTCAGAATATTCTTCTTTTGCTTTTTTTTCTTTTTTTCATGGGGATGTCTGCCTTTTGATTTCTATTTTTGACTTATTTTTATGGCTTTTTTTCATTTTCTGAGGTTTTTCAATTGGATTAAGGTGGGAAGAATCTGAAGAACTCTCTTTTTCTTTTTTTTCTTTTCCTTTTCCTTTGCTTATTATTTTTTGATATTATTGGGCTTTATTTTGCTTCTTTTTTTTCTCTTCATTTTTTAATTTTTACTTTTGAATTATATTTACATATTTTACAATTGGATTAAGGTCTTGAAGAACCTGAAGAATTTTTTTTTTTTAAATTTTGGGCTTTTTACTTATTACTGGTTTTGTTTTTCGTTTTTTGTGGTGTTTTCCTTTTTTAAATTGGATTATAATTGGCGACCTCACTAATTGAATTAAAAGACCCGGAAGACCCTGAGTTATCAAAATGAGTAAGAAAATTTTACCTTTGGGCATCTCAACTTCTGCTCCTGTCTCCCCATCATCTGGAGGACGACTCTCAACAATGGTGAAGCAAGACAAAGCACAAGTGGATTTAACGATGGTTATGCAAGGAATACAAGATCTTAAAATGAGTATGGAACAAAGAATGGAGAGTATTAACCAAAGAATTGGAAAGATGGATGAGAAATTTGAAAATTTTCAACAAATGATGGTGAAACATGATGAGAGAATTCAAAAAATAGAAGAGAAAGACAAGCAAAGAGATGATACAATTGGGAATATCGATAACAGATTAACAATGGTCGAACAAGAAAAAAGTGGGATGTTGAAGTGGGAGATGGACAGGTCAGAATTTTATCTTAGATTTCAAAATATCGAGGAAGAAAAAGGACAAAACTTGGCGGCAGTAATGATTGAAATTCTGGCTGGAGTCTTGGAAATAACAGAGCAAAAGATGATGGATGGAGTAGATGAGATATATCGAGTCTTCACAAGATATGCGATGAGGAACCAATTACCAAGAGAGGTTCATGTTAGATTCACTAAAAAAACTATTAAAAACCAAATATTACAAGTGGTAAGAGAGAAGGAGTTGAAATATAAAGGCAAAGAGATTCTGGTCTCAAAACAAGTACCTAGAAAAGTGAGAGAGATTAGAAGAGAGTATTGATTTTTGACTAAAATGCTATTGAAAAAAGAGGTGAACTATAGATGGCTGATTCCAGAAGGATTAATGTTTACATGGCAAGAACAGAGACACAGAATTGATTCAATTGCGAAAGCAGAAATGTTTTATAAGGAATTTTTCGAAAGAAGAGAAATGGAGACAGAAAAAGAAAAGATTTTAACTGAATTTGAAGAGGACCAAATGGAGATGGAAAAAAGAAGAAGGCGCAATAGGTGGACAAATGGAGATCAAAGAACAACATGAAATAAGATCCACGAGAGCTGTTAGACCTAAATATAAAGCATAACCATGGGGGGAAAAAAACTGATTTCCATGAATATAAATGGACTGAACTCAGCTATCAAAAGAAGGAAAACTTTTTATAAATTAGAGAAGCTAAAATTTGATATAATTTGCTTACAAGAAGTACACATTAAAAAACAACATGAACAATTATTGATACGACCAAAGTTAGGGAAAATATTTACTTCTCTGACTCATTGTAAGAAAAGAGGAGTGGTTTTGTATGTCAAAGAAACCACTCCAGCCAAATTGATTTATACTGATGAAGACGGAAGAGTATTAATAGTTGAAATAGTGGATAATAATATAAAAACACTCTTGGTTGCGATTTATGCCCCAAATGATAAACAAGAAGAATTTTATAAAAAATTACATATGAAAATAATTGAACTGGACTATGTTAACATACTTATGATGGGGGACTTTAATGGAATTGTAGACAATAAACTGGACTATACAGTAAAAACAACACGACAAAATAGGAAAACTCTCCCTAAATCCTTTTTTAAAATGACAGATGAACTAAATTTAAAAGATATATGGAGAGAAAGAAATGCTAAAACTCAACAATATACTTTTTATTCAAACAGGCATTTATCGTGGTCCAGAATAGATATGATTTGGACATCAACAGAATTATTATCTAATATTCAAGAAATAAATATTGAAACAAGTATATGGGCAGACCATAATCCAATGACAATTAAATGGAAAGGACAAAAAAGAAGATCTAGATGGACATTAAACAATACTATTCTAAAGGAAAAAGATTTTATACAATGGATGGAAAAAGAATTGGCCTTCTTCTTCAATGAAAAAAAAAAGAAGATACTTCAATACAGAATGTTTGGGATACAATGAAGGCATATGCAAGAGGATTAATAATTGACTATATAAAGAAAAAGAACATTAGGAAGAGGCAAATGATTAAAGCTCTGGAAGATGACCATAAAAAAATGGAAAAAGAATTACAGAAGATGCCACAGAAAAAATATATCAAACTTAAAATGGACATAATTAAACATAAAATGGATCAAGCAGAGAAAGAAGAACTGGCACAAAAAATTAGAAGTGCTAAACAGAACTATTTTGAAGATGCAAATAGGCCAGGTAGATAGTTAGCATATAAGTTGAGAAAAGAGAAAGAGTCAAGGAAAATATCACAGTTAATAGATGATCATGGTCAAATTTGTTATGCTAATAAGGAGAAAAAGGCAATCATTCGAGATTTTTATGGACAATTATATAAACAGGAGGATCTTGATGAGGAAAAAATTAAACAGTATTTACAAAATGCTAACCTACTTAAGATACCTGATGAAACTCGGAAAATGTTAGAAAGTGCTATAACAATGATGGAATTAACCGAAGCACTCAACAGACAGAACAATGGAAAAGCACCAGGACCAGATGGTTTCCCGGCAGAATTTTATAAAACATTACAAGAATCGTTGAGCATTCCACTGTTAGAAGTCATGAATGAAGTTATGATAAATAAGAAAATACCTGAAACATGGTCAGAAGCTTATATTACACTTATTCCAAAAGAAGGGGTTGACCCATTACAAATTAAGAACTATAGACCTATTTCCTTATTGAATGCAGACTATAAAATCTTTGCTTCAATCTTGGCAGAAAGGCTTAAAAAATACCTAAATAACTTTATTCACTCTGATCAGAATGGATTTTTACCAAAGAGACAGATTAAAGACAATATGAGGGTAATCCTGGACACATTGGAATATTATGAGGCGCACCCGGAAAAACAAATGGCTTTGATATTCTTAGATGCCCAAAAGGCATTTGATAATGTGAACTGGAGATTTATGTTATTACTATTGGAACGGATGGGCTTTGCTAGAAAATTTATCCAAGCAATAGAAGCCGTATATTATAAGCAAACGGCAAAAGTAATGATAGATGGAGAATTCACAGACTCTATCAATATTAAAAAAGGTACAAGAACAAGGATGCCCATTATCTGCTTTGTTATTTGTATTGACCTTGGAAGTCTTAAATAGAAATATTAGAGAGGATATAAACATAAAAGGAATGAAAGTCAAAAAGGAGGAATTCAAATTGCAAGCCTTTGCGGATGACTTGGTCTTTATTTTGGAAGACCCTTTAGAGACAGCTTTAAAACTATTGGAAAAGATAGAGACGTATGGTGAGATGGCTGGTTTAAAAATAAATAAAGACAAAACAAAGATTCTGACAAAGAACATGTTATCAAGACAAAGAGAAGAGCTGGCAGATTTATTGAAAATTCAAGTTACGAACAAAGTTAATTATTTGGGGATATATTTGACGTCAAGATGTACTACACTGAAAGATAATAACTATATTAAGCTTAAACAGCAGATAGCATCCGACCTGAAAAAATGGGAAAACCTACAATTGTCATTGATAGGTAGAATTTCAACAATCAAGATGAATATTTTACCCAGAATTTTATATTTGTTCCAAACAACACCAATTAGGTTAAGTAAGGATTACTTCTAAGAATTAAATAAAATTGTGTTGAAATATATGGCAAGGCAAGAAAGCGAGAATAAAATTAAAACTTTTACAGGATGCTAGAATTAGAGGAGGATTTGGCCTTCCTAATTGGGAGTTGTATTATCAAACTGCAAACTTAATGTGGGTTAAAGAATGGATAACGTTAAGAAAGACTAGATTGTTGACATTAGAAAGTCATGATTTATTATTGGGTTGGCATGCTTTTTTATGGTATAAGGGAACTAAATCACAGGGTTATTTTAGAAGGCATTATATACGGGAATCATTATGGTTGAATTGGGAGAAAATTAAGAAACAATGTTATTTGAAAATTCCAATTTGGTTATCAACTATTGAAGCTTTTTTGTATCCTATAACTTATAAGAAGGAACAAACAGTTAGATATGGGGAAATATTGGATGAAAAGGGTGAACTTAAAACGATGCAGAATTTAGAAGAACAAGGTATAAAGATGAATTGGTTTTCATATGCGCAAATACATGCAAGGTATCTTAAATATTTTAAAATAGAAGGATTTTATGATAAATTGACTGATTTAGATAGGATTTTGACAGGTACTGATGAAAAAGTGATTAAAAAACTATATAGTTATTTGTTGGAAATTAAATTAGAGGAAGAACAAGTTAAAGAAACAATGATTGCTTGGGGGAAGAATTTTGGATATGGGATGGATTTAGAGAAATGGCAAAAATTGTCACAAAATTATAAAATGACAATGTCAACAGCATATAAAGAAAATTTGTATAAGATGTTTTACAGGTGGCACTTTCCCCCGACAAGAATAGCAAGAATGTTCAAGAATAAATCTGAAAAGTGCTGGAAATGTCATCAGATACCTGGCTCATATTACCATATGTGGTGGACTTGTGAGGAAGCCAGGAAATACTGGACTATAATTTGCATATGGCTGGAAAAAATGACAAAGAAACACATAGATTTGAAACCAGAGATTTTTTTATTGGGAATCGTACCTGATATATATAATAGAAATTTAAAGTATTTGATTGTAAATGTATTAACAGCAGCTAGGATTGTATTTGCTAAACATTGGAAGAGTGAGAAAATACCATTAGAGGAAGAAATTATTAAGAAAATATTGGAATGGTTTCCGGTTCCGCGTGGCTTCGGGGCAGCAGGAATTCGCGACAGCTCGCGATTCCTGCTGTGCTAGCCTTCGAGGTACCCCCGATCCAGATGGGTCAGGGGGATATGGCTGCCCTGTAGGGACAGCTGAAGAGAGAGGGGAGTCGGATAGGGAGGTGGGGGTGTCGCAGACCCCCCCCTTCTCCGGAAAAACCCCTTTTTCCCAAGGCGGTGGAGCGGCGGTCAGCAATGGCCGCCACGAAGAAGCCAGCAACCGGGTAAGATTGTGCTGGAGGAAGTGTGAAGAGTGAAAGTTTTGTCTGAGCCGGGTCAAGTAACATCTTTTAAATTGCCTGGAACTGAGCTGTTTGAATTGCTGGAGGATACATTGTATCCCTAAGAAGAGCGAAAAGCGGCGGAGAAGCTGTTAAAGGGAACTTTTTTTTTTTCTTTACTCTCCCACCCCATGGAAACAGCAGAAATATTTGGATATATTGGACATTGAAAGTGAATTGCTTTGAGAGTTGAAGCTAAGAGACAAAAGGATTCTTGGACATTGAAAAATTTAAGAAATTGGAAAACCCTTGTTGGAGGTATGGATTTCTGATTATTTAAAATTGACATTGCAAGTGGGAAGGGAGAGAAAAAAAAAATTGGAGCAGAAGCTGAAAAAGGAGGAGATTGCCTAGAATCCCAAAGGAAGATATATGGTAATTGGACCTCTTTGATTAAAAATTAACCCCAGAAAGAGAAAGAGAAGAAGGAAGAAAAGTATTAACTTTTGGAACTTTTTTTTAATTGTTTTTGATTGTCTTTGATTAAAAATACTTGTGGTTGTTTTGGAAAAAGTTTCCCTTTTCATAATGGCATCGTTTGTGGATGAACTAGAGATTGAATATCAAAAATATAAAAAAGAAGATACTTTGGGCACTTTGTTTCAATTCTTAGAAATGGCGTTATGTACTTATGAAAAGTTGATTACGCAGCAGAAGGACTGGGACAAGGAAGAAGAGGAAGAAGAAGCCATCTTTGATGAACAATGGGTCCCTTCCGGAGAGGAGGAGAAAAAGGATAAGAAAAAGGGGATTTTAAGAATTATAAAAACAACCAAAAGAGAGAAAAATGAGCGAAAAGGTGGAGGCAAGGTTAGAAAGCAAAGGAAAAGGAGCAAGAAAAGCGAGGAGAAAAAGCAAAGGGGTAAAAAGGGCAAGGAGAAGAATAAGCAAGAGAGAAAGGGGGGGAGGAGAAGCCTTAAGGGGGGGAAGCAAGACCTAAAGAAAAAAAGTTTATTTAGAGACAATGGGTGAATTTAATTTAGGATAAAAGAGGGATTCTGGAGGGTACATAAGTTTGTGTTTTTTATATGTGTATTTAGAGTATAAAATTCATTATGTAATCTTAGAATCTTTTAAACAGAATCCCAAGAAAAATTGCTATACGAAGTATTTTTAAGTTAGGGTAATGAGTTATAGACGTTACTCCAATTGGTGTACAGGAGAAGTATAGTAAAAGAAAAAAGATGAATGGATAATTGGAAATAGAACAGACAAAGAATGTTGTTGAAAATGGTAATAAAATATGGAAGGATATATATGCTTTTTTTTTTTTTTTGGATTTTGTATATTGATAAAAGGCAATAAAATTTTAATTAATAAGAAATAATTTGGATGAAAAGGAGAAGTGGGGATAAGATATGAAGTTAATACTATATGAAGTATTGATACTATAATTTGGAATTGTTATGCCTTATTGGTCTTTTATTATTATTTTTTCCTAGAAAAGAATTTATAAGCTGTTATGCCTTGATTCTTTGTGCATTGTTTTTATAAAACTGATAAAAATGGTTTTTTATATATATATATAAAAAAGAAAATGATAATAAGATATGGAAGGATATATGGGATGAATATGATGTTTGAATTTGTGTCTGTGTGAAGAGTTTTAACCCGGGAACAGACAACCTTCAGAAAAGATCTTTTAGTTTTGTTTATGTTTTGTGTTTTGTATGTTTGTGTATTGTGTTTTTTGTAAAACTAATAAAATTTGTTTTTTATAAAAAAAAAAAAGAATAAAACCTTGGAGGAATGTTAGATGAGAATAATTGTAAACAAGCTGGAAAGAAATGAATATGATGACTATAAAATGGATAAATATAGAAAAGAAATGAAATTGAATAAGAGTAAAGAGAAATAATGAGAAATTTGCTGAAAGATATTTATGTGTCCACATGGAAATGGGATAAATTAGAATTATGTTGTATAAAAATAATATTTTATTCGACTTGTAAAAATTTATAATGTTAAGAGGTTTTATGTACTTAATGGTTAATGATGTGTTGTTTGTCTTTAAAATTAATAAAATTTGTTTCAAAAAAAAAGAAAATATTGGAATGTGCTGAAATGAGTAGATTGACGTTTGAAATTAGAGAACAAGAAGATAAACAATTTTATGAAGTTTGGGATCTTTTTTATCAATGGTTAGATAATACAATATAATAATAGAATATTTAGAAATTTAGGAAATAATGAATATATAATTTTTCTTGGTTTTGATAATTTTTAAGAATATTTTATTAAGATAGATTTGGTATGATTCTATGATTTGTTATAAAATAATTTAACTTAATTATAGTTATCTCACTTAAGTATGAATTAGTAAAATTATAGTCAAATGATTGTTCAATAATGATATTGGGATATTTTATTGATGATTGATAATGTGAGTTATTATGTAATATAATTATTTTGATGACTATGAAATGGATGCACAAAAGGGAGTGGTAAACCAACCGACACACTGTAACATGAAAAATGTAAGCCTAGAAGATATTGCTACTTGGTGACTGGCAATTTTGAAGGGAGACAAGTGAGGAAAAAATGTATCTGGTGTAAAACAACACCATAAAGCTGCCAGAATTTCTATTAAATTGAATATAATACCTGTGCTGGCAAAAGTATTGGGACTGTACATCCAATATTACCAGCCTGCATTTCTAGAATAATCAAACTCAAAGAAATCAGATTCACTTAACCGTGTTACTTGCTTAACATCTGCAGTGATTCATTTAGGTATGACAAGTCATAAAATGGGGCAAAATTTACTTTAAAACTGCCTTGCTTAGCAACAGAAATGTTGGGCTCACTTATGGTCATAAGTCAAGGACTATATGCAAACTGCACAGCTAGAAATAGGTTCCACTTCTTGAGTGATGGTAACCGTGAACTAAAGACAAAGATTTCTTCTAGTTTTGAACCAATTTTCTCTCAGAGACTCCAATAACATTATGGTGAACTCTCTTCTGCCACCAAATCTGGATATTTTTATTTCTGTCCCAGAGAAAGATTCTATAGCACTGTAATTATTTATTTCATTGTTCCATCTCTTTCCCACGCTAATTTCCTCCCTGTGATCAACATAGTAGAGTAATTATTTATAAAAACATCTTTACCTCTTCATTTAACATATTTTTTTTACTTCTTCCAGGACTTTTGGTAACTCTGTTTTCTTTTAAGCATTGCACCGTTTTTTCCTCCGAATAACAGTCATTTTCGATGTATAATTTCTCTTAAAACTGCTGGATTATGTTCTTTTTCTTGTTTTGGTAACATATCCTCCCTTGTTCATTCTGTAGTTTGCAAATCCAACTCTTCTCTTTCTGTTTTTTCAGTTTATATGCCAGCCACTCCCCGGTTTATTTGCATTCTCAAATAAGATTGTTTGGTCCTTTTTATTTGTTGTGCCGCATCTTCTTTCTCAGTTTATGTTTGATTAAGTCCATTTGTTGTTTTAAATTACTCTCTTGCAGCTCTTTCTGGAGATTTGCTTCCAATCTTATATATTCCTCTTCTAGGCATTTCTGTCGTTGCTTTTCTCTCTCCCTCTCTCTTTCTCTCTCTCTCTCTCTTTTTTGCCATGTATGATATAGCCACTCCCCTTATGTACACCTTCGCTGTACATAAGGGGAGTGGCTATATCATACATGGCAAAAAAGAGAGAGAGAGAGAGAGAGAGAAAAGCAACGACAGAAATGCCTAGAAGAGGAATATATAAGATTGGAAGCAAATCTCCAGAAAGAGCTGCAAGAGAGTCATTCGCTGTGTCCCAGAGATTTTGCAGGGATGTATCTTCTTTCTTTCTTTCTTTCTTTCTTTCTTTCTTTCTTTCTTTCTTTCTTTCTTTCTTTCTTTCTTTCTTTCTTTCTAAAATAAATGTTATTGAATAAAGATTTAAAACAATTGAACACAGTGTTACTTTCTTGGCCATCATTTTGGCCTTATAAACTACAGTATAGAGATACACATAACAGCTAATTTCCTTTTTCCTTTATGTTATTAATATAGTGCTAGCTGCATATTATTTCTATTTACATTTATCTACAACTATATACATATTTACAACTGTCTTTTATACTCATGCATTTGTATCATATCATATTTGTCCATTATATTCCATTCTCTTTGGTTTACAAAACTTTAGCTTTCATTCCTACAAAGTGTCAACCCTTTCTTTCTTGTTCCTTGACTCTAGCCATTGATACATTTTTCTCCAGATTTCATAATACTCTGTCTCACCCTCATCTTTGATTTCTAAAGTTAGTCTGTCCATCTCTGCACAGACTAATACTTCCCTTATTATTTCACTTTCTGTAGGTGTATCTTCATTCTTCCAGTTTTGGGCATACACCAATCTCACAGCTGTTATTATATGTATATTGTTCCTTAACTATTTCTCATTAATAATTCCCAGTAAGAACATTTCTGGTCTGAGCTTTACTTTCTGGTTAACCATCTCTTTTATCCAACCTTTTATTTTCCACCAGTATTTTTTTGCTTTTATACATTTCCACCACATATGATAAGAGGTTCCTATCTCTGTGTTACATTTCCAACAATGTGGTGATATACTTTTACTAATTTTGGCCAATCTAGATGGAGGAAGATGCCAACTATAAAACATTATATATTCATTCTCTTTATACGAAGTTGCCAGTGTTAATTTTCTATTTCTTTCCCATAACTTTTGCCAATTGTCTAACTCAATATTATAACCGAAATTTTGAGCCCATTTTATCATTACTTCTTTGTCTTGTTCCTCCTCCATTTTATATTCTAGTAGATAGTTGTATATTCTCTTGATTGTTTTCCCCTCCATTCCTAATAATTGTATCTTATCCAGTGCCATCAATTCTCTCTGTATGTCCCATTCTTTCTTGTCTTTCTTGTATCTTGATTGGATTTGTAAGTATGCCCAACATTTGAGCTGTATCCCTTCTTCTTTCAGTTCCCCTTTCTTTGTTGTTTTCCTTAGAAAAGAGGCCTAGTTCTTTATCCATCATTGACCTAAATTCTTCCTCCTTTAAAATTGATTTTTGTAATGTCCATCTTGGGTTGTTGTTGTTTTTTGTCCTTTCCAAATGAATTTCATAGGATTGTGGTCAGCCCAGAAGTTTTTCTCAATTTCCACTTCTTTTACTTCTATATTTAGTTCTCTTGACATCCACACCATATCAGTTCTGGACCATGATCGAATAATAAGTATCTTGATTCTTCTCCTGATTTCTCTCTCTCCAGATGCCTTGAATATTTGGTTCCTCTATCATTTTGAAGAAAGTTTTCAGTAATTCTTCTTATTCCTTTCTTTATATTATTGCTTTTGTAGTCTAATTTTTTATCCGTAATTGTGTTAAAGTCTCCTAGGATGCAAATCTCATCATATTCTATATCACAAATAATATTATGTCATTTTCTATAGAACTGCTCCTGTCCTCCGTTTGGTGCATACATTTCTACAACTTCTTAATAGGAGCCTCGGTGGCGCAATGATTCGAGTGCAATCCTGCAGGCTACTTCTGCTGACTGCTGGCTGACTGGAATTTGGCAGTTCGAATCTCACCAGGCTCCAGGTTGACTCAGCCTTCCATCCTTCCAAGGTGGGTAAAATGTGGACCCTGATTGTTGGGGGCTGACTCTTAAACCGCTTAGAGAAACATTGACTAGATTTTTATTGCATGAGCAAGAAATCATCTTAACTGTAATTTAATGTTTGGTCCTGATTCTTCATATCTGATAGCTATGTAACAATAACAATGATGTATGTTTATTCAAGACTTAGAACAACCTTGGGCAGTAGGATAGATAGGCAGATATGTAAATATATGTGAACCTTCTAGCCGGTGTTGACACTTAGCAACAGCTGAGACTACTTCGGGCAATTTTCTTGGCAATTTTTTTTGGAAGTGGATTTCCATTGCCTCCTTCCTGGGCTTAAAAGTCAGTGACTGGCCACTTCTGGGGAAGAAATGGTGGACTAAAGATGGCTCTGAAAAGCAGAGCCAATGACTGTGGCGGAATGAAGAGTTGGTGAGTAGAACTGCTCTTCAATAATTCCTTTCTGGGCAAGGAGAGGAGGCATGCATAAGCGCACGAACGTGCCTTCCATCCCTGTCCTATTGTTTCTTTTATTTTTCTTATATGTATCCATGTATTCATAACTATGTTTTTACTTATACCTATTTTCTTGGAAGTAATTGACAAACCAAATAAATAAATAAAAAATATGAGATCACCCACAAGTACTCCAGATACCAGTGAGTTTAGAGTTGGCTGAGGAATTCTGGGAGTTGAAGTCCACAAGTCTTAAAGTTGTCAAGTTTGGAAACCTCTGGTTTAGAGCTCTGCAAAACAAGATAATAGCCATTTTGCTCAAACTGTGGTTGGCACCTTTGAAAGGATATTTATATACTTTTCTAATAGTATTGGAAATTGCTCATTAACTGCTTTTCCACCATAAGGAAACTTTGGATCAATAAGATTTACACCACCGGATAGCAAAAGAAGTTTCAACTGCAAGTTTAAGAACTTTAAAAAAAGGAATAAACAGCAAAAGGTGGATTAAAACTTTCATTTTAGAAAGTCACAAGCAAACTAAGGAGCCTGATAAATTTGAAATCAGATTTTGGAATTCATTTTAGCAAAATCCTTTCCACAGGAAAATGCTTTTGCTTTGATTTTTTTTTAAAAAAGTAAGTTTTAAAAAATGGAAAGTTTCTCCTTATTTCCAGGTTGAATCTCTCCTTGTTCAGTTTCCATCCATTATTCCTTATCTGACCTTTGGGTGCCTTGGAAAATAGCTTGACCCCTTCGTCCTCTCTGTGGCAGCCCCTCAAATATTGGAAGACTGCTCTCATGTCTCCCCTGGTCCTTCTCTTCACTAGACTAGCCATGCCCAGTTCCTGTAAATGTTCAACGTATGGTTTAGCCTCCAGTCCCTTAATCATCCTGTTTTTTCTCCTTTTAATAGTAATCTTTAGTTCCCTTTAATTCCCTGCTGTGTTCTGACCGTGAGAACAATCAACTAATGGAACAGAAGTTGCCTTTGGAAGTTGTGGGAGCGTCATCACTTGAGACTTTCAAGAAGAGATTGGACTGCCATCTGTCAAAAATGGTGCAGGGTCTCCTGCTTAGGTGGGGAGGGGTGGACTAGGTGACCTACAAAGTCCCTTCCAACTCTGTAAATTATCTGTAAATCTATCTGTAAAATTTCACCGATCTTGGAACGATGGAAGGCTGAGTCAAGCTGAAGTCAGTGAGGATTGAACTTCGGCAGTGGGCAGAGTTAGCCTGCAATGCTGCATTCTAACCACCATGGGTCATAATACACTTGTCTAATGTATTGTAAAAAACCCAAAAATCTAGACACTCCTGCTGAGCTGTGACAATTGTAATATGAGAAGAAACGTGTTCCTTTTTTCCATTCTCGGACAGCCCACGAGATGGCAGCCTTGCAACATCTATGGAAGAGCGAAGAGCATGGCATAAAAGCAATACAGTCAGATAATCAGTAGGAGTCCCTTTATTAGCTCCAACTTTATCCCCAATGTCCTGGTTACCTTCTGGGCTGGAGAAAAACTCTCCAAGGAACAGCCTTTGGCTGCAGAGAATCAAGTCCAAAATGTGGTCAACAAAAAATGTAACTATAAGTCCAATAAAGGCAACATGAGGTAATTAGTCCGGCAAGGTAGGAGCAAGAATTCCAGACATGAAGGCACGGCAATAACTCAACATGGTTGGTAGGACGCCAAGAACACAGATAACCAAAGTCAACACAAGGTAAACTCATGTTCGTTCCCAGCAGACGCTGCAGTCAGCATGCATCTCTTTTAAACTCTCTTCCCAGGTGTGGCTAATGAAGGGAATCAGGGCCCTTTCCTCCCCCATAAGCCACGCAACCTGTATTGCTCTCTTCTCCGTTCCTCCCTGTGTGCCCTAGGATGAAGAGAAGGTGGGCCTGGGTCTCTGAACTCTCCCTTGTTCTACTCCCCTGCTCTGCCCAGCCAGACTTTGCCCTTCCCCAGTTTCCTCCACAGCCAACAGAGCCACACTCCCACTCCCTGTCAGCTGTTCATCTTCCTTGGATTCAGACTCATGACACATGCCCATGATCTCATGATCAAAATTCAAATGCTTGGTGGTTGACTCATATTTATGATGGTTGCAGTGTCCTGGGGTCATGCGATCCCCTTTTGGGACCTTCTGACAAGCAAAGCGAATGAGGAAGCCAGACTCATTTAACAACCAGGTTAATAACTGCAGTGATTCACTTAACAACTGTAGCAAGAAAAAGAGTATTGGAAATCAATGCTTCTTTTTCTTTATTTCTCCCCTATCCTTCCTCACTTCTCTTCCCCCATCTTCCCATCCCTTTTCTATTTACTTTTGTATTTTGTATCTTTATACTCAACACAAAAAATCTAAAATGAACAACTGTGGGAAGAAAGGTCTTAAAATGGGAGAAAAGTCACTGAACAACTGTCTCGCTTAGCAACACCAATTTTAGGTTCAATTGTGTTCATAAATCAAGGAGTACCTGCACACCCAAATTGTTATACCTGAGCCATCATGTAATTCATAGATGCTTTTTTTTTCTTTAAAGGAAGAGCCATGGTATATACATATTTTAAAGCAGGGGTCGCCAACCTTTTGGACTTCAGGTACCACCAAACTCATAATTTTAAATCCCGCGGATGAGAGTGAGTGGGAGGGAGGAAGAGAGAGAGAGACTGACTGACTGACTGACTGACTTTTGGTTTCATGCAGAGAAAGCAGCAGAAGCAGAAAAAAGTCTTTCTTTCTCTCTCCCAAACTCTGCCAGAAATGAGTTTTTGTGAGACTTGTCGTGCCAGCACAGCCTCTTGGAGCAGGATGCCTTGCAGAGTCCCAAAGACTCATTTCTGGTGGAGTTTGGGGGAGAGAAAGGAAGACTTTTGCTGCTTTCCTTGCATGCAGCTAAAAGCAGAAGAAGAAAGAAGTGGAAAGAAGCAGCTCTCAGTGGCCAGGCCAGGTGCATGGGGTGTGTGGGGGGCAAATTCCTTCCCTCTGCCCTTTCCCCCCTCCCCTCACAACCTCATGTTGTTCGCAATGTGAAGCCGCTAGCCATGTGGGCGGTGCAGCCTTGTGTTCCCGCAGAGCCTGGATTAATTGCTTTGGGGAGGTGCTTTGGGGTGACATTTCTCTGCGCACCACCAAAATTTTCTCATGGACCACCAGTGATCTCCAGCTCACTGGCTGGCGACCACTGTTTTAAAGGAAGAGCAATGGTGCTTTTTTTTGCAATAAACACTCTAAAATAGAGTACGAATTTGGGGAGAAGACTCGGCGCAAAGATCACAGCTTCCATCTCGTTATCAATAAGCCATCAATAAGCCACATCAGACCTTGATAATGATGGTGTTTAATTAAACAACAGAGGCAAACCCCATGCATTAATAATGAGGCACAACACATCAGCATGCAGGACTAAATCCATTTTTAAATTAATAATGAAGCGTGATGGCATTAGCGAGAAAATGAAATTTTATGAACAACTTAATAAAGCCTCTTATTTGCTGAAGTTTTAGCATCTGGGGAATGGAAGAATGGCGAGGGGAATTTTTTTTCCCTGAAAGGGAGGTTCACTGAAGCAGGCTTCCTAATTTTATTTTCTCAAACCAGCCTCCCACCTGCTGATGGGTATTGAACTCCTTTAATCAGACATAAGGGCAGGGGTGTTCAACCTTGGTGAATTTTGTTGTGTCCGCGAAATGATGCCAGGAGTCGGTGACTTAGTGCAAAGCTCTTTATTGGCAAGTTGGAACCGAACTGGCGAAAGGAAAAAAGCCTGCGGCTTTTATTCCTTTCGCCGCGGCGGCCGCGGCCAATAGCACCACTTTGAATCTCCCGCGGTCCGAATGGACCAATCGCGGGAGATTCTTAGCGAGCCAATCGGCGCGGCTCGCCTGACCAATCGGAGAGCCCCGCGCTTTGGCCAATCAAAGCGCGGGGATCACGAGTATGTTAATGAAGGACAGAACAACTTTGAGACTTGTGGACTTCAACTCCCAGAATTCAACGGTCAGCATGGTTGCCTGGGGAATTCTGGGAACTGAAGTCCGCAGGTCTTCAGGTTGCCAAGGTTGGATGAGCACACCTGCATTAAGAGATAACTGTAAAGCCTCCCGAGCAAGAGAAATGTTCAGAAGTTACTCTGAACCATACAGGTAGTCCTCAGCTTAGTTAGCTAGTTAGTTATGAAATCAAACACCATCTTCAGTGCACATCATGACCATGAAAAATAAACACAAACACACCTCCTTCACCCTCCACACATCGAACCGGAAACCCCCAACACTGTACCAATACTACACTAAACAGTAGAATTCAACAGAGCTACTACCCTGGGATAGAAGCTGTTTTTCAGCCTATTTGTCCTTGTTTTTATTATTCTGTACTGTCTACCCACTGGTAAAGTTCCAAAAAAAAAGAAAAGGGGGTTCCCAGAATGAGACGGATCTTTGAGAATGTTTTGAACTTTCTTAAGGCAGCAGGAGCTATAAAGCTCTTCCAAAGAGGGTAGAGGGCAACCAATGATCTTCTGGGCAATGACATTAACCCTCTGGAGTGCTGCCCTATCTGCCACTGTGCAATTGGGAAACCATATAGAGGTGCAGTAAGTTAAGATACTCTCTGTGGTGCAGCGGTAGAAGGTCACCAGGAGTATTTCATTCAGTTGTTTTCTGAGAAGTCTCAGATAGTATAATCTCTGCTGGGCTCTTTCGACCAAGGCTGCGATGTGAGCACCCCAGGTCAGGTCCTTAGAACCACAACTGAGCCCCAAATTTCCTAAGTGAGATGGTTGTTAAGTGAGTCTTGTCCCATTTTACAACTTTTCTTACCGCAGTTGTTAAGGGACAGGTCGTCCTCAACTTACAAAGGCAATTGAGCCTAAAATTCATTTGCTAAGCGAGGCAGTTGTTGAGGGACAGTTGTAACTTTGAATGGTTGCTAAACGAAGAGTTATAAATTGAGGACTGCCCATCTTGTTGATTAATCTTATGCATCAGTGGCAGCCTACATCCAACTGAAATTGTATTACTAGGATTTTTATCCACTTATTGAGGCCTTCCCAAGGACCTGGGATAGGCAGATAGCAATAGCAACAGCACTTAAGACTTATATACCGCTTTACAGTGCTTTACAACCCTCTCTAAACGGTTTACAGGGTCAGCTTATTGCCCCCAACAATCTGGGTCCTCGTTTTATCCACCCCAGAAGGATGGAAGGCTGAGTCAACCTTGAGCCTGGTGAGATTCAAACTGCCAAACTGCTGGCAGCTGGCAGGCAGCAGAAGTAGCCTGCAGTACTGCACTCTAACCACTGTGCCACCTTGGCTCAGATGTTGCTTCATGGTGTTAAGAGTATCTTTGCAGGATGTCGGTTGCTCCGAGTAAAGCTGCCTTTTGCAATTGACTGATGGGTGTTCAATGCCCATCAATGCCAATGGTGTTCAAGTGGTGCTTCAGATGTTTGGGGATTGCACTCAATTGTAGTGCCTACTACTATTGGTACTACTCTTGCTTTTCTTTTTGCATTTGCAGTTCTTTTTGCATTTGCAGGTCCTTGTGTATTGCAATTGTCTCCACTTCTTTCTCTTCTCTTCTGCTGTCTCCAGGCACTGATCCATGCACACTAGCCAAACATTTTTGTCTTTCTTATCAACAATTGTTAAGTTATCTGGCAGAGGCTTGCCTGTTTGAATTCTAACGTCCCAGAGCACTTTAGCTGCTTCATTTTCTCTATGTGTGTCTATTTTGTAGTTCCACCAGTTCTTGCTGGTAGGCAAATGGTATTTCTTGCAGATCTTCCAATGTACTATTGTTGCCACTTTGTCATGATGTCGTTTGTATTCAGTCTGGGCAATCTTCTTGCAGCAGCTAATTAAGTGGTTGACTGCTTCTTTAGCTTCTTTGCAGAGATGGCATTTATTGCTGCCTCCTTCCCTCCCTCCCTCTCTCCCTCTTTCTTTCCTTCTTTCCATCCTTACTTCCTCCCTGTCTCCTCCCTCCCTCTTTTCCTCCTCCCTTCCTTCCTCCATCCCTCCTCCGTTCCTTTCTTCCCTCCTTCTTCCCTTCCTCCCTCCCTCCTTCTTTCCTTCTTTTCCTCCTTCTTCTCTTCCTCACTCTCCCCTCCTTCCTTCTTTCCCTCCTCCCTTCCCTCTCTCCCTTCTTCCAGATTAGACAGAAGGCTGGGATGGAAAGCGTCATTTTGATATATCTAAGAATCCTTTACTGTCCAACACAATGAACCAGCTTTTCTCACTTGAATACAGCTACTTAGGCATAGTCCAAAATGTTTTGCTTGGAACAGCTAGAGTTTTCTGACCACATTCTTATGCCTTTCAGCTTCAAATAACTGAATGGATGAGTAATGCATTATTAAATTTGAAAAATAGAAAAGAAGTAAGAAAATCCACAAATGGCACTGATTAAAAATAAAGTTGACTCATTGACTCATGGCTGATTTCTGAAGGCCATTGTAGGCATGGGAGGAAAGTTTGTGTGTGGTTCCAAAATTTCTTTCAAGTCAATGCTCTCTGAATAGAAGAAGAAAAAGGAAATAAGAATTACATCCAGAGGGAAGGAGTTATGTGCCAATTTAAGTATTCATAACTTAGGGTAGTATCGGATCTGAGCTGACAAATAAAATCCAGACTTGAAAAATGTTGGAAGTGGGTTATGAAGCCAAGAAACCAGTCATTAGAGATGAAAGCAAGAGAAACATCGATTGTGAATTACCATAAGTGACAGAAAGAAAATTAGACATTTCTATAAGAGACGGTGCAAATTGAAAGGAAATACTGTTGACGGCCAATCAGTACAGCCAATGGAAGTTTGTGGAGGCATCTGGATACCCACATTTTCAACATCCATGGGTCAATGTCTTTAATGATGAATCCTTAGTACTGGATAAAACTCCAGCTACTATTCAAACCAGCACAATTCAAGGTGCTAATTATCACCTTTAAAGTCTTATATGGCTTGGGACCAGGCTATTTGAAGGCCCACCTCTTCTCTATTACCCTGTTTCCCCAAAAATATGACCTACCCTGAAAGTAAGACCTAGCTTGATTTTTACACACGCGCCCAATATAAGCCCTACCCCGAAAATAAGCTCTAATTAAGAGCCCACCCATTCCAGAGTGGATGGGTAAAAATTAAGCTAGGGTGCGGATGTGATGGTGTGGAGCTGCTCTACTACTTACCTTCAGACAGTTGTAGCCAAGCCTCACACACTTCAACACCTGTCTTGCCGGTCCATTTCTTGTGCAGCCAGCAAGAGGCAAGGCTTTCCTGAAGCTGATAACAAAGCTCCGGATCGATCCAGAGATCTGTTATTGGCTGCAGAGGCCTTTAGGAAAGCCTGGCCGCCACAGAAGAAGTTCCTGAAGGCCTCTGACAGCAAAAAGGAGGCCGGGGGCAATGCTCACAAGTGAGGCTAGTCAGTGGATGGCATTCCCTGAAAATAAGACCTGGTACCCTTTTTGGTGGGAAAAAAGGGTCTTATTTTGGGGAAAACATGGTACATACACCAAGCCCACCAGAGTGGGGAGGTAGGGCATTTACAGGCCCCACCAATTAGGGATGTCCATCTGGTGGGACCATGAAAAAGAGTCTTCTCAGTGGTGGTCCCCACTCTATGGAACATCATTCCTCCTGAGGTATGTTTCACACACCCCCCACATACACACCTAGAACTAGGCCGCCTTCAGTCTGATCTAAGTATAGTATATAAAATCATACATTGCAATGTTCTACCTGTCAATGAATACTTCAGCTTCAACCATAATAACACAAGAGCAAACAATAGATACAAACTCAAGGTTAACCGCAGCAAACTTGATTGCAGGAAATACGACTTTAGCAACAGAGTAGTCAATGTCTGGAATACTTTACCTAACTCTGTGGTTTCTTCCCCAAACCCCCAAAAATGTTAACCTTAGACTGTCTACTGTTGACCTCACCCCTTTCCTAAGAGGTCTGTAGGGGGTGTGCATAAGCGCACCAATGTGCCTACCATCCCTATCCTATTATTTCTTTTTATTTTTCTTATATGTATCCATTTCATGTATTCATAACTATGTTTATGTTAAGTATGGAGCATGGGCAAGAAAGAATGGAGACGAGCCTCTGGAATGGTGAACTTCAACTCTTTATTAACATAGTGACTGCTCAAACTCAATGGCAGTTATAACCCTCCTTATATAGGCAACCCAATAACTATTAACCAATAACAATCGAGGAGCACTAGCTCCCTTAACCAATAGGAACTCTCCGTTAATGGCCAATCAGATCCCCCGGAATGGGCCAATCTGATCCTGCCGTTAACAGCCAATCAGAAGTGCAGGGCCAGAACCCTGCACTTGACTCCAAGCTTAAGATATCTTTATTAAGGCCTATGCATTCATAACAGTTTATACTTATACCTGTTATCTTATAATCACTTGACAAATAAATAAATATAGATAGATAGATAGATAGATAGATAGATAGATAGATAGATAGATAGATAGATAGAAAGAGATAGATAGATAGATAGATAGATAGATAGATAGATAGATAGATAGACAGACAGACAGACAGACAGAGATACGGATGGATACACAGAGATACCCTGTTTCTCCAACAATACGGCCTCCCCCAATAGGAAGTCCCAGCATGTTTTATCGGCATGAAATGAAATTAAGCCCTTCCCCCCAAATTAAGGCCTATATTAAAACATGCGAAATGGGGGGGGGGGAAACGGCGGGGGGGGGGGGGGCTTGCTGTTAGGAAGTTCTTTTGTTGCACACCCGAATATGATGCTGCCTGCGTTGATCCTAATACAAAGTGCCCCACCAATGCCGAGGTCAACATCCAAGCCGTCATTGCCCGCCTGCCCGAAGATGCAAGGGGGAGGGGAAATTAAGTCACCCCCCGAAAAGACGGCCTACCCATTTTTTCGGGGCTCAAAAAAAAAAAAAAAAAAGACCCGGCCTTATTATATGAGAAACACAGATAGATGGATGGATGGATGGATGGATGGATGGATGGATGGATGGATGGATGGATAGATAGATGGATAGGGAGAGACAGACAGAGAGAGAGAGTGTGTTAATCAGTCTTGAAGGGTGAGCAGAAAAACCACATGAATTCAGGTATCATAAATCCAAGGGCCCTTCACCCTTCACTTTCCCTCCCTTTGCATGCCTGAAAATGCAGAGCTTCTTCCTGCATTGCTACATGAACATTACTTGCAATATTGCTGTTAACACCACCGTGCATGGAACACGATTCAATTACCGCCCTTCTTCATGCCTGTCGCGTCTGGGAAATCCGAAACCAGAGTGGCTCCCTGCAGACCGGCCCGCTCCTGGCTCCCCCCCCCCATAGCTTCACAGCACCCTACAGGCTCCTGCCTGTGGAAGATGGGACGGGAGTGGGGTAGAGTTGGGGAAGCCATGGCACGACTTTCCAAATTGAGACTGATTTGGCAGCGGCTGCTCTTGTGAGTTGCATTTTCCAAAATGGGTTTTAGAAGCTAAGTTGGCAATAATTTTTCTCTTTCCTTTCCCTCCTTCCCTGGAGCCCAACATTCCCTGGTTCCTATTGTAATTCAGATGTGTGTTTCTCCCCTTGTGCAACTCCCATTATGACTTTGCAGTGAGAAGAGTAGGAAATTACGGTTTACGCCAATGGACGGGAAAGTGCGTTTTCTTTTCCACTTAGAGAAATGACAGCTTTCAAAGAGAGAGCTAAAAAGTCCCCCCCCTTAGCAACAAGAGTTCTATAAATGCTTTTAAAAAAAGCACACACGTGTGTGACCACAGAGAGAGAAAGAAAGAGAGAGGGAGGGAGAGAGAGAGAGGGAGGGAGGGAGAGAAAGAGAGAGAAAGAGGGAGGAAGGGAGAGAAAGAGAGAGAAAGAAGCAGGGAGAGAGGGAGGGAGGGAATGAAAGGCAGGGAGGGGGAGAGAGGAAGAAGGGAGGGGAGAGAGAGAGAAAGGGAAAGAAAGGGAGGGAGGGAGGGAGGAGACGGAGGGATACTCTCAAAATACTCTTCATTCTTACCATTTGTGAGGTGGGGGCTCCTTAAGAGTCTAATGTGGAGCAAATCTGCCTCACTGTCTCCTGAATTGTATTAAAACAAAAGGAAGTCAACATGACAACATTTGTGTTATTTATTTATTATTGCCGTTTACAAGTTATTTAGCACTTCCTGGAGAAATGAATATAAATCATGGTGGCGGCTTCAGATACACAATATTCCAGATATTGGAAAGCAAGATATTGTTACGCCCTGAATGTTGTGCCACATCACAGAGACCCACACATGAAATTTGAGGTTTAGGTGGCGGAAAGGGCACCACAATATGGTTGTCCTCTGGGCTTACAACCCCCCAATTGACCCCAAATTTCTGTTGTTAAGTGAGGCATCTGTTAAGTGGGTTTTGCCCGATTCTGCGACTTTCCTTGGTACAGTTGTTAAGGGAATCACTGCAGTTGATAAGTTAATAACCCGGTTGTTAAGTGAATCTGGCTTCCCCATGGACTTCGCTTGTCCGAAGCTTGCAAAAAGGGATCCCATAACCCCAGGACACTGCAACTGTCATAAGTGTGAACCAGTTGCCAAGCATCTGAATTTTGATCACATGACCATGGGATGCTTCAATGGTCGTAAGTGTAAAAAACGCTCATAAGCTACATTTTTCAGTGCCATTGTTACTTTGGATGGTCATTAAACTGCTGTAAATTGAGGACTTTCTGTACAGTCCAAGTATTGACAAAATGGTAGAAGAATTTATTGCAAATTTAAATTCATCTGTAGGTCACATTCTTGCCTTATGTCCTAAATTCTGCCAAGGAGTTTGTATTATAATTATTTGCACAGCTAAATGCACGGATGGCTTGTTTTAAATGACTATCATTAAGTGTCATACCTTATGATTCTCGACTCTTGATGAATGTATTTTTTCTTTTATGTACACTGACATCATTTGTACCAAAACAAATTCCTTGTTTGTCCAATCACACTTGGCCAATAAATAATTATATCTATCTATCTATCTATCTATCTATCTATCTATCTATCTCTATTCTATTCTATTTTATTCTATTCTATTCTATTCTATTCTATCGATCTATCATCTATAGGGTTTGTTTTGGGCATTATTTCTTTATTAATTATTTTTGTCTTGCCTTTATTATTTTTAAGGTGGTGAACATATATAATACTCTTTACTCCTCATACTTTTCTTGTAACAACCATCCTGTGAGGTAGATTTTGCTATAAGAGAGGACTGGTTCACTCTCACCCAACCATCTATCATACCAAAGGTGGGACTAGAACTCACAGTCTCCTGGTAAATGGCCCAAAATCACCCAGCAGGCTTTTAGGCTTAAGGCAGGACTAGAATTTACTGTCAGGGTTCCAAGTAATAACTCCATAGAAAGCAGAACTCTGAGGCAGAGAAGTTCCTCAAATATAAATTTTATTGGCATATCATATTGGCACAAGCTGATGAAAACCGACTCTGAAAATTCCCACAGTTTTCATCTGATTAAACAATAAAATTTCCCCATTTCCTCAAACAATCAGTCACATTGTCCAATTAAGGTGCTGGCTGGTTGCCTGGATACGGTGCTCCTCCTCTCTCCAGCCACCTTTTGGAATGTTCTTGGTTCCCACAGGAAACTTTTTTGTTTTGGCTAAAAATCTCCTTCTAACTATGTTTCCCCACCCTATCCCTGCTTCATACTGTGGCATCCCTGAAGCCTCCAAAATGGCCCCAGCCAGATTCGTTTCAGAGTTGACATGTGCCATCTCCTGGTGATTGGCTCCAAATCGCCCAGGTATCTTTCAGGGCCTCAGGTGGAACTAGAACTGACAGACTCCCAGGTTCTAGCCTGGTGGCTTAACCACCAGACCAAACTTGGTGTATTATTATTATTGATCTATTAAACAACATCTGCCTACTCCAGAGGAAGAACTCAGTTGGTGAATAAAAATGCCAAATCCAGTCTGAACAATCTGGCTGACTGTCCAACGAACCATAACTGATTTATTTTTTTCATCAAGAACATTTATTCCTGTATCATCATTCCAAATGCCCGACATTAATTTCCTCAAAATAAGACAGAGGTAAAGAAAAAACGCCAAGCTTGCATGGTGCGAACTGGGAGCTGAAGGAGTAGAAAAGCGATTAAACTGTGAGCAAGAATCGAGATATACAGTAATATATAAAATATACATACATACATACATACATATATGTATATTGATGCTGCCGTTTAATCAGGTTTATGGTGAGCCTCCTGTAGGTTTTCCAGGCCTATTGTAATAATATTCCAGCATGGCAATTGCCCCTAGCAGTGCCCAATTGCCATAATGTGCCATGAAATTAAAGCATAATGTTATTCAACAGGAGAACGCCAGGGTCTTCCGTGGCTCCGGGCACTTCCCGCTTTGCAAAACTTTTGCCTCCACACAAGCTGCTGCGTTATGTCGTCAGGCGCACACAGACCTGATCCGTGCAAGGCGGCTGCACTTAGCAGAATTACAGAAACAATATTGAGTGATCTACACTGGGATGCACTTAAATCTCCACCGTATTGGCTTCAGTGGCCAGTTCCATGTAGACTTACAAACAGCAGTGGGCTTCAAACATTTTGGCAATGGTTGCTGGTTGGGCGTGGCCATGACAGGCATGGCATAGTTGGCCTCCTGTACCATGGGGGGAGGGAGGAGGGGCATTTTTGCCCTCCCCGGGCTCCGGAGGCTCTCTAGAAGCTGGAAATGGGCCCATTTCCGGCCTTCCTGAATTTCCGGGAGGCCCGTTTTTGGCCCTCCCGGAGCCTCGGCACGCACCCTGCATCCAAAATGGGCCGTGTGGGGACTCTTGGGAGGGAAGGGGAGGGGGTGGGGCAGGCCCAGCTAGGAGTGGGATTTGGGGGTTCTTCAAACTGCACAGAAATCTCAGCTAGGGGCTCTCCGGAACCCCTGCACACCCCCAGCAACCCACCCCTGCTGGTGCCCCAAGGATTGGGGACCACTGCCGTACAGGTTTTTTAAACTGGCTGAAACATGTTCGTGAGGGGGGTGCAGTTCACCCACCGCCAGATTAGTGAATTCTGCACCATCACTAAATGAGTTAGTTGTAAATACCCGTAAATAATTTCAAGCCACTATCAGAGCTTTTTTTTTTTCCTTCACTCTTTACAGGAAGAGGTAGTCCTTGACTTACAATGGTTCATTTAGTGACCATTCAAAGTTACAAAGGGGATTGAAAAAAAAATGAGTTAGGACCTTTTCCAGACTTATGACGGTTGTAGCATCTCCACGGTCAAGTGGTAAAAAATTCAGATGCTTAACCACTGACTCATATTTACGATGGTGGCAGTGTCCTGGGGTCATGTGATGCCCTTTTGTGATCTCCTGACAAGCGAAGTCACTGAGGGAAATCCAGGTTCGCTTAACCTGGATGTTAACAACGGCAGTGATTCTCTTAACAGATGCGGCAAGAAACGTCTTAAAATGGGGGCAAAACTCAATTTACAACTGCCTTGATGACCAAATTAAGAAATGCTGGACTGCATTGTGGTCGTAAGTCGAGGAGTAGCAGCCCCTGGCCCAGAAAAGGGGAATGAGTAGGATGTTTCCTTCTTTTCGGTCAAATTGATTTGGCCTCTTTCTTGCTTTTACAAGCCTGCCGTATGGATGAATATTTATGCTGTCGGGTGAGTGGCAGGCCAATCGAGGCCTGGAGGTCCAATAGAATTAATGTAAATTCCAGTCAACCATGCTCAAAGTGAACTACATTTCAGCCCCACGAACGGAGCAGACATCAGAAGGCTGAATTCCAGTGTGATAATTACACACAATGGGACTGCAGCCATAGGAAGATTGAGGTTTCTGCTGATCAAGGGTAATAAATCTTTTCTTGACAAGGGCTCCTGGTGCTGAATCAGGCTTCTGTGGGGTTACACTTCGAGGTCTTGTCTTTGGTTTGGCAGTTTTGACACCGGTGCAGGAAATCCATCTGTCTATATAGCTTTGCTTCAATGGTGGGATTCAATTTTTTTTTACTACCGGTTCTGTGGGCGTGGCTTGGCAGGCATGGCAGAGGAAGGATACTGCAAAATCCCCATTCCCTCCCCACCCAACTAACCTGCTTTCCAGTTCCATTCTCCTTTGCAGGGCAACAAAAGAAGATCCAGCCAATCAGCTGGGACTCAGGAAGCAGAGAATAGATGGGGCGGAGCCAGTCAGAGGTGGTATTTTCTGGTTCTCCGAACTACTCAAAATTTCCACTACCGGTTCTCCAAAACCGGTCAAAACCAGCTGAATACCACTTCTGCTTTGCCTGCACTGACTCAATTACAGCTAGTCCTGGACGAATGACCATAATTAAGCCCAACACTTCTGTTGCTAAGCAAGGCAGTTGTTAAGCAAGTTTTGCCCCATTTTATGACCTTTCTTGTCACATCTGTTAAGTGAATCACGTGTGGGCATTAAATGAATCTGGCTTCCCCTATTGCCTTTGCTTGTCGGAAGCTACCTGGTTACAAATGGTTGTCCCAAAGGTGCTTTTTCAAGGAGGCAACTGGACTTTTTTGTTTGTTTTTTTCTTTGAAGATGTTTTGCTTCTCATCCAAGAAGCTTCTTCAACTCTGACTGGATAGTGGGGGAATGGTAGGATTTATATTCCTTGGAGACAGCTGGTCATTTGCATCCTTTCAGAGGGTAGTTGAGGCCACTTGGAGATTTATCTGTGTCTTTAGAGTCACCTGAATGGTGCTTCTGGTTCCTGTAGTCTGCAATTTTTTCCCCTCTGGAAATCCATTCCTACTCCCACACCCTTCAAACGGTGTGGGAGTAGGGTCCCAAGTTATATAACTAAAAGTCTGCAGATATTCTCAGTCATCTATATCATGATTGTCCCAAAGGGGCTTTTTCAGGAGTCAAGGGAACTTACAAATGGTGATCATGTGACCTCAGGGCACTGCAATTGTCATACATACCAGTTGCCAAGTGCCTGAATTGTATCACGAAACCCTGGGGATGCTACAATGGCCATAACTGTGAAAACTGGTCATAAGTCCCTTGTTTCGGCGCTGTTGTAACTTCAGTTACTAAACAAACAATTGTCAGTTGAAAAGTACCAGTATTGTGTGGTACACTACACCAACAGTGTACCACACAATACTGTGGGCTATGGCACACTAGTGGGCTGTGAGGGCTTTGCAATTGGGCCCTGGAAATGGCCGGCAACCATGTACAGGGACGTGAACCAAAGGTGTTATTCAGCTGGTTCTGACCAGTTCTGGGGAACTGGTAGCGGAAATGTTGAGTCGTTTGGAGAACTGGCAATACCACTTTTGACTGGCCCTGCCCCCATCTATTCTCTGAGTCCCAGCTGATTGGCTGGGTCTTCTTGTGTTGCCCTGCACAGGAGAACAGAGCTGGAAAGCAGGTTAGTGGGGTGGGGAGGGAATGGGGATTTGCAGTAACCTTCCCCCTGGAGTGGGGAAGGAATGGAGATTTTACAGTATCCTTCCTCTGCCACGCCCACCAAGCCATACCACGCCCACAGAACTGGTAGCAAAAAATTTGAATCCCGCCACTGACGTGAATCTTCATTTGTATGAAGAGCAAGTGAGCATGGGCACTCCTGCTCTTTTGGTGTGAGTGGCAGGTGGGCGTGCGAGATGATTCTGCATTTGTTTCTATTTAGAGGTTTAAGTTGAGGAAGGCCTGACAGCCCCACTCCTTTACAAGCTTTGATGATGTTACCTAGTTGGGTAATGAAATGTCTGCAAGAAAACATTCAAGCTCAGAGAGTACCAAGGACCCCACAGTTTAAACACCTGAGTTACAAAAAGGAAAAAGGATTATGTCCACAAACGGTTTATGGCAGGGGTCTCCAACCTTGGCCCCTGGAAGCCTGGCGGACTTCAACTCCCAGAATTCCACAGCCAGCTTTGCTGGCTGTGGAATTCTGGGAGTTGAAGTCCGCCAGGCTTCCAGGAGCCAAGGTTGGAGACCCCTGGTTTATGGGATTTTGAAACTTGATTCTTCTTACTCCTTTTGTGAATGCCCCTTGAAAATAAGCATAATTCTAAAAAAAAAAATCCCAAAGCCACACATATCTTTCAAACAATCCTCTCCTGTTACTTTTGTACTTCTTAGACAATGACTGTAAATAGACCCTGATTTGCAAAATAACTACTCAGACAAGGTGGTTTTTCCTCCTTCTGGAATGTGTGTCCCCCAAGAAAGAAAGAAAAAAACTCTAATTTCTTTCTTTCTAGAAGTTAAAAACTTGCATAACTCTCGTTTCAGAAAAGGTTTGGGAGTTTGCAAAAGAAGGAGGAGGAGGAGGAGGGGAAGAAAAAGAGAAACCTGTGTTCCATTTGTGCACCAAGTGACCCACTGAGAGCTGCTAATGCAAGTAACATGTTAACAAGGAATTTCAGTTAACTAAGTATGGATTACAACAATTGTTTCCCACATGGCTGAGTAACGTTCAAGATGCCACCAAAAGGACTGGGTCTGATCAAGGTCATCCAACACGTTAAAACCAAGTTAAACTAAACTAAACTAAATCTTAACACAAGTTGACTTTGTATCTGAGTGTCTAAGATCACCATTTATTGGCTAACAAGAGGCATCACCTCTTCTATCAGTTCCCTTCCTATCTTTTTAAACAGGGAATTGTGATGCTCTTTTATCCATGTTTGTAGAAGATTGACCTACCAGGTGAAGGACCAGCCCATGTTTAGCTTCTATACTTGTTTTGACCAAGGCTTCTGAGATCGTAATTAAGCACACACTTAGTTAAAACCACTCTTGTTTTATTTCAACACTGGGAATTATGTTCATTCCCAACCTGTAATGAGTCCCAAACAGTCCCTCAAGATAAGCACCCACCTTTCTCTCCTTTGAATTGTTGCCAACAACTAAAGTGCCAAATGAACTGTAAAATACTAACCGAAGTCCACACAGAGCTTCAAGGATTAATCTGAACAGAACAAACGACTTTGCTTCCTACAAAGGTTTCTTCACCTTTGCATGTCCTTTGTACCTTATGGGAGGGGCAATCACCTCCAAGCCTTACTCCCGAGTCACCCCTTTTGTTTCAGCTGCTCTCGCTTTCTAGCAGCTCTGCGCACACGCACACTGGGAACAGGCTTCCCTTGTTCCTCGGCCTCGCTGCTGCCAGACTCCAGAGGCTCTGGAGGCAGCACCCCACTCTCAGATGGTCCTAAGCCCATCTGTGCATCAGATGCAGGACCCTCGTCCGAGTCCTCTCCAGATTCCCAGACAGGTCTCCGTTCTTCCCCACTGTTCGATTCCACTGCTGTCTGCACAGGCTGCCGACGAACCACAACAATACTTGAAGGTACAATGGTACCTTCATACGCAATTGCTTTGAAACTCATCAAATTTGGTACTCAATGCATTTTGACATGAAAATTTTGTCCCAGTGCTCATGGTTTGTTTGGTGCACAGCACATGGTTAGAACTTGTTGGTGTCGGCTAACTTGTGATTCACTACATTATTCCTTATGGGAAATGTCTATGGAGATTCTCAGTCATCCAGGTCATGATTGTCCCAAAGATTACTTCCACTCCCCACAATCCAGTCTGAGCCAAAGGAGCTTTTTGGATGAGAAGTGAAACGTCTTCAAAGAAGAAAAAAACAGTAAATCCAGTTGCCTCTTGAAAAAGTACTTTTGAGTCCTTATGGGGAAAAATTTGTTTGGTACTCATTGTTTTGGTACCCATTGCGCTTCCTGGAACCAATTAATAATGAGTAATGAAGTAAACCTGTTGTCAACTCATAAAACATTTTGTATACACATTTTATAGTTGACAAGAGGTAGAAGCGGGGGGGCGGAGTTTCAAAGAGCAGGCAGCAGTGTGGAATTGAAAGTACATTCCATTCATATTTTCTTCAAACACCGATTAGATGGCTGAAGCTGTGCAAAAAACTAATTGGAGAGCATGATTGATGACTCTTTGCTATGAATGTTTTTCATTGGATGATACACCCAGAGAGGTGGGGGGGGGGAGGAAAAGCAGGATCACGGGTGACAGTGAATTACGTATCTCAGAGTTGGCTTCGCCCAGCTAAATGCTGGACGTAGAATGCTACCTTCAAATAAAACTTTTTTTAGTTTTGGGAGTGTGGCTCAAGGCTCATGATTTAATTGGAGTAACAGCTGGAATCCTGACACCTATACAGGTAAGTCTTCAACTTACAACCATTCATTTAGTGACCCATTTGAAGTTACAACAGCACTGAAAAAAGTGACTTCTGACTGTTTTTCACAACTGTTACAGCATCCCCATGGTCACGTGATGAAAAAATTCAGATGCTTGGCAACTGGTTCATATTAATGAGTGTCCCAGGGTCACATAATCCCCTTTTGTGACCGCCTGACAAGCAAAGTCAATGGGGATGACAGATTCATTTAACAACCATGAACCACTGAAAAAAATGCATTGAATTACATAACAACTGTGGCAAGGAAGGTCATAAAATGGGGGCAAAACTCACTTAATAACTGAAACTTTGGGGTCAGCTGTTGTCCATAATTTGAGGACTAGCTGTAATTACATCAATGGGGGAGTCACATTCACTCAACAACTGTGTAGCCACCTTAAAAAATGCAACAATTCACATAACAACCGTGGCAAGGAAGATCATAAAAACGGGCAAAGTTCACCTAACAATTGTCTTAGCAATTGAACTTTTGTGCTCCATTGTGGTTGTAAGACTACCCATAATTTGGAGCAATTTTGGAGAAACTGGCACCAAACCTGGCTTTGCCAAATGAAAAAGCCAAGGAGGGGAAGAACCTCAGTTGGAGATGGAAGATCTTCATAATTTAAGCAGTTTGTGTGACCTCAGGCGTGGAAGGCGGGCAACAGGCCTCTCTTCCACTGGGCGATGGAGCAGGCCAATGCCATCATAATTAAAAATCTCTTATGATCTGGAGGAATAATTGCAGCCCTTAAAACTCTCCTTGCCTCTGAAAATGAAACCAGCTGGTTTGCTGCAGAGACTGAGAAAGGAAAAAAAAAAAAAAGGGGGGGGGGAGAAAGAGAGCCAGCTTCGATTAATGCAGTATTTCTAAATCTTGCCCGCTTTAAGATATGTCAACTTCAGCTCCCAGAATTCCTCAGTGTGTATTGGTGGTTGGGGAATTATGGGAGTTGAAGTCCTACACATCTTAAAATGGCTGAGATTGGGAAACATGGTGATCTAATAGGTGAAGGCACCAGACTATACAACTGGAGGCTGTGAGTTCTAGTCCTGCCTCAAAATTTCTGGGTGGACTTTCCCGGTGGACTGGGCCAATCACCAGGAGACTGGGAGTTCTAGCCCTGCCTTAACCATGAAAGCTGGCTGGGTGATTTTGGGCCAATCACCAGGAGACTGTGAGTTCTAGTCCAGCCTTAGGCATGAAAGCCACTGGGTAATTTTGGCTGATCACCAAGAGAACTAGGAGTTCTAGTCCTGCCTTAGCCATGAAAGCTGGCGAGGTAATTTTGAGCAATTTTGGTAGTTTTGAGCAGATTGGTAGTTTTGCTGGCTCAAAATCACCTCGCCAGCTTTCTGGCGAGGTGATTTTGAGCCAGCAAAACTACCAATCTTCTATTTTCTTCCCACAATTGTCTTGGCAGCTTGGGTAAAATAAGGCTTGATGAGAAACTTGAGCCTTTATTATGATTATTGTTCTGTACCTTCATTTGAATTCTTGAGATCCCCGCGCTTTGATTGGCCAAAGCGTGGAGCGATCGGATTGGCTAGGCGAGCCGCACCGATTGGCTCGCTGAGAATCTCCCGCGATTGGTAGATTCAAATCGCGGGAGATTCAAAGTGGTGCCATTGGCCGCGGCCGCCGCGGCTTGGAAATAAAAAGCCGCAAAGTTTTTCTAAGAGCCAGTTCGGTTCCTGACTTCAATAAAGAGCTTGATACAAAGTCATCAATTCCTGGCTTCCTTCCACGCGGACATAACACTGGCGACGAAGGTGGGATTCTTATCCTGAACCGAAGCACGTGTCCGACGGAAGCCAGCCAACCGACGAGATGGCCAGCATCGCGCCACCAACCCCCTTCAACCCCACCAGCGAGGACTGGGAATCTTACACGGACAGATTCCACATGTTCCTCGAATGCAACGACCTGAAGGATGCCACGGGACTGAAGAAACGAGCCATCTTCCTAACGCACTGCGGGCCTGCAGTGTTTAAGATGGCAAAAGCGCTAGCCAAGCCCGCCAATGTTACCGCGATGGATTGGGCGGACCTCGAGCCATTACTCCGGAAACACTACGCTCCAGCCGTACCCATCCTCATCCGAGGACACGAATTTCATCGGCGGGACCAGCGGTCGGGCGAGAGTTTCAGTGATTTCGTCGCAGAGCTGCAGCGCCTTGGAGGACTATGCAAGTTCTCCAATATGAACGAGGCCCTGCGGGACCGAATCGTGCTCGGCCTTTGGGACCCCGTTCTCCAAAGTTGGTTGATGGCTAAGGGCAACATCGCTCTTGCCGATGCCATCTCCAAAGCCGCGGCAGCCGAAGCAACCCGACAATCAGCAGACCGCATGCAGAGACCGAACGCCGGGGACCGCACCGCAAACAACAACCCTGCAAGGTCGACCGAGGCCCAACCTGAAACTACCACCCACCAGGGCGAACTCCACTCTACCTCGGGCACGTCAGACAAGGAGGAAGACATCCACCATCTCCAGGCAGGCCGTGACCAGCGCAGCCGGCGGAGTCGTAAGTCGAGGACCGCGTGTGCCAGTTGCAGAGGCGACCACCCCAGATCCGAATGCCGGTTCTTTGACTCTGTTTGCCGGCACTGCGACAAAAAAGGCCACATAGCCCACGTCTGCCGCCTCAAGAAAACCCACAGCCCCAGACGATGGGACCCGAGTGAGCGGAAACGAGAGAGCCCACCCCCCAGGACCAGAGATTGCCTAGCAGACAACCGTTGGGAACGGAACGGACAAGCCCAACGAGGGGGCGAGACCCGGCGGAGAGAAGAGACACATCAGATGGTCACCATCGGCCACGCAACAACCACAGACGCCAGAAAGGTCTACGTGGAGGTAGGCATCAAAAGCGAACCCTGTAAAATGGAGGTGGACTCCGGGTCCTACCTCTCAATGGTAGCATGGCAAGTAATTAAACGCTTGGTGCCTACCATCCAGAGGAGGGAACTAGAAAACCAGAGATTAATCCTCAAAGACTACCAGGGAAACCGCATCCCTGTAGTTGGAACAGGAAAATTCACAGTGACATACAAGGGCCACACCGAAAGACTGCCCCTGACCATCATCGATCGAGACCGACCTAGCCTGCTGGGACTTCAATGGTTCGCACCACTAGGCATCGCAGTCACGGGCATCAACCACATCGCCGAAGCCGACTGGGAGCAGCAACTTGCCCGGGACTTCCAAGAAGTGTTCGACGGCACCCTAGGCAAGTACCGAGGGCCCCCTATATCCTTCAGCCTAGACCCAAACGTTCCCCCGAAACACCTAAAACCAAGGCGGGTACCTTTCACACTCAAACCGAAAATCGACGAGCAAATTGACAAGCTTGTCAAGCAAGGGGTCTTACAACCCATAGACCACGCCTGGTGGGAGACCCCCATAGTCATCCCAATCAAGCCTGATGGGTCAGTGAGAATCTGCAGGGACTATAAGGCCACCCTAAATGGCGCCTTGCAGCAAAGCGCTTACCCCGTCCCCGTAGTGCAGCATCTCCTACATTCACTGGGAGGGGGCAAAGTTTTCGCGAAACTCGACCTGGGCCAAGCATACCAGCAACTGCCGATCGACGAGAAACTGCAGAGGTGCAAACCATAGTCACCCACCGGGGAGCCTTTAGATGCAACCGCCTCCAATTTGGAGTCAGTGTGGCGCCTGGAATTTTCCAGAGCCTCATGGAAAGACTCTTACAAGGCATCAAGGGGGTGGTACCATACTTCGACAATGTACTAGTATCGGCAACCAACCAGGCCGAACTAGAGAGTCGCCTAAGGGAGGTGCTAACGAGATTCAAAGAAACCAGGCTTAAAGTGAAGAAGGAAAAATGCCAGCTGTACACAGAGTGGGTCGAATTCCTAGGATACCTTCTAGACTGACACGGCATTCACCCCACCGACAAAAAAATTAAAGTCATCAAGGGAGCCCCCACACCCAGGTCAAAAACAGAACTGCAGGCATTTCTGGGGCTACTTTTATAATGTCTTCCTGCCCCAAAAGACGACCGCGGCGGAGCCTTTGCATAGGCTTTTGGACAAGGCGGCTTCCTGGACTTGAGAGAAACGCGAGGAAGCCGCCTTCAGGAAAACCAAGGACCTGTTCACTTCAGATGCCATCCTCATCCAGTACAACGAGACCCTACCACTAGCAATCACATGCGACGCATCACCCTTCGGCATCGGCGCTGTCCTCAGCCACACTCTCCCCGACGGAAAGGAAGCACCCATCACGTTCTTTTCAAGGACCCTCACCAAACCGGAGCGGAACTACAGCCAGCTGGACAAAGAGGCTTTGGCTATCGTCGCCGCAGTAAAAAGGTTTCACGGGTACCTCTACGGCTGGACGTTTACTATCATCACCGACCACAAACCGCTGCTGGGAATACTCGCAGGGAACAGGGCCACCCCAAACATTCTGTCTCCCAGAATGACAAGGTGGTCCGAATTCCTGGCCGCCTACAACTACAGGCTCACACACCGACCCAGTAAGACTATCTCCCATGCGGATGCCTTAAGCCGCTCACCGTTACCCGAACCAGACACTGACCCAGCACCCACAACGACCACCCTCAGCATAGAGACTCTACCCAACCTACCCATAACCGCATCAGACATTGCCCGAGAAACTAATAAAGACAAACGTTTTGCATTGGGTAGAGAAAGGGTGGCTGGAAAAGGATAACGATAAGACCTTCAGGACATTCCGGAACCGGCAAACGGAACTCTCGTTACTAAAAGGGTGTATACTATGGGGGGATAGGGTGGTCATCCCAGAAAAACTACAAGGGAAGGTTTTGGAACTGTTACACGAGGGGCACCCGGGCATCGTTAGAACGAAAGCCCTGGCCAGAAGTTACGCTTGTGACCAGGGATGGACAAACAGATCGAGGCCTGGGTAGCAAGGTGTCAACGATGCCAGGAAACTAGGCCAAGCCCACCCCAGCACCCATCCTAGAGTGGGAAACCCCCAGGGGACCTTGGTCTAGAATCCACATAGATTTCACCGGGCCCACAAAAGGACACACTTTCTTAATAACCGTAGACGCTTACTCCAACTGGCTGTAGGTAAGCAACATGAGAACAATCACCACGGAAGCCGTGACCAAAGAACTCTGCAAACTCTTCGCAACACATGGCCTCCCGGACGTCCTTGTGTCCGACAACGGGCCCCAATTCACCTCGCTAGAATTCAAAAAATTCCTAGCGGAAAGGGGCATATGACACGCACTGACAGCCCCGGCGCATCCGGCGGTGAATGGTAGGGCGGAACGGATGGTTCAATTCACAAAAAAAAACCATCCAGAAAATAGACCACGGGGAGATCCAGGACAAAATAAATAAATTACTTTTCATACAGCACATAACTCCGAACACCACAACAAATAAAAGCCCAGCAGAACTGCTAATGGGGAGGAAAATAAGGTCCCCACTCGATAGACTACACCCCACTTACAACCCAGAGAAACCCCCAGACTCCACCAGCAAACACCGAACCTTCGCACCAGGCGATGCCGTCTACGCGAAGAACCTAACCGGAGACCCATTATGGGTACCAGCAATCATAACACAGCTAACAGGCCCACGCTCGTACCGGCTACAAACAACCGACGGATGAGCGTGGAAACGCCACATCGATCAGTTAAGATCGAGGACGGCCACACAAGACACCACCGACACGCAACCAAACAAAACCAACCCCCTCAACACAAACCAAGAGGGGAGGGGATACCCTGGGAACCAAAACCCAGAGAAAAGAAACCAGCCATACTCACCTGCAAGCAGCCAGCACGAAACCTCACCAGGAAGAGACAGCCAGGCCAGCTCAACCAACCCGGGAAGACCGAGCGGGAGCAGTGAAACCCGCAGCTCAACCAACCCGGGTAGCCCAGGAGGGAGCTGCAGAGAGTGGCCCGGCCAGACAGACCAGGCGGTTCCCACGACGGAGTCCAGAGAAACAGGGACCCTGACCGAACCGGCCGGGATCCAACCTACGACTGACCTGCGCAGGTCCAGTAGGCAAAGACGGAGCCCTGCCTACCTACGGGACTACGCTACGTAGGACTGAACCAAGAGGGGAGGGGTGTTCTGTACCTTCATTTGAATTCTTGAGATCCCCGCACTTTGATTGGCCAAAGCACGGAGCGATCGGATTGGCTAGGTGAGCCGCGCCGATTGGCTCACTGAGAATCTCCCACGATTGGTAGATTCGAATCGCGGGAGATTCAAAGTGGTGCCATTGGCCACGGCCGCCGCAGCTTGGGAATAAAAAGCCGCAAAGTTTTTCTAAGAGCCAGTTCGGTTCCTGACTTCAATAAAGAGCTTGATACAGTCACCGACTCCTGGCTTCCTTCCACGCGGACATAACAATTATTTTTAAAGGAGGCAGATTTCATTAGAAGGACAGGATCTCTTTTAAAGCGTGTCCTGCCATCTCCAACTACATTTCTCCTCTTCCCTTCCCTGCCTCTTTATCTTTAAAGGTGCCCCCTGCAGTAATTTCCATGTTTGCCTGCCAAAACACAGATGGTTTAATGGTTTCAGTCTTATTCCTTTTTTGCTTACATTTGACTGAATCTTTTATCCTTTGATCTTACCTGCAGGGGTCCATCGTTTTCTTGTCTTCATTAGCTTCTCACTTTCCAAATGCCCAACTGACACTGCAAAAAATGGATATGATATTGTGTAATGCTGTGAAGGAATACTTCACAGCATTACACAATATCATATCCATTTTTTTCCTCGTGAGGTAGAAAAGGGGAAAAGACTGAAATGAAGCTATCTGAGAAGATAGTTCATCGTGGTAACCATGGAAATGGCTAGAACAGCAATGGCAATAGCACTTATATACCGCTTCACAGTGCTTTACAGCCCTTTCTAAGTGGTTTACAGAGTCACCATACTGCCCTCAACAATCGTTCCTGAATGAAATAGAATGGAATGAAATAGAATATAGAGTAGAGTAGATAGAGTAGAACACAACACAACACAATAACAGAGTTGGAAGGGACCCTTGGAGGTCTTCTCGTCTAACCCCCTGCTCAGGCAGGAGACTCTATACCATTTCAGACAAATGGTTGACCAATCTCTTCTTAAAAACTTCATGTGTTGGAGCACCCACAATTTCTGGAGGCAAGCTGTTCCACTGATTAATTGTTCTAACTGTTGGAGAAATTTCTAGGTTACTTCTCTCCTTGATAAGTTTCCACCCGTTGCTTCTTGTCCTGCCTTCAGGTGTTCTGGAGAATAACTTGACTCTCTTTTCTTTGGGGCAGCTCCTGAGATATCGGAAGACTGCTATCATGTCACCCCTAGTCCTTCTTTTCATGGTTTTTGGAGACAGAGGTAGAAATACAGACAGTCCTTGACTTATGACCACAACTGAGCCCAAGATTTCTGTTGTTGAGTGAGACATTGTTAAGTGAGTTTTGCCCCCTTTTGTGAACTTTCTTGCCTCTGTTGTTAAGTGAATCCCTTGATATGTTAGTAACCTGGCTTCCCCATTGGCTTTGCTTGTCAGAAGGTTGCAAAAGGGGATCACGTGACCCTAGGACACTGCAACCGTCATAAATATGAACTGGTTGTCAAACATCTGAATTTTGATCATGTGACCATAGGGGCTGCTGCAAAGGTCGTAACTCTGAAAAACAATCATAAGTCATAAGTATTTGATTGTAAATGTATTAACAGCGGCTAGGATTGTATTTGCTAAACATTGGAAGAGTGAGAAAATACTATTAGAGGAAGAAATTATTAAGAAAATATTGGAATGTGCTGAAATGAGTAGATTGACATTTGAAATTAGAGAACAAGAAGATAAACAATTTTATGAAGTTTGGGATCTTTTTTTATCAATGGTTAGATAATACAATATAATAATAGAATATTTAGAAATTTAGGAAATAATGAATATATAATTTTTCTTGGTTTTGATAATTTTTGATAATTTTTAAGAATATTCTATTAAGATAGATTTGGTATGATTTTATGATTTGTTATAAAATAATTTAACTTAATTATAGTTATCTCGCTTAAGTATGAATTAGTAAAATTATAGTCAAATGATTGTTCAATAATGATATTGGGATATTTTATTGATGATTGATAATGTGAGTTATTATGTAATATAATTATTCTGATGACTATGAAATGGATGCACAAAAGGGAGTGGTAAACCAACCGATACACTGTAAATTTATGAAGAATGTTATATTTTTTTTTATTTTTTATTTTTTTTATGTCATGTTTTATGTCTTATATGTTTTTTGTCTGTCATTAAAATCAATAAAACTTTTACCAAAAAAAAAAATAAGTCACTTTTTTCAGGGCCATTGTAACTTTGTAACAGTCACTAAATGAACTGTTGCAAGTTGAGGATTACCTGTATAGGGTACATTAAACAGTGCCATCCAGGGTGTAAACAGCAAAAGCAACAGCACTTAGACTTATATGCCACTTAAGTACTCTCTGAGCGGTTTAGAGAATCAGTATGTTGACCTCAACAATCTTGGCAAAATTTTGCTAGAATTGAGCAGTAGAGCTTTAAAGTATGAAGGAAAGTTGTGATGAATTTTCAACAAATATGATGCTAACCACTCTAAATTGTTAAATGCTGTTGGAAAGAATCCAGGTAAAGTTATGCATGTACTCTATCTATCTATCTATCTGTCTGTCTGTCTATCTATCTATCTATCTATCTATCTATCTATCTATCTATCCATCTATCTAGGTATTCAGGTCTTGGCGTGTTCGGGTCTTTTCCCGTATAAGGTTGAGAGCATCATGGCAACTTTTCAATGAGGTCACTCGCCATCTTCAGGCTGCTGCTTTTGGCTTCGAACACGCCAAGACCTGTGTGTGTATATGTGTGTGTGTGTGTGTGTGTGTGTGTGTGTATAGCTTTCATATATATATATACAAAGCATTCAGCTTTGTTCGGGTATTTTCCCACGTCATTGTAGTTGTGCTTTTAAAGTTGTAGCAACGTTTCAGCAGAATCTCATCTGCCATCATCAGGTTTCTGTATAGTGTTCATCTGTGAGTCAGACTTTTACAGTGGTTTCAGGTTTAAATTTGGGGCAGCCTATTGCTGTGCCAGAATGGTTTTTTCTTCATCCTGATTGGTTGAGAGTCTTGGTTTGTGTTTATTGGTCTTGGAGTTTGCTGTGTTCTGCTTGATTGGTGTTTCTAATATCTTCTGTCTGTTTTTTGGCTCTTTTTGTATCTTGATTGACTGGCAACATTGTGTTACTTTATTGGAGGCCTTTAGTGCAGCTTGGCTCTGGGTAAATGGATGGCTATCATTAGTTAGGAAGCTACGTTTCATCTGGGTGCCTGGTAGGGGTGTGTTTGAGCTGGAGGTATCAGGGGGATCTGTTTGTGCCCAGGTGTTTGCCTGGCTTGTAGTGTGGAGATATTTTTGTTTGTGAGTGCAGGCTTCCAAATGATTGACAGTCTGGTGGAATCATCTCTTCTATTCATGCTTTCTGGTCTTTTTTCAATCTCTATGGCTTCTCTGATGATTCTGTGGCTTGGGTTTTCTATAGTGGCTAGGGTTTTGGTGCCATTGAAGTTGATGCTATGACCTGTGGCTTCCATGTGTTGGACTAGTGAGGAAGTGTGTTTCAGCTTTTTGACTGCATTTTTGTGTTCATCCAGGCGGGTACTTATTCTTCTATTGGTCTGTCCAATGTATGTGGCCGGGCATGATGCACAGGGGACTTCGTATATGCCTTGGTTTTCCAGGTCAATTTTATCTTTGGGGTTTCTAAGGATGGCTGCTATTTTTCTGTCTGTTTTGAAGGAAGTCTTGATGTGATGTCTGTGTAGTATCTTACTAATTTTGTCTGTAGTACCTCTTATGTAGGGCAGGACAGCTGTTCCATAGATCAGAAGCCTGATGATGGCAGAAGCCTGATGATAGCAGATGAGATTCTGCTGAAACGTTGCTACAACTTTAAAAGCACAACTACAATGACGTGGGAAAATACCCGAACAAAGCTGAATGCCATACATACATACATACATACATACATATGTACATACACATACATATATATATTAATCTTCCTTTTTCTTCTAAGAAAGCTTAGGACTGTGATGACAAACCTATGGCACATGTGCCACAGGTGTCATGCAGAGCCATTTCTGCACGTACACGAGCCTCAGCCAAACTTACCTGCACTACACATGTGCATGCTTCCCAGCTGATTTTTGGCCCATTTGATGCTGTTTTCACCCTCCTGGAGGCTCGAGGGAAGCCTCTACAGCCTTGGGAGGTGGAAAAACGGGCCTTCTGGAAATACTGGAAGTGCCAAAATGGACCCATTTTCAGCCTCCTGAGGCTCCAGAGGCTTCCCTTGAGCTTCCAGGAGGGCGAAAGGAACCTCCTCTGGGCTGCAGAGGCCCTCCGGATGCTGAAAACTGGTACTTCCGGTATTTCCGAAGGCCCATTTTTTGGCCTCCTGAGGCTGCAGAGGCTTCCCTCTAGCTTCTGGGAGGCTGAGAACGGCCTCAAACAGGCCAAAAATAAACTGGGAGGTTCGCGCATGCACAGTGCAGGTAAGAGGGTGGAGTTGGGGTGTTGTGTGCATATGCACAGGGCGGCCAGGGTACATTGCATTGTGGGTGTCGAATGCGTGTGTGCTATTGGTACACCACAATAAAAAGGTTCACCACCACTGCCTTAGGATGATCAACATTTCCAAATCATTGTTATTTTTGGTGAAAAGGAGAAAAGATGAGAAACCTTCAGGTGATCCCATACCACTCTCATAGCTATGTTATTGTTCTTATTTTTTTTTAAGAGAAAAAGGAGAAAAGCTATAAACTTCAATCAAATTAGTCTGTGTCTGAACCAGACAAGAGATTGTAAAACTCCAATTTTTCCTCATGTGATTGAACAACAATTTCCGACAGCTCTCATTCACCAGCTAGCGAGGAGGAATTAATTTTATTTGACGCATTTAAAATATTTACAGCCCATCCATTCTCTGGAAAATCTTGTAAAATATAGAAGAAGTCTCGGGAATGTTCAAATAAGCTGAAAGGTTGAGTACAAAATCCATTCTCTCCTAATGAAATAACGGGCCACTTAATTGCATGTGTGTGTGTTGCGTGTGTGTACGTGACAGAAAAAGAGAGAGAAATTTTTTTGCTTTACATCACATAACCTGCAAAAATGAAATAAAAACATGAGAAATCATCTTCAGAAAAGAAAATATATCAAATAAGGAGAATTTCCCAGTTTGGGATTAAATGTTTTGGTCTACCATGGCATGGAGGAGAATGAGAAAAATTCAAGAGGGTGGACATGATGACATGATTTGAAGCCCCGCCTTTTTACATTTGAGTGACACCTGCTAAAAAAAAAGTATGCAATCACTGAAACGGTTTTTACACCATTTGAATCACACCAGTGTTGTGGATGCTCCATCACTCGATGTTTTCAAGAAGAAACTAGACAGCCATTTCTCTAGAACAATATAGGATTTCCTGTTTGACAAGGGGATGAACCTGAACTTGCTTCCCTCTTATTCAAAGCTCTTTGTTCTAGGAAAATCAGTTGGGTGACTTGGGGCTGATCACCAGGAGAGGCTGGGAGTTGTAGTCCTGCTTCGGCATGAAATCCAACTCTCTCACAACCCAACCAACCTCACAGTGCTGTTGTTGTGAGGCAAATAGGTGGAGGAAAGAGTATTAAGGATTTCCTCCGCTTTCAGTTACTTATAAATTAATAAAGATGGGATATCAATCAATCAAATAGGCAAGTAAGTGAAGATTAGAAGTCAAAGAGTCTCCCAGTTTTTAGCATGGCACATAAAACCGACCCAAATAGGATTGCAGCTCGGTCATTTTATTATTATACCCTCCAGTTGTGAGTCACGTTATGTTCTGACCCAGGCTGAACAGAATCACAAAACTGACTCCTTGTCCCTCTTTTTTATTTGGTTAATGTGAATTCCTTACATTTATACCCAGAAAAGTTCCAGCAAATAGCTTTCCAAGGTTTAATTGCACAAACAGATATTATCAGTTCTTGGATAGTTGCCAAGCCGAGAGCTTCCAGTTACAAGCTATAAAAGGAAATACTTGGCAAGGAGTCTCTGTGAGGCATGAACTCAGGTAAGCAAATCTTCACAATAAGTGAACTAATTGTCTCCTGAAAACACCCCTCCCCTTTTGCTCCTATTTATTCCCTATGGGAGGGGCCATTCAGCGTCCACTTGTACCTTTTCTTCTGAATCAACCCCTGTTCATTAGTTGTTCCCTTCTCCTGACAGCTCTGCACATGTGCACATCTGGAACAGGCTCCAGCTGTTCTTCTTCCCTACTTATCTCCACTCTGAAGGTAGCTGATAACTGTCAGACGGCCCTGGCCCCCTCTCTGCCTCTGATGCAGAGCACCCATCAGAGTCTTCCCCAGTCTGGGCCATGTTCCTCCACAACCTCCTTGTTGTCCGAGTCTGCCGCCAACTGTACTGGCAGCTGACGGGCCACAACACGTTATTGTCCTCTGCCTCGTTTATCCTTGAGTTAGAGGCCTGGCTGGCTGTGGCCACACATGCCAAGAAGACAGAGCCAGCTATCTCCAAAGGCCTGTTTCTTAATGCAATGTAAACCAGGAAGAGCTATTTTACATTTGAAAAACACTGTGTTCTCTCCGCTGTGAGAGACGCCACCATCAGAACGGAGATGATCCCAAACAGCACAATCTAACTTATCTCCTGACACAGCTGCCTCCTCAAATGGCAAGCCGTTAAGTCCGTTTTGGAACATTTCTGGAAGGAAATGCAATTTCTGTCAGATGTCTCTATTAATATGAACGTGGGGATATGGGAAAATTTCAGCTGACAGGGCTTGCATAAGGATTTTAAAAGAATCGGCAGTAGGAGGAGGGCGGAGGAGCCAAAACCTGGAAAAAAAAATTGTACAGGCTAAAAATGGTGGGGAATTAATAGTGGATTGATTTGCATCCTTTTTTATGCCAATGTCTTGACTTTTATCTAACAAATAACAGATAATCAGAATTGGAAGGGACCTTATAAGTCATCTAGTCCAACCCCCTGCCCAAGCGGGAGATCTTTAGTGTGGCAATGCACATATTTCACACCCAACAACATGCTTCTGAAGTGAGGTGAGCTGAGAGAGAGAGAGTGACTAGCCCAGACTTACCCAGTTGGCTTTAATGCCTAAGGCAGGACTAGAACTCACCATCTCCTAGTGATTGGATCAAAAACATCCCACTGGTTTTCATGCTTAAGGTGGGACTAGAACTCCCAGTCTCCTGGTGATTGGACCAAAGTCACCTAGCTGGTTTTCACACTTAAGGAACGACTAGAGCTCACAGTCTCCCAGTTTCTAGCCTCATGCCTTGATCACTCTGGAAAACTGCCTCTCAGCCGCTTATATGACTGCCTCATTTTAATTACTATATTTTATTATTTGCATTTCAAATTATTGAGAGTAATGTGGGATCAAGGCCATCTCTACATTTGAGCCATAAACAAAAAAAATAAAACTAGCCAGCCTCTCAAGTTCCTCCCAGGCTCCCTTTATCATACTAAAGAAAAAGAAAGGAAGAAAAGAGATAAAGAAAGAAAAAAGAGAAAGAGAAAGAAAAAAGAAAAATAGAGAAAAAGAAACAAAAAGGAGAAAGAGAAAGAAAAAAGAAAGAAAAAAGAGAAAGAGAAAGAAAAAAAGAAAGAGACAAAAGATGCAGCTAACGGGTAAAGCAGCAAGCTGTTCTTCTCCTGCATTACAGTTGCATATTTACAGATGTTGTGATCCATAACCTTTGATAATTAGACCAGGTTCTTCTGGCCTTCCGAAAAAGTAAAAGTGAGGCAGGAGCTTGTCCCATAGGGCAGGGATAGCTATGAGGAAGGTGTACCTCCTATTGTCAGGACTCCAACAAATCCACCCCCATTCAAATCGTAAGTCTCTAGCCGCATCTCAGAGAAAAGAAAATTGATTTATTAGAAGTGGACATATTGATGTCCATGATGACATAGGTATCAGCAGAAAACCCAAAAGCCAGAGTTCAGAATGGTGGCACTAGGAGGCCATTGGGATAGAGGCCTCTTATTCCTGCATCCATGTCATCAGGAAAGGCCAGATTCGACTTTGTGCTAAAACACATCCTGAGGGGAAAGAACTTTCTGGCTGACGCCCTCTCTCGCATGCCCCAGTATAAATGCAAAAGGGAGAAGATTATAAATGCCGTCATCCCCCCTATCCAAATAGCTGCCCAAGTAACCACCAGACAACAACACCGCGGCCAACAAGACCGACCCACAGACGACTTAGCCATGAAATTAAAAACTGAACTGCTAGCAGACCATTGGTTCCGGGACAATCAACACATCTTAATGAAAAGAGATGATCTAGCCTGGAAAGGAACAAAACTCTATGTCCCAGAATCCTTACGTACTCTAGTCCAGGGGTTGCCAACCTTTTGGACCTCAGGGATCACCAAACTCATAATTTTAAATCCCATGGACCACTAATATGAATTTTGACTGATGTTGGTGAGAAAGTCCATCCCATATTCCAGAGCTGCAGTCGTCACAAAACTGCCCCTCTGGTCATCATCCCGGAGCTTTCTTTCTCTCCTCCAAATTCTGCCAGAAATGAATCTTTGTGAGCCTTTTGGAGCAGGATGTCTTGCAGGGGCCCAAAGACTCATTTTGGCAGAGTTTGGGGGAGAGATTAAGAAAGACTTCTGCTGCTTTCCTTGCATGCAACCAAATGTAGAAGAAGAAAGAAATGGAAAGAAGCAGCCCAGTGGCCAGGCCAGGCGTGTGGGGCGAGTGGGGCAAGTTTCCTCCCTCCGCCTTTCCCCCCTCCCCTCACTACCTCATTTTATTCGCAATGAAAGTGACACAAGCCCTGTGTTCCCACAAGCCCTGTGTTCCCGCAAGCCCTGTGTTCCTGCAGATGGCGCAGCCTTGTATTCCCACACAACCTGGATTAATTGCTTTGGAGGGGTGACATTTCTCTGCAAACTACCTAAATTTTCTTGTGGACCACCAGTGGTCTCTTGCCCACCAGTTGGCGACTACTGCACTAGTCCTTCAGAGGAGCCATGACGCCAAACCGGCAGGCCACTTTGGGTTCTTAAAAAACTTTACACTTAGCTCGGAGGCAATTCTAGCCAAATATGTCCTGTTGGATGACAACCTTCACAGGAAGAGACTTAAAGCCCACCCACTCTATCTGATATATTGGTTCTTCCCAAATTTGGGGTTAATGTGGTTGCTATGTATTAACGGGATGTTACATTGTTCAGCTATTTTAATTTTGGCTGCCTGTTTATGTGGGTTGTGACTGAATTGTTTTTATTGGAATTTTTTTGATTTCGTAAACTGTCTAGTTTGGGAAGCCATATTCTATTATGTTTTGTTCTGTTTTGTTCTGTTCTATCCTACCCTACCCTACCCTGTTCTATCCTGTCCTAATCTAATCTAGTCCAATCTAATCTAATCTATACTAATCTAATCTAATACAATCTAATCTAGTCCAATTTAATCTCATCTAGTCTCGTCTAATGCAATGCAATGCAATGCAATGCAATCCAGTCCAATGCAAGCTAAGCCAAGCCAAGCCAAGCCAATCCAGTTGAATGCAAGCCAAGCCACTATTTTAATTGTAAACTCCTCAGAGTAATTCTGGAGTTGGGCAGCCTTGACATTTCAGAAGGAAATAAATAAATGATGTCCATAAAACCCTTAGAAAGAGCAAGGAAGGCCAGAACAGTGAGTCAGCTGCATGCTAAGTCAGGAGGCCGCTCTTCAAGCATTTTTCACCCTTGTGGCATCAATAAGACCTGAATATAAAAGGGCCCCTAAAATGCCACACATGAACTCAGGCTTCTTCTCAGCCTTGGGCTTCCTCAAGGTGCTTTGAAGAGAAGATTAGGGAGATGATCATGATCAAATTGCTGTCATGAAATCAGAAAGGCCAGTCCCTTTGATAGCAGTTGCAAGGGGAAGTACAGGTAGTCCTTGACTTATAATAATTCATTGAGTGACCATTTGAAATTACTATAGCACTGAAAAAGTGACTTGTGACCTTTTTTCACACTTACCATTCTTGCAATCAAAATTCAGGTACTTGGCAACTGACTTGTATTTATGACTGTTGCACTATCTCAGGGTCATGTGATCTTTCTCAGACAAGCAAAGTCAATAGAGAAAACAGAAATCAAGCAAGCAAGCAACCAAGAAAGAAAGAAAGAAAGAAAGAAAGAAAGAAAGAAAGAAAGAAAGAAAGAAAGAAAGAAAGAAAGAAAGAAAGAAAGGGAGGGAGGGAGAAAGGAAGGAAGGAAGGAAAGGGGAAAATAAAGAAAGAAAAAGAGAAAGAAAAGAAGTTGCCATGTCTACATTTGAGCTATAAATAAATGTTCCTCCCATGCTCCCTTTATCATACTAAAGAAAAAGGAAGGTAGGAAGAAATAAAGGAAAGAAGTAAGAAAAAAGAAAGATGCCTTGATAGTGGGGAAGGAGTGAGTGTGTGTGTTTATCTGTCTCAAAGGCAAAACCACACCAAGGTTTTATACACCTAGAGTGTCATAGTACAGGTCTTAATATCTGTAGGGAGATCTGGGAAAGGCCCTCATCAAAAGTTTAAGATTTCTGTTTCTGGTTAGAACTGATCATGATGGGTGAGATCAGTGAAAAGTCCATGGATTTCAACACTGAGCTTCTCCTGGTAAGATCTGCTCATTCTCCTGAAGAGCGCATTAAATTAGGGGTTAAAAAGGATGTCGCCTCAGGTTCTGGAGAAGCAGGCTTGCATCTTTCACTGACAAGCACAAGACAAGTATTTAGCCTTTCAATGAAACTCCAGAAGAAGAAATATTTGCTTTTCATAATTCTTCTGCTGTATGAACAATGGAGAAGTTTGAAAGATGGGAGTAAAAAAAATTGGAGAGATATTTTCCTCAGCTTCTAAAATTCAGGAAGTCTCAGCAATTTTCACCTGCCATCCCGAATCCGATTGGGTGATTTATTTATTTTAATGAAAACCCAAAAGAAATATTTGCCAAAAGGGAACGTTGTCCCAAAAAACATAACATTAAACGAAATTGGAGCTATTCTGGCCGGCAAATCCTTAGGTAAAGAATGATTTAGTGTTTTTCTTTTTTAACCATCGAGTGCTTCTTTAGCAATTCATGTTTCCATAATTTTCCATCCGCATTCATTTTTATGTGTGCATAGAAAGCAATCTAATGAATACTTAATAAATCACAAACCATCATTTTTACTAGGTCTGTGCAGATTCCAATTATTCATGAACAGGGCCTATTTTCTCTCTCAGAACTTTATGCGACATTCAGCTTTCCATGCCAAAACAATTTATGGTCGGCCATTTTATTTATTAGCATTATAACCAGATCTTCTTCGCTGATTCCTGGAATTTTCTCCTGGGCTTTTGAGGCTTATTAAGTAAATGTTGAGCTTGACCCAGTTAAACAGAACAGAATAACTGAGTTGGAAGGGACCTTGGAGGTCTTCTAGTCCAACCCTCTGCTTGAATAGGAAACCCTCTGCCATTTCATGGTATGGTTGTCCAATCTCTTCTTAAAAATCTCCAGTTTTGGAGCACCTACAACTTCTGGAGGCAAGTTGTTCCACTAATTAATTGTTCTCACTGTCAGGAAATTTCTTCTTATTTCTAGGTTAGTTCTCTGCTTGATTAGTTTCCATCCATTGCTCCTTGTTCTGCCTTCTGGTGTTTTGGAAAATAATTTGACTCTTTCTTCTTTGTGGCAGCCCCTCAAATATTGGAAGACTGCTATCCTGTCACCCAGTAGACATACCCAATTCTTGCAATGGTTCTTCACATGTTTTAGCCTCCAGTTCCCCAATCATCTTTGCTGCTCTTCTCTTGGGAGAACTAATTTGTGATGCCTCATGTTGAGGTAATTCCCCCGTTAGGAGAATGAGCGCATACAGGGAGACGTATTGAGAGTAGTGTTTGAATAATACACACACAGCACACAAATACACTGTACAGTAAATGTAGGTTTTTACTTCCAGAAACTTTCAAGCAAAGTTCAAGATAAGCAGTCCAAAGTCATTCACAGGTAAGATCAGTCAGTTTTCAGTCCAGGGATAATCCAATAACAAAGTCCAGTGTCAAAAACAGTTCAGTGTCAGACTTACATCAAATCCAGGAATAGCAGTCAATTAGGAGGAACGGCAAAACTCTTCAACAGAAGGAAAACAGAGAGAAATCTGAGACTAAGACTAAGATGAAACAACCCAGGTTTCTGGCTCCATCTTATGGCCATTTGAGAAACCACACCCAATTACACTTTTGCATTTTCTTAAAAATACAGTATTAAAATGTCTATCCTGGTTTATATATTTCCAACCCAAATAGCTGTTAGGTGACTTATATTGCTAACACCTCACTTGTTTGGAATTTAAAAAGGAAACATTTAAGGAGAGTGGTGGGAACATTTGGGGGTGCAAGTAGACTTTGGAATAACTTCCCTCCAGAAATCTGAGCTGCTCCCCACTCTGTTGGTTTCCTGTAAGTTGTAAACACCAAATTATTTTGGAGAACTTCACCAGGATAAAATATGCCATCAGACAGCAGAGTCAATCCTGCAATATTGTTTGGTTAATTGCTTTTCCCCTCATTTTGGTGTGGATCTTTCATTGCTGATGAAGGAGAATATTTGGGTTGAAATGAGGGGTCCTTGGTGGTCTCTGAGCTTGGTTGTTTTCCCTTGCAGACATTTCATAACCCAAACTAGGTAACATCACTAGTGCACTGGTGATATTATAGGCTGTCCTCGACTTATGCCCATAATTGACCCTCAAATTTTTGTTGCTAGGTGAAACATTTCTTAAGTGAATTTTGGCCCATTTTATGAACTTTTTTGGTCATAGTTATTAAGTGAATCACTGCAGGTGTTGTTAGTAATGCAGCTGTTAAGTGAATCTGGCTTCCTCTTTGTTTTTGCTTGTAAGAAGGTCGCAAAAGGTGATCACATGACCCTGGACACTGCAATCGTCATAACTATGAATAAGTTGCCAAGCATCTGAATTTTGATGGGGATACTGCAATGGTTGTAAGTGTGAAATATGGTCATAAGTCACTTTTTTCAGTGTCAACTTTGAACGGTCACTGTTGTAAGTCGAGGATTATCTGTACCTAGTTTGGGTCATGAAACATCTGCAAGTAAACAATCAAGCTCAAAGAGCACCAAGGATCCCATAGTCCTCTTCCTCCTCCTCCTCATCTCCACAAATCCACTCCCTTCTAGCACTAATGATGTTACGTTGCGTAATTAAATGTTTGCAAGAAAAAAACCAAGCTCAGAGAGTATCAAGGACCCTCAGTCCTCCTCCTCCTCTTCCTCCCCCCCCATCCCACTTGTTCTAGCACTGATGATGTTACATAGCTCGGTATGTATAATGTCTGCAAAAAATCAACAACCAAGCTCAGAGAGCACCAAGGATCTTTCATTGCATTCTGAGAACCTATTTTGGTGGCTTCCGAATACAAATTTAATTAATAAACCAAAATAAATCGAGAAGGTTTGTGTTTAATAATAAAGAATATTTCCCTCTGGACCCTGGTTTGCAAAAACTAACAAAAGAACAACAGAGAGAAGGTTGTTACAAGAATGAACACAGATTTTATTTCTGGATAGATTTAGGAAGTGAGAAAATCTGATGCCAGATTGCCTGAATAATTAGATCTACATCAATCCCAAAAGGATTGTCTGATGTATTTTAATTTAAAGATAAAGATGTCGAACACACACACTCTCTCTTTTTTTTAGCTTTGCTGCTGTTCTATAAAAATTGAGCTATAATATTTTGTTTCTAAACACATTTCTAAAACTTATTTTCTTTTTGAGGAGAATTAGAGGGGTTGGGAACATAGTTTGACTCTTTTTTTAAAAAAATCTCTTTTTTAACAGAATGTGACCTTGTCACATTCCCCATTGACTTTACTTGTCAGAAGGTCACAAAAGGCGATCACATGACCCCAGGACACTGCAACCATCATAAACATGCCAGTTTGCCAAGTTTCAATTGAATTTCGATTGACATGACCAAGGGGGTGCTGCCAGGGTTGCGAATGTGCAAAACAACCATAAGTCAGGTTTTTTTAGTAAGTTCTCAACATACAACCATTCATTTAGTGACCGTTCAAAATTAGAACTTTCACTAAACGAATGTTTGTGTCAGTGTATATAGTTCATGAACTGGAATAGACATGGCAACAGGTCAGCCAATGGGATTATTTGATTTAGACATGGCAACAGGTCAGCCAATGAGACTGTTTGGATTAGATATGGTAACAGTTCAGCCAATGGGACTGTTTGGATTAGACATGGCAATAGATCAGCCAGTGGGACTGTTTGGATTAGACATGGCAACAGATCAGCCAATAGGATTGTTTGGGTTAGACATGGTAACAGGTCATCCAATGGGACCATTTGGATTAGACATGGTAACAAGTCAGCCAGTGGGACCGTTTGGATTAGACATGGCAACAGCTCAGCCAATGGGACTGTTTGGATTAGATATGGCAACAGGTCAGCCAATGGGGGCTGTCAGTGTTCCAGAAAATCTGGACTCCAACAGATAACTCCAAACCAGACATATTCTCAAAGTTTATTAGAGTAGTAAACTGGCACATCAGGGAAATCCCGAATCTGAAAGTTCCAGGTTTCCCTCCAATAAACATTACAAATCCACCCCCTGCCCCATCATTCACCATATGCCTCAATCACCATCCGTCCCAACTTGAGACATCCCCTCAACCACTCCTCAACCAGGTGCAGGAATAACATGACCTTGACTCTAAAGAAGAATGCTATTATATCTACTACATACGCTCCATGCAATATCCTCCTCCCATCTTCCCAGGCTCAAGAATGTGGCAGCATGGAAGCTTCTGGTGCTAATATGGCTTACAAAGCTGACAGGGGGCTGCTTAGAAATTGAAACTTAGTATTTGTTTTATATGGAGCCATAAGAGACAGTTTGGAGCCTGGGCATGGCTTTGACTTGCTGAACTGTACATAAGAGTTGGTTACAGATAACAGATAATCAGAGTTGGAAGGGACCTTGTAGGTCATCTAGTCCAACCCCCCCAAGTGGGAGACCCTACCCCATTTTTGACAAATGGCAGTCCAATCTCTTCTTGAAAGTCTCAAGTGATGAAGTTCCCACAACTTCTGAGGGCAAGCAGTTCCACTGGTTGATTGTTCTCACTGTCAGAAAGTTTCTCCTCATTTCCAGGTTAAATCTCTCCTTGTTCAGTTTCCATCCATTATTCCTTGTTTGGCCTACAGGTGCTTTAGAAAATAGCTTGACCCCTTCCTCCTCTCTGTTGGAAGCCTCTCAAATATTGGAGCACTGCTATCATGTCTCCCCTGGTCCTTCTCTTCACTAGACTATCCATGCCCAGTTCCTGTAACAGTTCTTCATATGTTTTAGTCTCCAGTCCCCTAATCATCCTGGTTGCTCTTCTCTGTACTTTTTCTAGAGTCTCAACATCTTTTTTTATAATGCGGTGATCAAAATTGGATGCAGTACTCTAGGTGTGCCCTTACTAAGGCTTTATAAAGTGGTATTAGTGCCTCACTTAATCTGGATTGTATCCCTCTGTTAAGGCAATTTAGGATTGCATTAGGTTTGTCCTCTGTAACCCAGACCTCTGTATTGCTCTACTCTTTAATGACTTGGTTCTGTGACTATTGCTTCTGTGTTCCTGAATTTGTATGCTGACTTCTGCTGTGTGGTATTGTATATGAAGAAGATTCTTACGTCAATGAATCTTGCAGAATCATTTACTTGTGTGCTGGTCAGATGTGCTGCAATACTCTGATAGGTTGTAAGTCGAGAATTACCTGTATTTCTTTTGCCCTAACCAAAGCAAAGATCAACCCAGACACTTGTCATATCATTTCATGAAATGATGAATGTTTAATTAACCATAGTAAAAAAAAAAAAGGGAATATAAGCTAGTATATGCTGTTCAAATTCCTAAATGATTCTCCATATGGGATTTCATGCAATAAAATCCTTGTTGGAAGGTAGAAAGAAAGATGAATTGTTGCACTAATTAAAAAAAACAGTTATCCATACAGCTTTGTTGTATATTATTTTGCAATCATAAAACAATGCAATATCCAGTTCTTCCTGTTAGTTTCTAATCTGTTGGAATGGAATGAAAGACTCTACAAAAGCCACTGAGTTTTCCAAAACAGAATTAATAAATGTAATAATATGTGTGTGTGTGTGTGTGTGTATGTGTGTGTATGTGTGTGAAATCCACAGCAAATTGCTAACAATGAATTGAAACCACTGATTTCTTTCTGAACAAATGCACAAGGGCCCAGTTGTTTTGAAATAGTACATTTTTGATGAAAGGATGACAGTTTTAAACTTATAATGATGGTCCTTTGCAGAGATTCATGGACCAGTCTTTCTAGTTCCTTATTTGATACTTCCTTCTATTTTTCAAAATATGGATCATTGATAGAAGAAAATATTTGTAGCTGAGGTTTGAACTGTGGGGGCTTTGGTGCTCTCTGAGCTTGGTAGGTTTTTTTTGAAGATGTTTCATTACAAAACGAGCACAGATGATGATAAGAAAGACACAAAATTTTAGATAGTGGACATGGCAGTACCTAGAGACAATAGAAATAAAAGAGAAAAAAACCAGAGAAGATAAGAAAAAGGCCTGCAAATAGAAATTGGCAATCGGCATTGACAAAATCCCCTCCAGTCAATTGAAAAAGGCAGCTTTCCTTGGAACAACTTACATCCTGCGACAATATCACATTACCAGATAACAACATCTGCCTATCCCAGGTCTTTAGGAAGAACTGGATATGTTGATAAAAATGCCAAATTCAGTCAATATCTGACTGATTGTGCAACCAAACCTAATAATAATAATAGCTTCATATATCTATATTGTTCCTGTTATCCATGAGTGTGGTCCAATTTTTTAAAAAAGAGATTGATAAGCAAGCTCTCGTTCTTTTTCTCCCACCTAGCAGTTTGAAAGCATGCAAATGCGAATAGATAAATAGGCACCACTTTGGTGGGAAGATAATAGTGTTCTGTGCACCTTTGGTGTATAGCTATGTTAACCACATGACCACGGAAAATGTCTTCAGACAATGGTGGCTCCCTCAGCCAGGAAATAAAGATGAGCATCGTGGCCTAGAGTCAGACATGGCTAGACAGGAAAGTCTTTACCTTTAATTACATTAGAGGTGATGATGGCCTCTTTGTGGGGACTTCAATTCCCAGAATTCCTGAGCCAGCATGGCTCAGAAATTCTGGGAATTGAAGTCCACAAATCATAAAAGGGCCATTGCTCCCCACTCCTGAATTATATAGCATGCATTTTTCCATTGCTTGACTGAACTTACTATTAAATGCTAATTTTTTTGTGACAATCAGAGAATAATTACTATCAGGATGAGCAACATAAGGGATGGTTATGCCCGCTGGATTTCTGACTTGTAATGTTTTCTGAATGAAAAGCACAACTTGGGCTGAGGTCTCAGGCATGAATTCCCAGTAATATTTTCTCTTTTCAATATTGAAGTCAACAGTTGCAGGATTGGATATTGCTAACCAATCAATTCCTGTACAGAAACAGGGCAATCCCAACTGGCAATTTGCCCAATGTTTCCAATCTTGGACAACTGACATCCATTCTCTGCTTTGGAAGAGCTATAATTGTAATTGACCTTGAAGAGAGCTGTCCATGGTCCTGATTATAATTTTTTTTTTTTAAATCGCCTTTGGAAATGACTTAGTTTAATCAGCTATTCTAAGCATTGATAGAACAAAATATAGATTAATCATGAAACATTTCTCATCTTCATTCTCCTCCTCATCTTCTATTTGATTCAATTGATTAATTGGTTGATTGATCGTGTGCCATCAAGTCAAAGTTAGCCCTTCAACCCATATACATTTTTCTCCAGGATGAATTTATTTATTTGTTAGACTGTTATCCCATCTTTGTGAGTTAAAAAATAATACAAGGCAGCAAACATATGTAATAACTTTTTCCTCCCTCTATTTTCCCCACAATAACAACCCTATGTGGTGAGCTGAACTGAGAGAGTGAATTGACACTGTGTTTTGGCGATTGGCCTTCAGTCACCCAGCCAGCTTTCAAATCTAAGGCAGTGCTAAAACGCACCATCACCTGGTGATTGGCCAGTTACCCAGCTGGTTTTCATGTCTAAAATGGGGCTAGAACACACTTTCTTCTGGTTTCTAGGCCAGGGCCTTAACCACCACACCAAACTGACCCCTTTTCATTTACCCATTGACTAGTATTTCTATATACTTTCTGTATTCTCATAGAGTTGTAAGAGTTTGCAGGAAAAGTCTGAATGTAATGTCATCCCTCACAATATGAAAATAGGAAATACCTGCACCCACACATAGCTCAAACTCTCTTCCTCCCTGCTCCTTTTTAAATGGTCACCCAGTTTCAAAAGAACAATTGTCACTTTGGAGGATTCAACTGACCCAGAATTCCTCTGTTGAATTATTTCCTTCCTATTATCAAAGCAAGTGTTTGCCCAGAGATGAAAACAATTATCTGAATGAAAAGGGATATTTATTCTCTCCCTGTAGCAGAGCTATGCTCAAATACACCCTTTGCAAGTGGGCCTGAGCATTACAAACAAGCACAAACATTCAGAGCAGCTGAGTATATAGCAGTTCCTGACTTATGACAGCTGTTGATCCCATAATTTCTGTGGCTAAGTGAGACAGTTGTTAAGTGAGTTTTGCCCCATTTTACAACCTTTCTTCCCATGGGTTCTTGAGTGAATCTCTGCAGTTTTTAAGTTAGCCACACAACTGTTAAATGAATCCGGCTTCCCAATTGACTTTGCTTGTCGGGAAGTTGCAAAAGGAAACCACATGGTCGCAAAAAGAAATTACTCCACACCTGCCCGGGACACTGCAGCTGTCGTAAATATGAGTCAGTTGCCAAGCACCTGCATTTTGATCCGGTGACCAAGGGGATGTTGCAAGCATGAAAAATGGTCATAAGTCATTTTTTTCCTGTGTCGTTATAACTTTGAATGGTCGCTAAACAGGGTGGGATTCAATCGGTGTTACTACCGGTTCGGTGACTATGTTTTGTGTGTGTGTGTGAAAAGCTGTACCACCTGGACAAGCTGAAAAGTGCTGCACGTGGGTGCGCAGCATTTGAAAAGCCTCTTTTCCCTACTTTTTCAACCTCAGTTGTACCACGCAAAGCAGCTGAGGTTGAAAAAGCAGAAAATATAATAAGAGCCTGGGCAGGTGGGTGGGCCAAACAGCAGCAAACACAGAACTGGTTTGGTGTCTGCTGCTCTTCAGAGCTACCGGTTCTATAGAGCCGGGCAGAACCGGTAGCATCCTATCCCTGTCGCTAAACGAACTGTGCGTTGTAAGTCAAAAACTTCCTTGTAAGACATGTGTGGAATGACTTGGTGATGCCATTTGCTTGGTAGTGTCCCCTGCCCCCTCCCACTCCGTTTATTGTTGTGTGCATACGCCCGCGTGCGTGTCACTTGGCTTAGCGTAAGTGTAATCAGAGGCACCAGATATTCAAAATTAGTGCAGCTCTCTATGTAGATCTATCCTGAATTAGGGAACTGTCACGTCCCTTGTTAGCAGACACCACAGTTTAGTGCTAATTGGTTTGAAATTAGTGTCATTGAAACAGAGCGAGTGGAGTTTTGCGAGCCATTTCTCACACGGCAGCAGGAGACTGGGAAAAAAAAAATCTCTCATGCTTCATTTAATGAAAAAAATCACAATGCTATGACTGTTAGTTTATGCAACACAACACGGAGAGAGCCCAGAGTCAGATCCTATTTGTCTCTGCGCTCTAGATTATTTTACTCGGAAACAAAGCAAAGAGCTAAGTTAGGCTACAGAATGTTTTGGAAAGTGGAAATTAGGAAATTTAACTCAAGACTGGGAAATTCCCCTATCAGATGCAGTGTGATGACCTGGGACGTGGCACAAAGGCAACACAGATAAGCAATAAGAGTCCCTTTATTATCTCCAACTTTGCCCCTAATGTCCAGGTTACCTTCAGCTGGAGATAAACTTTCCCAGGAACATCCTTTAACTGTGGAAAATTCAGTCCAAAACAAGGTACATGCAAGCTGTAACTAAAAATCCAACCAAGCTGAAGTAATTAGCTTGGCAGGGCAGAAGGAATTTCAGACTTGAAAGCACGGCGAAACTCACACCGTTGGGAAGACGGCAGGAACCCAGATAAGCCACAACGATACAAGATAACTTCATGTTTGCTCCCAACATTTTGCTGTGCGCAGCTTCCTCTTTTATACACTATGTTCCCAATTGCAGTTAATGAAGGGAATCAGGGTCTTTTCCTCCCCCGTAAGCCACACAATTCATGTTGCTCCCTTCTCTGTTCTTCCCTGCCTGCCCTAGGATGAAGAGAGGGTGGGCCTGGGTCTTCCTCTAAACTCCTTCTCCCTTGTTCTACCTCTTTTCTGCTCTGCCCAGCTGGACTTTGCTCTTCCCCAGTTTCTTCCACAACCAACAGAGCTACAATCCCACTCCCTGTCAGCTGTTCAGCTTCCCCCTCCGAGTCAGATTCTAACAGGGACATGACATGCAGAAGGTATGCTTTGCATAGATAAATTTGCCAATTCGGTCTCTGCCAATATGAAGAGCTGCAACGATGAAGGTTCAAACCTACAGTCCACAGGAAAACGGTTCACTGAGCTATTTTCCCAATTTGTGTTGGGGGCCAGCAACCATTCTCTCCACCTTATTGTGTTGGCTTCTTGGTGTATAAGACTGTAGTGGGTTCCTACCTTGGTCACTACTGGTTTGGTGAGTGATGCGCATGCATGCTTGCCCCTAATGCGCCAATCAGCTGAGAGGTTGAAGAAACAAAAAGCTAGGAGCGACTCTCCCATCCTCCCATGCGCTTGTCGCTTCTTTTATCCTTTCAGCTAATTGTCGGAGGAACCGGTTTGGCTGTACGAGTAGCTATTTTTACTACCAGTTTTTGTGAACCGGTCTGAACCAGTAGCATACCACCACAGGTATAAGATGTGTGATCAAGTATCCCCTATATAAGAGGGAGAAAGTGTGAGGTGTAACAGAATTCTGTCCTTCGATCATACATTTCCTAATTCAATTGTGAGAAGCTGAGGATCGCTATGTTTATGATAACATTTTGGGTTGAGATGGGTGGCAAGCTAATTTAATAAATAAAAATAAATAAATCTTCAATTGTTAAATAGATAAACTCATTTAAGTAAATACTCATACCAGCATAAATATGAACCTGCCCTGTGCTGCAGCTGCTTAAAAACGAATCCTGCATCAACAGAGGGATAGTTTTAAGATCATGTGAAGTGATAGTTACCGCTTGAATGTAAGTCATCTTGAGACCTTTGCTGAAAGGAAGTCCTTGTGGATTTTACTCTGCTAGTCATCACCAACTATAGTGTTCATCACCATTTCAAGACCATTGAGTCAGTGCTGTTCAAAGACATTTCTGAGGTCCTGTGGCCAACACAACATCACAGAGTGCTGTTACCTTCCTGCCAAAGTGGTACCTATTTGTCTACTTGCATTTGCATGTTTTTGAACTGCTAGTTTGGCATGAGCTGAGGCAAGGGCGGGAGCTCATCCCTTCGCGTGGCACTCGGTTCTTGAACCTGGGCAGCTGGCTTTCCAGCCAACAAGCCCAACGTCTTGACTGCTGAGCCACCGTGCCACCCTTTGCTGAAAGGAGAGGCCTTCAATAAATGGATAAACAAATAGATTTCCTTGTGCAAATTTTGGAGCAGACAACTGTTCACTGCTGCCCGCCTGCATTGCGGCAAAGTCTGTTTTAGCGGAATGAGCCATTTCTATTCAAGGATCTCACAGCAAGATCTATTTCTTTCCAGTCTGCAATTACTCGTTGATGCCTTTTCTTCAGGAAGATGTCTGTCCTTATATGTGTGGGAGCCTGGCCTGGCCTACAGAATTGTCCCTTCCAGCAGGGAGAAGGGCGATCTTGGTTAGCTTGGGGCTGCTTGCTATGGATTATGGATGATGTGTCGACCTGAGCTGGCATTTTTCTTAACCTTGTGACTCTGTGGTGTGGTCCAAGTTGCCATGAGTTCATCCTCATTTTGAAAAGTCATGCAAAAAGCGGTTCAGCCTGCTCTGATGCGATTGTCCCCATAGACTGTGAGAAGTCTTCCTCTTCAGAAATGGGGGTAAGATTTCTCTTTCCTCTGGAGACATTTGGAAGATGTCACTTTGGTTTACTAATTAAGGCTTCAGGCTAGAAACCAGGAGATGGTGAGTTCTAGTCCCGCCATAGGCAGGAAAGCCATCTGGGTGACTTTGGCCAATCGCAAGAAGACTGTGAGTTCTAGTCCCGCCTTAGACAAGAAAGCCATCTGGGTGACTTTGGGCCAATCGCAAGGAGACTGTGAGTTCTAGTCCTGCCTTAGACAAGAAAGCCATCTGGGTGACTTTAGGCCAATCGCAAGGAGACTGTGAGTTCTAGTCCCACCTTAGACAAGAAAGCCATCTGGGTGACTTTGGGCCAATCGCAAGGAGACTGTGAGTTCTAGTCCCGCCTTAGACAAGAAAGCCATCTGGGTGACTTTGGGCCAATCGCAAGGAGACTGTGAGTTCTAGTCCCGCCTTAGACAAGAAAGCCATCTGGGTGACTTTGGGCCAATCGCAAGGAGACTGTGAATTCTAGTCCCGCCTTAGACAAGAAAGCCATCTGGGTGACTTTGGGCCAATCGCAAGGAGACTGTGAGTTCTAGTCCCGCCTTAGACAAGAAAGCCATCTGGGTGACTTTGGGCCAATCGCAAGGAGACTGTGAGTTCTAGTCCCGCCTTAGACAAGAAAGCCATCTGGGTGACTTTGGGTCAATCGCAAGGAGACTGTGAGTTCTAGTCCTGCCTTAGACAAGAAAGCCATCTGGGTGACTTTGGGCCAATCGCAAGGAGACTGTGAGTTCTAGTTCCGCCTTAGACAAGAAAGCCATCTGGGTGACTTTGGGTCAATTACCAGGAGACTGTGAGTTCTAGTCCAGCCTTAGGCATGAAAGCCAGCTGGGTGACTTTGGGCCAATCACCAGGAGACTGTGAGTTCTAGTCCAGCCTTAGGCATGAAAGCCAGCTGGGTGACTTTGGGCCAATCACCAGGAGACTGTGAGTTCTAGTCCAGCCTTAGGCATGAAAGCCAGCTGGGTGACTTTGGGCCAATCACCAGGAGACTGTGAGTTCTAGTCCAGCCTTAGGCATGAAAGCCAGCTGGGTGACTTTGGGTCAATCACCAGGAGATTGGGAGTTTTAGTTCCATCTCAGGCCAAAGTTGATAAACACTGGTATGGATGTTAATTATTTATTTGTTAGTGGTATTATTTATATAACTTTTGTAAGATGTTTGATCCTTGGATCAAAGCATCATCAAAGTCCCTATGATAAATGTCATAAGCAGACGCATCAAAAAGCAAAGTATACCCTTCCCTCAGCTGCGTTGTTGGCCTTTCTTCAAAAAACCACTTCCCCCATTCCCTGCACACAAAGTGCCTGACACTCCCCCAACCTGGACACCCCTAGTACAGGTAGTCCTCGACCTATGACAGCAATCGAGCCCAACATTTCTGTTGCTAACCAAGACAGTGGTTAATTGAATTTTGCTCCATTATATGATCTTTCTTGCCAGGGTTATAAAATGAATCACTCCAATCAACCCATGGAACAGAAGTTACCTTCAGAAGTTATGGGGGCTTCATCCCTGGAGGCTTTAAGAAGAGACTGGATGGCCATTTTGTCAGAAATGGCATTGGGTCTCCTGCTTGGGCAGGTGGGGGGTTGGACTAGATGACCTACAAGGTCCCTTCCAACACTGTTTATTCTATATCTGTATCTGGTGGTCACTCCAAAGCAAAAGAGGAGACCGGCTCTGCCTTGCTGGTGAATCCAGCTTACAAAGAAGTCGTCCGTTCCCTTTTCATCTCTGGCTCTTTGAAAGAGGCTGGGAAGCTTTCATCATCAATTTGCAGCCCGCCACCAACCTCCCCCCCCCCCCCCCCCCGGTGAGCTCAATATTGACCAGTTCACCGGCAACCCTCTTGGCTTATGAAGTCAAGGGGAATCTATTTTGTGGGTAATAAAGCCGATTATCATAGATAAACGCATCTAATGAGGCTCATTTGCTGACATGCAAGGCTTTTAATTGCAAGCTGAATAATTAGGCAGATCTGCATATGCAAATGAGCAGGGTGGGTGGGTGGGTGGTGTTCCACCTTGTCAGTCTTTCTCGCGTGATTTCTCTGGAGACAAATCACTCTTGCTATTTCAACAGCAGGGGTGATGTATTCATTTACACCGCCAAATAACTTTAGTTGGGATGATTTTATCTGTCGCGCATGTTTACAGAAAGCAACAAGCGAAGGACGAAGGCCCATGTGTGTGTGTGTATATATGTATGTGTCTGTATTTGTGCACTGATGGGGCAAGCAAAATTAAACATCCAGAGGGAAAATCTTTGCAAAATTGCTGACTTTTCACTTGCTTTTCCTTCCGGATCTGTGGTTGTCCAATATCCATAACCTTCAGCATAACCCATGGAGAATTTTTTTTTTTGCAAGCTCTACCATACTGTGGTAACCCAGTTTTTTTTTAATCAATGCTATTTAATCCCCTTCTACTTTCTCATTGTTCATCATCTGAATTTTTGCTTTTAAACAGGCTTGACCGTTTGCTCTCTTTCTGTCTCTCTGTCTCTGTCTCTGTCTCTGTCTCTGTCTCTCTCTCTCTGTCTCTCTCTCTGTCTCTGTCTGTCTATCTCTCTCTCTCTCTCTGTCTCTGTCTCTGTCTTTCTATCTCTCTCTCTCTGTGTGTCTCTCTGTGTGTGTCTCTGTGTCTCTGTCTGTCTGTCTGTCTCTCTCTCTGTCTCTGTCTCTGTCTTTCTATCTCTCTCTCTGTCTCTCTGTCTCTCTCTGTGTGTGTCTCTGTGTCTCTGTCTGTCTGTCTCTCTCTGTCTCTGTCTCTCTGTCTCGTTCTCTCTCTGTGTCTCTCTCTCTGTGTCTCTGTGTCTCTGTCTCTCTCTCTCACAGATGGTCATTTGCACCAAGTGAGAGGCTGAAATCTCCATGCAGTTCCATGCTGGGATTCACATGTCCCTCCTCCATCTGGATGCCGCATGCATATTAATTAGACCGGAACTTCCAGGATGTTGGATGCACCACAGCAATCCAAATTGCAGGCTCAGCTGCAGCCTTAAATACAGAGGGCTGCAAGGTAACAAGGACCCAAAACCCAGCAACTCAAATGCTTCTGGGTAAATATGGAGAGGTTTGCTTCTCTAAGGGATTAGAAAGGGTTTTTGGGCAGTCGAGTCCAACTGGTTTGCTGTGGGATGTGGTCCACTTCTGATATGCTTCCTTGTTTCATCCTGTCCAAACGGCAGGAACAGAGGGGCAAATAAATAAATTGCTAAGGATTTGGGGAAGGACATTTTCATTTCTAAATATAACCCCCTTCACCCCTAGGATTGGACGACTGCTCTCGGGAGAAGGAGGGGCAGAGCTGAGAGGCGGAGTTAAAAGAGGGATCAGCTTAGAATCCCTACACACGAAGTAAGTCCAACATCCCTTGAATTCTGTTGGCCCTTATCTAACTCCAAGCAACTGCCGATCATTAGTTGGGAAGATTCCTACGCGTGTTTTGTTTTTGTTTTTAGCAATAAATGAATTTAATTGGACCTTCATGTGTGAACCTGGTCTTTTGTGCTTGACACCGCTTCGGTCTATCCCGTTAGCAAGGCTAAGAGCAGGAATGGGAGTCTTACCAGTTCAGACCGGTTCAGGCGAACCCCTTGCTCCAAAGATCAGCTGGCAGCGAACCGGTTTGCTGTGACAGGCATGTGGGCCTGCTTGCCCATCCTTTCTCTTTCCTGTGCCTTATTTACTTCGTTTAGAGCACAGCTGATGCGCGTGGCAGCGCAGTTTGTCACGCCTCAGCTGTTTTAGTCACAGGGACTGCTGTAGAAAGAAGTATCAGAGCTTTTCTGGTGGTATCAGGTATGACGACATGCATGCTGCAGAACAGTGGTGGGTTTCAAAACTTTTTACTTCTGGTTCTGTGGGTGTTGCTTGGTGGGCGTGCTTGGTGGGTGTGGTGGGGGAAGGATACTGCAAAATCTCCATTCCTTCCTCACTCCAGGGGAAGGATACTGTAAAATCCCCATTTTCTCCCCACACCACTAACCTGCTTTCCAGTTCCGTTCTCCTGTACAGGGCAACCAAAGAAGACCTAGCCAATCAGCTGGGACTCAGGAGGCAGACAATAGATGGGGGCGGGACCAGTCAGAGGTGGTATTTTGAACTACTCAAAATTTCCACTATTCGATTCTCCAGAACTGGTCAGAATCTGCTGAATATTACCTCTGTTGCAGAAGCTACATTGGTGATGCCTTCCTTGGCCACAGCTCCCACAACTGAATCCATTTGGCAGCTGGCACGAGAGACAAACAAGCAAACTTGAGAGTGCACATCTGAATACTGAGCATGGAGCCCCCTTTGGCCTCTGGAGACCCCCTACCCAGCAGCAGAAGAAGGAGGACGTAGATGCTTCTCTGAGCATTCCAAGTTGAAACAAGAAAATAAGTGACAAGAAAATAAAACAAGAAAATAGAAATGGATGGAAATGAATCAATGTTGTGGTTAGCCGGCAGAAGATGCAGATGGCTGAGGAGAGCGAGGACTCTGATGAAGGGCCAGGACCATCAGGGAGTGGACTGCTGCCTTCAGAGATTGTGGAGGCTGGCAGCAGTGATGAGGAGGTTCCCGAGGAGCCTGTGCCAAGTGCGCATGCGTGCAGGGTTGCTCGTAGGAAACAGCAATTACAACAGCACAGGTGACTCAGGAGTAAGGTAATGGCCCCTCCATCAAGAAGATAAAAGCCAGGTTTGAAAAAGCTTTCTTTTGCAGACAGCAAAGAAGCTCTGAAGTTCAACTTGTGGACATCTTAGTTTGTGTTTGCAGAATCTTGTAAATTAGTTTCTATCTCTGGGTTTTTGGCAGCATTGATGGACAACTTGGCAAGGCTCTTTCTTGTCAGGCTAATTAGTGGAAAGCAGCCGTTTATCTGTAAAGAAACAGAATTTGTTATTAAACCTTAAAAGGTGGGGGCTGCTGCCTTTGTCCGTGTTTGCTCTTTGGGAACCCAGTTGGGTCAGAACAATCAGGAGAAAAGCAACCTAAGATATATGGAGAAATGTCCTAACACTGAGAACAATTAACCAGTGGAACAGCCTGCCTTCAGAAGCTGTGGACGCTCCATCCCTGGAGGCTTTTAAGAAGAGACTGGACAGCCAACTTGTCTGAAATGGTGTTCTCCTGTTGAGCAGGGGGTTGGATTAGAAGACCTCCAAGGTCCCTTCCAACTTTGTTATTCTATGTTCTAAATGTGTGGCAAAGAAGGTTATCAGAAAACTTGGTTTAATTTAGTGACTTCTATTTATCCATTTTCGAAGGAATGAGTATACTACAGGGCAGTACATTGTCCTTTCTGGACCATTTTCAGAGGTGGCCAAAGGACTTTTTCCCCTCAAGAGGAAAATAATGCTGCTAATACTCTGCAGAGTGATTAATACTTGCACATGTATGAGATGCTGGTTTTCAACTGTATGTAGATGCTGTTGCAATTAATAAAATCATCACAAGTCATTTAATCCATGATGGCTGAATTAACAGTAGCTTTTTGTCATTATGTTTTATTTCAGTTCACCAATATTATTATTAATTAAATGTCTGTGCTGCTGAACTAAGAGTACAACTGAAGATAGGGGATTATTAGCATTTAAACTTTTACAGTCTTTTTAAAAAACGAATTCCCACTTTTTTTAAAAACTTTGTTTTTCTACTCGCTGCCTCCACTGAATCTTACGGATTGCTCTGTGCTTAGTAAAATCTAAAAATCTAAGGCATGTATTCAACTGCAGTCCCAAAGATGCTTTTTCAAAATGCAACTGGACTTCCTTTGCTTTTTTTCCCCTTAAAGATGTTTTTCTTCTCATCCAAGAAACTTCTCCAGGTCTGAAGAAGAGGAAGCTTCTTGGATGAGAAGCGAAATGTTTTCAACGAAAAACAAAGCAAGCCCAGTTGCTTTTGAAAAAAAACACCTTTGGGACAACCATGAGCTGAATGACTGAGAATATTCCGTAGACACTTATTCAACTGCAGTCAAATGTTATGGAAATTCTTATGATTCAATGGCTTCCAGCTTCCCCAGAATTGTATGTCCCTAACTGTTTCTTAGGATGCGGTGGCTCAGTGGCTAAAATGCTGAGCTTATTGATCAGAAAGGTTGGCAGTTCAGTGGTTTAAATCCCTAGCGCCACGGAACAGAGTCAGCTCCCATTCCTTCTCCCAGCTTCTGCCAACCTAGCAGTTCGAAAGCATGTAAAAATGCAAGTAGAAAAATAGGGACCCCTTGGGTGGGAAGGGAACAGCGTTCCGTGCGCCTTTGGCGTTTAGTCATGCCGGCCACATGACCATGGAGACGTCTCCAGACAGCGCTGGCTCTTCTTTGGCTTTGTAATGGAGATGAGCACTGCTCCCTAGAGCTGGAAATGTGCAATTCCTGCAATTCCTGCTTGTGTCATCACTAGCATGCAGGTGCGAGGGGAATCTTTACCTTTAACTGTTTCTTAAACCTCTTAAAGCCACTGTGTCGGGGCTCTGACAATCCACCCCCATTCAAATCAAGAGTCTCTAGCTGTATCTCTCAGTGTTTCAAAAGAAATCATTTGTTAGGAGTGAACAATGCCAGCCAACTCTGAGACACATCATTCATCTCACCTTTGACCCTGGTCTTTCCCCACCCCCTGGATGTATATTCTCCAATGGGACACCTCCATAGCCAAGAGGCATCAATCATACTCTCCAGTAATAATCTTGCGTGCCAGAAGCTTCGGCCACCTAGCAATTATCAACGAAAATATTTAAGCTATGCATTGCTTCCCCCACTCCCTTTCTACTGACAACCAGATAAACATTTCTGAGTTGACACGCTGGCTGCTTGTGTCATCCATAATAGCATCTATCCAATCTTTTCTTCTGTTGTGTGCGTGTGTGGTTTTTTTTTTTTTTAAATGCCTTTTGTTTTTCCAGGCAACCCCAAATTCTTGTCTTTATATTTGGTGAAGCAAGTGTGCAGGGAAGAATAAAAAAAGATGATATTGGGGCTGGAGGCTAAACCATACAAAGAGTGCTTGAAGGGAACTGGGTATATTTAGCCTATTGAAGAAAAGGAACCAGGCAGAGGGAGATATTTCAGTTTTCTTCCAGTATTTCAGAGGGCTGTCACGTCTTCTCCAAAGCTCCTGAGGGCAGAACAAAGAATAATGGAAGCTTTGTCAAAGAAGCTTAGAACAAAGGAGAAATTATCTGACAGTGAGAACAATTAATTAGTGGAATGGCTTGTCTTTCAGAAGTTGTGGTGCTCCATCACTGGAACTTCTCAAGAAAAGCCTGGAGAAGTCATTGGTCCAGAATGGTATAGAAAGAATCTCCTGCTTGAACACAATATTGGACTAGAAGACCTCCAAGGTTCCTTCCAACTCTCTCATTATATGTTCTATGTGTCCAAAATAATTAAATTTTGCTTTCATTGTTCCTCTGTCAGGATTCTGGCAGTGACCCTAATTAAATTATGAGCTTTGAGGCAAGCTTCAAAAACTCCAGAGGATTTATTAGGACTTAACATGTTGCTATGACCTGTGTGTAGCCGATTCTGAGACACATAATTCACTGTCACTCTTGACCCTGGATTCCCTCCAACCCTCTGGGAATGTCATAATTCATATTCTCCAACAAAACATGTCCATAGCCAAGAATTATCAATCATGTTCTGCAATTAGATATTTGTATGGCAGAAACTCATCGCTTAGTTAAAATCTTTGCGAGATATGAATGGAATGCACTTTCGATTCCAAACTGCTGCACTTCTCTTTCAAACTCCTTCCTGGTGACTCCAAAACAGGCCTAGAAATGTTTTTTATTTTATTTATTTATTTTTATTTGTCAATTGCTTACAAAATAATAGATATAAGTAAAAACATAGTTATGAATACATGGATACATATAAGAAAAATAAAAAAAATATAAAAGAAACAATAGGACAGGGATGGTAGGCACATTGGTGTGCTTATGCATGCCCCCTACAGGCCTCTTAGGAAAGGGGTGAGGTCAATAGTAGACAGTCTAAGGTTAAAGTTTTTGGGGTTTGGGGAAGAAACCACAGAGACAGGTAGAGTATTCCAGACATTGACCACTCTGTTGCTGAAGTTGTATTTCCTGCAATCAAGTTTGGTGCGATTAACCTTGAGTTTGTATCTATTGTGTGCTCTTGTGTTGTTATGGTTGAAGCTGAAGTATTCATTGATAGGTAGGACATTGCAATGTATGATTTTATATACTATACTTAGATCGGACCGAAGGTAGCATAGTTCTAGATTTTCTAGGTCTAGAATTTCGAGTCTGGTGGCATAAGGTATTCTGCAATGAGTAGAAGAGTGGAGAACTCTTCTTATGAAATATTTCTGGACTTTCTCAACTGTATTAATATCAGATACATAATGTGGGTTCTAGACTGATGAACTGTATTCGAGTATTGGTCTAGCAAATGTTTTGTATGCTCTAGTTAGTTGTGTAATATTACCAAAGAAAAAGCTACGTAAGATTAGGTTAACAACTCTTAACACCTTTTTGGCTATGTAGTTACAGTGGGCTCTAGCACTTAGATCATTTGAGAGGAGTACTTCAAGATCTTTGACAAAGTTTGGATCATCAACAAGGTCTTGACTATTCAGCCTGTATTTTATTTTCTGATTTATTTATTTTTTGCCAATATGTAAGACAGAGCATTTATTTGTTGAGATTTGAAGTTGCCATTTGTTTGACCATTCTGATACATAATCAAGGTCTTTTTGAAGTGTAACAGTATTGTCTGTGGTGTTGAATAGCTTTACATCATCAGCGAAGAGAACGTAGTTGCTCTTGATATGATCACAGAGGAATATTATGTAGAGTATGAAAAGAGTTGGTCCTAGAACAGTGCCTTGGGGGACACCACTATTGACAGGTACAGAATTTGATAGGACGCTCCCAATTTTGACCATTTGTTGTCTGTTTGACAGGAATGCTTCTATCCAGTTATGCAGGTGTCCAGAGATACCGTAAGATTTTAGTTTTAGGAGTAGTTTGTCATGTACCACTGAATCAAAGGCTTTACAGAAATCTATGTAGATTGCATCTATTGCTTTGCCCTGATCGAGTTGTGTAGTCCATAGGTTTTTGCAGTGTAAGAGTTGCAGATTACAGGATAGTTTTTTTCTGAAACCAAATTGTTTATTAGAGAGTAGGTTGTTTGTCTCTAAGTGGAGGGATGATGGATTGTTTAATAATTGATTCCATGACTTTACAGGTGGCTCAGCATAAAGAGATTGGTCTGTAATTTTCAACTAGGCTGGGGTCTCCCTTTTTGAAGATGGGGATGACTGTGGCTTGTGACCATAGTTTTGGCAAGGAGCTGGTCCTGAAAGATTTTTCAAAGATTATGCTCAGAGGTTCGGCTATGGCAGTGGGTAGCTTTTTTAAGAAGTAGGCACATATTCCATCCGGTCCAATAGATAGAGATGGTTTTAGATTGCGCAGTGTTTTTTCAACAATGTCTTCTGTAAAATTGATATGTATTAGATCATTGCAGTTGTCTGTGGTTCGACTAGGAAATACTGGGCATGACCCATTGCTGTTTACAAATACTGAGCCAAAGAATGTGTTAAAGAGGTTGGCTTTAATAATGTCATCGTTGCAGTCTTTACCATTAGGTCCTATCAGGGGTGGGATGGACCTTGAGTCTTTTAGTTTGTTGTTTATAAAACTGTAGAAAGCGCGGGTGGAATTGGTGTGTAGAAGGTTTTCTTCTTGTTTAATGTGATAATTGGTGCATTCAGTTTTTATCTGGTGGCATAAATTTTTGTATCAGCTTTTGAAGTTGGCAACATGACCAGATTTGTTTTTCCGCCAAAGTGATTTCTTTTTGGATTGAAGCTCCCTTATTGTTTTGGGTAATTTGTTTTTTCAGGTTTTGGGAGTTGTTAATGGTACATATAGTTTGATGACTCTTTTGACTTCAAGTAAAAATATGTTGTAATGGTCTTCTACAGTATTGCATCCAGAGAACAGAAATTGCCAATCAAGGGATGACAGATTGTTGTCTATAAGATCATAGTTGCCTTTTTTGAAGTTATAACTGGGGATTCCGTCATTGTGATGATTTTTGGGTGGACGTATGTTGAGACAAAAGTCAATGATGTTGTGGTCACTGTTGGAAAAGAGTTCTTTAATTTGTATTCCATAAATTGAATTCAAACTATTGCAGAAGATGAGATCGAGGCAGTTGTTAAGTCTAGTATTGATGGTTACTAGTTCTAGTCCCAGATTTGTTACTGCATTGTAGAAGGTTGCATGTGTGGGTTCAATTGTACATTCGTTAAGGGTCCAGTTAATATGAGGTAGATTGAAGTCACCAAGAAAGATAAACATGTGTGGGCAGGATGCTGCCCATGTTAGTAGTGTATTTAGCTTGTTTGCATGTTCAATGTCATAATCAGGGGCTCTGTAACATAGTAAGAACCGAAATGTGATATTTAATGACAGTTCACAGACGATGGTCTCAGGAAAAGCAAGCTCCTGGGTTACTTGGATGTTTTTTTAGATGTAGGGACTTTTTATAGAAGATAGCAACACCACCTCCTCTACGGATTTCAAGATCTAATCAGTAAACATACTGTCTCAGTCTCTTACTGTGGTAATGGAGTCAGGGAGAGATGCGTTGAGCCATGTTTCACAGACAAATATAATGTCGAATTTAGCCGTATTTAGTAAGAGGAAAAATTGAGGTATTTTATTTACAAGGCTTCTTGCATTGAGTAGCTTGCATTTAAGGCCAGTTGTGGTTGGAATAGAGGTAGTTAGGGGCATGTATGCCTAGTTTTGAGTGATGTTATGTGTTAACATCCTGCTTCCATGAGCAATCTGTTTTTACTCTTATCTATTATCAAATGGTTGGTTCTTCTTGCAATCCAAAGTCTTCTCAATCACTTTGTCCAGCACAGTGATTCGAAGACCTCACAGTTTTATTCCATGATTTCTTCCACCCTGATGTGCTGTAACACATCATTAAATTGTGCTGGCCAGTGTCAGGTCTTGTACTTTATTATTTTGTCTAGCTTTGACACTGTTTTTTTTTTTTTTTGACAATTCACTAGAGTAGAGTGGGATGGGGTGGGATAGGATTTGATAGGATAGGATTGAATAGAATAGAATTAGCACTTAGACTTATATACCGCTTCATAGTGCTTTACAGCCTCCCTAAGAGGTTTATAGAGTCAGCATCCTGCCCCCAACAATCTGGGTCTTCCTTTTACTGACCTCAGGACAGAAGGCTGAGTCAACCTTGAGCCGGTCAGGATCGAACTCCCAACTGTGGGCAAAGTTAGCCTGCAGTACTACAATTTAACACTGCACCACCAGGGCTCTTCTGCCAAATATTCACTTCATATTCCCTCCATCCCCCGAAAGGCTATGGATTTAGGTCCTTCTTTAATAATTGTTCTAAATCGACCACTATTATTTTTCCAGTTGACCCCAAGTTTGAATATCACAGAAGGAGAATCTTAGTTTAATCTTTCCACTCACCATTTTGATATTGTACACAATATCCAGGTTTTGGCCTACCGGTATTTCCTGATATTTGGCACATTATGTTGAGCTTTTATAAAAAGTGCAGAGAAGAGCAACTAAGAATGATTAAAGGCCTGGAGACTAAAACATATGAAGAATGGTTGTAGGATTTGGGTTTGGCTTGACTAGAGAAAAGAAGGACTGTGGGGGTACATGATAGCAGTCTTCCAGTATTTGAGAGGTTGCTTCAAAGAGGAGAAGGTCAACTTATTTTCCAAAGCACCTAAAGGCAGGACAAGAAACAATGGATGGAAACTAATCAAGGAGAGAAGCAACCTAGAACTAAGGAGGAATTTCCTGACTATGAGGACAATTAATCAGCAGAGCAGCTTGCCTTCAGAACTTGTGGATGCTTTATCACTCGTGGTTTTAAAAAGAGACTGGACAGTCATTTGTCTGAAATGGTATAGGACAGTGGTGGCTAACCTTTTTTGGGCTCCTGTGCCAAAAATTGTGCCTGCGCTTGCACGCTCACGCTCACATGCCAGCATCCAGAAGGAAATGTGTGCCCCCACGCCTCCTACGCATGCGTGCGCAATCCCTCCCCCCGCTGCCCCTCACCTGCACTGTGCCGCACAGCTGATTTTCGGCCGGTTTGAGGCCTTTTTTGGCCTCCCAAAGGCTTGAGGAAGGCTTCTGCAAGCTTTGCAGGCCGAAAACTAGCCCCGTTTCATCACTTCCTGTTTTTCCAAAAATACTGAAAAAGGCCTCAAACCGATTGAAAATCAGCTGTGAGGCACGCACATGCTCAGTGAGGTAAGTTTGCCTGCAGCTCGTGTGCCAGCACAAATGGCTCTGCATGCCACTTGTGGCACGTGTGCCATAGGTTCGCCATCACGGGTATAGGATCTCCTGCTTCAGTAGGGGGCTGGACTAGAAGACCTCCAAGGTCCCTTACAGCTTCTATTCTAATTCTGATACAATTAAAACAAACCTCATGCGCTGTCTTTTATAATCCACATTCTTCATCTGAACTAGTTGGCGAACCATCCTAATTATCCCAGTACAGCCTAAAATAGAAACAAATATTTTCTGATAAGCAAGAATTGTTGCCATAGTAACCGCACTTAACTACTTTCTCACTGCATGATTAAGGCTAGGAGATGCTGTGAAATTGGAGAGGAGTTCCCCCTCCTTAATTTTATTTATTCATTTTTATCTGTATTTCATATTTCTTAACCATCTACCTCCCACCTTCCATCCCCACCCCCAAAAAAGTTTTGTGGTTTCATAGCTATGACAACTATTTGGAGCAATGAAATCCAGGAAAAAAAACAACACCTCTTTTTTTTCAAAATTAGTCCATTAGGCTGAACTGCATTTGTTTTCAATTTCTTTAAGAGAGAAAAAAAAAAAGGTTGAAAGACAAGTATCCAGCAGAATGAGCATTCTTTTTTTTATTATTTTTTATTATTTTTTACTTTTTCTTTTTTTCTTTTTTTTTCTTTTAATTTTTTTATTAAATTTTATTGGTTTTTAAAACAAACATAAACAAAGAAAACATAAAAACATCAAGCTATCTTCCATAGGTGTACATAAAGTGTGCCGGTTGGTTTACAAATTGTTTTGTGCTTCCATTTCATAGTCTTCAATTACAATTACATGACATATAATCTCATATTGTCAATCAAAAATTAAATACCTTAGTATCATTACTAATCAACCATTTGACTATACTTTTATTCATTCATATTTTACAAGATAATCATAATTTACTTAGTTTATTTTATAACAGTTCATATTATCATCCCAAATCTATCCTAAAATCATTCTGTAGATATAATAAGAAGTACATCTTTATATATTTATTATTTTCTAAAAGTCTACATATTTCATTACTGTACTTTATTGTCTAACCATTGATAGAAAAGATCCCAAATTTGATAAAATTGTTTATCCTCTTGTTCTCTCATTTCAAATGTCAATCTAATCATTTCAGCACATTCCAATATTTTCTTAATGATTTCCTCCTGTGATAGTATTTTCTCATTTTTCCAGTTTTTAGCAAATACAATTGTAGCTGCTGTTAATACATTTACAATCAGGTATTTCAAGTCTTTACTATATATTTCAGGTAAAATTCCCAATAAAAATGTCTGCTTTCAAGTGTATATGTTTTTTTGTCATTTTTTCCAACCACATGTAGATTTTAGTCCAGTATTTTTTAGCATCCGCACAAGTCCACCACATATGGTAATATGAGCCAGGTGTCTGATGACATTTCCAACATTTTTCGGATTTATTCTTGAACATTCTTGCTATTCTTGTTGGGGGGAAATGCCACCTGTAAAACATCTTATACAAATTTTCTTTATATGCTGTTGACATTGTCATTTTATAATTTTGAGACCACAATTTTTGCCATTTTTCCAAATCAATCCCATATCCAAAATTCTTTTCCCAAACAATCATAGTTTCTTTAACTTGTTCTTCTAGTTTCATTTCTAATAAATATCCATACAATTTTTTAATCACCTTTTCATCAGTACCTGTCAAAATCTTATCTAAGTCAGTCAGTTTCTCATAGAAACCTTCTGTTTTAGAATCTTTATCATACCTTGAATATATTTGCGCATATGAAAACCAATTCATCTTTATACCTTGTTCCTCTAGTTTTTGAAATATCATTCAATATTTCACCATATCTAACTGTTTGTTCCTTTTTGTATATTATAGGATACGAAAATGCTTCAATAGTCGATAACTAGACTGGAATTTTCAAATAACATTGTCTTTTAATCTTCTTCCAGTTTAACCACAGAGACTCCTGCAGAATGTGCATTCTAACACCAAAATGGCTTTCCAGCTGGGATTCTTATAGTTGTGTCCATGCGAGAATAGAATAGAATAGAATTCTTTATTGGCCAAGTGTGGGTGGGCACACAAGGAATTTGTCTTTGGTGCAAATGCTCTCAGTGTACATAAAAGAAAAGATACGTTCATCAAGAGTGAATCATCATCAGGGACAACACTTAATGATAGTCATAGGGTACAAATAAGCAATCAACTCATACTAGGAAACACTCAATATAAATTGTAAGGATACAAGCGACAAAGTAACAGTCCTGCAGTCACAAGTGGGAGGGGATGGGTGATAAGGAGGGATGAGAAGATTAATAGTAATAGTAGTGCAGACTTTGTAAATAGTTGAACAGTGTTGAGGGAATTATTTGTTTAGCAGAGTGATGGCTTTCAGGAAAAAACTGTCCTTGTGTCTAGTTGTTCTGGTGTGCAATGCTCTATAGCGTCGTTTTGAGGGAGAGGAGTTGAAACAGTTTATGTCCGGGATGTGAGGGGTCTGTAAATATTTTCACAGCCCTCTTTTTGACCCGTGCAGTATAGAGGTTCTCAATTGAAGGCAGATTGGTAGTAATTCTAAACCACTAGAAGCAGAGTCAATGGGGTTTTCACTATAGGTAGTCAGATTAACAGATAATCAGAGTTGGAAGAGACCTTGTAGGTCATCTAGTCCAACCCCCACTTAGTCCTCGACTTACAAACACAATTGAGCCCAAATTTTCTGTTGCTAAGCGAGACATTGATTAAGTGAGTTTTGCCCCATTTTATGACCTTTCTTGCCTGCGGTTGGTAAGTTAGAACTTCGGTTGTTAAATGAATCTGTCTTCGCCATCGACTTTGCGTGTCAGAAAGTCGCAAAAGGGGATCATGTGATCCCCAGGTCACTGCAACGGTCATAAGTATGAGTCAGTTGCCAAGCATCTGAATTTTGATCACATGATCAGGGGGGGATGCTGCAGCAGTTGTAAGTGTGAAAAATGGTCATAAGTCTCTTTTTTCCAGTGTGTTCAGTGCCATTGTAACTTTGAACAGTCATGAAACCAACTGTTGTAAGTCGAGGAGTGTCTGTATAACGGATGCAGGAATTGGGTATGTCTAGTAGTTTGAAGAAAAGAAGGACTAGGGGAGACATGATTGCAGTCTTCCAATACTTCAGGGGCTGCCCCAAAGAAGAGGGAGTCAAGCTATTCTCCAAAGCACCTGAGGGCAGGACAAGAAGCAATGGGTGGAAACTAATCAAGGCGAGAAGCAACTTAGAAATAAGGAGAAATTTCCTGATAGTGAGAATAATTAATCAGTGGAACAGCTTGCCTCCAGAAGTTGTGAATGCTCCAACACTGGAAGTTTTAAAGAAAAGATTGGATAACCATTTGTCTGAAGTGGTGCAGGGTTTCCTGCCTAAGCAGGGGGTTAGACTAGAAGTCCTCCAAAGTCCCTTCTAACTCGATTATTCTGTTAATGCGTGGACACGTTTTTCAGGATTCAACATTGCACTGGTAGCTTCCTTCCATCCTATCGTTGGGTTACCAATCCCCAGACAAACCGCAAGCAACACCGCAAGCAACAAGCTCATCCTTTTGCAATCCTTTCGCCGGCCCCATCGTAGCCTTGTCCTCTTCCAAACGGGCGCTTTTCAAACCCACTGCTTGCTGCCAACCCCACGGTCCTTGAAATAAACCTGAAAGCAAGAAAGGAAAATATGTGTAGCTCAGGGTTGAAAGGAAGGGACCTGGATGCTCCGTGAGCTCGGCTGTTTCCTTGCAGATGTTTCATTACCCAAACTAGGTAATATTGTCAGTGTTAGAAGGGAAGGCTATTTGTGGAAAGGAGGAGGAGGAGGAGGAGGAGCCTTTGATGCTCTCTGACCTTGGTTCTTACAGATGTTTCATTACCCAAACTGGTGACACCATCAGTGCTTGAAGTTCCCTCGTTTGGGTAATGAAACATCTGCAAGAAAATAACCAAGCTCAAGAGAGCATCTTATCTGAAACCAGCTAAGGAGGCAGAGGCCAACCCAAAGTGGATTTAACGGGTTGGGGGACGAAGGTGGAAGCCATGCCAAAGTTGTAGCAACGGGACACACGGGCTTGCCATGTGCCAGTCCAGGGAGAGAGGCCCAGAGGTGAGTCCGAAGGCCCTGGGACCTCTCTCTCATTGAGAAGGCCCAGCAAAATGCACCAGCCCTCGTGGTCTTCCAGGCTGACACACATTCCTTGAGTTCTTTTAGGAGATATTTGGCAGCATCTGGAAGACAGTTGCAAGCCCTCCTCCGCTGCTCAACCCCTGCAAGGCAAGCTGCACCTCTGCAGTTCCTTTCCCTTCCCACAAGCCTCTGTGGCAGCCACCCCCCTCCCGTTCCCATGGCAACAGGGATGGTGATGCTTACTGGAGCTGACAGTGTCCCAATTTAACTCCCCCCTCCCTCCCCTCCCTTGCCAGCCCAGCCTTCTTCGTCCCAACCCCCTTCTGCCAGATCAGGCGTTGCAGTTCCAGGGGAAGGCAGCAGGGGGCAGCACTTCATCAAGAGCTGCCGCGGGAAGGGACCACAAAGCTCTTGTGCAGGAAAAGTTGCTTGGAAACGTCCAAGGATGGACGGGGCTAAATGGGGTTGTTGTTGTTGTGTGTTTTTTTTTTTTTTTTTTTTTGGGGGGGGGGTGTGTCTTTCGTTTCGAAAGACGATCTTGGCGGCTCGTGGAGAAGGTTGGCCTGGCTGGAAAGCAACGTGGGTCGGGCCGGCTTGCCGTTGCCCCGTTTGCAATTTCTGCACGATTCGTCCCCACCCTCTGAAGTCCGTCCAGCTTTTCCTCGCCTTTGCAACTAGAAAAGCAACCTGCCGGCCTTGGAATGCACCTGGGTGGCCTGCGCTCGACCACGAGGGAAATGTCACCGGGGTGGGGGTGGAGGGGGTGGGGAGACACCCGAGGGTGCCTGTTCGGATTCGCACGTGTCGAATTGAGATTCGGAAGGAAGCTTTTCCTCCAAGGGATAAACTCCTCTCTGCTCTCAGATCCGGCTCAGGAGGCAAAATTGCTCGATATTGGAGGGCAAGAGGAGGAGGAAGAGGCATAGTTTGCACAAGCACGTGGGCAAGAAATCTTTCTGAGAGTTTTGGGGTTTTGGAAGGGCTTTTGAAGCGGTTTAGGTTGGGTTCAGGGAGGGGGAGGAGGAGGAAGTAAGGAAAAAGGAAGAAGAAGAAAAAGGAGGAGGAGGGGGAGAGGAGGAAGCGAAAGAAAGAGGAGGAGGAGGAAAGGGAGGGAGGAGAAGGAAAAAGGAGGAGGAGGAGGAGGAGAGGAGGAGGAAGGGAGGGAGGGAGAGAGAGAGAGAAGAAGAGGAGGAGTAGGAGGGAAGTGGGGAGGAGGAGAAGGAAAAAGGAGGAGGAGGAGAAGAAGAGGAGGAGGAAGGGAGGGAGGGAGAGAGAGAGAGAAGAAGAAGAGGAGGAGGAGGAGAAGGAAAAAGGAGGAGACATAGAAGAAAAACAAACAACTACATTTCACCTCCTTTCCATTATTGGTGGTTCCCCTAATTTGAGGTTTCCCTATGGAAAAATACACTCCCTTTACATTTTTCTGCCTTTACAACAAGTTAAATGGGCAATAGGGAGAGTAGATTTTGGCCCTTCTGTAAATATATGATGAACTATCTTATCCTTTTGAAGCGGAACAAAGCCGTATCTTTGCAAACATCACTGGGCTAAGGGGGCCTTGACTGGGTGATGATAGAGAAATCATAACTAAGAGGAAACAGCCAGAGGTCTCCGGAGGCCCACATCACTCTCGCCTTCAAAATCATGTCCTAGGCTTTTCACAAGGATTTTGTAGTACACACATACATAAACGCACGCACATGCCAAAAATATACACATACGTCCCCGAACTAGGAAACCACTGAATTGTGATGTTTTGCTGAAGTTTTTACTGCTATTATTAATAATAACAAGCAGCCTGCTGGTATTATTATTGTTATTAGAACATTGGCAGTTACGTGCCTTTATAGTTTTTGTATTTCAACTGCTAGCACAAGGTTGTGTAAAGGAATTGGAGGTCTGGTCCCATCCGTTACAAATCCAGTTAGCACGACAGGTAGTCCTCCACTTACAGCCACAGTTGAGCACCAAATTTTCTGTTGTTAAGGGAGACAGTTGTCAAGTGAGTTTTGCCCCATTTTATTACCTTTCTTGCCACAGTTGTTATGTGAGTCACTACAGTTGTTAAGTTAGGAACATGGTTGTTAAGCGATTCTGGCTTCCCCAGTGACTTTGCTTGTCAAAAGCGGATCCCATGACCCTGGGACACTGCAACCATCATAAATATGAGTCAGTTGCCAAGCGATTCCATTTTGATCACATGACCACAGGGGTGCTGCAATGGTTGTAAGTGTGAAAAGCGGTCATAAGCAGTGGTGGGATTCCAAATTGCACGTTATTGGTTCTGCCGGCATCGTGCTTGCAGACAGCTGGTCATTTGCATCCTTTTTATAGAGTTGTTGAGGCCACTTGGAGGTTCATCTGTGTCCTCAGGGTCACCTGAGTGGTGCCAATGGGTGTGAAGCAGTGGTGGGATTCAAATATTTTTACCACTGGTTCGGTGGGCGTAGCTTGGTGGGTGCACTTTGCATGCGCGCGTGTGCCAAACATGCACTTTGCACAGGTGCAGAGGCATTCTAACTCACTTCCTGGAAGCCTGCACTCTTCCGGTCGCTTCAGCAGCTGCTGAGCGGCATTTTGCTATGCTGCGCAAGGCAGCTGCGCTTGAAATTCAGAGGATAAAGGTGAGTATAGGAGCCTGGGTCGGTGGGTGGGCCCAACAGCAGAGTGGTGGAGAGAACTGGTTTGGTCTTCGTTGCTCATCACCGCTACCGGCTCGGCAGAACTGGGCTGAACTGGTAGAATACCACCACTGGGGTGGGTTGCTATCAGTAGCTCTGAAGAGCAGCAGACACCGAACCGGTTCGGTGTCTGCTGATGTTTGACCCACCTACCCACCTGGGCTCTTACCTGTCCTTTATTTCCTGCTTTTTCAACCTCAGCTGCTTTGCACGGCACAGCTGAGGTTGAAAAAAAAGCAGGAAAAAAAGTGGCTTTTCAAATGCTGCACACCTGCACGCAGTGCTTTTCACCTGTCTGGGAGGCACAGCTTTAGGTTTTACATGCACGTGCAAAACATAGTCACCGAACCTGTAGTAACACCCACTCCTGATGTGGAGCCCTCTTGCAACTATTGAAAAGACTGTTTTTGTAAACTGGAGTTAGATGATGTTGTTTTTCCTCCCCCTCTAATATAGGTGGCCTCTTTAACCCCATTTTCAAAACAGTCCAAACCTGTCCAAAATGTGGAGTTTGCTAGTGGGTTTTTTCTTTTAAATACAGATGGGCTGCCGAATCTTGACCTGAGGGGTTTGTTCCCCTCCGTTGTGCCATGGGTTTATGAAGCGCTTGTTTTGTTTTCCCAATCTACAGATTTGCACATGGCTCACTGCATTGCACTGCATCTACCACCTTGCTCACTTTGTGCCCGGGTGTTTTATGCTTGGGGTGGACCAGCTTTTGCCTAAAATGTATTCTTGGCTTTGAAGTGTGCACATATGTTGTGTTGGCTGAAAGTCCTCCTGAGCTGCCTGCAAGGAGTAGAAATCCTTCCATTCCCCACCATTCAGTCAGAATCGAAGAAGCTTCTTTTAATGAGAAGCGAAACGTCGTCAAAGAAAAAACAGAAAGTCCACTTGTGTCTTGAAAAAAAGCACCTTTGGGGCAGCCGTGACCTGGATGACTGAGAATCTCTATAGACATTTAAATGAATGGTTGTAAGATGAGGATGGCCCATATTTATTTCTGCTTTAATTTTCAATCCTAAACTCTCTTATATGGAGCCACCTTTTGATTGAATTAGATTAATTTCGTTTTTTGCTTGCTGCTCTTACGACTGGAGTTGCATTTTGTTTGTGCCTTGGTTTAAAAAGCTGTTAGAATTGTGACATTCAGGCTTGTTAAATAAATACATTGATAATTTTTTCAGACATCAAATGATTATGACTGCTTTCAATAGAAATGCTGGTGTTTTTTTTTTTCCTTTTCTTTTGCTTTGGGCCTTATCCTAATCTCTCCGTAAAGTTTGCAAGAAAAAATTAATCCTCTTTCTCCTCCCTCTCCTTAATTTCAAACCTTCTTGAGAGGGTTTTTTTTTTGGGGGGGTAGCTCTAAGGAAATAAGCTGCTGCCACTTTTATGATTCTTTGTTAGATTTATATCCCACCTGACAAGGATTTTCAGGGTGGCTGACAGCACGATAAAGGTACATTCAAAACATGACAATTAAACCATCAGTAACCAAACTTAAAAGTCATTTATTTTATTGTATATTTATTTTTTAATGCATTGCTGTCAAAGCAATCCGAACATTGGAGAAGCCAAGAGAGAACATCAAAACAGTGAAATCTGATGAAAAGGTTACATTAAGGAGGGCCTGACTCCATTTTTCAAAGCAAAGAAGAACAGAGAGCAAAAGAGAGAATATTCCCCTCTGGGAGTGACCTAGAAGGAGTCTAAAAATAAGCATATAAAGGTAGTCCTTGACTTATGACCACAATTGAGCCTCAAATTTCTGTTGCTAACTGAGACAGATTTTTAGAGTGAGCTTTGTCTCTTTTTGCGACCTTCTTTTGCCACAGCTGTTAAATGAATCACTCTTAAGTCAGTAACATGGTTGTTAAGTGAATCTGGCTTCCCCATTGACTTTGCTTGTCAGATGGTCGCAAAAAAGGATCCCATAACCCCCCAGGGACACTGCAACCATCATAAAGACGAGTCAGTTGCCAAGCGTTTGGATTTTTTTCCCTTTAAATCCATGTCAATCCTTTTTAATTAGTCTACAATATAAAATACAAAAATACAAAAAGCAAATAATGGGAAAAATAGAGGAGGAACGAGGGAAGGGAAAAGGGTAGAGAAGGAGGAGGAAAACAGAAAGTGACATTAACCTCTGACTCCCTTTGGTGCAATACAATAAGAAATAACATCGAACCTCAACTTTTTACTTTTATATAATAGTATACAGTCGCTAGCCTGTTTCCCTGAAAATATGACCCACCCTGAAAGTAAATCCTAGCTTGATTCTTACACGTCCACTCAATATAAGCTCTACCCCAAAATAAGCCCTAATTAAGATCCCACCCATTCCAGAGTGGATGGGTAAAAAGTAAGCTTGGGTGAGGATGGTGGAGGAGCTGCCCTATTACTTACCTTTGGACAGTTGTAGCCAGGCCTTGCACACCCCAACACCTGCCTTGCTGGCCCATTTCTTCTGCAACTGGCAAGGCTGGCAGGGAGGGGAGGGGAGGGGCGGCCAGGTCAGGGGCGTGGCCAGCCTAATCCTTGCTACCGGTTCCCGTGAACGGATGCGAACTGGCTGAATACTACCACTCTCATTTATAGCCAGAGAAACTGGGAGGTTGCTTTTCTGATATTTTTCCCCCTGCTTGTCATGTTTCTGGGTGTGGGGGTGTCTCTTATCTGATTGTTCCCAAGGCAGCATCTCTTCTCCATCTTCCAAGGTCATTTTCACTTTCTGTTACACAAGGCTGCAGTGGGTGGATTACTCTGTTTGCCTCTCAACTACAGTGGAGAAAATCAACTACTAGTCCCTTGACACACAGCATGGCAAAATAGAGCTGTCAAAATAGCCACCCATCTGTGTCCATATATTTGTGTGTGTGTGTGTGAGAGAGAGAGAGAGAGAGAGAGAGACATCGTGATTAAAAAAATCACAAGCAAAGTTAGATCAATGCAGATAATCCTTGATTGACAACCGTTCCTTTAGGGCCCATTATAAAGTTACTACAGCACCAAAAAAGGTGACTTATGACTGTTTTTCTGCAGTTAACACCTTTGCAGCATCCCCCATGGTCACGTGATCAAACTTCAGGCACTTGGCAAATGGTTCATACTTATGACCTTTGCCGTGTCCCAAGGTCATGTGATTCCCTTTTGCGGCCTCCTGGTAGGTAAAGACAACGGGGAAGCCAGGTTCATTTAACAACTGGATTACTAAATTGTCAACTGCGGTGATCCACTTAACAGTCATGACAAGAAAGATCATAAAATGGGGCAAAATTCACTTAGCGACTGTCTGGCTCAGCAATGGAAATTTGGGGCTCTGTTGTGGTCGTAAGTCTACCTGCCTGCTCCACAACCTCCCACACATCTCTGGAAGGTTGAATCCAGCAACTGTCTTCTGCTGAGCTCCCCAGAGATTGTTTAAAAAGGTGGAGTAGTGGCCTAGTGGAAAAGTCACCTCCCAATCTGAAAGTTGAGAGTTCAATTCCAAGTAACTTTCCCAAGGCGCGAAAAAAAAAACATATCTGCTGTGAACTCCACGTAGGTGTCAGGGAGGGCATCCTGCCAGTAAATGCTCAGCTCCATCCAGTTGTCCCGACTCTATTCTGAAATAAGGAATTACAGAGTTGTAAAAAGGGAGTTTTGTCAAAAAAAAAAAGAAAAGAAAAACACCTCGAGAGGACATTAGAGACTTGGCAGGAGAGGCACTCACCATTTTTCAGTGCATTAAGAACTCAATTTTCTTTCTTTCTCCTTTCTACGTGAATGGCCAATCTCATGAATCAATATCGCCACGGGAAAACCCATCGAGAACTGTCAGCATTCCAGGAGATTGATATTCTCGTGGAAAAAGTTATGAAAAGGGGAAAATGGTCCAGAAGAACTTGGGCCATCCCCAAAGGATGGCTTCTTTCCCTCTAAAAGGTATTTCTCTCCAGGATCTTCTCTGTAAAGGGGAAGATCGGGTACCAAGTAATTCTCGGCTTACGACCATGATTGGGACCAGATCACAGCTAGGGCAGAGGTGGTATTCAGCAGGTTCTGGCCAGTTCTGGAGAACCGGTAGCAGAATTTTTGAGTAGTTCGGAGAACCGGCAAATCCCACCTCTGAGTGGCCCTGCCCCCATCTATTCTCTGCCTCCAGAGTCCCAGCTGATTGGCCGAGTCTTCTTTTGTTGCCCTGTACAGGAGAACGGAGCTGGAAAGCAGGTTAGTGGGGTGGGGAGGGAATGGGGATTTTGCAATAACCTTTCCCTGCTATGCCCACCAAGCCACACTATGCCCACCAAGCCACGGCCACAGAACCGGTAGTAAAAATGTTTGAATTTCACCACTGAGCTAAGGGTTCACCCGAACCTCGCTGACCACTTAGCAGCCCACTAACGATGCATGGACAATGATTTTTGTGTTGCTCCAATCGAACCGGTGCTGTTTTGGTGTCAGTGGGGGTAGAGATGAAGGATTTGGGATCGGAGCATCTGACTACCAGCCAGTGTTCACAAATCCTGTTTGTCTCACATAGAATTGGTTATAATGGTTGCAGTTGCATTGTAATTGCAGGTGCTTGCAGCCCCAGGCGTGCGAGCAACAGGTTTCTCGTGCATGCACATATGTGCAAATCTGCCTCCCCATCCCACAAAACCACTCCCCATTGGTGGAACTTTGAGTTACAGCAATAGCAATAGCACTTCAGTTATATACCGCTTCACAGTGTTTTCCAGCCCTCTCTAAGTGGAGTCAGCCTATTGCCCCCAACAATCCGGGTCCTCATTTTACTGACATCAGAATGATGGAAGGCTGAGTCAACCTTGAGCCTGAATCGAACTGCTGAACTGCTGACAGCCGGCAGTCAGCAGAAGTAGCCTGCAGTGTTGCATTCTAACTACTGTGCCACAACAGTGCTTGGTTAGGGCAAATTTGCATGAACATTTGCAAGATAAATGTTGACTCAAGGGCAAAATGTTATCAGACAATTGTCAGGGTGGTTGATATTTGAGAGAATTTTTATTTGTATTGTTGCACATTCTACCTTGGACTCTTTCCAAACAAATATCAATCAGTCAATCAATCAATCAATGAACCAGCAGTTCCTAATTACAGATTGCAGTAGATTGATGGACATGAATTGCTTCTTGTGCTTTAATTTCGTGATGAAAAAAAAATCAGAATTTACACGAACTGCATTTTGGGATGGTGCGGAACGCTGAAGTATTTGAGCATTCATTTCAGCCAAAATGCAGGTATTCTTTGACTTATGACCACAATTGAGCCCAAAATTTCTGTTGCTAAATGAGACACTTGTTAATTGAGTTTTGCCCCATTTTATGACCTTTCTGGACACAGTTGTTAAGCAAATCAATGCAATTGTTAAGTTAAAATTGTGGTATTTGTTGCAAAGGTGAATGCCATTTTTCAAAATATCATCATTTGAAAGTCCCACCACCAAAGGAAATTTTTTTTCAGTTAGCAAAGAATAAATTTATCACAGGATATAGCTTCTATGCGATTAAGAGGGCAATTAGGAACAACTGCAGTTTCCAGTTCTGACCTTAATTGTAGAACCTGGAAAGTTCAGTGAAGTGGAGCTCTCAAAAGCAAAAATAACATTACACTAGAATTCAAGGGTCTTCAAACTTGGCAAGTTTAAGACTTGTGGACTTCAACTCCCAAAATTCCTGAACTAACATGACTGGAGGAGGAATTCTGGGAGTTGAAGTCCACAAATCTTAAAGCTGTCAAATTTGAAGACTCCTGCACTAGATGATGATGTTATCCAGTGTTGATGGAAATACGATGGAGATATGGTTGCCTAGAATGCAGGGCCCTCATTCCTCTTCCATCTGCAGCCAGCAAGAGATTTCCCCAGATTTTGCAGATCTCCAGCCTCTCGCTTGACAGGGCCAACAATATGTCATTGAACAGGACCATACCTGAGGGGGTGAAGCCCATCAATCTGGGCTCAATTTGGCTGCAACAAACAGGACCCCCAATTCTTTTATCTATCCTTCATCCAAGACCTTTTGGCTAGCTATGGTCTGTTCCAAGTCCATGAGGTAAAAGGGACGTTGCATAGGGAGGAATCTTGGAAGAAAAATAGAGAACCCGCTACAAAATGTGGAAGCCATTTTGATAAACCTCCCTCCAGGTTTCAGTTGTAGAAATGAATTGCATTCATTTTTGAATTGTATGAATTGTACTTTGGAGTAACAGGGTCGGAAGGGACCTTGGAGGTCTTCTAGTTCAACCCTCTGTTTAAGCAGGAGATACTATATTATTTCAGACAGATTCTAACTGTCTAGTCTCTTAGAAGCTTCCAGTGTTGGAGCACTCACAACTTCTGGAGGCCAGTCATTCCCCCGGTTAATTGTTCTCACGGTCATTAAATTCCTCCTTAGTTCTAGGGTGCTTCTCTCCTTGATTAGTTTCCACCCATTGCTTCTTGTCCTGCCTTCAGGTCAGGGGTGGGTTTCAAAAATTTTTGCTTTTAAAACAAGTTTGTGTTTAATTACATTTGACGAAGCCTGCGTTGTGAATGAATAAATGTTTAATAAAGTTATCTTGAGCTTGAAGTCAAGTGCAGGGTTCTGGCCCTGCACTTCTGATTGGCTGTTAAATGGCGAGATCAGATTGGTCCGTTCAGGAGAATCCGATTGGCCATTAACAGGCCGTGCTCATTGGTTAACGGAGCTAGCGCTCCCAGGTTGCTATTGGTTGAATAGTTAATAAGTTGCCTATATAAGGAAGGCTATAGCAGCCCTCTAGTTTGAGCTGTCACACCATGTAAATAAAGAGTTTGAAGTTCACTGTTTCCACTGGCTCATCTCCATTATTTGTACCCATGCTCCATACTTAACAGCCTGGGCCAGAACAGAACTGTTCTTCAAGTGTTTCATCCTCCAGTCCCCTAATTATCTTTATTGTTCTTCTCTGCACTCTTTCCAGAGTGTCAACATCTTTTTTAGACAGAGATACAGGCAATCTCCTTTGGCAGATATCAAAAGAGTAAGCCTGATTTCTGAGCAGAGGGAGGAATGATTTGATGTCCTCTGTTCTTACCGCTTCATCAAATGAAATTGTGATATGGTGGCAATAAAATATTTGCGAGGATTGGATGATCCATATGGACTATTCTTTGCGTTCGCCTTTCTTTGCAGAAGAGGAAGAAAAAAATCCTATCAGAGACAATTCTTCCATGCTGTAGTAGATTAAGCTGTAAGTGCACGAAAGAAATCTTCCTAGGCAGTTGAAATAAAATATTGATGGAAAAGAGAGAGAAAAACAGAAAAGGAGGATACCGTAGATGAAGAATATACAGCTTATTCGGGATCACAGGAAAGTAATTAGAAGATACCTGATCTGCTCTCACCGACATTTGAATGTCTTAATTTTCAGGCTGCCACTGTTCTGTTTGAGAAGATTTATCATGAATGGAAGTCAGTTCAAACATTATCAGAAAGAAAATTCAAATAACATCTACTTCAGCTAAGCACTAGTGATGTCAGGCAGGTTTTTTTCCCCCCTGCTACTGATATTCGCTGTCCCCATATATTCCATGCAGACAAAAATTAGGCGTCTACAGGGAAGGAAGTTGAAGAGATATTTCTGCATTGTGAGCAAATATGGGGCAAATACCGAGTAGTTCTTTGTGAGTAAAAGACAGGTAGTCCTCGACTTACAACCATAATTAAGCCCATTTCCATTGCTAAGCCAGACAGCGTTTAAGTGTGTTTTGCCCCCTTTTATGATCTTTTGTGCCACAGTTGTTCAGTCACTGCAGTGGATAAGTTAGTAACACCAATGTTAAGCGAATCTGGCTTCCCCATTGACTTTGCATCACATGACCCTGGGACACTGCAACCGTCATAGATACATGCCAGTTGCCAAGTGTTCGAATTTTGATCATGTGACCATGCGGGGATGCTGCATTTGGATGACTTTGGGCCAATCCCCAGGAGACTGGGAGTTCTAATTCTGCCTTAGGCATGAAAAGCAGTCGGGTGACTTTGGGACAATCCCCAGGAGACTGGGAGTTCTAGTTCTGCCTTAGGCATGAAAGGCAGTTGGGTGACTTTGGGCCAATCCCCAGGAGACTGGGAGTTCTAGTTCTGCCTTAGGCATGAAAGGCAGTCGGGTGACTTTGGCCCAATCCCCAGGAGACTGGGAGTTCTAGTTTTGCCTTAGGCATGAAATGCAGTCGGATGACTTTGGAACAATCCCCAAGAGACTGGGAGTTCTAGTTCTGCCTTAGGCATGAAAAGCAGTCGGGTGACTTTGGGACAATCCCCAGGAGACTGGGAGTTCTAGTTCTGCCTTAGGCATGAAAGGCAGTCGGGCGACTTTGGAACAATCCCCAAGAGACTGGGAGTTCTAGTTCTGCCTTAGGCATGAAAGGCAGTCGGGTGACTTTGGGCCAATCCCCAGGAGACTGGGAGTTCTAGTTCTGCCTTAGGCATGAAAGGCAGTCAGGTGACTTTGGGCCAATCCCCAAGAGACTGAGAGTTCTGGTCTTGTTTTAAGCGTGAAAACTGTCTGGGTGACTTTGGCCCAATCACTAGGAGAGGGTAAGTTCTAGTCCCACCTTAGGCATGAAAGCCAGCTGTGTGTATTTGAGCCAATCACTAGAAGATTGTGAATTCTAGTCCCATTTTATGCATGAAAGCCAACTGAGTGATCTTGGCCAATTACCAGGAGACAAAGAGTTCTAGTTCCACCCTAAGCATGAAAGCCAGTTGGGTAACTTCAGACCAGTCCCTCTCTCTCAGCCCAATCCATCTGACAGGGTTGCTGTTGTTGACAAAATAGAAAGAAGGAGTATTAGATACATTTGCTGTCTTGAGCTGTTTCTTAAAATGATAATGGCAGAACGTTAAATAAATACCAATAGCAATAGCACTTAGACTTATATGCTCCTTCACAATGCTTTCACAGCCCTCTCTAAGCCATTTAGAGTCAGCCTATTGTCCCCAACAATCTGGGTCCTCATTTTACCCACCTCAGGACAGAGGGTTGAGTCAACTGTGAGATTTGAACTGCCAAATTGCAATCAGCCGGCAGTCAGCAGAAGTAGCCTGCAGTACTGCACTCTAACCACTGTGCTACCATGTCTCATAAACAAACAAACAAACAAACAATAAATGAATAAAATAAATGCCAAAGCGAATGCTTCTGCCTCCGTGGTGCTGAGCAACACTCACGTTTAATATCCTCAGCAGTCCTTAATGAGGACATGTTCTTATTGCTGCTTCCTCCATTCACATCCCACTCAACTCCCCCCTTCCCACCATTCTGTGATCTGAAGAAGATGTCTGCCACTGACAACAGCACCCATATGCTATTTATCTTGTCAAAACGCCTTCCCTCTGTTCACATCTCCCATTTTGTTCTCATTAATAATGATTATGGGAGAAAAAAAATGGGGCTAAATGCTGACTCTGGAATAATTTCTCCCAATGTTGAATGCCATAAAAGGCATAATCCTTTAGCGTCTGTCAAGACTCCATTTCTCCATTTGACTTCATTTTTAAGCCTTTGACCCAGAACTATATAGGCAAACTTACTGCCTTTATGTATCAGTCTAGTGGAATAATATCTTCCTAGCAGCCATAGAGAAGAAAATATGTCTCATTTTTAATGTGACAATTTAAAAAACAAAACAAAACAGCAGGCTGTTTTTTTTTAAATCCTAATTTCTATTTTCAGTTTAGCATGTGGGTGTCAGTCCTGGAAGCCAATTTTTTAAAAAGCTGGAGCCATTTTGGGAGCATCTTCAGGACTGCCACAGCCAGGCCGGTTGGAGCTGTGGGAGCATGTGGGAAGGAGATAGAGATAGCTGGGGGATGTGTAGCCAAAACAAAGTTTTTTCCTGTGGGAGCCAAGGATGCTTTATCATGTGTTGGAGAGGCATAGTGGATCAAAGCCAGCCAGGATGGTGGCTGTAACCTGGTTGGACCATGTAATGGACATGTGGCCTGAGGGGAAGAATTTTGGGGTTTGATTTGGTTGGGGAAAACTTTGGGTCCTCCAGAGTCATGTTTTCCCCAGATGTGCCAATGTGACATTGTGTTATTTATTTATTTATTTATTTGATTTGATTTGATTTGTCAATCGCTTAGAAGATAATAGGGACTGAAACATGAGATCCAGCCTGATTGGTGATTGGTGACTTCAGGCCAATCATTGGGAGAGATGGTGAATTCTAGTCCCACCTTAAGCATGAAAACCAACTGGGTGACTTTGGGCCAATCACAAGGAGATTGTGAGTTCTAGTCCCAATTTTGGCATGAAAGCCAACTGGTTGACTTCTGGCCAATCATCAGGAGACAGTGATTTTTAGTCTCACCTTAGGCACAAAAGCTGGCTGGCTGACTTCTTTATTTTATTTATCTGATTTGTCAATTGCTTACAATAGATATAAGTATAAACATGAGGAAAAATACAGGAAACAGGTACAAATAAGTGGGGACAATAGGACAGGGACAGTAGGCACGATGGTGCACTTATGCATGCTCCTTACAGACCTCTTAGGAATGGGGTGAGGTCAATAGTGGATGGCTTGAGGTTAAAGGAATGGGGGTTAGAGGATGTAACAACAGAGTCAGGTAGTGCATTCCAGGCATTGACCACTCTATTGCTAAGGTTGTACTTTCTGCAATCAAGTTTGGCGAAGTTAACATTGAGTTTGTATCTGTTGTGCGCTCTTTGAGGAATATGCCTGCCTTTGAATTTTGATTCTTTTGGGTGTGTTAACTGGAACCCTGACAGTTGGCTTGTCCCAACTTTTGTGGATGAGTTACAGTCCAGTGTGGGTTGTATACAAAGATGATCAGGGGTCTGGAGGGTAGGCCATACAATGAACTAGGTATATCAAGGAGAAGAACTATAAGTATATGATAGCAATAGCACTTAGACTCACTGGTGTATTAACCATTAAGCAGATTAATCACGTGCTAAGGGCACCAGGCCCAAACAGGACACCACAAAGTTGAGAATATGGCTTCATTTGTACAGTATGTACAATGGAAGGGGCCACCAAGATTTGTCAGTGCTTAGACTTGTATACCACTTTACAGTGCTTTACAGTCATCTTTAAGTGGTTTACAGAGTCAACCTATTTCCCCCAACAATCTGGGTCCTCATTTTACCCACCTCAGAAAGATGGAAGGCTGAGTCAACCTTGATGTATCTTTTCTTTTTCAATACACTGAGAGCATATGCACCAAGACCAATTCCTTGTGTGCCTAATCACACTTGGCCAATAAAGAATTCATTCATTCATTCATTCATTCTAGAAGTCTTCAGTACTTGAGGGACTGTTGTGGGGAAGAAGGATTGATCTATTCTCCAAAGCACCTGAGGGCAGGACAAGAAGTAATGGGTTGAAGATAATTAAAGAAACATCCAAGCTAGAATTAAAGATAAATTTCCTAACAGTAAGAACAATTAATCGCTGAGAGCAATTAATAAGTGAAACTATTCACCTTCAGAAGAAAAAGGATCTCCTCCATATAAAAATTGGAAATATTTCTTGATTTGAAAAACTCCAAGGATTGATTCGGGCTCAAAGTTCATTGTCAGTTGTTATTTCTGGGGTGTTTTGCCAATAAAAGTGGACTCTTTCAACATTTTTACCGAGTTTCAGTAAAAGTGTTTCTTAAAAAATAATAACAAGAGAGGGATGAGGAAATAGAGGATAGGATTTATATCGGCTGTCATCTTGACAAGCTGGCCATCAAAAATTTCCATCCAGGATATGGACTGAGATCTCTGTCTGTGTAAAGGCAATCTGAATTCTTATGGCATGAGGGCAATTTTAGAGAATTGCTCATCTTTCCTTCATGATATTTGTCCATAAAAATTTAATAGGACACCGACTTGTCAGTACACGTTCTGAGTAGCTGTTTATGACACGTAGTCCTGCAAAAAAGTCATCTATCATGTTATTTGCCTTTTTTTTGTAGCACTTTCATGCACTGGTGAAACCTTGCGGGTCTGAGTTTGAAATTAAAACTTTGTGTACATAAGAGGATGAGTATAGCTTCATGAAACTGGTGTCTATTAACTGTAAAAGGAGAATAGCATAGCATAGCATAGCATAGCATAGATGAGATGAGATGAGATGTCAGGGTTCCAACCGATGTTCTAATTAAATCATGAGTCTCAGGCCAAGCTTCAAAAAAAATCCAGTTATTTATTAGGAGCTTCATGTTGGCATTGACCAAGTGAAGCCAACTCTGACCTCACTTAATTCACATTTTGGCTCTGACCCCATTTCGCTCCCCCAAGATGTGTTATCAGTCACATTCCCCAAGGAAGAAATTTCATAGGTTGTAGAAATCACTTCCTCCAGCCACTGTGGATCTCCATGGAGATGACCTTGGCGTTACTGGCTGGAATGTGCTTTGTTTTGACTGAAATCCAAGTTCCTTGATGTAGCTACAGGGTTCGATTCCCCATCCCCCTTGCCTATGGCAACTCGAGAGGAGGTCAGGGATGCTTCACGAGTTGACAATAGAATAGAATAAAATAGATTAGAATAGAATATTGAATTATTTATTGGCCAAGTGTGATTGGACACACAAGGAATTTGTCTTAGGTGCATAAGATCTCAGTGTACATAAAAGATATAAGTGATAAATCATGATCATAGTCATCATAAAGACATGAATCATATGACACAACACTTAGTGATAATCATAGGATATTAAATAAGCAATCAACATAAATCATACTAGGAAACCAAATAAACAATATAAACCATAAAGATACAAGCAACAAAGTTATAATCATACATAGAAAAGGAGATAGCTAATAGGAAGGACAAGAAAAATAATAGTAATACAGTCTTAGTAAATAGAATAAAGTAAATAGAATTAGTAAATAGAATAAAGCATCATGGAAAAAGAGGGTTTATCATTTTACCATCATCATTATAATGCTCATCAACTGATTAACTAATTAGTTAATCTAATCTAATCTAAGTTAAGTTAAATTAGTTACAGGTTGTCCTGGGACTTACAACAACTTGTTTGTTCAAAGTTATAACAGCACTGAAAAAAGTGAAGTATGACCATTTTCACACTTATGACCATTGCAGCATCCTCATAGGTCACATGATCAAAATTCAGATGATTGGCAACTGGCATGTATTTATGACGGTTGCAGTGTCCTGGGATCACGTGATCCCCTTTTGCGAACTTCTGACTAGCAAAGTCAATGGGAAAGCCAAATTCACCTTAACAACCATGTTACTAACTGAACGACCACAGTGATTGACTAAAAAACTGTGGCAAGAGAGGTTGTGAAATGGGGCAAACCTCACTTAACAAATGTCACTCTTAGCAACAAAAATTTTGGGCTCAGTTGTGGTTGTAAGTCAAGGACTACCTGTAATCTGTCTCAATTCTGTTAAAGAGAAAAATAGTGAATTGATTTTAACCTTTTGCTATTGATTTGGGCACAACATTGCCCATAGATCGGAGGAAATGTTAAACCTGCAAATCTGTTCTCAGTTCAGGAAATGAATTTCTGTATTTGTTAAATTTGTACTTTTATTCCATGTTTATTGGCAGTTCTTTCATGTTGATTGTAGATCCATTCTAGGGAGTGACAGCAGATTGTCAGCTATTTCTAGAGTTTGCATTTTAAACAGAAAACAACCTTTTCACCCTGATGGAAATACACACCAGAATGGGCACCCAAGCCGTGTCGAACTTACAGTCATTTTTAATTCATGAGGCCTTTTCTGTGTTCTTTGCATTGTTTCATCCATAAGTGAAACGTGTATTTTATATTTGGGTAGCTTTGTAAAAGAGGGGGCTTTAACGGAATAAGGATTGCATCTGGTTTGTACAAATATTGGAGACTTATAGCAGAACCCAGATATCCTTTCTAAAAATGGTTTGAACCCAGAAATCTTTTATGAAAGTGGTTTGAACCTAGAAATATTTTTTTTAAATGGTTTGAACCAGAGGTGGTATTCAGCAGTGTTGTGAATGCATAAGGTTTAATAAAGAGAACTTGAGCTTGGAGTAAAGTGCAGGGTTCTGGCCCTGCACTTCTGATTGGCTGTTAACGGCAGAATCAGATTGGCCCGTTCCGGGGAATCCGATTGGCCATTAACAGAGAGTTCCTATTGGTTAAGGGAGCTAGCGCTCCTCGATTGTTATTGGTTAATAGTTATTGGGGTTGCCTATATAAGGAGGGTTATAACTGCCATTGAGTTGAGAAGTCACTATGTAAATAAAGAGCTGAAGTTCACCGTTCCAGAGGCTTGTCTCCATTCTTTCTCGCCCATGCTCCAAACTTAACACTGGTGAGGAGGGTGGGATATGGAGACGTCTGAACCGACGGAACTAAGAAGAAACACTGAGCACGTGGCTGACGGCGCTACACAACGGAACCATGTCTGGCGTCGTCATACCACCCGCTCCATTTGATCCAGTGCAGGAAGACTGGGAGTCCAACATGGATCGCTTCCAAATGTTCTTAGAAACTAACAACTTAAAGGACGCCACAGCCGGGAAGAAACGGGCGGTGTTCCTAACGCATTGTGGTCCAACCATATTTAAGATGGCTAAAGCACTAGCAAAACCTAGAGAAGTGAAGGCGATGGATTGGGACGACCTCGAACCTCTACTAAGGGATTACTACGCACTGACCGTGCCTACGCTCGTGAGATGGCACGAGTTCTATTAGAGAAACCAGCGAAAAGGAGAAAGCGTCGCCAACTTCATAGCAGACCTCCGAAACCTGGGAGGCCTCTGCGGATTCACCGATTTGGAAGAAGCACTGAGAGATCGAATAGTTCTGGGATTAGATGCACCAGGCGTGCAGAGCAAGCTGATGGCGAAAGGCAACATCAGCCTTGCCCATGCCATCGCCGATGCTACTGCAGCAGAAGCAACCAGGAAGTCGGCTGCACAATTACGCCGCAACCGCGCTCTGGTACACCAACTGACAAGCGAAAATTTATCCAAGTCAGAAGGGCAGCTTTCAACGACACACCACGAGGACCTCTCTTCGTCATCAGACAGCGACGAAAAAGAGGTCCATCGACTGCGGTCTGACCGGGACCACCAACCGAAGTCCCTACGCCCTTGCGCTGGCTGTGGAGCCAACCATGCCAGGTCTGAATGCAAATTCCGTGACGCGCTCTGCCATGAGTGCAGGAAGAGAGGCCACATCGGACGGGTCTGCCGAAGTTTACAAGGACCCGGCCAGGCCTCAAAAGGGGCTAACTATCGCCAATCAACAGGAAACTGTCCTGTAAGGCGAGAACCAGTAAGCCACTCCTACAGAAACCGAGCTTTGCAGCGAGAAGAGGCTCACCATACTATCACTATCGGTCACGCCTCTGCCTTGGATGCCAAGAAAATCCGAATCACAGTAGCCATTGAGAACCAGCCTTGCCACATGGAAGTCGACTCGGGATTGTCCCTCTCGATGGTGTCCTGGAAGACCCTCAAGCAACTCATCCCCACGATTCAGCGCCAAGACCTCCGTTTCCAAAAACTCATTCTTAAGGACTATCAAGGGAATCGAATCCCTGTCGTTGGTTCCTGCCGAGTCCGGGTCTCCTTCAAGAAGCACACAGCGTACTTACCGCTAACTGTGATCGACAAAGATCGGCCTAGTCTGCTAGGTCTCCAATGGTTCACGCCACTTGGCATTGAAGTGGCAGGCGTAAACTGAATCAGCGGAAGTGACTGGGAGGAGGACCTCATCCATGAGTTGAAGGACGTCTTTGCGGAAAGTTTAGGTGAGTACAAGGGGACCCCAATTTCGTTCAGCCTTGATCCAAAGATAGCTCCCATCCGCCTTAAGCCCCGTCGAGTTCCGTTTGCCTTAAAGCCGAAAATCGATGAACAACTTGACAAACTAATAGCTCAGGGGGTGCTAGAACCTACTGATCACTCCCCCTGGGAAACTCCAATCATAACACCCATTAAGCCAGATGGGTCGATCCAAATTTGTGGGGACTCCCAGGCCACCCTGAACCACGCCCTACAGCAGAATGTATATCCAGTGCTGGTGGTACAGCATCTCCTCCACTCCCTGGGGGGCGGAAAAGTCTTCGCTAAAGTAGACTTAGTGTCAGGCTGCACTCCTTTTAGATCCCAAGAAAGAAATACTCAGACTCCATGGGTAGAGCAAAGTTATCCTTTTACTGGGAAATAAAGTGGTAGCTACAAAGCAATTCCGAAACTGAGAAATTGGCGGGTAGAATGCATATACAAAGAAATAGATTTGTCCCCACCCCCCAAAGTTCAAATGGTTCTTCCAATTAAAACTTTTGAGACAGCTCATGTGGTCATCTTCAGATGGTGATGAGACATCTTGTCAAATGACCTTGACATATTTTGATAAAAGTTCGCAGTTGCGCAAAAGAGGAATAGATAGCCAGGAAACAGAAAGTTAAAGACAAGAATCCCCCCTCCCCTTGCTAGCCCAGCAAGGAATGCAAACACCTCCAGCTCTCTTCCCATATAAAATCCCCCCTCCCACCGTTGCCATGACAGCCGAGAGAAATAATGAAATAATAGCAGATAGTTAGGAAGGGGAAGGTATCTTGAGGCTGACATTCGGACCCCCTAGAAGAAGGACATAAGTCCCTGAAAGAAAAATAAAATAGTTATATGTTAACATTAATGTACATTTCTATGGTTTATCAGGATATTTGGCATGAAATTTCTTTAAAAGTTCAGGAGCCCTAAGGTCCTTTTCATTTACCCATTCAGAATGGGACGGAGGAAAATGTTTCCAAGCTACAAGGTATTGGGTACGACCCCTCCATTTTCTAGAGTCCAGAATTTCTTTAATTTCGAAATGTTGTTCTCCCTCAATCAATATTGGCACAGGGGGATCAGATTGGATTGGTCTCAAGGCACAGGTATGTTCTGGTTTCAACAAACTAACATGAAAAACAGGATGAATACGACAAAGAGTCTTTGGTAAAGTCAGTTGGACAGTTACAGGATTTATAATCCTCTCAATGGGGAAAAGTCCTACATACTTAGGACCCAATTTCTTTGATTTTTGGGTAGTTTGTAAATATTTGGTCGAGAGAAATACTTTATCGCCCACTTGATATGACATCTGTGGAGCTCGCTTTTTGTCAGCAAATTTCTTATGAGATCGGTGCGCCTCATCCAAAGCTTTGCGGACAATTGGCCAATTAAATTGAAGTTGAGATATCCAATCACTCAATGACTGGACAGTTGGGTTTTCACCAGGCAGTTCAGGTATGGGTACAAAATCTTGCCCCGTTGCTATTTTGAAAGGAGTGAACCCCGTACTACTGTGAACAGAGTTATTATACGCCACTTCCGCAAAAGGTAACAGATCCATCCAGTTGTCTTGTTGAAAATTTATGTAGCATCGGAGGTATTGCTCTAGTACTCCGTTAGTCCTCTCGCAGGCTCCATTAGTTTGGGGATGGTGGGCGGAGCTTAAGCTTTGGGTGGAGCCTATTAACTTCAGAAATTCCCTCCAGAAATTAGAGGTAAATTGGACTCCTCGATCAGAGACTACACGTTCAGGTACACCATGCAATCGGTAAACGTGAAGAATGAAGAGTCTGGCTAAGGTCTTCGCCGAAGGGATCTTTGAGCAAGGAATGAAATGAGCTTGTTTGGAAAACAAGTCAGTCACTACCCAAATGACCGTGTGTCCACTGCTTTCAGGTAGATCTACTATAAAATCCATGGAAATTTCCTTCCAAGGGGCAGTTGGTCTGGCCACATTCTGTAACAGTCCTGGTGGCTTACCCGGCGGTCTTTTTGCTGAGACATAATTCCGAAACTCCCACATCAGCCCACCCGGAGAAAACAGCAACTTTTCTTCCGAGGGGGTTTCATCCCATGTCGTCTCCAACCGGCGATGAAGAGGATCTGTGCATGGGTAACAACAGGGGCAGCCAGTTGTGTAGTGGATACGATTGGCCTAATCACTTCTTTTCGGATACTGTTGTATTGAGGCATTCTAGACAAAGCATCTGCCATAAAATTTCCCCCCCCCCTGCCAAAGCCATCCCCTCGCACCTTTTCGTCTTACAGTGATCCTGGGAGGAGGGGGTCTTCAGGGTCTCTCCAACCAACCCCCAATGACCATCTGGGCATCTCGGCTGGGGTTTCTTCCAGAGTCAATTCGGCCAGCAGGTCAGCCACCGACCCTTCCGGCAGCGGCACGGGCTGCCCCCCCACAGCTCCCTGATCCTCTTCATCGCCGGTTGGAGACGACATGGGATGAAACCCCCTCGGAAGAAAAGTTGCTGTTTTCTCCGGGTGGGCTGATGTGGGGAGTTTCGGAATTATGTCAGGCTGCGCTCCTTTTAGATCCCAAGAAAGAAATACTCAGACTTCATAGGTAGAGCAAAAAACTTTTGAGACAGCTCATGTGGTCATCTTCAGATGGTGATGAGACGTCTTGTCAAATGACCTTGACATATTTTGATAAAAGTTCGCAGTTGCGCAAAAGAGGAAAAGATAGCCAGGAAACAGAAAGTTAAAGACAAGAATCCCCCCTCCCCTTGCTAGCCCAGCAAGGAATGCAAACACCTCCAGCTCTCTTCCCATATAAAATCCCCCCTCCCACCGTTGCCATGACAGCCGAGAGAAATAATGAAATAATAGCAGATAGTTAGGAAGGGGAAGGTATCTTGAGGCTGACACTTAGCTCAGGCATATCAGCAACTACCTGTTGATGAAAAGACGGCACAGGCACAAATGATTGTGACGCACCGAGGTGCCTTCAAATGTACCCGGCTCCAATTCGGAGTCAGTGTAGCCCCAGGGATTTTTCAGAGCCTGATGGAGAGGCTACTACAAGGGATTAAAGGCGTGGTCCCCTATTTTGACGATGTATTAATTGCTGCACCTACAAAAAAAATCTTACGGGATCGTTTAAAATTAGTCCTACAAAAATTTCAAGACGCCGGTCTTAAGGTAAAAAAGAATAAGTGTAAATTGTGTACAGATAGTGTTGAGTTTTTAGGGTACCAAATTGACAGTCAGGGTATTCACCCTACCGACAGTAAACTAAGAGCAATAAAAAACGCTCCCAGGCCTCGGAACAAGGCCAATCTCCAGGCGTTCCTAGACCTCATCAACTTTTATAATGTATTTCTACCGCATAAAGCAACGGTCGCTGAACTGTTACACCGGTTGTTAGACAAGAAAGCAAACTGGTTATGGGGTCATAGAGAAGAACAGGCGTTCCGTAATGTGAAAAAGCTAATGACTTCTGACTCTGTACTCATGCAATACAATGAGACTTTGCCGTTAAATATCACATGTGATGCTTCGCCTTTCGGAGTGGGTGCCATTCTGAGCCATGTACTGCCTAATGGTAACGAAGCCCCTGTTGCATATTTTTCAAAGACACTTTCAAAAACTGAGCGAAATTATGGCCAAATCGATAAAGAAGCCCTTGCAATTGTATCGGCCATTAAAAGATTCCATGAGTATGTGTATGGCCAGGCTTTTACTATCGTGACTGATCACAAACCGTTATTGGGGATAATAGCTGGAGATAAGCTGACTCCCTACATATTATCCCCCAGGATGACTCGCTGGTCAGAATTCTTGGCTGCTTATAATTATCGGCTGCAATACCACCCGGGGAAAGCCATTCCCCACGCCGACGCATTGAGCCGAGCACCACTTCCAGAGACTCTCGACGATCCTGCACCAATGGTAACCGCATTGCAAATTGAAACACTCAACTCGCCGCCATTAACGACCCGAGATATCGCGAGAGAAACCAAATGTAACCCCACCTTAGCATGAGTTCTGGGCTGGGTAGAACGTGGATGGCCATTGGACCAATTATCAGATGACTTCATACCATTCAAGACTCGACAAACGGAGTTGTTCTCCCAAAAGGGCTGTGTCATCTGGGGCGATAGAGTCGTTATCCCAGAACAACTCCAAAAAGCGCTGCTGAGAACCTTGCACGATGGCCACCCCGGTATCGTGCGAATGAAAGCCCTCACACGAAGCTACGCATGGTGGCCGGGCATCGACAAGCAAATCGCAAATTGGGTTAAAGCTTGTCATAAATGCCAGGAAGTGAGCAACGCCCCACCTAAAGCCATGCCTACCGAATGGGAGACACCACGGGGACCCTGGTCCCGTATTCACTTGGACTTTGTGGGGCCAACCAAAGGCCACACCTTTCTGCTAACCGTCGACGCCTACTCGAATTGGCTCGAGATTCACCGCATGACGAACACAACCACTGAAGCGGTGATCAAAAACTTGGAAAGACTATTTGCAACCCGCGGATTACCAGACGTCCTGGTATCCGACAACGGGCCCCAATTTACAGCGCTGTCGTTCGAGCAGTACCTGGCTGACCGCGGCATCCGACATGCGCTCACCTCACTTGCGCACCCTGTGACCAATGACAAAGCAGAGAGCATGGTCCAATTCGTTAAGAAAACCTTGCAGAAGGTAGACTACGATAACATTGATGACAAGATCAATCGAATCCTTTTTCTACAACACATCACACCTCATAGCATCACCAACAAAACTCCCGCCGAACTGCTAATGGGACGAAAACTCCTCTCCCACCTCGACCGGTTACACGCAGCTTATGAACCGGAAAAATCACTAGGATCCAGCGGCCGCTGTCATGCCTTCCAGGTAGGCGATTTGGTATATGCTAAAAACCTATCGGGCGATCCACTGTGGGTGGAGGCGACAGTAGTTCATGTAACCGGCCCGAGATCCTACCTTGTACAATGCCTTGACGATAGACTATGGAAACGCCATATCAATCAATTACGATTGCGGCTCCGGTCGGGCATTCCTGAACTCCCTTATGACCACTGAGGGGGGGTGGTGATATGGAAAAAGATGAATTCCAAGTAGAAGAAAACCCATTCGAAGGGAATGATGGCGTAATAGAGACACAGGAAGTGGAACCAGAGAGGGAAACAGATGCACCTCAGGGAATTACCGAGAATAATGGCAACGATGAAGAAATGAACTCTGAACCAGAGGCGACCCCGTTGCCAAACAACGATCTACCTCAGCGTGATTGCAGCCCAATGACACAGCGAAAATCAAAAAGACTAATAAAGCAACCGTCCTACCTAAAGGACTATGTAACTGCACCCTGCAAACAGAAGCCAGGGGGAAGGGGTGTTGTGAATGCATAAGGTTTAATAAAGAGAACTTGAGCTTGGAGTAAAGTGCAGGGTTCTGGCCCTGCACTTCTGATTGGCTGTTAACGGCAGGATCGGATTGGCCCGTTTCGGGGAATCCGATTGGCCATTAACAGAGAGATCCTATTGGTTAAGGGAGCTAGCACTCCTCAATTGTTATTGGTTAATAGTTATTGGGTTGCCTATATAAGGAGGGTTATAACTGCCATTGAGTTGAGAAGTCACTATGTAAATAAAGAGTTGAAGTTCACCGTTCCAGAGGCTTGTCTCCATTCTTTCTCGCCCATGCTCCAAACTTAACAAGCAGGTTCTAAACAGTTTTTGGAGAAGGTAGCAGAAATTTTGAATAGTTTGGAGAACCAGCAAATGCCACCTCTGACTGGAGATTTTACAGTATCCTTCCACAGCCATGCCCACCAAGCTACGCCCACAGAACCAGTAGTAAAAAAATTTTGAATCCCACACTGGTTTGAACCTAGAAATCTTTTTTTGAAGATGGTCTGAATTCAGAAATATTTTTTGAAAGTGGTTTTAATCCCCAAATCCTTTTTTTATCCAGACATCCTTCCCGAAAATGATTTTCTTATCATCACTCGATTAAAAGTCATGGAATAGATCAGAGGTCTCCAAACTTGGCAACTTTAAGGCTTGTGGACTTCAACTCCCAACTGGCTGGAGAATTCTGGGAGTTGAAGTCTACAAGTTTTAAAGTTGCCAAGTTTGGGGATCCCTGGACTTCCAGTTCTATTCTGATTCTGATTCTTATTCATATTATGATTTTGAGCTCTGCAGGATTAGTAAAGAAAAGCTGGATCAATGCGGATGAAAGGTTGGGTCCTAATTTTCTATTTGTAGTTATTTGTTATGCATTTGTACCTTAATTTTCCCTTTCTATTTAATTGGTGAGGCTTCATTTGCCAAACAAGATATGGCCCTTCATGAAATATTTGCTTTGAAGGAAAAGAGTAAAAGGAAACATGGCAAGGTGCAAACACATATATTCCCCCACCTTTTAAGACAGTGATATGAAGGGGCAAAGAATTTGATATTATAGAATATTTCGGGAGGGATTAAAAGTGCAGGATTACCTCTTTAGAGCATACAATAGCCTGCTGAAATAAGCAACGAAGAAACAATACTGTACAATACATATGCTGTATGTGGAGACAATTCACATGGAAGTGTATTAAATGAACTAGGGTTTTTGAAATAGGAAATGGTGCCTTGCCTGATGATGAGTTTTTATATAGATTGGCCAGAATATCCAAAGAAAGAAATTTCACCCAAGGGGAAGAGAAAGAGAGAGGGAGGGACAGGGAGATGCAGCTAGTGGATAAAAAGAGAGAAAGAGAATATCTGAACTCGACTGTGTTGTTTCTCTATGTATATAATATATTTGGGTATATATGCATAATTTTGTATTTATTCATTTTGTCATGTTTATGTAGTGTATATTGGAGGTGGTGATCCTTTGAGAGCTGCATGCGATGAATTTTCATTTTAATATATGCTGATAAGTGTACATTCAAAGTGACAATTAAGTTGTTCTAAGGAGAAAGGGAGAGAGGAAGGGAGGAGGGAAGAACCAGGAAAGGAAGGTAAGGAAGGAAGGGGTGAAGGAGAAGGAAGGAAGGAAATCAAAGATAGTACAAAGGAAAAAGAGCAGATGAGGTTGAGCAAACTTCTCTGTTTTTCTTTTCTGCTTACCCAACATGGTGGCATGATGCTCTCAACTATGCACAAGAAAGTGTGTACATCGGTTCTTTTCTAACTCAACTGATTCACCAGCTCCTGGGAGTGACCCCCAAGAGCTTCACATCGCCCAAACCATCTTCCAAAATCCAGTCTGAAATGACCGGGATCTCTGGAGACCATGGCGGGAGGGGAAAGCAGTGAGCTGCAGTGTGGGGACCACACATGGATGCTTTGATGGTGACTCAAGGGATGGAAGGAAAAACACAGTTTAACCCATGCATGCCAAGAACAAGCAACCTGTTCCAGATGCCCTTGAATTGGAAGTTAAGAACTTTCTCTTCCTCTGCATCTTCTTCATTATTCTTCAGGTTTCTCCATGCTTCTTTGAGTTTAGAGATAGATTTTAAATTCAGTCAGGGGCTGCAAAGAGCGAAGTTGGTGTGACACCACTTCATGGAAAGAGACCAGAACAACACAGAAATCCATAGCACCGCCTAATTCTTCCCTAAGTGTTGGGGTTTTTTTTGGTTTGCATGCCCTCACTTCTCTCTTTAGAATCTTTATCTACAATGAAGACAGACTAAATATCAGTGTTTTTTTTTCCTGTGATCCTTTGTTTATATGAGTTTGTCCAAATGTTGCTTTCTGCTGAGACATTTTCAGTTGTTTTACAATACATTGAATTAAATGGGCCTGGCTGGGCTCACACCTGAAATCTTAACCCACAAAATTCTCATCAAATCTGATCCTTCCCTTCCTTCCTTCCTTCCTGATATGGACTAAGCCAATGCAGCAATACAACCCTAAACAGCTTTACTTTACAGCAGGCTTATAATCCTGCACTTCTCATTGGCCCGCAAATAGCGAGTCATGTGATTGGTTGTTTTTGGCCAGTCTGATTGGCTGTTAATGGGCCCCCCTGATTGGACGCTTGTGAAAGCGGTAAACTCAAATCATTGGTTGTTTTGACAGCAGCCAGCTCTATAAAAGAGCTGCTGCTGCCCAAGTATTTGCTCTGTTCTTATGTTACAATAAAGAGTTGAAGTCACTGTTCGATGTCTCGTCTCTGTTCCTTGCGCCCAGGCTCAGGACTTAACACTGGCGACGAGGATGGGATGCGGAGATGATAGAGCTGACTAAGTACACAGCGAACGAGACAGAGCATGTGGCTGAAGAGCGCACGCAACAAACGGCAAGATGATCAGCGGCGCCATACCACCCACTCCATTCGACCCAGCAACCGAAGACTGGGACTCGTATATAGATCGCTTCCAGATGTTCCTGGAGACCAACAATTTAAAAGATGCTACGCCTGGCAAGAAACGAGCGGTGTTCCTGACTCATTGCGGCCCCGCCGTTTTCAAAATGGCTAAAGCACTGGCAAAACTGGCAGAAGTGAAGACCATGGATTGGGATACCCTCACCCCAATCCTCCAGGCCCATTACGCACCTGCAGTACCTACACTGATACGAAGACACAAATTTTACCAGAGGGACCAACGGAAGGACGAGAGCGTTGGGAATTTCGTAGCCGACCTCCGGAACCTAGGAGGCCTTTGTGGTTTTGCAAACTTAGAGGAAGCCCTAAGAGACCGCATAGTTCTGGGATTAAATGCACCACACGTGCAGAGTAAACTGATGGCGAAAAGCGACATCAGCCTTACAGATGTCATCGCTGACGCTACTGCCGCAGAAGCAACCAGGAAGTCAGCCGCTCGAATGCACCGAGCGAACGCACCGCTTCACCAACTCACTAACGATAGCCCACCTGCTGCTGAGAAGCACGCTATCACCACCCACCACGAAGACCTCGAGTCATCCTCAGACAGTGAGGAAGAGGAGGTCAACCGGCTCCACTCGGAACGAGAGCAAAGGAACCAGAGACGTCCGCGCCAATGTGCTGGTTGTGGGGCAAACCACCCGCGATTGGACTGCAAATTCCTCGACGCACTCTGCCGTACTTACGGAAAAAGAGGCCACATCACAAAAGTCTGCAGAAGCAAGTGAGAGTCCAGTCCCAGCCGAAGGGAGAACAACCTCTGTCGGGAGACAGGCAAACCTCCTGAGAACCAGGACCGTCTGAACCACCAGTGGAACAACCACTACTACAGAAATCGAGCACCTACCTCTTCAACAAGATGAGAAGAGGCCCACCAAACCATTATTATCAGCCATGCTTCATCGTTTGATGCAAGAAAGATCCGTGTAAGGGTTATTATTGAGAATCGACTGTGCGTGATGGAAATCGATTCGGGATCATCCCTATCGATGGTATCCTGGAAAACTCTCAAACAGCTGATCCCTGCCATCTGCCGCCAGGACCTCAGCACGCAACGAATCATCCTGAAAGACTACCAGGGAAACAGAATTCCAGTTGTCGGTTCCAGCCACATCCAAGTATCCTTCAAGGACCCCACAGCGACGCTTCCCCTGATTGTCGTCGATCGTGACCAACCCAGTTTGTTAGGGTTACAGTGGTTTGCCCTACTCGGGATTGAACTAGCCGGCATACACCAAACCAGAAGCGATGACTGGGAAGAGGCTCTCATCCAGGAATTCCAGGACGTGTTCACAGGAACATTAGGCAAGTACAAGGGGACCACTATATCATTTAATCCCAACCCCGATGTAGCTTCCATTCGTCTTAAGCCTCATCGGGTGCCTTTTGCCCTAAAGCCGAAGATCAACGAGCAACTAGATAAACTGATAGCCCAGAGCGTATTGGAACCGATTGACCATGCCCGCTGGGAAACTCCAATAGTAACACCCATGAAGCCAGATGGTTCGTTAAGAATTTGTGGGGATTACCGGGCCACCCTAAATCATGCTCTTCAACAGAGCGCTTATCCAGTACCAGTGGTTCAACACCTTCTTCATTCCCTGGGTGGCAGAAAAATATTTGCGAAATTGGACTTAGCTCAGGCATACCAGCAACTACCTGTAGGCATGACAACTGCAGAAGCCCAGACAATAGTTACACATAGAGGCACCTTCAAGTGCAATAGACTCCAATTTGGAGTAAGCGTGGTGCCTGACATATTCCAAAGTTTAATGGAGAGACTATTACAAGGCATAAAAGGCGTCGTACCTTATTTTGACGACGTCTTAATAGCTGCCCCCACTAAAGAATTATTAGTACAACAACTCAGAAAAGTTCTTCAGAAATTTAAAGACGCTGGTCTGAAGGTAAAAAGGGACAAGTGTCAACTTTGTACGGAGAAAGTGGAATTCCTGGGATACCTTCTTGACAGACAGGGAATCCACCCCATCGAAAAAAAACTAACCGCAATCAAAAACACCCCGAGACCTAGGAATAAGACAGACCTCCAAGCTTTCCTGGGACTCATTAACTTTTATAACATCTTCTTGCCCCAGAAGGCGACCGTAGCCGAGCCTCTACATAGACTTCTGGATAAAAAGGCTTCCTGGGTCTGGGGACAGCGTGAAGAAAGAGCATTCCAACAAGTTAAAGACCTCTTAACCTCCGATGCTGTATTAATGCAATACAATGAGACTCTACCTTTGACAGTTACCTGTGACGCCTCGCCATTTGGACTAGGAGCCATCTTAAGCCATGTCCTACCAAATGGGAATGAGGCACCTATTGCGTTCTTTTCGAGAACTTTGTCTAAAACCGAAAGGAACTATAGTCAACTTGATAAAGAGGCTCTCGCTATTGTATCCGCAATTAAATGTTTCCATGAATATGCGTACGGGAGACCCTTTACCATAATTACAGACCACAAGCCACTACTTGGTATTTTGGCCGGAAAAAAACCAACTCCCCATATCTTATCACCAAGAATGACATGTTGGTCAGAATTTTTAGCCGCCTACGATTACCAATTGCAACACCACCTGGGGAAAACCATTTCCCACGCTGACGCTTTGAGCCGCTCTCCACTACCAGACATCATAGAGGACCTTGCTCCAACCTTAGCTGTATTGCAAATCAAAACCCTCAAATCGCTGCCACTGACCGCTTGAGACATCGCCTTAGAAACAAAAAAGGACCCTGTTTTGGCACGAGTCCTCAGCTGGGTAGAACGGGGTTGGCCAGTCAGCGCAACCAATGACACGTTCAAGCCATTTAGGAATCATCAAACAGAGCTATTCTCCCAGAAAGGCTGCATCGTGTGGGGAGACAGAGTCATAGTCCCGGAGAAATTGCAATATAGGTTATTGAAAATGTTGCACGATGGACATCCAGGCATTGTGCGGATGAAGGCATTGCCCAGGAGTTACACATGGTGGCCTGGGTTAGACAAACAGATAGAGACCTGGGTAGCAAAATGTAGCAAATGCCAGGAGACTCGCTCCACTCCTCCAAAAACTCCCCCAACTCAGTGGGAAATGCCTTGAGGTCCTTGGTCCTGTATTCACATCGATTTTGCGGGACCCACAAGAGGACACACTTTCCTCTTAAGAGTGGATGCCTATTCAAACTGGCTCGAAGTCCACAAGATGAAAAGCACCACCACAGAGGCAGTCACTAAAAAGCTGAACAAGCTATTCGCTACCCACGGATTTCCGGATGTCCTGGTCTCCGACAATGGCCCCCAATTCACTGCCCTGCCATTTGAACAGTACCTGGCAGATCGGGGCATCCGCCATGCTTTAACATCGCCAGCTCACCCTGCGGCCAATGGTAGGGCTGAGCGAATGGTTCAATTTGTAAAACAGACCTTGCACAAAATGGACCAAAATAAACCGGATGCTTCTCCTCCAGCACATAACCCCAAACAGTACCATGAACAAAACCCCAGCTGAACTCCTGATGGGCCGGAAACTTCGCTCGCATCTCGATCGCCTCCACCCAAACTACATGCTGGAACAACCCCCGGGATCCAGCAGCAAGTGTCGGGCATTCCAGGAAGGTGACCTCGTGTTTGCGAAAAACTTTTCGGGTGACCCATTGTGGGTCCCCACGACCATAACGCAACTTACGGGACCCCGATCCTATCGCTTACAAACTGCAGATGGTAAGATGTGGAAACGCCACATAGACCAACTCCATTCCAGATTAGCACCTAGCCCTATCTCATCCCCGGAACCTCTAGCTGGGGGGGGGGGAAGGAATATTGAGGAGGCCAAAGAAGAAATGATAATCGAAACCCAATAGTCTGCACAACCAACCAGGGGATACTCACCATCAGAAGAAGAACCGAGCCAGGGAGTAGCCTTGCCACGTGACAGCACTGCGATGGAAACAGATCCAGGGAACCCGGAAGACAGCACTGGCGTAAGCAGGGAAAGCAGCCCAGGGCCACAATCTTCACCATCCAACCCAGCTAGCAGTCCACCAGAACCAGAACCAGGACAGAAACTGGTGGAACAGCGCAGGTCAAGCAGACAGGTGAAGCGACCTGCCTATTTATGAGAATACATCACCCCACCCCTCAGACGGAACCTAGGGGGGAGGGGTGTTATGGACTAAGCCAATGCAGCAATACAACCCTAAATAGCTTTACTTTACAGCAGGCTTGTAATCCTGCATTTCTCATTGGCCCGCAAATAGCGAGTCGTGATTGGTCGTTTTTGGCCAGTCTGATTGGCTGTTAACAGGCCCCCCCGACTGGATGCTTGTGAAAGTGGTAAACTCAAATCATTGGTTGTTTTGACAGCAGCCAGCTCTATAAAAGAGCTGCTGCTGCCCTAGTATTTGCTCTGTTCTTATGTTACAATAAAGAGTTGAAGTCACTGTTCGATGTCTCGTCTCCGTTCCTTGCGCCCAAGCTCAGGACTTAACACTTCCTTCCTTCCTTCCTTCCTTCCTTCCTTCCTTCCTTCCTTCCTTCCTTCCTTCCTTCCTTCCCTTCCCTTCCCTTCCCTTCCCTTCCCTTCCCTCCTTCTTTCTTTCTTTCTTTCTTTTTTTTCTTTCTTTCTTTCTTTCTTTCTTTCTTTCTTTCTTTCTTTCTTTCTTTCTTTCTTTCTTTCTTTCTTTCTTTCTTTCTTTCTTTCTTTCTTTCTTTCTTTCTTTCTTTCTTTCTCTCTCTGTCTCTCTCTCTCTCTCTCCCCCTTTAATAAAGTTTAGCATGTTGCATGGACCATAGTAGTAACTGTGACGGGGATCTTGGAGTCCTCGTAGACAATCACTTAAATGTGAGCCAGCAATGAGCTGCAGTGGCCAAAAAATAGCACAAAGCATTAATACCACTTTATAATGCCTTGGTAAGACCACACTTGGAATACCGCATCCACTTTTGGTCACCTTCATATAATAAAGATATTGAGACTCTGGAAAGAGTTTAGAAACAGATGATTAGGGGACTGGAGACTAAAACATATAAAGAACGGTTGCTGGAGTTGGGTATGTCTAGTTTGATGGAAAGAAGGACTAGGGGTGACAGGATAGCAGTGTTCTGATATCTCAGGGCTGCCCCAAAGAAGAGAGTGTCAAATTATTTTCCAAAGCCCCTGAAGGCAGGACAAGAAGCAACAGATGGAAACTAATCAAGGAGAGAAGCAACCTAGAAATAAGGAGAAATTTCCTGACAGTGGGAACAATTAATTAATGGGATAGAAGTTGCCTTCAGAAGTTGTGAATGCTCCATCACTGGAAATTTTTAAGAAGACACTGGACAGCCATTTGCTTGGAATGGTATAGGGCAGGGGTCTCCAACCTTGGCCCCTGGAAGCCTGGCGGACTTCAACTCCCAGAATTCCACAGCCGCTGTGGAACTCTGGGAGTTGAAGTCCGCCAGGCTTCCAGGAGCCAAGGTTGGAGACCCCTGGTATAGGGTCTCCTGCTTGAGCCCCAAGGATCCCTTCCAACTCTGTTACTCTGTAAAAAAGGGTCTTAGGTTCCTGGCTTGAAAGAATGGGAGGTTGAGAAAAGGAAAATCCAGGAAGACTTGACCTTGATGAAATAATGGTTTGCTTTCTGCAAATCTCACTCCAAAGGAGTTAATCCTTTTTAAGGCATCCTGTGTCACTGATTGTGCCTAAAGAGGAAAAAAAAAATGAGTGAGATCCAGAGAGCCAAGACAACTTCTTTTTTAAGCTGTACCCTTTTGAAAACTGCTGCTTAAAGATAAATCGAAATGCCAGCACTGAAATTGCTCATGTTAGATCCTAAGGGAACTTGCCCTGTCATCTTGCATTAGCTGCTGCTTGACAAAAGCCCCAAAGCAGAGAGAAGGCTGAGGCTTAATAAAAAGAAAGAAAGAAAAGGGAAAAAAATAAAATGAAAGAAAGGCTGGAAGACAGAGGCTCATCTTTTTGCTACTGTAAACTTCCATCTCTGTCGGTTTTTCTTCCAATATTCTGCGTTCGGATGCCCAACTTCACCTAATTTTTGGGGCCACTGCTTTGAAATATCAGGAATTGTTGCATTCTGCAGGTTCACCATGCATGGTGCATGGTGGTTAGGCAAATGGGCCCATTTGACGGAGCTAGGAAAATTGGAACAGCTTCGAGAAGGAAAACGCAACACTGTATTTAAATACGAATTCATAGCAAAGAAAATCAAAACTATGAAGAACATATGTTATACTATGCTTAGCAGTTCCTTGATTAGCAAGCCAGTTGTATATAAACAGAGAGCAAAACCCACTCCACTGATCATGTTATCTACTTGGGTAATGAAACGTCTCCAAGAAAACAAGTCAGCTTAGAAAGCACTAAGAACCCCAAAGTTGAAGAAAGGCAGATTTTGATTAAAGAATAGACTAGACTAGACTAGACTAGACTAGAATAGCACAGAAGCCACCCCAAGGCTGTGTGCTTTCTCCACTTCTCTTCTTCCTATATACCAATGACTGCATCTCAAATGATCCATCTGTTAAAATATTGAAGTTTTCTGATGACACAACAGTGATTGGTCTCATTTGAGACAACGATGAATCCGCATACAGACAGGAGGTTGTACAATTTGCCTCGTGGTGTAACCAGAACAATCTGCAACTGAATACACTAAAAACCGTAGTAATGGTGGTAGACTTTAGAAGAAACCCTCCCATACTACCACCTCTTGCAATACTAGACAACACAGTACCAATAGTAGAGATCTTCAAATTTCTAGGTTCTGTTATATCACAAGACCTAAAATGGACACCTAACATCAAAAACATCATCAAAAAAGCACAACAAAGAATGTTCTTTCTGTGCCAACTCAGAAAGCTCAAAGTGCCCAAGGAGCTGCTGATCCAGTTCTACAGAGGAAATATTGAGTCTATCATCTGCACCTCTATAACTGTCTGGTTGGGTTCTGCAACCCAACAGGACAGACACAGACTTCAGAGGATAATTAGGACTGCAGAAAAAACAATTACTACCAACCTGCCTTCCATCGAGGACCTGTATACTGCACTAGTCAAAAAGGGGGCTGTGAAAATATATACAGGCCCCTCACATCCGGATATAAACTGTTTCAACTCCTTCCCTCAAAACGACGCTATAGAGCACTGCACACCAGAACAACTAGACACAAGGACAGATTTTTCCCCAAACGCTATCACTCTGCTAAACAAATAATTCCCTCAACACTGTCCAACTATTTACAAAGTCTGCACTACTATTACTGTTAATCTTCTCATCACTCCTTATCACCCATCCCCTCCCACTTGTGACTGCATGACGGTAACTTTGTCGCTTGTATCCTTGCAATTTATATTGACTGTTTCCTAGTATGATTTGATTGCTTATTGTACCCTATGACTATCATTAAGTGTTGTCCCTGATGATTCTTGACTCTTGATGAATGTATCTTTTCTTTTATGTACACTGAGAGTATTTGCACTAAGACAAATTCCTTGTGTGTCCAACCACATTTGGCCAATAAAGAATTTCTATTCTATTCTATTCTATTCTATTCTATTCTATTCTATTCTATTCTATTCTATTCTATTCTATTCTGGAATGGAAAATATGGAATGGAATGGAGTGATATGGAACAGAGCAGAAAGAATAGAATAGAATAGAATAGAATAGAATAGAATAGAATAGAATAGAATAGAATAGAATAGAATAGAACAGAATACAACAGGGAGGGGATTCAAAAATCCCAGCAACTGGTTTGCTGCCTGGTTGCTGGGTGGGTGTAACCATGGTGGGCGTGGCCTACTGGAACTTCCGGGAGGGCCATTTTTTTGCCCTCCCAAGCATCTGGAGGCCTTCCCTGGGCCTCTGGGAAGGTGAAAACGGCCTTCCCCGGGCTCTGGAGGCCCTCTGGAAGCCAGAAACAGGCCCATTTTTGGACTTCCGGAAGGCCCATTTTTCCCCCTTTCCAGAGCTTCCGCATGGACCCTGCATTTTCCTGCATCACGTGGAGACTCCTGGGAGGGGCAGGGTGAGCTGGGTGGGGTCAGCTGGTCAGTTGAAATACCGGTTCGGCAAACCAAATGAAAACTTAACATCCGGTTCGCCCTTACTGGTTTGAACCTGTAGAATTGCACCCCTGGAATTGAACAGAATCAAATAGAATCAAATAGGAATAGAGGAGAGGAGAGGAGAGGAGAGGAGAGGAGAGGAGAGGAGAGGAGAATAGAATAGAATAGAATAGAATAGAATAGAATAGAATAGAATAGAATAGAATAGAATAGAATAGAATAGAATTCTTTATTGGCCAAGTGTGATTAGATAGACACACAAGGACAGTGGTGTGGCAATTAGTTGTTCAGCAGAGTGATGGCATGCAGGAAAAAAACTGTCCTTGTGTGTAATTGTTCTGATGCGCAATACTCTAAAAAGTTGTCTTTAGGGCAGAAGTTGAAACAATTTATGTCCGGAATGTGAGGGATCTGTAAATATTTTCACAGCCCTCTTTTTGACTCGTGCATTATACAGGTCCTCGATGGAAGGCAGGTTGGTAGTAATTGTTTTTTTCTGCAGTCCTAATTATCTGTTGAAGTCTGTGTCTGCCTTGTTTGGTTCAGAGCCAAACCAGACAGTTATAGAGTGCAGATGAACAGACTCAATATTTCCTCAGTAGAATGTAAATAAAAATTCTTCAACTTCTGGATGTTTAGCTCATGCTTTGCTAATCTGTGAGAAATTGGGTACACCCTTTCCCCGAATGCCTTCAAGGAAATGCTAGATGGCCGACCCTTTCATCAGCATTTTTGCAAAGAGCTGAACTTGATGACTTTCCATGACCTCTTTTAGTTCTTTGTGGGCTTCTTTTTAAATTAGATCAATTTATCCAGTGCAGCCAAGCTGAAATTCACAACATTCCGCTCCTTGGCCTGAAGAAAATGCTACAATTTTCTTCACTCATCAAAGCCATATAGATGCTCAGATGCTTTGCCATATTCAAAGAACATCTGCATTTTAAATGGTCTTACCCTATCAGAGGAACTAAATCCTGTGCTGGAATCCAAGGATGCTAATAGCTCTTTAGTACCTCTTAGAGAAGATCAAGCATGCCTTGCCTCTTCAAATTCAGGAGGTGTAACCAGAAGCTACAACATACTGTCCACTCTTAGGTCATAATTCCAATAACTTTTCTTGCAGAATTTAAGAGCTGTGGTGGCGCAGTGGTTAGAATGCAGTATTACAGGCTAATTCTGAATTCCCACTGCCAGGAGTTTGATCCTGACTGGCTCAAGGCTGACTTGACCCTCCATCCTTCCAAGGTTGGTACAACGAGAACCCAGATTGTTGGGGGCAATAAGCTGATCCTGTGAACTGCTTAGAGAGAGGGCTGTAAAGCACTATGAAGCAGTATATACATCTAAGTGCTATTAATTCAAAATTTAGGGAAGAAGGATCAATTCCTTCAAAGAAGCTTTTTGTGCAGAAGGGAAGACCAGAGGATGTCAGCAAAAATGATAAGGAAAATAATACGATAGGATAGAGTTTATCTATGTTGAGTATGATCCCCAAATTTGTCCCTCACCCACACAGCATCCTTTAGGATTTGGTCTAACTGATGTGGTAGGTGCAACAACTGTAGGAAAAAAGCAGGCTGAGCTGGAAGGTGGAGTCATGCATGTCATAATTTTGGAATCATTATATTTCCCACAAAAGTCTCAAGTCCAGCTCCCCATTGACTCTTATGTAGCATCAATTTAGCTTTGGCCATTACTTGACTAGATTCTTGTATAGAGGTAGCAATAATAAACTCTTCTGTGTTTTGAACTCAACCAATGTTCTTGATTATTTGTGCCTGGCATCAACCGATGATGAGATGATGTCCTTGTAGAGAACTCAGAATCCATGGAAACAGCCGAATCCATGGGAACTGAATTTCCCATAGATCAGAAGTCAACAGCATGACAATTGCTAATGCCAAGCTACTATTGGCTCTGTAAACCAATGTCCACAGTTCTTCAAATCCAAGGACAAAAGGGGCAACATTTACCACATCTGTCAAGGATTTTAGGGACGATGCCCGTGGGAAAGCTGAAATTTTGCAAGACTTGTAAGATTTTAGGTCATTGCTATGGTATGAAGTCTTTTGAGATCTTTTGGGAGCTGAAGAAGCTTCTTGGATGAGAAGCGAAACATCTTCAAAGAAAAACAAGAAAGTCCAGCTACCTCTTGAAAAAAGCACCTTTGAAACAACCCTGACCTGGATGACTGAGAATCCCCATAGACTTTTGTGTTCTTTATATTTTATGAAATTTGGGAATTGGGCAGTGATGTTCTCGGGACATCATGCAAAATCAAAGCTAGAAAATGGTAAGTTATTGACTGTTACTATTGTGCTAATGGTTTACATCGGCCTTCTCCAAACTAAAATTCTCCAGGAAGGTTGGGACTGTAATCCTCAAATTTTCAGTCCAAATGATCTTTTGTTGGAAGAAGTCTCCAAAATGAGCAGGGCAAGATAGCAATAGCAGACCTGTATACCACTTCATAGTGCTTTACAGCCCTCTCTAAGTGGTTTACAGAGTCAGCAATCCAGGTCCTCATTTTACCGACCTCAGAAGGATGGAAGGTTGAGTCAATTTTGAGTTGGTCAGGATCGAACTCCTGGAGTGAGCAGCGAGTTAGCCTGCAATACTGGATTCTAACCAACTGTGCCACCGTGGCAAAGATGATTTTGGGTCAGGTGCTGTCTTTAAGCCCAACAAAGTGGAGGAGGACCCTGGAGGACGAGTTTGATAGAGAAATCCAAGTCTGAAGAAGGTGCCATTCATTGAATGCGCTCGAATGGATACTGCACAGCCTGGAACATTATACTCTGAGAATTGGCTAAACTCAATTTTGCTGGTTTTGAAAAACATGCTTGCTTCTTCAAGGATAGAACTAGAAGATTAATAAGTAGGGTCCTTGGTCTCTGAGCTTGGTTGTTTTCTTGCAGAAGTTTCATTACCCAACTAAGCCACCTCATCAGTGCTAGACAGAGGGCGGGTTGCTCTCTGTTTATATACTAGTGACTTGCCCTGTCAGGAACCACCAAAAACACTCCTACCAACACCAGCAGGACAAGCCACTTGTATATAAACAAAGAGCAACCCTCTTCTGTCTAGCACTGTTGATATTACCTATTTGGGTAATGAAATGTCTGCAGAAAACAGACAAGCTTGGGAGCACCAAGGACCTCACAGTCCTCTCTGCCTCCTCCTCCTCCTCCTCTCTCTGCAAATCCCACTCTCTTCTAGCACTGATGAAATACCTAGTTGGGTAATGAAATATCTGCAGAAAACAGCCGAGCTCAAGAGCACCAAGGACCCAGAGCTACAAATATTCTTTTCTACCAGATTAACGGATTCCATGAAATGGGTGCTACTGTACAAGCTGCTGTTGTCCTCAGATGCCACTATATGTCTACCTCTTTTTATTTTTTGCTTTCTATTGAATTTTGCTTTTAAATTAACCACTCTAAGTTGACATAAACAAAGAAACAAACGCACCAGCTTCCCAATTATGGAATTGTACTCGCTGCTTAATGGGCCTCCCAGCGCTATAGTTCTTAGGACTTTACTGTCTGGAGGGATGATAGAATATAATTGGGTTTTGGGAAATGATGGATGACAATTTTAACTGAGTCACAATTATGAAATAAAAACATCAACCACATGAGTGTAACCCTAAAGAATGCCATCTTTTGGGATGTCACAGGAGTTAAAATAATGAGAGAAACACCTTCGTAGTTAACATTAACTATACCAGGAAAAAAAAAAAAAAAAAAGGCAGACAGCTCGTAGCAATAGATAAAAATGGATGCATATTGTCAAATAAGTTAGGTCATCATTTAGCCAGTGGGAAGACTAAAAATAAACAGCTTTGCAGGCAAAAATTCATTCGGCTGCTATATTCATAGAGATTTACTTAATGCAAAAGAAAATATTTTTTTAAAAAACCCCAAGATTGCTAGAACGAGGAAATTTGGTTTAACACAGAGTGAAAACAGAAAGTGGAAAAATCGAGTGTTATACAATATTGACCCAATTTCCTTGCTTTTATCAGGCAGGGGCAGGATGTTGATTTCCCATGCAATTTCTTAGTAATGGAATAGGTCAAGTGAAATGATAATAGTGCTTCCTACTGCATTTGCTGAGGGCACATTTGAAATATAGGTAGTCCTCGACTTATGAACACCACCGAGCCCTGTTGCTAAGTGAAACATGTACTAAGTGGATTTTACGACCTTTCTTGCCACAGCTGTTGAGAGAATCACTGCTGTGGTTAAGTTAGCAACCCGGTTGTGAAGTGAATCTGGCTTCTCTGATTGACTTTGCTTGTCAGAAGGTCGCAAAAAGTGATCAGGTGACCCTAGGACACTGCAACTGTCATAAACATGAGTCAGTTGCCAAGTGTCTGAATTTTGATCCCGTGACCATGGAGATGCTGCAACGGTCGTTGTGAAAAACGGGCGTAAGTCACTTTTTTCAGTGCAGTTGTATCTGTGAATAGTCACTAAATGAATTAAATGAATTGTTGTAATGCATCCAGTTCTCAACCCTATGATACAGCAAAGACTGTGAGATCTTGGGAAGAGTGCAGAGAAGAGCAGCAATGATGACAGAGGGTCTGGAGGCTGAATTGGATGATGAATGATGGAGAGAACTAGGTATGGACTAGTGCAGGGGTCTCCAACCTTGGCTCCTGGAAGCCTGGCGGACTTCAACTCCCAGAGTTCCACAGCAAGCTGGCTGTGGAATTCTGGGAGTTGAAGTCCGCCAGGCTTCCAGGAGCCAAGGTTGGAGACCCCTGGACTAGTGTAACAAAGAGGACGACTAGGGCAGATGTGATAGCAGTCTTCTAGTACGCGGGGAATGTGCAGGGTGCCAATCGCTAGACCACCAACAAGACTTGTCAGGGAGCCTGCCGGGCCCTGGAGACGATCAACCACATCCTGCAATTTTGTGACGTGATGCATGATGCCCAATGTGCATGGCACAACCATATTGTGCAGCACCTGGATCAATTCCTGCGATGGCAAGGCCTCTGTCCAAGTGTCGAGCCCATCATAACATCCAGCACTTCATTCATTAAACCGGATTTACTTGTGGTGACGATGAGCCGGCTCTGGGTCGTGGATGTCTCCGTAGTGTCTGGTTACCAAATGCAGGAGATCTGGGACATCAAGGTCTCCAAATACGGACAGCCTGACCGCATCACCGATCTTCACAGTTGAGCTGCTGTTTCCCCTTCTGTCTTGCTGCACCACCTCCCTGTCGTTGTTTCTAACCGGGGATTGTTTTATGAACCATCTGGCGCTGGGCTATGGACTTTGGGCTTGAGCCTCAGGGACTGCATGGACATTGGTTCCCTAACCATTGCAGGCTCACTCAAATGTTACAATGTTTACATGTGTGGAACCGGGAAAAGGTTGAGTCTGGATCTTGGGTGACATATGATTAATGATACTGCCATAAGCGGTGACTCCACTAATTGTGACCATCTTTAGTGAATTTTCACTCTCAGGGAGGTTTGCCTCTCTGAAAATTTATGATAAAATGAGGGGCTGTCGCAGAGAAGAAGGGTTTGATCTATTCTGCAAAGCATTTGAAGGCAAGACAAGAAGTTGGGTGGAAGATCATCAATCAATCAATCAATCAGAATAGAGTTGGAAGGGACCTTGGAGGTCTTCTAGCCCAGTGGTCGCCAACCAGTGAGCCAGGGACCACTGGTGGTGCTTGAGAAAATGTTGGTGGTCTACAGAGAAATGTCACTCCCCAAACACCCCCCAAAGCAATTAATCTAGGCTGCGTGGGAACACAAGGCTGTGCCACCTACATGGCTCATGGGAAAACAAGGCTTGAATAGCTTGCATTGTGAACAACATGAGGTGGTGAGGGGAGAGGGGGAAAGGGCAGAGGGGGAAACTTGCCCCACTTGCCCCACGTGCCTGGCCTGGCCACCGGGCTGCTTTTTTCCACTTCTTTCTTTTGCCTTTGGCTGCATGCAAGGAAAACAGCAAAAGTCTTTATTTCTATCCCCCAAACTCCACCAGAAATGAGTATTTGGAACCCTGCAAGGCATCCTGCTCCAAGAGGCTGCCCCATTCTGGCGGAGTTTGGGGAAGAGAAAGAAAGACTTCTGCTGCTTCTGCTGGTTTCCTTGCATGAAGCCAAAAGTCTCTCTTTCTCCCTTTCTTCGTGAGAATGGAGCTGGAGATGGTATCCTGCGATCCCAAATAAAGAATGATCAATTGGTAGGAAAACGGAGTGGGGAATTTTCCTGCAGAGTTTGTTGGGGGGATTTTCCCAGGGTCTCTGGTCCGCGGGATTTAAAATTATGAGTTTGGTGGTCCTTAAGGTCCAAAAGGTTGGTGACCCCGGTTCTAGTCCAACCCCTTGCTCAGGTAGCAGACCCTATACAATTTCAGATAGGTGGCTGTCCAGTCTTTTCTTCAAAACCTCCAGTGATGGAGCTCCCACAACTTCCAAAGGCAATCTGTTCCACCGGTTAATTGTCTTCAACGCTGGGAAGTTTCTCCTTAATTCCAGGTTGCTTCTCTCCTTGATTAATTTCCATCCGTTGTTTCTTGTCCTGCCCTCTGGGGCTTCATAAAATAAGTTGACCTTCTTCTCTTTGTGGCAGTCCCTAAGATATTGGGACACTTAGATGTTGTTAACCCTGCGAAGTAGTCCAGATAATGTTAGCCCTGCGGTATAGTCCAGACAAAAATTATCTAAAATGCCAGTTATGACCATACCTCACTGGTACGAAAGTAACTCTTAGGATAGCCCCTTTTAGTTATCAAATGTTGAGTTATCTCTACATGAGGCTGCCCTTGAAGACTATGTAGAAGATGAGTTGGTCTAGAATACAGTGGTAAAAGCAAATGTGGACATTCCATGATTTGCCCATGTAACATAGTACTGGTATTCTACCGGTTCGGCCGAACCGGTAGTATAAAATGCTACCATTCAGCTGAACTGGTAGTAAAAAAAAACAGCTACTGGTTCGGCCGAACCGGCAGAGGTGGCATTCAGCAGGTTCTGACCAGTTCTGGAGAAATGGTAGCGGAAATTATGAGTAGTTTGGAGAACCGGCAAATCCCACCTCTGACTGGCCCATCTCTTCTCTGCCTCCCATTGAGTCCCGATTGGGTCTTCTTTGATTGCCCTGCACAGGAGAATGGAGCTGGAAAGCAGGTTAGTGGGGTGGGGAGGGAATGGGGATTTTAAAGTATCCTTCCCCTGCCATGGCCACCAAGCCACACCCACAGAACCAGGAGTAATTTTTTTTTGAATCCCACCATTATGAACCGGTATTTCTTTTTCTTTTTTAACCTCCCCACAATCAGCTGTTCCGATGATCAGCTGTGCCGTGATCCCCCTGGCTGTCTTACTGCTTCACCCAGGAGGCTTCCCTGAGGCCAGGAGGCAAAAAAGGGTGTGTGGGAGGAGGGCGGCTGCTAAAAAAAAGAAAAGAAACCATGACCACCCAGTCACATGCCCACGCCCACTTAGCCACACCCACAGAACTGGTAATTAAAATATTTGCATCCCACCCCTGATGTAACACCTATGCTCCATGAGCTACACTGGTTAGCAATTGGCTTCTAAATGCAATTCAGGGGGCTGGTTACCCCTAAAAAGCCCTTTATGGCAGAGGGCCTGGTTACTTGAAGGACCATTTAAAACCTAGTTAGAATAAACAACCATTGCATTCGGATCACATGCAATAGTCCTTCAAATAAATCAAATGATGAGTGAACATGATGGTTGGGTCCATTCAAAATGCTAAAACCATGGTTTGTTTACCCACAGCACAAAAAACTACGGTGCCATCTACTCAATCCCTAACGTAACATGCTACACGTCCCACATACACTTATCCTGGAATAATACACAAATCCATTTTCGGAGTGTTTATTGCCATGCCAACTAGGGAGATGATCTCGGTACTGTATTCATAAGGCATCTCCTCAAAGAACCTGAAAACAAGGGACATCTTGGAAGAATGGAATATAATGCCACGTGACATGAGCCAAAGTCGTAATATTTTCCCCCTCCCAAATATATGTATCAAACTTATTTATCTAAATACATTTATAAACTGCCTGGCAAAGCACATTTCTTGAATTCATAGTCAGCATTAGACCCAAGTAGTCTCCTTGAAATTAATGGTATTCATTAGTTATTCTTACTAATTGTATCTCATACATTTAAATGGTGCATCTCATCATTTAGTCTGAATGCCACCCTAACATTTTTAAAAAATGGCAGGCCTCAGACGATGCTTTCTGTATTTCCGGAGCCTCTCCTCCATGAGGTTAACAATTAGGGAACAGCTTCCATCTTGAGGCAAAAAGAAACAGTCTTTTAATCAGAGGTGGAATTCAGCAGGTTCTGACCAGATCTGGAGAAACGGTAGCGGACATTTTAAGTAGATTGGAGAACTGGCAAATGCCACCTCTGACTGGCCCTTCCCCCATCTATTCCCTGTTTCCCATTGAGTCCCAGCTGATCGGCTGGGTCTCCTTTTGGTGTCCTGCACAGGAGAATGGAGCTGGAAAGCAGGTTAGTGTGGTGGGAAGGGAATGGAGATTTTGCAGTATCCTTCCCCTGCCACGCCCACCAAGCCATGCCCACCATACCCACTAAGCCACACCATGCCCATCAAGCCATGCCCACAGAACCGGTAGTAAAAAACAAACAAAGGAATACCACTGTTAGGGATAACATTGGTTACCTAATTTAGTTTGGGTAAAAATAATATATAAACTATGTTAGTGAGTTTAAGTGTAAGTATCACTTTAACTGCAAAACATGTATTTTGGGTGCGGTTGTAAAATCACCATAAGAGGGAGCAAGAGAGCTCACTGTTTGCTGGCTTTTACTGTAGTAACTGACAATGTTGGATTGATGGTGATAACTGGGTGTTTTCCCTGCTGTTGCTGAAACGAAGAAAAGGGGTTTGATTTTCTTCATATCTCTGACTGCAAAAGAGATATATTGCTGGACTGATTATTTGTAAGTTTACTGACCTCATTTTCAACATTGGACTTTGCAACGATTAATCCCTGGATGGACTGAACTAATTTATGACATATGGACTGTTTGATTATGCTATAACTCTTGCTGGAATAAAAACTATTTAACTGGCACAGTGTATCTGTCTTACTGAGTGTAAAACTACAACAACGTTTATCTCACATCATTTGCCTGCCTGCAAGACTGCCGTTGCACGTTCTGCTAGGGTGTGTATCCCTAACAACTACCACTGCTTTTAATTCTAAATGAGGGGGGAAATTGAGAATAAAGGATGGGGAGGAAGCCTAATTAAAGCTGCTTTTGAAAAAAAAATATAGCTAAGATTTAGCTAACCTTAGCCTAGTTGGTAGAGGACAGGAAGGCCTGGAGAAACGTTGTCCATGGGGTTGTGATGGGTTAGACACGACTTCGCAACTAACAACAACAACAACAAGCCGTTGGAGCCCCAAAGCAAAAAAAGTATTGGATTAAAATACAAAAACGGCCGTATGAAATAACAAATTGTCCGAACTGAAGCCAGAATTTTTCCTTTTAGGGATAATTAGGGGAAATATAACAAAAAGATAAAATATATAATCTTGCACATAACTACAGCAGCGAGGATCACACTCGCCCAATGCTGGAAAAAAGATAACATACTGTCAGAAGGCCTAGTGATCCAAAAGATCTTAGATTGTGTGGAAATGGATAAACTCACCCTAGAATTAAAAGGTAAAGAAGATTCGGAGTATTATGCAGTATGGGAAAAACGGTATGAACGGATAGACAATAGGAATAAGAATGATAGAGATAAGAAAAAGGTATAGAAATGTATATGAATAATTAGAAATGTATGGAAATGGGTATTTGTAACAAAGATGCCTCAATACTGTTAAAGATGTTTAAGATGTGTAAAGAGAAAAAAGTGCAATAAAAACAATAAAACAAAAATAAAACCAAACAAGCCTTTGGGGCAAATATGGATGCTTGATCTTTCCCTGAAGGACTGAATCATGTGTGAATGCAACTCCGACGTCAGTAAAGATGACTGATGTAACAAAGGGAGTATAGATTATCCTCAATTTACAACCATTTATTTAGTGACTGTTCAAAGTTACAAGGGTGCTGAAAAAAAGGACTTATGACCCGTCATGTGATCACAATGGTCACATGATCAAAATTTTGGTTGCTTGGCAACCGACTCATATTTATGACAGTGGCACTGTCCTCAGGTCTTGTGGCCTTTTGTCACCTTCCCAGCTGGCTTCCGACGAGCAAAGTCAACAGAGAAAGCCTGATTCACTTAACGACCACAGGATTCACTTAACAATTGCAGTGATTAGATCATAAAATGAGCTCTTAACGCCTAACAACTACTTTGTTTAACCACGGAACTATTGTCTGTGGAGATTCTCAGTCATCCAGGTCCCAAAATGCTTTTTCCAAGAGGCAACTGGACTTTCTTGGTTTTTCCTTGAAGACATTTTGCTGCTCGAAGAAGCTTCTTGGATGAGAACTGAAACGTCTTCAGAGAAAAACGAAGAAAGTCCAGTTGCCTCTTGGAAAAGCCCTTGGAGACACGGAACTATTGGGCTCAATTGTGGTTCTATGTGGTGGACTACTTGCATTGGAGAATTTCAGACTCCATGTTATTAGCCCATTTTTCTATTCTGTACACTAAAGTAGCTTCAAGGAGGTTGCTTAACACCCTCCTTCATTAATATGCATGCTGTAATCTCGTTTCCTTTGATGTTTTCCCATGTTTTGCAGGAACTGCTATTGTAGTTCTGAAGGCAGGGCCTCTCATCCCCCCTCCTGCCCTCACCCCAATCCTCACCCCGCTTTCCCGCACGGCATCTTCTGTCCCCGGACACCGCTAATAAAACAAGACTGGTGCTAAGGGAATAGCATCTGTAGTCATCTTTATTCATCCCTCTGTATGCATTTTTAGACTTAATGAAGAGATAACACAATGCCATCTTTCAACTCCACAGTAGCTTTCGAAGAAACAACACAGGAAAAAGAAATTTCCTTGTAAGTTGAAGCCAAAATGGTTTTGCTCCTGAAAATATTGGGGCATTTGGAGGCTATCTCAAGAATGTTTATATGGGTAGTCCTCAACTTACAATTCATTTAGTGACTGCTCAAACTCACAACGGCACTGAAAAAAGGGACTTATGGCTGTTTTTCACACTTACGACCAATGCAACATCCCCAGGGTCACATGATTAAAACCCAGGTGCTTGTCCACTGACTCATATTTATGACGGTTGCAGTGTCCCGGGGTCACCTGATCCCGAACTTTTGACAAGCAAAGTCAATGGGGAAGCCAGATTCACTTAATAACCAGGTTACTAAATTAAGAACTGCAGTGATGCACTTAACTGTAGCAAGAAAGTTTAGTTTACTTTATTGTCATTGCACTTCATACAACAAAATTAAATACCATCTTCAGTGTACATTATGACTATGAAAATAAGCACAAACACACATCCTTCACATTCTATACATTGAATTGAAAACTGCTGATATTGCATTAATATTGCACTATACAGTCGAATTCAACAGTTACTGCCCTGGGATAGAAGCTGTTTTTCAGCCTATTTGTCCTTGTTTTATTATTCTGTACCGTCTGCCAGATGGTAATAGTTCTAAAAAAAGGGTGCCCAGGATGAGATGGATCTTTGAGAATGTTTTGAACTTTCTTAAGACAATGGGAACTATTAAGCTCTTCCAAAGAGAGGAGAGGACAACCACAGATCCTCTGGGCAATGACGCTAACCCTCTGGAGCTCTGTCCTATCTGCCACTGTGCAATTGGCAAACCATACAGAGGTGCAATAAGTTAAGATATTCTCTCTGGTACAGTGGCAGAAGGTCACCAGCAGTTTTTCATTCAGTTGTTGTTTTCTGAGAAGTCTCAGGTAGTATAATCTCTGCTGGGCCCTTTTGACCAGGGCTGCATTGTTAGCATCCCAGGTCAGGTCCTCTTTTATGGTAATACCCAGAAACTTAAAACTGGCCACTTGTTCCACTCAGTCTCCATTGATAAGCAAGGGCTGGATGTCTGATCTGTTCCTTCTATAGTTCACTATAAGCTCTTTGGTCTTATAACTTATAACCACAAAAGCAACAGGTCTACCTCATTTTGGCAGGCAGATTCATCCCCTCTGGAGATGAGTCCCACTACTGTTATACCATCTGCAAATTTAGTAATAGTATTACTACCTTAAGTGGGAATGCAGTCATGCACATAAAGAGTATAGAGTAAGGGACTCAACACACAACCCTGTGGCATACCAGGAACAAGGTTAAGAATAAGGTCATAAAACAGGGCAAAACTCACTTAGCAACAGAAATGTTGTGCTCAATTGTTGTTATAAGTCAAGGCCCACCTGTATTGGATCTTGGAATAGAATGTGGAACTTTGGTTCTATCATAAATTACAACATATACTATGGATAGTCCAAGTAACACATAGAGAGATGTTAAAGTCATAGAAAACCAGACACATCACTGGAAGCTATAATTATAAACCTATATCTGATTTATTCTGGCCATGTTATGTGTGCAAATTCATGGGAGAAGGCAATGATGCTAGGAATGGTTAATGGAATAAGGAGGGAGCAAGCAAAGAATAGACTGGCTTGATAGCATCACATCTGATAGAAACATGAACATGGAAAGAAGCTGTGTTTGACAGGGTCATGAACAAGCTTATGAATTCAACGAAAAGAGATCCATCAAATGTACCATTTCATCAACGTTTATTTAAAGAAAGATTTAAAGTCAGTACCTAAAGACTGACTTGCCTGAATGAATGATTCAGAGGATGGACAATAGAATAACAGTTGGAAGGGACCTTGAAGGTCTTCTAGTCCAACCCTCTGCTAAAGCAGGGGACCCTATACCATTCCAGACAAATGGTTGTCCAATCTCTTCTTAAAAGCTTCCAGTGTTGGAACATCCACAACTTCTGTAGGCAACTCGTTCCACTGATTAATTGTTCTGTCGGGAAATTAGGTTGGTTTTTGCCTTGATCAGTTTCCACCCATTGCTTCTTGTCCTGCCTTCAGGTCCTTTGGAGAATAGATTGACCCCCCCTCTTTTTTGGGGAAGCCCCTCAAATATTGGAAGACTGGTATCATGTCTCCCCTAGTCCTTTTTTTCATTGTACTAGACATGCCCAATTTCTGCAACTGTTCTTATGTTTTAGCCTTCAGCCCCCTGGTCATCTTGGCTGTTCTTCTCTGTACTCTTTCTAGAATCTCAATATCAGCATCAGCATCAGAATAGAGCTAGAAGGGACCTTGGAGGTCTTCTAGTCCAGCCCCTGCTCAAGCAGGAGATGATTCTATTACCATTTCAGACAAGTGACTGTCCAGTCTCTTCTCAAAAACCACAACTTCTGCATGCAAACTGTTCTACTTCTTAATTGTCCTCACCATTAGGAAGTTTTTCCTCAATTCCACATTGCTTTTCTCCTTGTTTAGTTTCCATGAATTGTTTCTTGTCTTGCCTTCTGGTGCTTTGGAAAATAAATTGAGCCTCTACTCTTTATCTATGTATTTATTTATATCTATTTATATACACATATACACTCGTTCTCACTCTTAGCTCTATTTGTCTGTGTCTGTTTGTCCGTCTGTCTGTCTGCCTGTCCGGCTATCTATCTATCTATCTATCTATCTATCTATCTATCTATCTATCTATCTATCTATCTATCATTTCTCTCTCTCTCTCTCTCTCACACACACACACACATCTCTCCCCCCCACACACACCAAAACTGGATGCAATATTTCAAATGTGGTCCTACCAGGGGATTATAAAGTGGTATTACCACTTCATGTGATCACCTGAAGCACAGTACTGGGACACCTCTCTCTCTCTCTCTCTCTCTCTCTCTGTGTGTGTGTGTGTGTGTGTGTGTGTATCAAAAGAATGCAAAGAGAGAGAGAGAGAGAGAGGCACCTTGACTTTTTGACTCCTTTCCCTTCTCTGCCTCAGTACGTTTAATGGCATCCATTAGAATTAAATCAAGGCTGGAGCGAGACAAGGATTTTGAATGAAAGGTTGCTTGTAAAAATGTATTACATCGTCCAGGCTGTGAAAATGTCTCTTCTTCAGTGGCCATTTTGTATGTGTTGATTGTATATCAGATGCCTGCTATTGCTGTTTCTGGGATGCTATTTAAAATGTTCTTTGACTTCCCTGGTTTATTTGTCAAATCCAAGGGGACGGGAACGTAAGCATGGATTTTGTTCTGAATGGGTGTGAAAGAGACAAAATCTGTGCTTAAACAGAGAAGCATCCCAAACCACACACAGGCATCCACACAGCGAACAAACAATGACCCCTTACATGTTAATTTTCCTTCTCTTCCTTAAACGGTTGATTAGCTAGAATTGAAAATCAGGGTAGAGTTTAGTCATACACTGTGTTTTATTTGATAAACGTTGAAGTATGTAAATACAGATTCCTCTTCTTCTTTTTTTTTTTTTACAGTCTCTGAAACAAATGCAAAAAATCCACATTTATTAGCATAGAGATGAGTTTAATCAAATCAGTGGCGAGTACAAATTAGCCACAGGAAATGTAATGAGCTGGGAATTAATTAGCAGCATAATGATAATAACTTCGCCTGCTGATTAGTTAGTGGCCAAGGCAATCCCCAAAGGCTTTCCTTGTATTCCTTCAACAGCTGATCTTTTCTGTTGCAAGGGCTCTGGAGTGGAAGGGGACGGTTGGGAGCCTCCATGGAGAAAAGGAGAAAAGTGGGTGAAAAAGAAACAGGAAGAGACAGCAGACAGAAGACAGGAAGTAAAATGAGGCTTTCACCTTTTAATTGGCAAATCTGGCAACTTTTCCTGATTTAGACTCTTCCTCCTCCTCTTCCTATAGATTAACAGAGTTGGAAGGTGTTAGATCTGGGGTGGATCGGATCGAAGGAGACGCGAGACCATCGAGTGAGTTCAGCTCTTTATTTCAGATAAGAATAGTCTGGATAATACAAGCCGCGGCAGCCCTTTAAATAGGGCTGGCTAGCAGCTCGGCAGCCAATGGCAGCGCTTTGAATCTCCCACGATCGGCACAGCCAATCGCGGTAGATTCCTAGTGCTCCAATCATGGCCGAGGCTTCGACCAATCAGGTCACTGTCCGTCCGGACCAATCAGTTGTGAGGGTATGGAGTATGCTAATATAGCACACCCCTCCCCTCTTGGTTTCGTCTGCCAGTGCGTCGTGACGTAGTTGCGTAGGTAGGCGGGGCTTTGTACCTGCCTATTTGACCTGCGCGGTTCAGTTCTATTGTGGTCATCGACCAGTTCGGATGGCTTCTTCGACGCTCCGGTTCCTTGGGGTGGAACCACCTGGAAGGTTGAGCTGGGCTTCTCTGGGTAGCTCCCTCCCGGTCTACCTGGGCTGGTTGAGCTGCCGTTCCTGTTGTTCCCGCCGGATCTTTCTGGGCTGGTTGAACTGGTTTGGCTGCTCCTTCCAGGTGAAGATTCTGGGGTTTCGTGTTCCGTTGGTTCTGTGTTTACAGGTGAGTAGTGTTGGTTTATTTGTGGTTTATTTATTCTAGGTGGGGGGTGTTCTGCCTGCGCTAGCTGGTTCCTTTCGTTTGCCGTTTCCCCCCCCTTCTAGTTTCTTGCTCGGGTGTCTGGTTGTTGGCGATAGTTATTCTTGATCTTAGCTGGTTAATGTGCCGTTTCCAGTTTTTTCCGTCGCTTGTCTCTAGTCGGTATGATAAGGGGCCGGTTATTTGGGTGATCGTTGCTGGTACCCAGAGTGATTCTCCTGACAGGTTTTTCACGTATATCATGTCTCCTATATTAAATTTCCTGTGTTTGCTGGAGGAACCTGGGGGTTTGTCAGGGTTGTATGTGGGATGCATTCTGTCTAGGGTTGACCGTAGTTTTCTGCCCATCATCAGTTCTGCTGGGCTTCTATTGGTGGTTGCGCTAGATGTGATGTGTTGAATGAGGAGCATTTTGTTGATTTTATCCTGTATATTGGTTGCTTCTATTTTTTGGATGGCTTTCTTTGTGTATTGGACCATGCCTTTCGCCCGTCCGTTCTCCACCGGATTTACTGGTGTGGTTAGTGCATGGCGTATTCCTTGGCCTGCCAGAAATTGTTCGAACGCTAGTGTGGTGAACTGGGGCCCATTGTCCGACACTATTACATCTGGCAGGCCGTGTGTGGTGAAGAGTTTGCTCAGTTTCTTTATTACCACCTCTGTTGTGGTAGACTTCATGGTGCTTACCTCCAACCAGTTGGAGTAAGCATCTACTGTGATAAGATACATGTGTCCCTTGGTTGGCCCCACAAAGTCTATGTGAATCCTAGACCACGGGCCCCTTGGTATTTCCCACTCTTGGGTTGGGGCTGCGGGAGGATTAGGTCTGGATTCTTGGCATTGTTTGCATTTGGCCACCCAGGTTTCGATCTGTTTGTCCATTCCCGGCCACCATGCATAGCTTCTGGCCAGGCTTTTCATTTTGACCATCCCTGGGTGTCCCTCATGCAGCATCCCCAGCACCCTTTCTTGTAATGTTTCTGGAATTACCACTCTGTCCCCCCAAAGTATGCAGTCCTTTTCGGTAAAGAGTTCAGTTTGTCTGTTTTGGAACGGTCTGAATAGTTCGTCTTTATTTCCTGCCAGCCACCCTTTTCCAACCCAGCTCAGGACTCGCGCCAGCTGCTTGTCTTTATTTGTTTCTCTGGCAATGTCTGGTGCGGTCACGAGTGGGTTGGATATTGTCTCTATTTGGAGTACCTCTGTTGTGGGTGCTGGGTCATCTTCCTGGTCCGGTAGGGATGAGCAACTCAGAGCATGGGTGATGTCCTTGCCGGGTCGGTGTATTAGCCAGTAACTGTATGCTGCTAGGAATTCGGACCACCTTGTCATTCTTGGTGATAGAATGTTCGGTGTGGCCCTGTTTCCCGCCAGGATTCCTAGCAGTGGCTTGTGGTCCGTGATGATTGTAAAAGTCCTACCATAAAGGTATTCGTGAAATTTCTTGACGCCGGCGACGACTGCAAGGGCCTCTTTGTCAAGCTGGCTGTAGTTCCGCTCTGGCTTTGAAAGTATCCTTGACGAGAAGGTGATGGGTGCTTTCTTCCTGTCTGGCAGCTGGTGGCTGAGGATGGCACCGATCCCAAATGGCGATGCATCGCATGTTATCGCTAATGGCAGGGTCTCGCTGTACTGGATTAGTACCGCGTCGGATGTTAGCCGGTTCTTTGTGTTGTTGAAGGTGCTTTCCTCCCATGCTCCCCAGGTCCAGGTGGCTGTTTTGTCTAACAGCCTATGCAGCGGTTCCGCCACGGTCGCCTTTTGAGGTAGGAAGACATTGTAAAAGTTTAACAGTCCCAAGAAAGCCTGTAGTTCCATTTTGTTTTTGGAGCGTGGTGCTTCCCTTATGGCTCTCAGTTTCTTTTCTGTGGGGTGGATCCCTTGTTTGTTTAGGAGGTACCCTAGAAATTCAACCCTCTCGGCCCATAGTTGGCACTTCCATTTCTTGACTTTAAGTCCCGAGTCTCTGAATTTCTTCAGTACCTCCCTCAACCTGGCTTCTAGTTGTTTTTCATTTTTCACGGCCACCAAGACATCGTCAAAATAGGGCATAACCCCTTCTATGCCCTGGAGGAATCTTTCCATAAGGCTTTGGAAGACCCCGGGTGCCACACTGACTCCAAATTGGAGCCGGTTGCAATGGAAAGCCCCTCGGTGTGTTACGATGGTTTGGGCTTCTGCTGTTGTGGCGTCAACCAACAGCTGCTGGTAGGCTTGTGTCAGGTCGAGCTTTGCGAAAATTCGGCCTCCTCCCAGTGAGTGCAGAAGGTGCTGGACTACTGGGACGGGGTATGCGCTTTGTTGGAGCGCATGGTTTAGGGTGGCCTAGTAGTCACCACTAATTCTCACAGACCCATCTGGCTTGATGGGGGTGACAATTGGGGTCTCCCACAGGGCGTGATCGATCGATTCCAGCACCCCTTGCGCGATGAGCTTATCTAGCTGCTCATCAATCTTGGGCTTGAGTGCAAATGGCACTCGCCTGGACTTAAGGCGGATTGGCGCGATGCTCGGGTCTCTGTTGAATGAGATAGGGGACCCCCGGTACTTGCCTAGGCTGTCATCGAAGACTTCCCGGAAATCCCTCACGAGCGCTGCTTCCCAGGCCGCTTCTCTGATGTGGTGTATGATGGTTACTTTGATGCCCAGGGGTGCGAACCACTGTAGTCCCAATAGGCTCGGTTGATCTCGGTCGACGATCGTCAGGGGTAGCACTTCTGTGTGGCCCTTAAAGGTGACCTTAAAGTGACCTCTGCTGACTACAGGGATTCGGTTCCCCTGATAGTCTTTGAGAGTTAGTGTTTGGTCTTCCAGTTCGTGGCGGTGGATGGTGGGGACCAGGCACTTGAGTGTGTGCCAGGAGACCATTGAGAGGAAGGACCCGGAGTCCACCTCCATGTTGCATGGCTGATCTTTTATATACCCACCGTCACATATACCTTCCTGGCATCGCTTGTGGAGGAGTGGCCGATAACGACGATTTGGTGTGTTTCTTCCCTTTGTCTTGTCTCCTGGAGTCGCCTGTTCTGACCTTCTTGGCTCCAGCAGTTCTCTGTCTGGCGATCGTGGTTTCTGGTGGGGGTGCTTTCTCTCCATCGGGGGCTGCCATCTCGTTGTCGCGGGCTGTAGTGTCTTTTATTTTGGCATACCTTGGTGATGTGCCCCCGTTTCTCGCAATGCCTGCAAATGGTGTTGAGAAAATGGCAGTCCACCCGGGGGTTATCGCCGCCGCAGCCGTCACACTGGAACTTCGACTTACGACCTCGTGGTTCCCGCCACTCCCGCGCTGATTGGAGGCGGTGGATCTCCTCCTCCTCGTCCTCAGTCTCCGAGAAGGAGTCGATGTCGCCGTGGTGTGTGGTTGCGTCTCGCTGGTCTGTTTCTGGTCGCCTCTCGGGGGTCGACGTTGTCTCTCCGGCCGCCGGTTGTGGCATGATGCTCGATTGTCACATCCAAACCGCTGATTTCTTGGCCGCTTCAGCTGCAGCGGCCTCGGTGAGGGCATCGGCGAGGGAGATGTCCCCTTTTGCCATGATGCAGCTCTGGAGGATGGGGTCTCAGAGTTCTAGGATGACGCGGTCTCGCAGGGCCTCGTCCAGGTCCTGTAGCACCACCATGAAGTCGCCCAGCCCCTTGCCCTCGCATTGATCCCGCCTGTAGAAATCGTGCTGCCGGATAAGGATGGGCACGACGGGGGTGTAGTGGCTTTGCAGCAGGGGCTCGAGATCGTCCCACTCCATTGCCTTGATGTCCTCTGGTTTGGCCAAGGCTTTGGCCATCTTGAATACTGCGGGCCCGCAGTGTGTGAGGAACATGGCTCATTTCTTGTGGCCGTTGGCTTCCTTGAGGTTGCTACTCTCAAGGAATATTTGGAACCTATCGGTATAGGATTCCCAGTCCTCGGTAGCAGGGTTGAAGGGTGCGGGTGGCGAGTTGATGCCGGCCATGCTGCCTGTTCTGCGTGTTGCTTCGCCACGTGCTGGGGTCTCCTTGTTCACAATCCCATCCTCATCGCCAGTGTTAGATCTGGGGTGGATCGGTTCGAAGGAGACGCGAGACCATCGAGTGAGTTCAGCTCTTTATTTCAGATAAGAATAGTCTGGATAATACGAGCTGCGGCAGCCCTTTAAATAGGGCTGGCTAGTGGCTCGGCAGCCAATGGCAGTGCTTTGAATCTCCCACGATCGGCACAGCCAATCGCGGTAGATTCCTAGTGCTCCAATCACGGCCGAGGCTTCAACCAATCGGGTCGCTGTCCATCCGGACCAATCAGTTGTGAGGGTTTGGAGTATGCTAATATAGCACAGAAGGGACCTTGTAGGTCATCTAGTCCAATCCCCTGCCCAAGCAGGAGACCTATACCATTTCTGACTGAGGGCAGTCCAATCTCTTCTTGAAAGCTTCCAGCATGAAGTCCCACAACTTCCGAAGGCAACTTCGGTTCCATGGGTAGATTGCTCTCGCTGTCAGAAAATTTCACCTTATTTCTAGGTTGAATCTCTCCTGGATCAGTTTCCATCCATTATTTGTTGTCTGGCCTTCCAAGGTTCTTTGGAAAATAGCTTGACCCCTTCCTCTCTGTGGCAGCTCCTCAAGTATTGGAAGACTGTTCTCATGTCTCCCCTGATCCTTCTCCCATTTCTGACAAATAGCAGTCCAGTCTCCTCTTGAAAGCTTCCAGTGATGAAGCTCCTACAGCTTCCGAGAGCAAACTGTTCCATTGGTTGATTGTTCTCACTGTCAGAAAATTTCTCCTTATTTCCAGGTTGAATCTCTCCTTGTTCAGTTTCCATCCATTATTCCTTGTTTGGCCTTCATGTGCTTTGGAAAATAGCTTGACCCCTTCGTCCTCTCTGTGGCAGCCCCTCAAATATTGGAAGACTGCTATCATGTCTCCCCTGGTCCTTCTCTTCACTAGACTAGCCAGGCCCAGTTCCTGTAACCGTTTTTCATGTGTTTGAGCCTCCAGTCCTGTTATCATCCTGGTTGCTCTTCCCAGCACTTTTTCTAGAGTCTTAACATCTTTTTTATACTGTGGTGACCAAACCTGGATGCAGTTTCCTCCTCCTCCTTGTAGGCAGGAGAGGAAAATTCAAGCTCTGAATTAAGGCTTCAAGAAACAGGGTCAGCTTTACCCTTCTACACGAGAATCCTTGAGATGAAATACAAGTAGAATCCTTGACTTACAACAGTTCGTTTAGTGACCGTTCAAAATTACAACGGCACTGAAAAAAAGTAACTTGTGACCACTTTTCACACTTGCAACTTTTCCAGCATCTCCATGGTCACGTGATCAAAATTCCACCGCTGGGCAACTGGTTCAAGTTTATGACTGTTGCTGTGTCCCAGGGGGCCATGTGATTCCACTTTTGCAACTTTCTGACAAGCAAAGTTTATGGGGAAGCCAGATTCACTGAACAATCATGTTACTTAACAACCACAGTGATTCACTTAGCAGCTGAGGCGAGAAAGGTCATAAAAAGTGACTTATGTTCATTTTTCACACTTATTATTTTTATTTATTTATTTTATTTTATTTTATTTTGTCAAGCAAATATAAGATAACAGGTCTAAGTATAAACATAGTTATGAATACATGAAATAGATACATATAAGAAAAAAAGAAACAATAGGACAGGGACGGTAGGCACGCCAGTGCGCTTATGCACGCCCCCAACAGACCTCTTCGGAAAGGGGTGAGGTCAATAGTAGACGGTCTAAGGTTAAAGTTTTTGGGGTTTGGGGAAGAAACCACAGAGTCAGGTAGAGTATTCCAGACATTGACCACTCTGTTGCTGAAGTCGTCTTTCCTGCAATCAAGTTTGGTGCGATTAATCTTGAGTTTGTATCTATTGTGTGCTCTTGTATTGTTATGGTTGAAGCTGAAGTATTCATTGACAGGTAGGACGTTACAGTGTATAATTTTATGTATTATACTTAGATCAGACTGTTGTAGTTCTAGGTTGTCTAGGTCTAGAATTTCAAATCTGGTGTCATAAGGTATTCTGCAACGAGTAGAGGAGTGGAGAACTCTTCTTGTGAAATATTTCTGGACTTTCTCCACTGTATTAATATCAGATACGTAATGTGGGTTCCAGACTGATGAGCTGTATTCAAGTATTGGTCTAGCAAATATTTTATATGCTGTAGTTAGTAGTGTGATATTACCAGAGAAAAAGCTACGCAGGATTAGGTTAACAACTCTTAATGCCTTTTTGGCTATGTAATTACAGTGGGCTCTAGCACTTAGATCATTAGAGATGAGTACTCCAAGGTCCTTGACAGAGTTAGGATCAACAACAAGGACTTGGCGATTCAGATTGTATTTTATTTTCTGTTTTTTTTTTTGCCAATATGTAAGACAGAGCATTTATTTGTTGAGATTTGAAGTTGCCATTTGTTTGACCATACACTTTTTGAAGAGTAGCAGTATTTTTGGTGGTGTTGAATAGCTTGACATCATCAGCGAAAAAAAAACACAGTTGCTTTTAATATGATCACAAAGGTCATTTATGCAGAGTATGAAGATAGTTGGTCCTAGAACACTGCTTTTATTACCTTTATTGTCAGAGTACAACATGAGTACAATGAGATTGGCTGAGCTTCCCTTCATGCACCCTCTCCCTCAACACAACTCACAGTGAGGACAGAAGTCCCCAACCCAGTCCCAATCTTATTCCACTTGTTGCACAACACGCCGGCCCTATAATCATACTATGTTGACATGAAGTTATTTTCCATTCAGGAGTCCTACAGCCCATGGGTGGAAACTGTGCTTCAGCTTGTTGGTGCGGCTGGCTATGCCTTTATATTTCCTACCCGATGGTAGGAGAGTGAAGAAGTGCTGATCAGAGTGTCAGTTGTCCCTGAGGATTTTCCTCACTCTTCTAAGGCAGCGAGCCCTAGCGAGGTCATCTAGTGGTATCAGGGAACAGCCCACGATGTTTTGTGCTGTGCTCACCACCCTCTGTAGTGTCTTTCTATCTGCGGCAGCAGCTCCATTGGCACATGGTCAAAATTCAGACACTTGTCCACTGACTCATATTTATGACGGTTGCAATGTCCCGGGATCATGTAATCCCCTTTTGCAACCTTCTGACAAGCAACGTCAATGGGGAAGCCAGATTCACTTCACAACCCTGGTACTAACATAACAACTGCAATGATTCACTTAACAACTGTGGCAAGAAAGGTTGTAAAATGGAGCAAAACTCATTTAACAATTGTCTTGCTTTGCAGTAGAAATTTTGGGATCAGTTGTGGTCATAACTCAAGGATTACCTGTAGTGACCTGTGGGACAAGTAGCAACGGATGGAAACTAATCAAGGAAAGAAGCAGCCTAGAATTGAAAAGAAATTTCCTGAGGAGAACAATTAACCGGCGGAACAACTTGCCTCCAATAGTTGTAAATACTCCAACACTGGAAGTTTTTGAAAAGAAAATGGACAGCCATTTGTCTGAAATGGTATAGGGCAGTGGTGGCTAACCTTTTTGGACTCCTGTGCCAAAAATTGTCTGTGTGCACTCGCGTGCCAGCACCCAGAAGGCAATGTGTGTACCTCCTTACAACCCCTGCATATGTGCACGCAGTCCCCCCTGCCACCCTTTTACCTGCACTGTGCCTCCCAGCTGATTTTCAGCCTGTTTGAGGCCTTTTTTGACCTTCCAGTGGCTTGAGGAAAGCTTCTGCAGTCTTTGCAGGACGAAAAATGGGCCCATTTCATCACTTCCGGTATTTCCGGAAATAGAGGAAGTGATGAAACAGGCCTATTTTTCGGCCTGCAAAGGCTTTCCTCAAGCCTCTGGGAGGCCAAAAAAGGCCTCAAACAGTCTGAAAATCAGCTGTGAGGCATGCGCATGCACAGTGAGGTAAGTTTGCCTGAGGCTTGCATGCCAGCACAAATGACTCTGCGTACCATCTGTGGCATGTGTGACATCATGATAAAGGGTTTCCTGCCTGAGCAATGGGGTTGGACTAGAAGACCTCCAAGGTCCCTTCTGTTATTCTGCTATTCTGACCTGTTGCATCAGGCCTATCTTTTTCCATCTAAGCAAAAGGGTTGCTTGTTGTAGATTTTATTTGCTGGTCTCATTGTTGAGCTTTCCTTGACAGCTTCTCCCTCACAGGCATGGTTGTGTCATTTGTAAGTTAACTGTCTCGACAGCAGCCATAGTGTGAATAACAAGCTGAGGCCCACCTCCTTCAGCCACTGGCCTGTTCTTAGCATCTGCTGGGACCAACACGTCCTCACACTGGTTCAATTAGTCTGTTTTATTCCAACATCATGGGAACTCTGTGTTTTCCTTGTCCGGTGGGCCCAGCCGGGTGGGTTCATTTGAAAACAAAGTGGATTGGAGCATTTTAGGTTATTCAGCTGCATGGCCAGCAGGACGGTGATGTCACTGCCTCTGGGACATCACTTTTGCAAAGCTGGACTTTGTGAGAAGGAGAGAGGGAAAAATTGGCTTCTGCTGGGCTGACAGAAAATAGGAGATGTGCAAATTAATTGTTTTGACACCAGCGGTGATCAAAGATGGCGGGAAGCCATGAGCTGGCTTTGAGTGTATTCCTGGCTAGTTAGGCTCAATATGGCAGTCAGAAACACAAGCGGACCATTATAAAACCCATACTGGATCTAGTCTGAGGCCAGACTAATCTACCGTTGTACATCACTGAACAGTCGATGGGATCCATCTGGAAAGTTCATAAGCCTTGATTGGAAGATGACTCTGGTGGTCCTAGGTTGCTTCTCTCCTTGATTAGTTTCCATCCATTTTTCCTTGTGTGGCCTTCAGGTGCTTTGGAGAATAGTTTGACTCCTTCTTCTTTGTGGAAACCACTGAGATGTTGGAAGACTGTTATCATGTCACCACTAGTCTTTTTTTAAAAAAAATAATGCTAGACATGCCCAATAATGTCAGAAGGGACCTTCTACTTCGATTCCAATTCCCTGCTCAAGCAGGAGACCCAATAAATTTCAGACAAGTGGCTGTCCAATCTCTTCTTAACAACCTCCCATGATGCAGGACCCACAAGTTCTGAAGGCAAGTTGTTCCACTGGTTAATTGTTGTCATGGTCAGGAAATTTCTCCTTATTTCTAAGTTGGTTCTGTCCTTAATTAGTTTCCATCCATTGTTTCTTGTCTTGCCTCCAGGTGCTTTGGACAATAGGTTGATCCCCACTCATCTTTGTGGTAGCCCCTTAGTTACTGAAATACTGCTGTTGTGTCACCTCTAGTCCTTCTTCCCATTAGACTAGACATACCCACTTCCTGCAACTTTTCTCGATATGTTTTAGCCTCCAACCCCCTAATCAGAGGTGGTATTCAGCAGGTTCTGACTGGTTCTGGAGAATCGGTTGTGGGAATTTTGAGTAGTTCGGAGAACCGGCAAATACCACCTCTGACTGGCCCCGTCCCCATCTCTTCTCTGCCTCCCATTGAGTTCCAGCTGATCGGCTGGGTCCTTTTTTGGTTGCCCTGCACAGGAGAACGGAGCTGGAAAGCAGGTTAGTGGGGTGGGAAAGGAATGGGGATTTTGCAGTATCCTTCCCCTGCCATCCCCATCAAGCCACGCTCACCAAGCTACACAACGCCCACCGAGCCATGCCCACAGAACCGGTAGTAAAAAAAAAATTGAATCCCACCACTGCCCCTAATCATCTTCATTGCTCTTCTCTGTACTCTTTCTAGAGTCTCAACATCTTTTTTACATCGTGGTGACCAAAACTGGATGGAAATATTCCAAGTGTGGCCTTACCAAGGCATAAAGACACGTCCACCATCTGTCGTGTCCGCAAAAAGACGCCAGGAGTCGGTGACTTTGTTTAAAGCTCTTTATTTAGAAGTTGAGAACCGAACCGGCGAAAAGGAAAAAGCCCGCGGCTTTTATTCTTTTCGCCGCGGCGGCCGCGGCCAATGGCAGCATTTCAAGTCTCCCGCTCTTGGAGCGAGCCAATCGCGGGAGACTTTCAACGGGCCAATCGGCGCGGCTCGCCTGGCCAATTAGAAATCCCCGCGCTTTAGCCAATCAAAGCGCGGGGATTTCGAGTATGTAAATGAAGGACAGAACACCATCAAACACAAATTTAAAAACCAAATCAAATTTAAAAAAAAAAATAAAACAGAGAAGTCTGGATATTGGACATGGCAATACCTGCAGAGAGTGGAAGAGAAGCGAAAGAACTGGAGAAGATCACAGAAGACAAAGATCTGCAAATAGAATAGACTAGAATCACAAGGCTGGAAGGGACCTTAAAAGGTCTTCAAGTCCAACTCCCTGCTTAGGCAGGAAACCCTATACCCGTGATGGTGAAGCTATGGCACTCATGCCACAGGTGGCACGCAGAGCCATTTGTGCCAGCATGCGAGCTGTAGGCAAACTTACCTCACTGCACATGTGTGTGCCTCACAGCTGATTTTCAGCTGGTTTGAGGCCCTTCTCAGCCTCCCAAAGGTTTGAGGAAGGCTTCTGCAGGTTTCTAAAGCTTTGTAGACTGAAATCTAGCCCCGTTTCGTCACTTCTGGCATTTTTGGAAAAACAGGAAATGATGAAACGGGGCTAGATTTTGGCCTACAAAGCTTGTAGAAGCCTGCAGAAGTCTTCCTCAAGCCTTTGGGAGGTCAAAACAGGCCTCAAACCAGCCGAAAATCAGCTGTGAGGTACAGTGCAGGTAAAGGGGTAGCGGGGTGGGGGTGGGTATTGCGAGCGCATGCGTGGGGGATGTGTGTGTGGGGGCGCATTGCCTTCTGGGTGCTGGCACACAAGCGCAAGCGTGGAAGCACGTGCACAATTTTTGGCACATGTTAAGTGTGGAGCATGGGTGCGAAGAATGGAGACGAGCCGGTGAAATAGTGAACTTCAAAACTCTTTATTAACATGGTGTGACAGCTCAAACTGGATGGCTGCTATAGCCTTCCTTATATAGGCAACTTATTAACTATTCAACCAATCGCAACCTGGGAGCGCTATCTCCGTTAACCAATGAGAACGGCTTGCTAATGGCCCATCAGATTCTCCTGAACGGACCAATCTGATCTCGCCATTTAACAGCCAATCAGAAGTGCAGGGCCAGAACCCTGCACTTGACTTCAAGCTCTAGATAACTTTATTAAACATTTATTCATTCACAACACCCCTTCCCCCTGGGCTCCTTTTACGGGGTGCGGTCACGTAGTCCGTGAGGTAGGACAGTTGTTTTGTTAGTCTTTTTGATTTTCGCTGTGCACCCGGTATTTGGCTGCACTCTTGTTGAGGTAGGGCGTTGTTTGGCGAAAGGATTGCTTCTGATTCAGAGTTCGCGTTTTCATTGTCACCAACATCTTCGGTATCACCCTGAAGTGAACTCACTCCCATCCCTGATTCCTGTTCTCGCGTTTCTGTTCCGCTATCGTTTCCTTCAAAAAGGTTTTCTGCTAATTGAAATTCATCTTCTTCTGTATCGCCCCCCCCCTCAGTTTGGTCATTAGGGAGTTCGGAATTGCCTGACTGCAGCCTTGATCGTAGTTGATCGATATGGCGCTTCCAAAGTCTATCGTCAGGGCATTGTACAAGGTATGATCTCGGGCCGGTTACATGGACCACAGTCGCTTCTACCCACAGCGGATCGCCCGATAAGTTTTTAGCGAACACCAAATCGCCTACCTGGAAGGTACAGCATTGGCCGCTGGATCCGAGTGGTTTCTCCGGTTCGTAGGCTGGGTGTAACTGGTCGAGGTGGGAGTGGAGCTTTCGTCCCATTAGCAGCTTGGCGGGAGTTTTGTTGGTGACGCTGTGAGGAGTGATATGCTGTAAAAAGAGGATTTGGTTTATCTTCTCTTCAATGTTGTCATAGTCCACTTTCTGTAGCATTTTCTTGACGAATTGTACCATGCGCTCGGCCCTACCGTTGGCCGCAGGATGCACAGGCGAAGTGAGTGCGTGTCGAATACTGCGGTCCACCAGGTACTGCTCAAAGGACAGCGTGGTAAATTGGGGCCGTTGTCGGATACCAGAACGTCTGGTAATCCGTGGGTTGCAAATAGTCTTTCTAGTTTTTTGATGACCGCTTCAGTTGTCGTGTTCCTCATTCGGTGGATTTTGAGCCAGTTTGAGTAGGCATCTACGGTTAACAAGAAGGTGTGGCCTTTGGTCGGCCCAGCAAAATCCAGATGGATATAGGACCAGGGTCCCCATGGTGTCTCCCATTCGGTTGGGATTGCCTTTGGTGGAGCGTTGCTTCCTTCCTTCCTTCCTTCCTTCCTATGACAAGTTTTGACCCACGACTCAATTTACTTGTCGATGCCTGGCCACCAGGCGTAGCTTTGTGCGAGGGCCTTCATGCGCACGATGCCGGGGTGGCCATCGTGCAAGGTTCTTAGTAGTGCCTGTTGGAGTCGTTCTGGAATAACGACTCTATCGCCCCAGATGATGCAGCCCTTTTGAGAAAACAACTCTGTTTGTCGACTTTTGAATGGTGCGAAGTCGGCTGATACTTGGTCCAATGGCCATCCACATTCCACCCACGTGAGGACTCGTGCTAAGGTGGGGTCGCGTTTTGTTTCTCTCGCGATATCATGGGCAGTTAATGGCGGTGCATGGAGTGTCTCGATCTGTAACGTTGTCATTGTTGGCGCGGGGTCGTCAGCAGTCTCTGGAAGCGGTGCACGGCTCAATGTGTCGGCATGGGGAATAGCTTTCCCGGGGCGGTATTGCAGCTGATAATTATAAGCAGCCAAGAATTCTGACCAGCGAGTCATCCTGGGGTAATATATAGGGGGTTGGCTTATCCCCAGCTATTATTCCCAGCAAAGGTTTGTGGTCAGTCACTACAGTAAAAGCCTGGCCGTACATGTACTCATGAAATCTTTTCACAGCCGACACAATTGATCAATCACAATTTATCAATCTGGCTATAATTTCGCTCAGTTTTCGAGAGTGTCTTTGAAAAATAGGCAACAGGGGCTTTGCTACTGTTAGGCAATACATGGCTCAAAATGGCGCCCACTCCGAAAGGCAATGCATCACACGTGATATTTAATGCTAAGGTTTCATTGTACTGCATTAGTACAGCGTCAGAAGTCAGTAGTTTTTTTACATTATGGAACACCTGCTCTTCTTTATGACCCCATACCCAAACTGCTTTTTTTTGTCCAGTAGACGATGTAAAGGTTCAGCGACAGTTGCCTTGTGCAGCAAGAATACATTATAAAAATTGATGAGGCCTAGAAACGCCTGAAGGTCGGCCTTATTCCGGGGTCTGGGAGCGTTTTTTATTGCTCTCAATTTGCTATCTGTAGGGTGAATACCCTGACTGTCAATTAAGTACCCTAAAAATTCAACACGATCTGTACACAGCTTACACTTATTTTTCTTCACCTTAAGGCCTGCATCTTTGAATTTTCTGGAGAACCAGTCTTAAACGATCCCGTAAAATTTTTGAAGTAGGGGCAGCAATTAACACATCGTCAAAGAAGGGGACAACACCTTTAATCCCTTGTAAGAGTCTTTCCATTAGGCTCTGAAAGATCCCCGGGGCTACCCTCACTCCGAATTGGAGCCACATACATTTAAAGGCACCTCGGTGCGTCACGATTGTCTGTGCCTGTGCCGTTTTTTCATCAACTGGCAGTTGCTGATAAGCCTGAGCTAAGTCTAGCTTAGCGAAGACTTTTCCGCCCCCCAGGGAATGGAGGAGGTGTTGCACCACCAGCACCGGATATGGGCTCTGCTGCAGGGCGTGGTTCAGGGTGGCTCGGTAGTCCCCACAAATTCTGATCGAACCAACCGACTTAATGGGTGTCACAATTGGGGTATCCCAGGGAGAGTGATCGGTTGGCTCTAACACTCCCTGGGCTATTAACTTATCAAGCTGTTCGTCGATTTTCGGCTTTAGTGCGAACGGAACTCGACGAGGCTTGAGGCGAATGGGAGCTATTTTTGGATTAAGGCTAAAGGATATCGGGGTCCCCTTGTACTCGCCTAGCTTTTCCGCGAAGATGTCCTTGAATTCATGGACGAGGTCCTCCTCCCAGTCACTGCCGTCGATTCGGTTAATGCCTGCCACTTCAATGCTGAGTGGTGCGAACCATTGGAGGCCTAACAGGCTAGGCCAGTCCTTGTCGATCACCGTCAGGGGTAAGTACGCTGTGCGGTTTTTGAACGAAACCCTGACTCGACTGGATCCCACGACTGGAATCCGGTTCCCCTGATAGTCTTTAAGTATGAGTCTTTGGGAATGAAGGTCTTGGCGCCGGATAGTAGGGATGAGTTGCTTGAGGGTCTTCCAGGAAACCATCGAAAGAGACGATCCCGAGTCGACTTCCATTTGGCAAGGCTGATTTTCGATGGCCACTTTAATTCGGATTTTCTTGGCATCCAAGGAAGAGGCGTGACCGATAATGATAGTTTGGTGAGCCTCTTCTCGCTTCGTTAGGCGATTCATGGGTCGGTTTCTGTAGGAGTGGTTTACTGGTTCTCGCCTTACAGGACGGTTTCCTGTCGATTGGTGATAGTTGGCCCCCTTCGAGGTCTGGCTGGGTCCTAGGAGACTTCTACAGACCCGTCCGATATGGCCTCATTTCCCGCACTCATGGCAGAGCGCGTCGCGGAATTTGCATTCGGACCGGTAATGGTTGGCCCCGCAGCCAGTGCATGGTTGCTGGGACTTCAGGTAATGGTCCCGATTGGACCGCAGTCGATGGATCTCTTCTTCGTCGCTGTCTGACGACGAAGAGAGGTCCTCGTGGTGGGCCGTCGATAGCTGTCCTTCTGACTTAGGTGAAATGTCGCAGGTTGGTTGGTGTGTCGGAGTGCGGTTGCGGCGCAGTTGGGCAGCCAACTTCTTGGTTGCTTCTGCCGCGGTAGCATCAGCGATGGCATCGGCAAGGCTAATGTCGCCCTTTGCCATTATCTTGCTCTGCACGTTTAGCGCATCTAATCCCAGAACTACTCGGTCTCTCAAAGCCTCTTCCAGGTCGGTGAAATCGCAGAGGCCTCCCAAGTTTCGGAGGTCCGCAACGAAATTGGCAACGCTCTCTCCTTTCCGCTGGTTTCTTTGGTAGAACTTGTGCCGTCTTACGAGCATTGGTATGGTTGGTGCATAGTGGGCCTTTAGTAGAGGTTCAAGGATGTCCCAGTCCATAGCCTTCACTTCAGCCAGTTTTGCTAGTGCCTTGGCCATCTTGAATACGGTTGGCCCGCAATGCATTAGGAATACCGCCCGTTTCTTCCCGGTTGTGGCATCCTTCAAATTATTGGTTTCCAAGAACATTTGGAAACGATCCATGTAGGACTCCCAGTCTTCTTGTGCTGGGTCAAATGGAGCGGGTGGTACGACGATGCCGGACATGGTTCCGCCATTGTGCGTTTGAGCCACGTGCTCAGTTGTCTTCTTCGTTGTTTCATCAGCTCTGATGTCTCCACATCCCACCCTCGTTGCCAGTGTTAAGTGTGGAGCATAGGTGCGAAGAATGGAGGCAAGCCAGTAAAATAGTGAACTTCAAAACTCTTTATTAACATGGTGTGACAGCTCAAACTGGATGGCTGCTATAGCCTTCCTTATTTAGGCAACTTATTAACTATTCAACCAATGGCAACCTGGGAGCGCTATCTCCGTTAACCAATGAGAACGGCTTGCTAATGGCCAATCAGATTCTCCTGAACGGACTAATGTGATCTCGTCATTTAACAGCCAATCAGAAGTGCAGGGCCAGAACCCTGCACTTGACTTCAAGCTCTAGATAACTTTATTAAACATTTATTCATTCACAACAGCACAGCAGCCCAAAAAGTTTAGCCACCACTGCCCTATACCATTTCAGAAAAATAGGAGTAGAAAGACTGTGGCAGAAAAAAGCCAAGATAGTATCAAACATATGGCTAGTCCTCAACTTATGACCACAATTGAGCCCAAAATTTCTACTGCCAAGAAAGATGTTGTGAGTTTTGCCACTTTCTTTTTACAGCCTATCTTCCCACCGTTGTTAAGCAAAGCACTGCAGTTGTTAAGTTAGAAGCGATAGCAATTGCACTTAGACTTCTATACCGCTTTACAGACTCCTCTAAGCAGTTTACAGAGTCAGCCTCTTGCCCCCAACAATCTGGGTCCTCCTTTTGCCCACCTTGGAAGGACAGAAGGCTGAGTCAACCTTGAGCCTGGGGAGAATCAAACGGCCAAATTGCAGGTGGCCGGCAGTCAGCAGAAGTAGCCTGCAGTATTGCACTCTAACCACTGCACCACCGCGGCTCAGTAACATGGTGGTTAATTGAATCTGGTCTTTGCTTTCCAGAAGGTCGCCAACGGGGATCACATGACCCCAGGATGCTAACTGTCATAAATAGGAATCATTTGCCAAGCGTCTGAATTTTGATCACGTGACCGGTTGTAAGTGTAAAAAAACATTCATAAGGAGAGGGTGAAAAAAAAACCCAAGATTGTCTCAGCTTCATTTTCTTTAAGAGGGGGGCAGTTAGAATTTCTACCAAGTTTTCAGGATTCTGTGCTAATTTTACAACTTTTCTTTTCCCAGTTAAGGGAATCACTGTGATTGTTAAGTTAGTAACATGGTTGTGAAGTGAATCTGGCTTCCCCATTGATTTTAGCACTAGTACCAGCACTTAAGACATCTATACTGCTTTCACAGTGGTTTCCAGTCCTCTCTAAGTGGTTTACAGAGTCAGCCTATCACCCCTAATAGTCTGAGTCCTCATTTGACCCACCTCGGAAGGATGGAAGGCTAAGTTAACCTTGAGATGGTCAGGATCGAACTCCTGGCAGTCAGCATCCCTGTGGTCACATGATCGAAATTAGGACCCTTGACAAGAGCCTCAGTGGCACAGTGGTCAGAGTGCAGTACTGCAAGCTACTTCTGCTGCCTGCCGGCTGCCTGCAATTTGGCAGTTCAAATCTCATCAGGCTCCAGGCTGACTCAGCCTTCCCTCCTTCCAAGGTGGGAAAAGGAGGAGCCAGATTGTTGAAGGCAATATGGTGATTCTGTAACCCGCTTAGAGAGGGCTGTAAAGCACTATAAAGCAGTATATAAGTGTTAGTGCAATTGCTATTACGTTTAGGACTCAGCCTTTGTTGCTCCCAACCTGGGGTTTCTTCTGAACCCTGATCTCAAAATCCATCTTCTAATTACGAGTGCAAGCAGAGTCCAAAAGAATGGTTCGTATGTAAAAAAGATGTAACCCAGGGCTAAGCTACTTTCCAAAAATAAGTTTTATGTGTTATGTTTTGTATTTTGGGTGTTTATGTTTGATTGAGAATTAATAAAACCTTGATAGAAAGAAATATAATTAAATAAAAGTGAAGGGAGAAATAACGAGAAATTCGGAAAAGACATATAGGTGTTTAAATGGAAATGTGATAATTTAGGACTATGATGTATAAAATAATGTTTTATTTGCTTCGTTAAAACCTATAAGTAGCTTTTAGAAAGGAGGTTTTATGTTTCTATGTCTTATGTTTTGTTTGTCTTTAAAAAATTCATAAAATTTGTTTTTTTTTTTAAAAAAAGAATGGTTGGTATCAGCCTTGCTGCTCATTGGTGCCTGCCTACAAGTGATCACAGGATCTCCTGCTCCTTTCCACCCCAGTAAGTTCAAGCGGTTGGAGGATCTGGTAAGGGCTTTCTAGCTTTACAGGTCATCCTCGACTTAAGACAGTTCATTTAGTGATTGTTCAAAGTTACAGCACGGCTGAAAAAAGTGACATTACCATTTTTCACACCTACGACCACTGCAGCAGCCCCGTGGGCACGTGATTTAATTAGGATGCTTGGCCACTGACTCATATTTATGACAGTTGCAGGGGCTTGGGTCATGTGATCCCCTGTTGCGACCTTCTGACAAGCAAAGCCAATGGAGGAAACCAGATTTCTTTCACAACCCTGGTACTAACTTAACAACTGCGATGACTCACTTAATATGTGTGGTGAGAAAGGTCGTGAAATGGAGCAAAATTCACTGAACAACTGCCTTGCTTTGGGTTAGGGTTCAAAAGAATGGTTTATGTCAGCTCTGCTGCTCATTGGTGCCTGCTTGCAGGTGATCACAGGATCTCCTGTCCCTTTCCACAGCAGAAGGATCAAGTGGTTGAAGGATCCAGAGAGGGCTTTCTAGCTTTACAGATAGTCCTTGACTTACAACAGTTCACCGAGTGACCATTCGAAATTAAAACAGCACTGATTTCCCTGATAGTGAAAATCATTAAGCTGGGGATAGTGGAGTTGAAACTGGCAACTGACTCATATTTATGACGATCGCAGGGTCCTGAGATCTCCTTTTGCGACCTTCTGGTTGTCCCCTTTAAAGCCCTTCATGGCTTGGGACCAGGTTGTCTGAGGGACCGTCTCTTGCCGGTCACATCTACCCGACCCATCAGCGCGGGAAGGCAGGGAATGCTGAGGGTCCCATCCCTGAGGGAGATACACCTGAGGACACGGCCCTTCTCCGTGGTGACTCCCTCTCTCTGGAACATCCTTCCCCCAGAGATTAGAACGGCCCCCACTCTAGTCCTCTTCCAGAAGGCCCTGAAGAAGACCTGGTTCTGCCAGCGGGCCTGGGGAACCCAGAGCGGGATGGAGCCCATCTAATGGCTCATGTGATCTCCTGTTGCCGGGATGGAGGGGAGTTGGGGGGTGATTTTACTATATTAATTTATTTGATTTTAGGAATTTTATTGTTTTTAAATTGTGGTTTTATATGTTGTAAGCTGCCTTGAGTCGTCAAGGTGAATAAATGGCAATACAAATCTAATAAATAAATTAATAATAACAACAACTATAATAATAATAATAATAATAATAATAATAATAATAATAATAATAATAGTAAACAACTAAACTCATGAGGAAAGCCCGATTCCCTTAACAACAGGGTTACTAACATAACAACTGCAATATTTCACTTAACAGCTGTGGCAAGAAAGTAACAACCGTCACGTAACAACCGTCTCACTCAGCAGATCAGGTGACGACAGGGATGCCACAGTGGTCGTAAGTGTGAAAAATGGTCATCAGTCATCAGTCATTCTATTCTATTCTATTCTATTCTATTCTATTCTATTCTATGCTATGCTATGCTATGCTATGCTATGCTATGCTATGCTATGCTATGCTATGCTATGCTATGCTATACTACTTTGATTCTACTCTACTCTACTCTAATACCATTCTTTTCTACTCTATGCTACTTATTCTATTCTATGCTATGCTACTCTGATTCCACTCTACTCTATTCTATTCTACTCTACTCTACTCTACTCTACTCTACTCTACTCTACTCTATTCCATTCCATTCCATTCCATTCTATTCTATTCTATTCTATTCTATTCTATTCTATTCTATTCTATTCTATTCTATTCTATTCTATTCTATGCTATGCTATGCTATGCTATTCTATGCTATGCTATGCTATGCTATGCTATGCTATACTACTTTGATTCTACTCTACTCTACTCTTATACCATTCTTTTCTACTCTATGCTACTTATTCTATTCTATGCTATGCTACTCTGATTCTACTCTACTCTACTCTACTCTACTCTACTCTACTCTATTCCATTCTATTCTATTCTATTCTATTCTATTCTATTCTATTCTATTCTATTCTATTCTATTCTATTCTATGTTATTCTATGCTATGCTATGCTATGCTATACTACTTTCATTCTACTCTACTCTACTCTTATACCATTCTTTTCTACTCTATGCTACTTATTCTATTCTATGCTATGCTACTCTGATTCTACTCTACTCTATTCTACTCTACTCTACTCTACTCTATTCCATTCCATTCCATTCCATTCCATTCCATTCCATTCCATTCCATTCCATTCCATTCCATTCCATGCTATGCTATGCTATGCTATGCTATGCTATGCTATGCTATGCTATACTACTTTGATTCTACTCTACTCTACTCTTATACCATTCTTTTCTACTCTATGCTACTTATTCTATTCTATGCTACTCTGATTCTACTCTACTCTACTCTACTCTACTCTACTCTACTCTACTCTACTCTACTCTACTCTACTCTACTCTACTCTACTCTACTCCATTCCATTCCATTCCATTCCATTCCATTCCATTCCATTCTATTCTAGACATACTCATCTCCTGCAACTGTTCTTCCTATGTTTTAGCCTCCCGTCCCCTAATCATCTTGTCCTTGTTATTGTTCTTTAGGCCAGGCTTTTAGGCCTCATGGCAGCGGAATCGGGCTGCAGGGCTGGGTGGAAAATGAGGATGTTGCCAAAGAATGTTGCAGCCTTCCAAAGTCCTTTGTGTGTCCAGAGCTTCTTGCATCAAAGGCAAGCCAAGCCACAAGGAGGTGGCCTTGCCCGTGACAATATGGGAGTGTGAAGGGCTTAATGATGCTGCCAGTGCCATTTTAATAGGGCACTAATAGTGCCAATTCACAAAGCCCTGTCCCTGCCCTTCTGTTGGTGACAGCAAATCAGTCAGTAATTATAGAGTAATTACTCTGAAGCAAGCTGACTGCTTTTGAAAGAGGACGTATTAAGGAGCCACTGGATTGCAGAGGCTCACCAGACACTGAAAAGACAAAACAGCAACCAGCAGAAAGTTTAAGGCCAAAGGGGAAGGCAGGAAGGAAAAAGAAATAGGAGAATGAGCTTCAGTTTCTCTGTCTCTGTTTCTTTCTCTCTCATCTATTAAATCTCTACAGTAACTCTTTTTCTTCCTCAGTCATCTATCTAGCTATCATCTATCTAGCTATCATCTCTCTATTCATCTCTCCCCCTCTCTCTATCATCTCTTTCTCTCATCTCCCTCTCTCATCTCCCTCTCATCTCTCTCTCTCTTACCTCTCTCTCTCTCTCTCCCCCTCCCTCCCTACCTACATAATATGTAGACAATACCATATAGAAGCTAAAATATTAAATTAAAACCATAATGAAATCACCATAACATGGAGCCATATAATTGCAATGGGATAGATGTTCTAATTTGATAACTAAGGAAACCATCCATCTAATTGCTTCCACTGTGGCTGTGCTGAGATCAACCCAGGTGCCTTGAAATATCCTGAGGAGAATTTCTTGAGCGACATGTGTTATAGTTTGTTCCAGAGCACCACAGTTGTCCTGTGGGCTCTCAGCCATTCCTCCCTTAAAGAGGTAGGTCAGCAGCGGAATAACTCAAATGGTTTATTACGTCAGCCTTCACTCACCCAGGGGCCTGCCAGCTATGTTGGATTTGCCTCCTCCATTAGTCGTAAACAGAACAGCAAGAAATCTCACAACACAGCAGGATCCTTTGCAGGTTATTTTGTGTGAGATTTTTCACCTCAGAACCCAAGAGTGCTGACACTTGAGAGATTTAATATTCTCACCTGAAGTCCCACAACTGTTGTGATGAATGAGGTTCCTCTGAAGATCTGAATGCCTCCCATCTGTTGGTTCTCTGAAGAGCCATAAAACCTGGCTCTTTTCCTAAGTCTTGGGTTAGAGTGGTTACTGGTCCCTCCATTGGCTGTTTGATGTTAGAGGAATGTCCTGCTGGGTCTATCTTGCTCTTCTTTTCTTTTGTTTTAATTTGATTTTGTTGTTGTTATATTATTCTACATTGGCTGGTGTACTGTAAACTGCCCACAGTTGGCACACAGCTGTACCAAAACAGCACCACTGGTTAGGAGTAAAAAGAATATTAAGATATCTAAAAGCACTGTGGATAAAGCCATCCGGTGACCTCACATTGAAATTCTATGTAGATAGTGACTGGGCAAATGACATAGAGGATAGAAAATCAACCACAGGGTTTGTTGCATTGTTTGCTGATACTGTAATTGGATGGAAATCCAGAGAACAACCTTCAGTAGCACTCTCTACTGCTGAAGCAGAATTCATAGCATTGTCTGAGGTATGTTCACCTGGTATGTACAATTGCTACAGGATGTAAATGTGAATGTAAAAGATGCTGTACCAATATTTGAAGATAATGTTGCATGTTTAACAATGGCCACAGGAGATCGCATTGGAAAAAGGAGTAAACATGTAGACATCAAATATTGTCATGTTAGGGAGGCTGTAAAGGAGAAACTGATCAGATTACAGCATTGCTCTACCCACCGTAATACAGCTGATATGTTGACAAAGCCTGTATCTGTGGAAAAATACCAAAACTATGTTAAAGCATTTGGATTATCAGCTGTTCAGCTTTAAATGGGAGGAGTGTCAAAGTATTGAGATTTAAAAGCTGACTAGTTGACTAACTGATGCAATGAGGATGAATCAGCATGGTTATTGCTGCTTTAAGACTGAGGATGGGTCCCACAAGATTTTACCACTTTAAGAAGCTGTCTATATATATGAAGTCATGAGAGGGTATACCTCTTTCTCCTTGTGCTGTATCTCCATTGTAGTTCTCCATGCAGAGGAATGAAGACGGATTGGTTGCCTGGTATGTTCCTACCACATATATTTATGTATATAGCAGTCTTTTATATAAACCACTGTTAAAAGACAAAACCTCTGTGTGCTATGTTTTGCTCCTGGGTTGTCTCACAATAATAGTCATGCTGCAGACACTCCAACACTATCCATCCAGACATCCTTCTCATGTATGGCTCTAAATCAAAACTGTGAGAGGTACCTGTATCTTGATGAGGTGCAGAGTCCAGGGGAGGTATGAAGACCCTTTTATATTGTAATGGTTACAATAAATGCTTTGCCCAGAGTTTATTGCTTTCATTGCTCATTTAGCTGTTTGGATTTTTAAGGAAGCTGAGTAATTAAGATTCCCCTAAAGCAGGGGTCCCCAACCACCGGGCCTCGGACTAGTACTGGTCCGTGGATCATTTTGTACCAGGCTGCCTATTTTGCTTGGGCGCTGCCATTTTGTTTCGTCGGCGCTTGAGAAAGTGCTTCCGGGTGAGCTTGTCGGTTGGAAAGCGGTGTTTGGGTGCTGAAGGAATCTTCACGCCTTAGTTTCGTCAAAGGGGGGTGGTGGTGGCTTCGAACGAAGAGCCATCCTGATGGCGGTGGAGTCTCGCGTTACTCAGGAGGAGATTAAGAAAGAGCCCGAAAAGCCCATCGACCGCAAGAAGGTACAAAGGAGGAGTTGAAGGTGGCGGGGAGAAGTGGGAGACGGCTGGCTGGCCGGTCGCTTGGCTCACCTTGCCTTGGTCGTGTGTGCTGATGCTGGTACCGGTCCGTGGATCGGTCCATGGATTGTACCAGTCCGTGGTACAAAAAAGGTTGGGGACCATTGCCCTAAAGAGAGATGTGATGGAAAAAAGTTTAGAAACCTCTGCTCTAAATCATCCCTTCCCTTCTCCCTCCCTCCTGCATTCCATCCCTTCCCTTCTTTTTCCTTTCCTTTGCTTTCCTTTCCTTTGCTTTCCTTTGCTTTCCTTTCCTTTCCTTTCCTTTCCTTTCCTTTCCTTTCCTTTCCTTTCCTTTCCTTTCCTTTCCTTTCCTTTCCTTTCCTTTCCTTTCCTTTCCTTTCCTTTTCCTTTCCTTTCCTTCCTTTCCTTTGTCCAGTCCCTTCTCTCTTCCTCCTGCATCCCATCCCTTCTTTTTCCTTTCTTTTCCTCCTTTCCTTTCCATTCCCTCCCTCCTCCTCTCTTTCCTCCTCTTCTGCTCTTCCTTTCCTTCTCCTCTCCATTCTTATTCCTCCTCTCCATCCTTATTCCTTTCCTTCTCTCTATTCTTATCCTCCCTCTCCATTCTTATTCCTTTCCTTCTCCCTCCACCATGGGTTTCCATTCCTTTTTATTTCTTTCAAGCCCTCCCCCTCCTGGGAATCCTCCTCCAGCCATGCCTGACACCCGTACTATTTTACACACTCCACTCCTTCACACATTTCGGCCTTTCAAGACCTCATTTTTTTCCCTCCTGAAGTCTAACCTGAGAAATGCAATTGAAACACTTCCATCCTATTGCCTGGATTTATTAAAGATCCAGCTCCCTTCAAACAGTGGCGTATCGAGTGACAAACTATGTAATGTGTGGATGGGATTGCTCCTCAGCTCTCTTGATGGATTTTCCTGTGCTTGAATAAATCTTAAAAACAGAAATTGTAAATCAATTCAGAACATAATGGAGAGTTCATTACAGAGCTTGAAGTGAGACCCATGTCACCTATCCCAAGGTGGCAAACTCTGGACATTGAGTTGCTTCTACATGGACATTTATCAAGGGACGGTGCCAGGCTGAGATTTTCAGATGTATTATTTGTCTACCTGTGTCCCATTTGCAAAAATGTTCAGTGCTCCTATAAACTGAATTTTCACAGGAATTTGTTAAAGGTGGCAGAGCATTGGAAACTAAGAGATTTATTGCTGTCTCGAGTTATTTATAAAAATAACAAAGGCAAGATAGAAATAAATAACCATACACTTTTATTTATTAGATTTATATTCCACCTTTATTACATTATAATGAACTCAAGGCAGCAAACATATTTAATAGTCCTTCTTCCTTCTATTTTCCCCACAGTGGAAATGGATTGTGATGGATATGTTTTTTATGTGCAATACACTTCATCTTGACCTTTTCAACCATACTCTGTGGACATCTCTGGAAGAAATTGGAAGAGCCAGTTTGGTCTAGGGGTTAAGGCACCATGCTGTAAACCAGGCATTTGTGAGTTTGAGCCAATCACCAGAAGACAATGAGTTCTAGTCCTGCCTTCGGCATGAAGGCAGGTTGGGCGACTTTAGACCAATCATTAGGAGACTGTAAGTTCTAGTTCTACCTTAGGTATGAAAGCCAGCTGGGTGGGCCAATCACTCTCTCTCCCCTCTTGTTGCTGTAAGGAAAATAGGAGGAGGAAGGAACTTTAGGAATGTTTGACGCATTATTTGTAGAAATGATAAAGATAGGGAAGGAAGGGAGGGAGGAAGGAAGGAAGGAAAGGAAGGGAAAGTCAGATTTGGTTAGAATTTTGTGGGTTAGCATGGAAGGAAGGAAAGAGGGAAGGAAGGAAGGAAGGAAGAAAAAAAGGAAGAAAAAAAGGCAGGGGAAGGGAAGAGAAGCAAGGAAAAGTCAGATTTGGTTAGAATTTTGGAAGGAAGGAAGGAAGGAAGGAAGAAAAAAAGGAAGAAAAAAGGCAGGGGAAGGGAAGAGAAGCAAAGAAAAGTCAGATTTGGTTAGAATTTTGGAAAAAAGGAAGGAAGGAAGGAAGGAAGGAAGGAAGGAAGGAAGGAAGGAAGGAAGGAAGGAAGGAAGGAAGGAAGGAAGGAAGGAAGGAAGGAAAAAGGAAGAAAAAAGGTAGGGGAAGGGAAGAGAAGCAAGGAAAAGTCAGATTTGATTAGAATTTTGTGGGTTAGCATGGGAGGAAGGAAGGAGGGAAGGAAGGAAGGAAGGAAGGAAGGAAGGAAGGAAGGAAGAAAAAAAGGAAGAAAAAAGGCAAGGGAAGGGAAGAGAAGCAAGGAAAAGTCAGATTTGATTAGAATTTTGTGGGTTAGCGTGGAAGGAAAGAAGGAAGGAAGGAAGGAAGGAAGGAAGGAAGGAAGGAAGGAAGGAAGGAAGGAAGGAAGGGGAAAAATAAAAAAGGGAGAGGAAGGGAGGGAGGTGGGAAGGGAGGGAGGGAGGGAGGGAAGGAAGGAAGGAAGGAAGGAAGGAAGGAAGGAAGGAAGGAAGGAAGGAAGGAAGGAAGAAGCCTCTTAACTTAATTTTGGATGGTACAACTCAGCCTTCCAGTCCTGAGCTACATCTATTTCCTACCTGCCAGAGTGATTTAGGATAGTGCTTTTGCAATACTTGATTGCTAAAATATCCTTGTTAAAAAATGGTATTGACTATACAGTGAGCAATAAACAGAAGGGTGCAATGAAAGACAGGTGTGATTCATGTTTATTATACACTGAGAGTTTACAAGCTGAACTCATTGCTTTTATTACATATTGAAATTTTACAATCCTTGAAAGGCGGAAACTTTTGGAGTGATAAATAGAGTTTGTTTTCATCCTGTAAGCCACCCCACAATGGAACCTTTCACAATGTGATTTTTTCCTCCTTCTTAGAGAAAGCCCAGGTGTGTGAGGAGAGTTTGTGAACATGTCCTCTGGGGGTTTTGGATGCTCAAAGCACATTCACAGAGCCTGGGGTTTTTTTGAAGAAGGAAAAGCAAAAGCAGGATATGTTGTTTTCAAAGAAATCTTTGCAAATTCTTACATGGTTTCTTTGGAGGAAAAAAACAGAGTGTGGTAAAAGCCAGTTATAATTTCTCAGTCTTTTTCTTCCAAGGTTGAACAATGAAGATGTCATTAGCCTACAAGGATGGGAAAACATTGAAAACTAAGATTAGCCCACAGCCAACTTTCATTTTATTTATTCAATTATTTATTATGAAACACATCAATGTTATTTTACAAATAACTCAAGGTGGCAAATATATCCAACTTACCTTCCTCCTCCCATTTTCCCCAAAACAACAACCCTGTGAGGTGGGTTGGGCTGAGAGAAAGTAATTGGCCCAAGGTTATGCAGTTAGCTCTCATGGCTAAGGCAGGACTAGAACTCACAGTCTCCTGGCGATTGGCCCAAAATCAACCGACAGGACTTCCATGCCTAAGGTGGGATTTGAACTCACCATCTCATGGTTTTTAAGCCAGCACCTTAACCACTAAAAACAGAACCAAAATTGAGCTCAAAATTTCTGTTGCTAAGTAAGGCGGATGTTAAGTGAGCTTTGCCCCATTTTATGAACCTTTTTGCCATGGTTGTTAAATGAATCACTGTAGTTGTTAAGCAAACCTCATGGTCCCAAGGTGCCTTTTTCAAGAGGCAGCTGGAATTGCTTTATTTTTCCTTGAGGATGTTTCATTTCTCATCCAAGAAGCTTCTTCAGTTCAACCCGAGTGCTCAAGTAGGAAACCCAGTACCCTTTCAGACAAATGGTGGGCCAGTCTCTTCTTAATTCTTAAAAGAAAAAAGCACCCACAACTTCTGGAGGCAAGTTGTCCCACTGATTAATTGTTCTAGCTATCAAGAAATGATAAATGATAAATGATACGAGGGCTGGAGGCTAAACCATACAATGAACAATTGAGGGAACTAAGTATGTTTAGACCGGGGTGTCAAACATAGCATGCAGGCAGGGGTGGGATTCTACCGGTTTGGCCCGGTTCTATAGAACCAGTAGCTCCAACAACCGAACCGGTTTGCTGCAATGATCTGGTTGTTTGTTTGGCTCATCCATCTGCCTGGGCTCTGGGCTGTGGCTAATTCCCTGCTTTTTCCACCTCAGCTGCTTTGCTGCTCGTCAGTTGGAGCAGGTGAATGCCTGCCGGACATGGTAGCTTGTAAGTAATGCACACGCGTGCATTTGGTGTGCATGCACGTGAAGCTAACCGGTTGCTATGCTGGTAGGATCTCACCCCTGCCCATGGGCCAGATCCAGCCTTCTGGGTGCTTAGATCCAGCCCACGAAGCCGGTCTGGAAACAGCAAAGGACTGGCCCAACAGCTCTCTGCCAGTAAAAATGGAGCTCAAGGGGGCCACATATGCCTCCCCCCGGTGCCCCATTTTTGGCCATGATGGCCTCCAACAGCCATCTGCCAGCAAAAGCAGGTTGTAGAGAGAAAAGGAAGGAAGGAAGGAAGGAGATTATGAGAATGAGGGAGGGTCTCAGGTAAATCCTTCCTTAGCACTTGGGTACCACAGGTGCCCCCAACAGGAGTCCCATGTCATGCTCACCATGGCCACAGCCAACCCACGGTCACCCGAGATCAAACATAACCCTGATGTAGCCCTCAACATCACTCACATCGAGGCATGCATCTCCTCGCCTGGCCTCTCATGACTGTGGGGGGTACTGCAACAATCGTAAGTGTGAAAAACGGTCATAAGGGACTTTTTTCAATGGTCACTCCACACAAGCAAAGTACCAGCAAAGGAGGGGAAAAAAACCTCCAGAGAAGTTCCAGAGACAGGAAGTCTAGTCCTGCCAAGAATGTAATTGGGGTTAATAGAGAGGCAGTTTCTGTAAGCAATACCAGAATGTTTCCTTCCTGACTACCTTACAGGATTAGGCCAGTAATTTCTTCTAACAACCGGTTTTCCAAACTGCTTAGAATGTTAACAACCAGTTCTAGCGAATAGGTGTGAACTGGTAGAATCCCACCCCTGAATTGAGGGGCTGTCACAGAGAAGAGGGGATTGATTTATTCTCCAAAGCATCAGAGGGCAGGACAAGAAGTAAAAGATAGAAGCTTGTTAAGGCTGGATCCAACCTAGATGTGAGGAGAAACTTTCTGACATTGAGAAACAGTTAATCAATGGAATAGCTGGCCTTCTGGAGTTGTGGGTCCTCCATCATGGGAGGTTTTCAAAAATAGACTGGATAACCGTTTGACCAGGATGACGTAAGTTCTCCTGCCTCGAGCAGGGTGTTAGACTAGAAGTCCTCTGAGGCAGGCGTAGGCTTCAAAAAATTTTGGCAACAGGTTCTCTCATGGCCATGGCCATGGTGGGTGTGGCCTAGTCAGCCTCCTGCACCACGGTGGGGTGGGCTGCTTTTGCCCTCCCCGGGCTCCAGAGGCTTCCCTCAAGCCTCAGGGAGGGTGACAACGGCCTCTCCAGGCTCCGGAGGCTCTCTGGAAGCTGGAAACGGGCCCATTTCCGGCCTTCCCGAACTTCTGGGAGGCCCATTTTTCACCCTCCCTGAGCCTCCGTGCATACCATGCACTTACCTGCATCCAAAATGGGCCACGTGGAGACTCTGGGGAGGGGAGGGGTGAGCGGGGCCAGACAGGAGTGGGATTTGGGGGTTCTCCGAACTGTGCAGAATCTTAGCTAGGGGCTCTCCTGAACCCCTGCGAACCCCCAGCAGCCTACTCATGCTCTGAAGTCCCTTCCAGTCCTATGATTCCACAGTCGTTACCTTTGTCTACCTAGCTGGAAACACCAAGGGTGGTGCTTAATAAAAACAAACAAACAGATAAATGATCACAGTTTATTTGTTTGATGTAATTCCAACAGGATTTCTCTGCCTAGTAATAGATCCCTTGTGTGGAGAACTTCTGGTGTGTGAAGCAGTTTTGCATTTGTGTGATCCCTAAGATCTGTCTTTTCCACTTTTTAAACAGTTTGTCTTGGTCACTACAAGATAGAAAAGATTTTGAGACTCCAGGAAGAGTGCAGAGAAGAGCAACCAAGATTATTAGGGGGCTGGAGGCTAAAATATATGTAGAACAGTTGCAGGAATTGGGCATGTCTAGCTTAATCAAAAGAAGGACAAGGGGTGACATGATCCAGTCACAGGGTTCCAATATCTCAGGGGCTGCCCCAAAGAAGAGGGAGTCAAGCTCTTCTCCAAAGTACCTGAAGGCAGGACAAGAAGCCACGGAGGGAAACTCATCGAGAGATCAAACCTAGGACTAAAGAGAAGACAGTGAGAACAATCAACAGTGGAATCACTTTTGTACAGAGGTTATGGGTGTTCCATCACTGGAGGCTTTCAAGAAGACACTGGGCAGCCAGTTGTCTCAAATGGTATAGAATCTCCCACTTGAGTAGAGGGTTGGACTAGATGACCTCCAAGGTCCCTTCCAAGTCTGTTATACTATATTCTGTTTTCTTATCAGCTTGATGATGAGAAAATGTTTCAAAATTTTATGTGTCTTTCTTCCATTTTAACATTCTTACAATGTTACACTCTTTCTTTCTTTCTTTCTTTCTTTCTTTCTTTCTTTCTTTCTTTCTTTCTTTCTTTCTTTCTTTCTTTCCTTCCTTCCTTCCTTCCTTCCTTCCTTCCTTCCTTCCTTCCTTCCTTTCTTTCTTTCTTTTTCTTTTCTTTTTTTTCATTCTTGGATTTCCCCCACTTTCCCCAATATAATTAACCCTTTCTCCTCAATACATGCTGAATTGCATTTTTTATTTATGCCCCGTGCAATATTTTTAAATGGTAACTATCTACGTGCAATAGTATTTTAATATATCGATTCACCAGTTGGAATTGGCTAAATCCCCTTTCAATATAAATTGAATAAATTTCTTTTACTGTTCCAGTCCTATTTTAAACTGAAGTTTATCTTGCATGCCAAATACTCTAGAAGGTGGAAAGAGAAGTCACAGCTACCGAGAGGTTAGAGAAATGAGCTTAAAATAACAGGACGCAAAGAATTAAAATGAAACGTGGCCAACATTTTTCACTTTATTTTTTCCCCCCATTTTTCTCAAAAATCAGATTCAAAGGTTTCCTAGCTTGGAAAAAGACCTTAAAAGAATATTTTATTGCCAAATGAAGATAAATACTTTTTTTTTTTTTAAAGTTGGGGAATACCACTTTGGGCTGCATTAAGAGAGGCAAAGCTCTTATGTCACAAGCAATGTGCAGTGATGGGATTCAATTTTTTTTACTAATGGTTCTTTGGGCGTGGCTTGGTGGGCGTGGCGGGGGAAGGTTACTGCAAAAATCCCCATTCCCTCCCCACCCCACTAACCTGCTTTCCAGCTCTGTTTTCCTGCGCAGGGCAACCAAAGAAGACCCAGCCAATCAGCTGGGACTCGGGAGGCAGAGAATAGATGGGGGCGGAGCCAGTCAGAGGTGGGATTTGCTGGTTCTTCAAATTACTCAAAATTTCCGCTACTGGTTCTCCAGAACTGGTCAGAACCTGCTGAATATCACCATGTATTTTATTCTGCATTAGTCAAATCTCACAACGTTTGTGACAGTGCTGGAAATCACACAGGTAATCCCTGACTTACGACTATCCATTTAGCAATCATTTAAAATTATATAAAGGCATTGAAAAACTGGGTCTTACAACCAGTCCTTTCTCTTATGACCATTACAGCTTCTCAGCAGTCATGCGATTAAGATCTAGGATTAGCACACAGCTCAAACATGCGACACTCTGCAGTTACATGATTTATTTTGACTTATTTATTTATATTTTGTGTTTCGTAACACCCATCGTGCTCAGGATGATTGCCACTGTGACTTAAAGGTGCTTTTTTTCTAAAGGCAACTGGACTCTCTTTGGTTTTTTTTTCTTGAGGACATTTTGCTCCACATCTGAGAAGCTTCATCCCTTCTGGCAGGAGGGTGGGGATGTTCAGAACGGATGAAGCTTCTTGCATGACAAGTGAAATGTCTTGAAGGAAGAAAAAACAAAGGAAGTCATGACTTAATTATGAGCCACAGCGGCACAGTGGTTAGAGTGCAGTATTGCAGGCTACTTCTGCTGATTGCCAGCTGTCTGCAATTTGGCAGTTCAAATCTCACCAGGCTCAAGGTTGACTCAGCTTTCTGTCCTCCTAAGGTGGGTTGTTGGCGGCAATATGCTGACTCTGTAAACCACTTAGAGAAGTCTGCAAAGCACTGTAAAACGGTCTATAAGTCTAAGTGCTGCTGCTAATTACAAATTGTCTAGTCCTCATTGTGGTTATAAGCTAAGAACTACTTGTATCGCCATTTCTTACCTGCTGCTGATTGTGATTTTGAGGGGCATTGAATCGCTTGCTAAAGGAAGGCGAAGCTATCGTGTTCCTTGCTTGTAGTAGCAGGTTGAAATAAAGTAATAGCTTTGCCCTATCAGCAGAAATCCTTTTGAGATTTCCAGTGGTGTTGGCCTGTACGCATGGCACATCCATGAAGTTAATTACAACCGCATGGAGATTCATTGCAAATTGTTCCCAGTTATAACTGAAAAATTCACTGGGACAAGGAGGGCTAATTATATTCCACTTGTTACTGCTGTGCCTAGTTAATATTCCAACAGCTGCCTTGCAAAGATAATGATGTCTCCAGCCGAAATAACTGAACAAATAGATTTTTAAATCAGTAACAACATATTTACCCATGTTCACTCCCCTCCTCCACGCACAGGGAAAGTTAAAGCTAGGAATCCAGCTTCCACATTCAGGGAGAAACTGAATTTTATTTTTTCTTTGAAATCCACATTTCCTGTATTATGATCATTTGGCCTTGTCTCAAAGGGGAGGAAAGCCTTAGGAATGACAATGTATATGTGCATGTATGTGTATTGTATATACATACACATTGCTTGTGGATATATATAAAGGTGCGTGTATGTGTTTGTGCATATGTATTTTATACATATATATATGTATATAGTATATACACACACATTGCTTGTGGATATATATATAGGTGTGTGTATGTGTGTGTGTGTGTTTGTGCATATGTATTTTATATATATATATATGTATATAGTATATACACACACATTGCTTGTGGATATATATATATATATATATGTGTGTGTGTGTATGTGTGTGTGTGTGTTTGTGCATATGTATTTTATAAATATATATATATATATGTATATAGTATATACACACACATTGCTTGTGGATATATATATATATATGTGTGTGTGTGTGTATGTGTGTGTGTGTGTTTGTGCATATGTATTTTATATATATATATATGTATATAGTATATACACACACATTGCTTGTGGATATATATATATATATGTGTGTGTGTGTGTATGTGTTTGTGCATATGTATTTTATACATATATATATGTATATAGTATATACACACACATTGCTTGTGGATATATATATAGGTGTGTGTGTAGTGTGTGTGTGTGTGTGTGTGTGTATATATATATATATATATGTATATGTATATGTATATGTATATTTGTTTTCTGAGGTTCTCGCGGGTATTGCACCTCTACGGGGAGGAAACCCACCATCTGACCAGGACTTATGAAAAACTTGAAGTCCAAAGAGCTTCCATTTTATGTGACCTCGCATTCCTATGCAACTGCCAAGATCAAAATTTAATTCCCACAAGCTTCCAATTGAAATTCCACACCAACACAGCAGCCACCAAACGCATCCTAAAAAGAACAGAATTGGCCCTAATTAGAAATGAACTTCACACAAAAAGATTTCTCCTAGACCAAATCAACAAAGATCTCCTCACACTTCACCTCAGACTCAGCAACAAGATTCACCCCTTACTTTGGGACAAATCCAAACAGCTCGCTGTCTGGAGAGCCGAAACACAGACCACCCTCAAGACAGACACACACACCAACAAACTCAGAAAACTACAACGCCAGAAACCAACTCCTCCCCCCTCACAGCCACACATGAAACAAACAGTGCACAACATCTCAGACAAGATCCTCACCGAAGCCGAAACCAAGGTCCTTTCTAAAGGATTCAACTTTGCTGTCGCTCCCAAACACATCCCCACAGAAACCATCATATGCGGAGTTGAAACCAGCCTGACCAAAACCAACCCTGATGATGCCAATAGAATCAGACTCGAAATCACCAACATCCTCTGCACTAGCAAACCACCCAAAAGCAACTTATCCAAAGAAGAACAAACTGCACTACTTAACCTGAAAGAAGACACCAGCATAATAATCCTACCAGCAGACAAGGGAAACGCGACAGTGGTTATGAACACATCTGACTACCAATCCAAGTTAACCAACCTACTCCAATACCCCACATACAAACCCCTAAAGACAGACCCCACCACCTACCTAGAAAAAACCACCAGATCCAAAATAAAAGCCTCCCCCATCAGTGAAGAAATCCAGCAAAGAATCATACCCAGAGAGAAATCATCCAGATGCCCTAAACTTTATGGTCTCCCCAAGATACACAAAGAAGGAACCCCACTTAGACCAATAGTCAGCTCCATAGGCTCACCTCTACAAAACCTAGCCAAATTTCTCGCCAAACAACTACAGCCCTATGCAGAATCCATCAACTCACATGTAAGAAACTCATTCCAGTTCATTGAGATCATAAAGAAACAAGACTTACAACCCAGTGACCTACTAGTGAGCTTCGATGTCATATCCCTCTTCACCCAAGTGCCAATAAAAGAAGCCTTGACAGCCATCCAAAACAAATACAACCCCCCCAAGCACATCCTAGATCTGACCAACCACTGCCTATCCAATACATACTTCACCTACAATGGACAAAAATACAAACAAATAGAAGGAGCACCCATGGGATCACCCCTCTCACCTGTCATCGCTAACCTCTACATGGAACACTTTGAAACACAAGCTCTAGAAAAATATGATCACAAACCCAAACTCTGGCTCAGATACGTAGATGACACCTTCATAATCTGGCCACACGGGAAAGAAAAACTGAACAACTTCCTCACACACCTCAACAGCCAACACCCCAAAATACAATTCACCATGGAAACAGAAGCTAACAACCAACTTCCCTTCCTAGATGTCTTGGTATACAAAAAATCCAATGGCTCCCTAGGACACACCATCTACCAGAAGAAAACACATACAAACCGCTATCTACACGCACTCTCACACCACCACCCAGCACAGATCAATTCCGTAGCCGAGACACTCATCTCCAGAACAAAATGCTTAGCCGATGAACAACACCTAGAGACCGAACTACACACTCTCACCGGCATGCTGACAGCCAATGGATTCCAAAGAAAGAAGATCACCCACCTAATCCAAAAAGAAACCCCAGCCAAAATCCAAGACAGAGAACAAGAGAATGGCAAAGCCCTCCTCCCATATATAAAAGGCACTACAGACAAAATCAGCAAGATCCTCCAAAAACACAACATTAAGACAGCATTCTGCACAAACAGAAAGATATCCACCATCCTAAGAAACCCTAAGGACAGAATCGAGTTGGAAAATCAAGGAGTATACGAAATCCCTTGCACTGCCTGCCCCACCACATACATTGGACAGACTAACAGAAGAATAGGTGCATGCATTGAAGAATATAAGAACTCAATCAAAAAGGAAGAACCGACCTCTTCCCTGGTCCAACACCTCAAAGCCACAGGACATGAGATTGACTTTAAAAATACCAGAACTATCACCAAAACCGAACACTTCAGCAGCAGAATAATCAGAGAAGCAATAGAGATAGAAAAACGCCCACACAGCATGAATAAACAAGATGATACCTCCCGCCTACCAGCCATTTGGAAACCCGCCCTCATGAACAGACGAGTACCTAACATGAAGAATGACACCAGACCCACACCCCTGAGAGCCACACAAGATGCCACACCACACTTCCACGTAGAAAGCAGACTCACACCCACACAGAAGATGAGACATGACCACGGACCAGAAGCCGCACTGCAGCTGCATCACTACCCACTTCAAACCCCTCTGAGCTATACATGAAGCGAACTGACCCCCACCATGAAGATGCAGCATGACCACGAACTCGAAGCCAAACAGCAAGATCACAGCTCACCAGCTCAAATCCCCCAGCAACTAAGACTAACCTGAGCACAACCAAGCCCCCACCTGAACAGAACATGCCTCCAGCCAATCAGAACACAGCCAACCCCCCAACCAATCAGAACACAGCCAAAACCCCAACCAATGAGAACACCCCCCCACCCAATCAGAACACATCCAAGCCCCCACCCAATCAAGTCACACCCCCACTAGCAGTTAAAAGGAAGAAGCAGCTGCAAGCTCACATCACTCTGAGAAGCACAGAGCTAAAGACCAAGCCTGAAGATGATGAATGAGACTTCATCGAAACATTGCCTAGATACTTCCAATCTTACGAGGGAGAAAACCCGAATAACCAAAGATCCACATACAAATACCCGCGAGAACCTCAGAAAACAAATATATATATATATATATATATGTTTTCTTAAGTTTTCACAGGTATTTACATGTATGGCATTCAGCTTTGTTCGGGTATTTTCCCACGTCATAGTAGTTGTGCTTTTATGTATAAACATATACATATATATGTATGTATGTATGTATGTAGTATATCTCTATATATGTATACACATACACACACATAGTGTGTGTATTTCTGTAGGTATGTATACACACACACACACACATATAATCTGTGTATGTATTCATATATATATATGTCTGGCATTCAGCTTTGTTCGTGTATTTTCCCACATCATTATAGTTGTGCTTTTAAAGTTGTAGCAACGTTTCAGCAGAATCTCATCTGCCATCATCAGGCTTCTGTATACTGTTCATCTGTGACTCACAGTTCTGGAGAACTGGTAATAGAAATTTTGAGTAGTTTGGAGAACCGTCAAATACCTCCTCTAACTGGAGATTTTACAGTATCCTTCCACACCCACCAGGCCACACTCACAGAACCGGTAGTTAAACAAATTGAATCCCACCATTGGTACACATCCACACACCCACATACACAGACAGGGTGTGTACTTCTGTATGTATATGTGTGTGTGTATACACACATACATAGACTCTGTGTCCTGTGTGTATATATACTATTTTCATTTCCTCAGTCCCTGACTTTAATGGGTGTATATATATCTATATCTATATATGTACACACACAACACGCACACCACATACTCATCCAGACATTGTGTATATTTCTGTAGGTATATGTGTGTGTGTACAGATACATACATATACTCTGTGTGTGTATATACTCTTTTCACTTCCTCTGTCCCTGAGTATAGCATTAGTGGGTGTATGTATATGTATCTCTCTCTCTATATGTACACACAGAGAGAGACACACATACACCACATACTCACACAGACAGGGTGTGTATTTCTGTAGACTGAAGATCTTAGCCCTTCATTCAAAGCCATTGAAAACCCAGACATGAGTCCTTCTGTGAACATGATGGTGACCTTCTCAAGAACTGTGATCAATGTGAGAATGTCATTAATTTGACCTTTTGAGGTAAGGTACTTTGATGCTCAGAATGGGTTCTTTTCCCAGAAATGAAATGTGACTTGTTTTTGACAACCCCCGTGTCACACACATACTGAAGGTGTATTTATTTATTCTCTGAAAAGGTTATTTCAATTAGGAAGTACATTAGCCTCTGGGATGACCACTAAAACCAGACTGTTCATTTTAGCTTCATTAAAGCGATCAATCTCTATCTGGACTGGACTAGTTCAGAATGCAGGCAGAATGCATGGCCCAACATTAAACAGTAAACCAAAGTTTCCTGCATGAGAAAACAGAACAGGCCGTCCTCCACTTACAATCATTTGTTTAGTCACTTTGTTACATTTTTTTTTTTTGAAAAAGAAGAGATAGATAGATATAGATTCATAGATGAATATAGGTAGATGAATACAGATAGATGATAGATAGATAGACAGACAGATGATACGGAAATATATACCTAGACATAATTAGATGATTAGATAGATAGATTATTAGATAGACAGGCAGGCAAACAGACAGACTCAGAGATGACCTCCCCACATTTCCTTAACACATCTACATATTTTCAAAGGATAGTATCTTTCCACTGCTGCCAATAAAGAGACTAATTGACTTAGAGTTTGCAACATTGAGCACATACTATACATACTGTATCGTAGCAATAGCACCTAGACTTGTATGCCACTTCACGGTGCTTTACAGCCCTCTCTAGATGGTTGATAGAGTCAGCACGTTGTCTCCAGCAATCTGGGTCCTCATTTGACCCACCTCAGAAGGATGGAAGGCTGAGCCAACCTTCAGCTGGTGAGAATCGAACTGCCGCTTGTCAGCGGGAGAAGGTGAATGCTTGCCAAAGCCAGTAATTTGTAAGTAGTGCACACTTGCATGCTCCCAGAACTGATTGTTATGATGGTAGGATACCACCCTGCTCCTAGTCCTGTTTTAGACATGAAGTAACTGGGTGATTTTGGCCCAGTTCTTCTCCAAAGAACAGGAGGAAGGGTCCATCTATTTTCCGAAGCACAATAAACGACGGATGAAAACTCATCAAGGAGAGAAGCAACCTAGAACTAAGGAGAAATTTCATAACACTGAGAACAATAAACCAGTGGAATGACTTGCCTCTAGAAGTTGGGGATGCTCCATCACTGGAGGCTTTTAAGAAGAGACTGGACAGCCACTTGTCTGGAATGGTATAAGGCAGGGGTGTCAAACTGGATTTCTTTGAGGGACAGATCAGCATTGTAGTTCTCCTCTGTAGGCAGGTGGAGGTAGAGGGTGGGGAGATGGGACAGACGCCTCCAGCAGCACTCTGCTGGCCAAAAATGAGCTACAAGGAGGCCCCATGGGCCAGATTTAAACACCCTGTGGGCCAGATCCATCCCGTGGGCCTTGAGTTTGACAACCCTGGTATAAGTTCTCCTGCTTGAGAAGGGGGTTGGGCTAGAAGACCTTCAAGGTCCCTTCTAAATCTGTTATTCTGTATTTAAACTACTTCCAAGATCTTGAGAAGAAACCGCAGTCATCCCGGCAAGTCAAGCACTGACTCAAAGACATTTCTGTTCCCCAAAATTAACAGTTGGTGTCCTGCCTTTTTTGAATGCACCCAGACCCACCGAGCAACTCAACCTAATTTTCCCAGCGAAGAGAGGGAACGCAGTTATAATAATGAAGACGGCAATTCTCCTTCTCATAACAATAACAACACCTGCATACTGCAAACTGCTCTCTCCTGATAAAAAAAAAAAAGGCGCTCCATTTGAGCGGCTGGGAAGCGTACAAAACACCAGAACAAACGTTATTGTTATCTCCCCGATACAGATGTTGGTTCCGATCTCATCTTCCTTCCTTGCTTTCTGATGAAATTCTCCGTGGCATCAAAAGTGGGCCTTGTCTGGGGGCTGCCTTGCCAAGACTTTTGCCTCCCACGACAGGAATTTATTATGATGTCAGGTACTGCAGCTTGCAATTCCCACACGTGGTTCCTTCCTCAATTGAAACAAAGGACACTAAAAGAACACTCCCCTTCATTCTTTCTCTTTCTCTCTCTCTCTCTCTCACACACACACACACTCACAAAATGAAAGAACGGAGCAAATCTGGGGAACGTACCAGAAAAGCTTATTTGTGCCTCTTGCAAAAAATTCTTGCAAAGAATCTTGGATGCATAGCATAACAGGTGAGCAAAGGACACTAATTGCTAGGGCATTCCCCACCCTATTTGGCATAGAAGGAGTCTGAGGGCCCTATCCTGCAGAGTGCTGGAGGATTGGGAGAAGTGAGGCATCCCTCTCACCACTGCCCCCATAAAGCCGCCATATGCGATGTGCATGAAACCTCTGTGATGCCCAGGCTACACGCCATCTATGTGCAACATGGCTGTTTTACAAACACAGACACCCCAGTCACGGTCTTTTGTCTTGCAGTGAAGAACAGAACCTATATATGGCCATAGAATAATAGAGTTGGAAGGGGCCTCAGAGGTCTTCTAGTCCAACCCCCTGCTCAAGCAGGAGACTCTTTACCAGGAGTGGGCTGCTAAGGGTTTGCCCGGGTTCAGGAGAACCCGTAGCTAATGTTATGGTTGGTTAGGTGAACAGCCGAATCTCAGCCCTGGCTGGCCCCGCCCACCCTGCCCCTCCCAGGAGTCTCCACACAGCCCATTTTGGATGTGAGGTAAGTGCAGGGCCCAGGCAGAGGCTCGGGCAGGGGGCGGAAATGGGCCTCCCGGAGACTCCAGAAGGCCGAAAATAGGTCTATTTCCAGCCTCCGGAGGGCCTCCAGAGCCTGGGGAAGGCTGTTTTCACCCTCCCAGAGCTCAAGGAAAGCCTCCAGAGTCTGTTTTCACCCTCCCCACCATGGCCAGCCCATCCAACAGTCAGGCAGAGAACCAGTTGCTGAAATTTTTGAAGCCCACCCCTGCTCTTGACCACTTCAGACAAATGCTTGTTTCCAGTCTCTTTTTGAAAATCTCCCGCAACTTCTGGAGGCAAGTCATCCCATTGGTTGATTGCTCTCACCATTAGAAATGGTCTCTTCCAGGTTGCTTCTCTCCTTGGTTAGTTTCCATCCGTTGTTTCTCATCTTGCCTTTTGGTGCTTTGGAAAATAGTGTTGTGGTCCAGCCGGCGGCCTGCGGAGCTGGCAGCAGAGTCGAACAGTGGGGAGGAACATGTGCCTGTCCTGGAGTCTGGGGAGGGCTTGGGTGAGAGATCTGGGCCTGACACAGAGATGGGGCCAGAGCCATCTGAGAGTTATTTGCTGGCCCCGGAGCCTCCAGAATCGGACATCAACAAGGAAGGGGATCAGGGGGAGCCTGTCCCCAGTGCGCACTTGCACGGAGCTGCCAGAATGCAAGAACAATTAAGACAAAGGGGGTGATTCATGAGTAAGGCTTGGAGATGATTGGCTCCTCCTATAAGACATAAAGGAGGAGCAAAGGGACATGAGCCTTTGCAGGAAGCAACTTCATTCTGGTCGGTTTAAAATCTAAAGCTCCGTGTTGACTTTGTGCTCCGTTTGGCCTTGTACAACTAATTGGCAATTTAGTCACTGGCAACATTTCAAGGGAGATAAAGGTGGGTGCTTATCAGCCTTGTTAAGCCTGGTTTCCCCAACCAGGGTCAGGGAGACAAGCTAAACAGAATGTGCAGCGTTAGTCAGATAGGCACACAGATAAATGAGTGAGCTAAGCTTGTATGTTTATTAACATATAGTAAAAATAACAGATACGCTTGTGCTATCAAAAACATAGTTTATTCCATTATGAGTTCATAGCATAGTCAAAATAACAGTCCAATAGTCATGTATCATTTAGTCAGTCCATTCAGGGATATTCAGTTAGCAAAGTCCGTGTAGAATATCCTATGTCAGTTCACTTACAAATCAGTCCTTTGTTTCTCTCCCATTCGAGCAATGCAGTTTTGATTCCAAGCAGTAATCAGGGATCATCAAAGCCAGAGAGAGAGCAAACTTGCTTCTTTTAAAGTGCTTTCACAACCACTCTCTTAATTACTTTCCCATAGTTAAAGTTGCAGACACTTTAACTTATAAACTATGATTACTTAGTTATTATTTTACCTAAACCAGTTAGGGTAAACAATGTTATCCCGAACATGCCTTATCCCGAAAGACTGTGGCAGATTTCTGTTGGACTAGTCATAAACTATTTGAGACTCATTACAGGCTATGAATGCATATAATTTACAGCTGTTGAAATAATTAAAAAAAGGTTTTTGTGAACAGCGTGTGTTTGTTACTGTCTCAGGAAGCCTTGGTCAAAACAAATAGTTTGACCCACTTGGCTTTATAGGAGCTCCTCAAATATTGGAACAGTGCTATCATGCCCCCCACCCACCCCAGGTGGATATCTAGGTTCTAATAGGTGCATATCTGGCTTTGCATGGATAAAATCTTCAAAACTGTTGTTATACCCATGATGTATAAAGATCTGTGGTGGCGCAGTGCTTAGAGTGCAGTACTGCAGGCTACTTCTGCTGATCACCGCTGCCAGAAGTTTGGCAGTTTGAATCTCACCAGGCTCAAGGTTGACTCAAACTTCTATCCTTCTGAGGTGGGACAAATGAGGAGCCAGACTGTTGGGGGCCATAGGCTGACTCTGTAAATTGCTTAGAGAGGGCTGTAAAGCACTGTGAAGCTGTATGTATGTCTTTAGTGCTATTGCTATGCTATGTGTACTGAAAAACATCAGCGCTTGCCTCCTTCCAGTTCTCTGATCGCCTTTTGACTTAAGTTTGACGAAAAAAATCATAAGAAGGAAGGCAAACGTCTCTGTGGGTTCTCCATTGGTTCTCACTTTTGACAAACTGGACCCATTTTTCATTAAAAGCTGATCGTAGGTTTTGCATCAACACTTCAAATATCAGAGTGACCCTGATTAGGTCTAAGCAGAATCTCCTTCTCCCTGTTTCTCTTTTGAAGCTGGGATTTTGAAATCATTCCACATGATCAAAAACCAACTCTGGGGTTATAAAATAAATGGAAATATCTAAATATGCAATTAAAAAAGGGAGGGCTCCAATATTGCCTTAGACCGATGAACATAACTCTTGAAATGTTATCCTTAGTAAGTAATAAGATGTAGTAAGCAGCTCTAAAGAAGATAGTCAGTTTCCTTCCTCCCACGGTTCCTTAAAAACTTAAAAAGGAGATTATGTTCAGGTAGTCCCTGATTTACAAACATTTGTTTAGTGACCATTTGAAATTACACATATGAGCGGTTTTCACACTTGTGATGATGGGCATAGCACAGAGTTAGCACAGGCAGCTGGCAAAACGCCCCTTTATTGGTCCAAATTTCCCCAAAAGCTCCCACATTTCTGGAAAGCCCCAGAGCAAAGTGATGTCTGTCTGTCTGTCTGTCTGTCTGTCTATCTCTCTCTCTCTCTCTCTCACACACACACACACACACAAACACACCTCAAGCAGCCTTTGGCTGCAAATTCTCCAGCCCAATACTGTGAACACCATGGCTGCACAGCAAGAAATCCAGCAGGGCATGTTGAAGAGTCCAGGAAGCAAGGGAGCGTGGCAGCTAATCCAGAAATCCAGAAATAATGCAAGGAATCCAGGAAAGTTCAAAATTTGACACTCAACCTCAAGATATCTTCCATATTTCATACCTTTTGCATCCTAACTATTACATCTTCTCTGCTGCCATGCTATATTATTTCTTTCGGCTGTCATTAGCAACAGGGGGAGGGGGGAATTTGGAGGGGAAGAGAACTGGAGGTGTTTTGCATTCCGGGAGCTGGAGGAATTGAGATCATTTATCGACAAGAATTTGAAACGTGGTTTCATCCAACCTGCTAGACCTCAGGTGGCGGCCCCTGTGTTGTTCCACGAGAAGAAGGATGGCTCCAAACGCTTGGTGGTGGACTACCGAAACCTGAACGCAGTGTCCGTGGAGAACGTGTACCCCCTCCCTCTGATGAAGGACATGTTAGCCCACCTGGCCAAAAGGAAGATTTTCACAAAGTTGGACTTGAGAGAAGCGTACTACTGAATCTGAATTAAAGAGGGAGATGAGTGGAAAACTGCGTTCAACTGCCCGATGGGTTTTTTCCAGTTCAATGTTCTCCCTTCAGCCTACAGGGGGCACCAGCCGTTTTCATGCAAATGATTAATCAAGTGCTCCACGAACATTTATACAAGGGGGTTCTGGTCTACCTTGATGATATCCTTATCTACACGGAGACTAGAGACGAACATGTGAAACTGGTATGCTCCATGCTGCACAAACTGCGGGCCACCAAATTGTACGCCAAACTGTCCAAATGTGAGTTTCATCAAGAAAAAATCGACTACCTGGGATATCGTATCTCACCCGAGGGCATTGAGATGGACCCAGAGAAGGTGCGGGCCGTATTGGACTGGGCCCCACCGAGAACCTGAAAACAGTTTCCTTGGATTTGCTAACTTTTACCGGCAATTCATCCCATCTTTTGCTAAAATAGCCATGTCAATCACCAACCTCCTAAAGACCAAGGGGGAAACAGCCAACCGTTGAATTGGTCCATGGAGTGCCAAGCCACTTTTGAAAAGCTAAAAAGACTATTTGCTGCAGAACCAGTGCTGAAACACCCAGACATGGACACCCCTTTCGTGATCCAAGCCGATGCGAGCGATGTGGCTGTGGGGGCAGTCTTACTTCAGTTAAACAAGAAGGGGACACTACAACTGTGCGCTTACACCTCCCATAAATTAACTGACACTGAAAGGAGATGGGCTGTTTGGGAGAAGGAAGCTTTTGCAGTTCGTTGGGCCTTACTTATTTGGAGGCACTTTTTGGAAGGAGCGAAGCACCCATTTGAGGTATGGACTGACCATAAGAATCTGGAGGCCTTAAAAACACCTCAGAAGTTATCCCCTAAGCAGGCTAGGTGGGCTCAGTATTTCAAGTGATTCAATTTCTCTCTGAAATACATCCCAGGAGGGAAAAATTTTATGGCAGATGCTTTGTCTAGAATGCCTCAATACAACAGTGTTCGTAAAGAAGTGATAAGGCCGATCATGTCAACCACACAGTTGGCTGCCCCAGTGGTTACCAGGGTGCAAAAGAGGAAACAAGACAGGGATCTGTCCAGTGACCTGATGGAACATTTCAAGGAGGCCTTGAAAACGGATGAGTGGTTCTTGGCAAGTGCGAATAATTGCACCATTCACGATGGTTTAGCCTGGGTAGGTGCAAAATTGTACATACCACAAACCCTGAGAAGCCAAGTGTTACAACAGACTCATGACTCCAAGGCAGCTGGTCATTTTGGGTTTGTGAAGACCCTACATCTGGTGAAACGGCAGTTCTGTAAAAGGACATTGAAACTTATGTAGCGAGCTGTCCAGTTTGCGCCTCAGCAAAAAGACCTCCTGGTAAACCACCAGGTCTGTTGCAAGATGTGGCTAGGCCAACTGCTCCTTTGAGGGAAATTTCCATGGACTTTATAGTGGACTTACCCGAGAGCACCGGGCACACAGTCATCTGGGTGGTGACCGACTTGTTCTCCAAACAAGCACATTTCATACCTTGCTCCAAGATTCCCTCGGCGAAATCGCTGGCCAGATTGTTCATTTTACATGTCTCTAGGCTTCATGGTGTCCCTGAGCGTGTAGTTTCTGACCGAGGGGTCCAATTTACGTCGAACTTCTGGAGGGAATTTTTGAAGTTAATAGGCTTCACCCAGGGCCTAAATTCCGCCCATCATCCCCAAACTAATGGGACCTGTGAGAGGACTAACGGAGTGCTGGAGCAATATCTCAGGTGTTACATAAACTATCAACAGGACAACTGGGCGGATCTACTGCCGTTTGCGGAGGTGGCATATAACAACTCTGTCCACAGCAGTACTGGATTTACCCCCTTCAAAGTGGCAATGGGGCAAGATTTTGTGCCCATACCTGAACTTCCTCGTGAAAGACCCAATGTGCAGTCGTTGGACGAATGGATATCTCAACTTCAACTCAATTGGCCAGTCACTCGTAAAGCTTTGGACGAGGCGCACCAGTCTCACAAGAAATTTGCTGACAGGAAGAGAGCCCCACAGAAGTCTTACCAAGTGGGTGACAAAGTGTTCCTCTCAACTAAATTTTTGCAGACCACCCAGAAATCGAAGAAATTGGGTCCTAAGTATGTGGGCCCTTTCCCTATTGAGCGAATTGTAAATCCTGTGACTGTTCAGTTGACTCTACCAAAGACTCTTCATCGTATTCATCCGGTTTTCTACGTGAGCTTGTTAAAACCCGAACATACCTGTACATTGAGACCAACCCAGACCCCCGTACCATTGTTGATTGAGGGTGAACAACATTTCGAGATTAAAGAGATTTTAGACTCTCGGAAATGGAGGGGTCATCTCCAATATCTTGTAGCTTGGAAACATTTTCCTCCATCCTATGCTGAGCGGGTAAATGAGAAAGACATTAGGGCTCCTGAACTGCTCAAGAACTTTTATACAGAATACCCTGATAAACCATAGAAGCGTATGCAATTGTTTACATATTTTTATGTTATTTTCTCTTACAGGGACGAATGTCCGTTTTCTAGGGGGTCCGAATGTCAGCCTCAAGATATCTTCCATATTTCATACCTTCTGCATCCTAACTATTGCATCTTCTCTGCTGCCATGCTATACTATTTCTTTCAGCTGCCATAAGCAACGGGGGGAGGGGGGAACTTGGCGGGGAAGAGAACTGGAGGTGTTTTGCATTCCTTGGCTGTGGGTAGCAAGGGGAGGGGGTATATGATTTCTTGTCTTTAACTTTCCATTTCTTGGCTAGCTTCTATCCCTTTTTGCGCAGCTGCGAACTTTATCAAAATATGTCAAGGTCAACGGACAGAGACCTCATCACCACCTGAAGATGGCCACATGATCATATTCAGAACTTTTAATTGGGAGAGTTATTTGGACTTTGGGGGTGGGAACAATTCCACTCCTTTGTATATGTGATCTGCGCGCCAATTTCTCAGTTTCGGAATTAAATCTGTAGCTTCCTCTTTGATTTCCAGTAAAAGGAGAACTTTGCTCTAACCCATGGAGTCTGAGTATTTCTTTCTTGGTTTTTGAAGGGAGCACAGACTGACACCTCTAGGATTCAGCATTTGTTCCTGACAAATGCCCCTCCCCACAGCATCTCCATAAGTCTCAATCGCCAGGTGTGCCTTGTGAAGAGGAGTGGGGTGCTCTCCTCCTACGTAGTTGGGTCAGTCTGCGCTGTTCTTGTCTTCTCTCCACTCTCTGTGCTCGAGGGTTAGGGCTAGGGTTACTCACGGATCAGGAGGGGATGGTCCTTGCTCATTGCCTGAGTTCTGTCTCTCATGTTCATTGTGTAGTGTATTTAAATAGAGATTTCTAGGGCGATGTTCCTATTGGTTAGCAAAAGCAATGATGCGATTGGTTAGTAACGTTAGTATCTGATTGGCCGCCTATAGCGGCGGGAAGTTTAACTAAATGTCATTGGTTGCGAGCCGTGGAGCAGCCACTATAAAAAGGGCTGCTGCGGTTCGACTGCAGTTGAAGTTACTGTTTATTATTAAAGAGCTGAAGTCAACTCCGGTCTGCGAGTCTCTTTGCTGGCGACAGAACACATTGCTTTGCCTTTCTTGGTCACCCTGCCTGCCCTTCCTCCCTGCCTACAAGCCGTCCCAATCCTGAAAGGTCCCAGGCTGACTGGCCCTGTTCTTCCCCATTTTCCTCTGAAGCCAACGAAGCTGGTCCCTCGATCTCCATCAGCTCCGGTTCCAGCTCATCTTCCTCTGCAGATTCAGGCTCCAATGGGGGCATGACGACACTTGTGACCATTGCAGCATCTGCTTAGTCACGTGGTCACCATTAGTATGCTTGGCAACTGGCATGTACTTAGGATGGTTGCACTGTGCCCGGGAGCATGGGATCACCATTTGTCACTTTGTCTGCTTTTGACAAGCAAAGTCAATGGGCACAGCTGGATATGCTTAATGACTGTGTGATTCACTTAGCAACAGCAGTTGATAATAGTGACGGTTGTGAAACGAGGCAAAAGTCACTGAACTGAATCACTTAGCAACATAAATTTTAGTCTCAATTGTGGTCGTAAGTCAAGGACTGTCTGCAAATAGCCCCGAATAACTGAAAAAAGTCAATCAGGAGGCTGTGAGTTTGATCCTAGGTGGAAGCAGATATTTCTCTCTCTGGGCACACTGAGAATGCATCTGCTGAACAAAACTCCAAATTGGTGACAGGAAGGGCATCCGGCCATTAAAACACTCTGCTTGCCCTTGGAAGTTGTGGGAGCGCCATCACTTGAGACTTTCAAGAAGAAATTGGACTGCCACCAGAAATGATGTAGGGTCTCCCGCTTGGGTGGGGGGTTGGGCTAGATGACCTACAAGGTCCCTTCCAACTCTGATTATCTGTTATCTGCTAGCTCCATTCAATTGCCCAGACTCCACTCTGCAAGGGATTATGGGGTTGTTAAAAGAAAATGGAAAATGAAGACGAATGACTGAAAAAAAAGTACTTAATTGTCTTCCCAATTTCACTTTTTTGTAAATCTAAACTCTGATAATATGTTTCTCCTCCATTTTTTTTTTTTAGAAGAACTTTATTGTCATTGTACAAGTACAATGAAACTGTGGATGCACCCCAGCAACGGTTGGCAATACAATAAAACCAAAGCACTTAAAAATGAAGAGAAGAAAGATAGAGTACCCATGTCTCCATTGGCAATTTGAGAGTACAATATCTACGAATATACACAAAATATACATCCAACACTGACCGTGATGCTTAGCTGAGTATAATACACAAGAGATGGATTGTACTGTAATATGTTATTATACATCTGAATGGGGTATTGAGATATTTCACATCTTTTCACATCTTAATGAGGTAGTGACTTCGTGTTTATTTGTGGTTCGGATGGCCCAGGGAAAGAAACTATTTGTTAAGTCTAGTGGTGTGGGATTTTATTTTCTTTCCTGCACGTTGAACATTCCAAGTTCCTTCAGCATATCCTCCAAAAAGAATCTATTTCAAAGTTTAGGATTATGGCTCCCCGCTATCTCTTTGCAGATGGATGGTCTTCACCCATAATAAAGGAATAAACACAGTTGATCTTCAGAAACAATTGTCTTGTCCTCTTTGAATAGACAACCTGCATTTCTCTCCTGACTGCAGGAAGATCTGAATAACAGAATTGGAAGGGAATTTGGAGATCTTCTAACCCAGGGGTCTCCAATCTTGGCCACGTTAAGCCTGGAGGACTTCAACTGCCAGAATTCCCCAGCCAGCTGGCTGGGGAATTCTGGCAGTTGAAGTCCTCCAGGCTTAACGTGGCCAAGGTTGGAGACCCTTGTTCTAGTCCAACCCTCTGCCCAAGCAGGAGACCTTACACCATTTCAGATAAATGGTTTTGTCCAATGTCTTCTTTAAAAACTCCTGCATTGGTACACCCGCAACTTCTGAAGGCAACATGTTCCATCAATTAATTGTTCTCACTATGAGGCACTTCCTTCTCAGCACTAGGTTGCTTCTCTCCTTGATTGATTTCCATCCATTGTTTCTCCTCCTGCTTTCAGGTGCTTTGGGGAATAGCTTGATTCCCTCTTCTTCATGGCAACACCTCAGATATTGGAAGACTGCCATCACATTGTTCTGACCAAGGCGTCCTGAGACAGTAACAATCACATGCTGTTCCCAAAAACCTTGTTTTTATTTCAACAGCTGTCAATTATATGCATTCACAGCCCGTAATGAATCCCAAACAGTTTATGAATGAATAGTCCAACAGAAGTCTGCTACAGTCTTTTGGGATAAGGCTGATAAGCACCCACCTTTATCTCCCTTGAAATGCTGCCAATGACTAAATTGCAAATTAGCTGTAAAAGGCCAACTGGAGCACAAAGTCAACACGGAGCTTCAGATTTTAAACTGACCAGAATGAAGTTGCTTCCTGCAAAGGCTCCTGTCCCTTTGCTCCTCCTTTATGTCTTATAGAAAGGGCCAATCATCTCCAAGCCTTACTCCCAAGTCGCCCCTTTTGTCTTAACTGTTCTTGCCTTCTGGCAGCTCTGTGCAAGCGCGCACTGGGAACAGGCTCCCCCTGTTTCTCTGCCTCTTTGATGTCAGATTCTGAAGAGTCTGGAGTCAGCACATCACTCTCAGATGACTCTGGCCCCATCTGAGTGTCAGACACAGATCCCTTATCTGAGTCCTGACTCCAGGACTGGTCTATGTTCCTCCCCACTGTCTGACTCTGCTGCCAGCTCTGCAAGCCGTTGTCTGGAACAAACATGTATCACCCTTAGAGCTTCTTTTCATTAAAGTAGACATACTCAATTCCTGCAACTGTTATTTGTATGTTTTATCCTCCGGTCCCTTAATCATCTTTGTTGCTCTTCTCTGCACTCTTTCCAGAGTCTCAATTTATATTTATATCATGGTGACCAAAACTGGATGCAAATATTCTAAAGATGTGGTCTTATCAAGATCTTATCTGTCTAATAGATATTTCTGGACACACACACACACAAAACATCTCGAGGCTTTGGTGTCTTTGGCAACAAGCACAAAGCTGATAAACAAAATGAAAAAAATGTGGCATTCTCCCCCCAACCTCAATTTTACCAAAGCCGCTCCAAGTCAAATTAGCAGTCTAAATGAAGTCTGAAATGACACGTTGCATTTATGAAAGATATTGCTCCAGGACAAGAGATGTTATTCTCCAAAATGAAGAAAATTAAGCCATTACCCTTTTTACCCACACCGATCTTCTTGCGGCAAAGTTAGATTATGTGTTTAATGAAGACAGGACTGTGGTTTTTTTTTTTTTTCCTAATGAGCATCAGAGAGCTGGTGTAATTGAAAACATTTAAATAGAGAAAGAGGCAGTTACCCGCTACTCGTCTTAAGAAAAAAGATTAATTTTGAGAGTGGGAAGTAAATATGTATTGAAAAAACATGTCCATTAGGCCAGGAATTTCAAGGATGATCACTGCTGTCCTTGAGCTGGGGCATTGATAAAAAGCATAGATAGAAAACCCGTGCTATTAGTTATTTTGGCTAAAAGTGATAGCTCAGAATCTCAAATTATCCAAGGTAAGCAGAGGTAAGATGGGCGAGGAGTGCATGAATAAAAAATCATATGCTTTATTGTTCTTCAAGAGGATGGTACTTGTTGGCATAAGTATTTATAGACACTTTCTTGACACTTTGCAAATTCTCTGTCCCACCTGAACTTTTTATTAAGAAAAGAAGACTCATTTAATTAATTATTTCACCAGAGTATTTAAATAAGAAGAAAATATCTATCTATCTATCTATCTATCTATCTATCTATCTATCTATCTATCTATCTATCTATCTATCTATCTATCCATTCATCCATCCAGGGGTGGGCTTCAAAAATTTTAGCAAAGGGTTCTCTGTCTAGTTGCTGGATAGGCATGACCATGGGCGTGGCTTACTTGGCCTCCTGCACCATGGCAGGCAGGCCATTTTTGCCCTTCCCAAGCTCAGGAGGCTTTCCTCAAGCCTCCGGGAGGGTGAAAATGGCTTCCCCGGACTCCGGAGGCTCTCTGGAAGCCAAAAATGGGCCCATTTTCATCCTCGTCAAACTTCCGGGAGGCCCGTTTTTTGCCCTCCCTGAACCTCCGCTCATGCCCTGAACTTACCTGCATCCAAAACGGGCTGCGTGGGGAGTCCTGGAGGGGCAGGGTGGGCAGGGCCAGCCAGGAGTGGGATTTGGGGGTTCTCCAAACTGCACAGAATCTTAGCTAGGGGTTCTCCCAAACCCCTGCGAGCCCCCAGCAGCCCACCCCTGTATCTATCAATCTATCTATCCATTCATCTTTCTACCTATGTCTATCTCTTTGTCTGTTATCTCTCTCTCTCTCTCTCTCTCCATTCATCCATCTATCTGTCTATCTCTCTCTGTCTATATCCATCCATCCATCCATCCATCCATCCATCCATCCATCCATCCATCCATCCATTTAACTTTCAATCATCTCTTTCTTCTCTCTCTGTCTCATCTCTATCAAATTTGAGGTGGGGAGATGGTATAATACAGAAAGATATTTTCTATAGCAAAGTATTTACTTATTTAAAACATTTGTCCAGATGCCCATCTGAAAACTAACTCTTAAAACAACCAATATATCCACCAACAATAAACTAAAAATAAAAGTATGTGCTATGATCTCATTTCCTTGATACAACCCACCAGTGGTGGGATTCAAATCTTTTTACTACCAGTTCTGTGGGCGTGGCTTGGTGGGCATGGTATGGCTTGGTGGGCGTGGCAGGGGAAGGATACTGCAAAATCCCCATTCTCTCCCCACCCCACTAACCTGCTTTCCAGCTCTGTTCTCCTGTGCAGAGCAATCAAAGGAGACCCAGCCGATCAGCTGGGACTCCGGAGGCAGAGAATAGATGGGGGCGGGGCCAGTCAGAGGTGGGATTTGCCAGTTCTCTGAACTACTCACAGTTTCCACTACCGGTTCTCCAAAACTGGTCAGAACCTGCTGAATTACCATCCCTGAAATGGTGGTTTATCAGGTGCTCAAATGAGCAGATGTAGGAGAAGAGCAGGCAAAGCTGGGGGCAGAGTCACCTCATCCTTACCTCGCCCTGTATACAGGTAGTCCTTGACTTACAAACACAACTGAGCTCAACATTTCTGTTGGTAAGCAAGACAGTTGTTAAAAGAGTGTGGCCCCATTTTACAACTTTTCTTGCCACTGTTAAGTAAACCGCTGCACTTGTTAAGTTAGTAACGTGCTTATTAAGAGAATCTGGCTTTGCTTTTCAGAAGGTGGCAAAGGACCCCAGAACAATGCGACCATCACTGCCACCAATCGCCAAGCATCACGGATTTTGATTATGTGACCACAGGAATGCTGCAACAGTCACAAGTGCGAAAAGCATTCATAACTCACATTTTTCAGTGCTACTGTACCTTTGAGTGGTCACTAAACAAATGGTTGTTAAGTCGAGGACAACCTGTATATGATGCAAACAGCCATCTTTGATTCAGACCAACCCCTTTGAAGTTAGGACATGTTCTCAAACTATTCCAGACCTGAGCATTTTATGGTCCGTGGGTCACATCCGGCTCTTTGGCTCTCCCTGTCTAGCCCCACATGAGATCCACTTTGGAAAATAGCTTGACCCCTTCCTCCTCTCTGTGGCAGCCCCTCAAATATTGAAAGACTGCTATCATGTCTCCCCTGGTTCTTCTCTTCACTAGATTAGCCAAGCCCAGTTCCTCTAACCATTCTTCATAGGTTTTAGTCTCCAGTCCCTTAATTATCCTGGTTGCTCTTCTCTGTATTTTTTCTGGAGTCTCAACATCTTTTTTATAATGTGGTGAACAAAACTGGATGCAGTACTCTAGGTGTGGTCTTACTAAAGCTTTATAGAGTGGTATTAGTACTTCCCTTGATCTTGATTGTATCTCTCTGTTAATATAACTTAGGATTGCATTAGCTTTTTTGGCTGCTCCCTGCTGCACACTGCTGGCTCCTATTTTGCTAGTTGTCCACTAAGACTCCAAGATCCCTCTCACAGTCACTGCTATTGAGCCTGGTTTCACCCAGTCTATTTGTATCCTTTGGGTTTTTCTCGCCTAAGTATCGGAGTTTACTTTTCTCTACACTGAATTTCGTTTTGTTAGATATGGCCCAGTGTTCTAGTCTGTCTATCTTCTTAGGTGTTAGCTATTCCTACCAGCTTAGTATCATCTGCAAATTTGGTAAGTTCTCCTTCTATTCCCTCATCTAAGTCGTTAATGAAGATTTTGAAGAGTACTGGAACCTAAGACGGAAGCTTGTGGCACCCCACTGCTTACTTCCCTCCATGCAGACTTAGACCCATTAAGGACTACTCGTTGAATATGGTTTGCCAGCCAGTTGCGAGTCCATCTAGTAGTGGTGCTATCTATTCCACTTTTTTCTAGCTTACTAAGAAGTAGGTTGTGGTCTACTTTGTCAAATGCCTTGCTGAAATCTAAATATATTATGTCCATAGAAGACCAAACCAAGTTCTATCTGAGCCTGAAAGAATGGATGGCCACCTTGTTCTATTCTCATTGTGGTTCTAGATCCTTCTTTGGTTTATACCAGAGGTGGGGAACTATGACCTTTTTATGACTTGTGGACTTCAACTCCAATAATTCCTGAGCCAGCCATGAAGTCCATAAGTCATAAAAGGGTTTATACACATAATGGTTTATACCCATAATTAATAGCCATAATATACCCCATCCCTGGTTTATACCCATAATAACACCTGTCACACAACCAGAGTTTCTCACCTTACAAGACTCTAATTCCTTTGTCCATATCTTTGAGGGCTTCATGGTAATGATCCTATCACTTCACTGATTCTGGGTGCAGGTACGCCTACCTTAGTTATATTGAAATTGTTTGATTTGATATACTGTAGAATCCATGCTCTGATACAGGATCATTATTTCTTTGTACTGTATGTTGAGAAAGTTTTCGCCTGTCTTTCCAGAGGCTTATTTTTCGTTTCCCTGGATACTCATGTTCTATTTAAATCCCTAGATAATCTATGCTTACCAAGGGTGCACTTTCCATTTTCTCACTTTTCTCTTTAATTTAGTCCTCAAAACTTTTGCCTGTGCTGTGAGATACAGTCATGCTTAATAACGTTGGTTGGAGTTACTGTGTTGTCGAAGAGACAATTGGAGGTGGAATTTGAGACTGAGTGCTCCCAGATCAAGGGTTACCTTTTTAATTTTACTCTACTCCACAAATCAATCAAAACATCAAAAGCTTGAATTTTTCATGCATGGCAAATCAAAAAAGAATTATTATATAGGATAAATGTGTGCCTAATTACCAGAACGGGATGCAATTCTGTATCAGCTTTTGATCCTTCCTTCCTTCCTTCCTTCCTTCCTTCCCACCTGCCTCCCTCTCCCTTTTTTCTTTTTTCTTCCTTCCTTCCTTCCTTCCTTCCTTCCTTCCTTCCTTCCTTCCTTCCTTCCTTCCTTCCCTCCCTCCCTCCCTCCCTCCCTTCCTTCCTTCCCACCTCCCTCCCTTCCTTCCTTCCCACCTCCCTCCCTTCCTCTCCCTTTTTTATTTTTCTCCTTCCTTCCTTCCTTCCTTCCTTCCTTCCTTCCTTCCTTCCTTCCTTCCTTCCTTCCTTCCTTCCTTCCTTCCTTCCTTCCTTCCTTCCTTCCTTCTTTTCTTACTTTCTTTCTCTCACTCCCACCCTTCTTTCCAAAAAAATCAACCTACTTCTTTCTTTCTTTCTTTCTTTCTTTCTTTCTTTCTTTCTTTCTTTCTTTCTTTCTTTCTTTCTTTCTTTCTTTCTTTCTTTCTTTCTTTCTTTCTTTCTTTCTTTCTTTCTTCCCAACTCACTCTCAGTGACTCTGGGTAACTTAAATGGATGAAAACTTCAATACAAAAAATAATACTCACCTCCTCCGCTGACAACAATCAAATCAAACCTCTCGATGGGTTCCATATCAACCTTGGCCCTCCGGCCCATTGATACAACCATATCTTCAGGGCCTTTTGAAAGTCAAAGTGAGGGGGCAATCCCATCTCCATAGATATGATGTTCCACAGGGAGGGAGCCATCACGGAGAAGGTCCTTCTTCTTGATCCCACTAGAGAGGGGACCTTAGCATTCCCTGCCTCCTGCTCTGGTGGGCTGGATAGATCTAACTGGGAAAAGATAAGCTGGGCACAAACCATGTGGGCCTTAAAGGTTACAAAATGCTTTATTCATGCATTCATAAAACCAGGGTGTTTCCAAATGCTTTACATTTCTTCCCCTGGGCTTGGTTGAACTGCATGTTTATGAGATTAGCTACAAATCAATTTTTCTCCTATCTGTTGGTGATTTAGGCCCAGAGCTCCTCCTGTTTCTTACACAGCCCCCTCACCATGTCTCATGTCTATATTATGACATCCTAGGGTCTCCAAATAAGCAGAAGGCTTGAAGAATTTCTTACCATCATTTCTTTGATGGCTTAGCGACGTCCCAGACCACCATGGCAATATAACCTTCCTCTTGGTATTTGGGGCCATTTTCCTTCTCTACACATAATGTATGTTTAGCTGAGTAGAGACCGGAGCATCTGACAGGCCCAATAGCTAGTTTTTACAGACGTTCAGGGCTCCTTGGCTGATGGGTGGTGGATTAGCTGCTTGGATTTCTCTGTTTTTTTTTTTTTTTAATCAATTGTCAGCGGTGATCTTCTTTTGATGGGCCCTGCTTGGTACACCTTGCTCTCATTTCCCTTGAAATCTTTAAAGGCCTTGAGTGGGCTGTAATCATGTCTGCAATTTTGGTTTCTCCAAAGGGTGCCTGGAGGAAGGAGGAGGAGCATGAAGCAGAAACTATGAGGAATCCCAGCAGATAATAGCACCTGCCTGATCTCGTCTGAGATGAGAAGCTAAGAAGCAAGGTCAGGTTTGCCTCAGAGTTGGATAACAGAATAACAGAGTAGGAAGGGATCTGGAAGGCTTTCTAGTCCAACTCCCTGCTCAAGCACAATGAGGCAAGTGGCTGTCCAATGTCAGGCAAGGAGCTGTCCAATTTCTTCTTAAAACCTCCTGTGTATGGAGCAGTCACAAATTTGGGAGGCTAGCTATTCCACTGATTATTGAAATATTCTCCTTATTTCTAGGTTGCTTCTCTCCTTGATCAGTTTCCACCCATTGCTTCTTGTCCTGCCTTCTGATGCTTTGGAGAATAGCTTGACTCCCTCTTCTTTGGGGCAGCCCCTGAGATATTGGAACCCTGCTATCGTGTCTCCCCTAGTCCTTTTTTTTCTCTAAACTAGACATCAGAGGAGGCACTAAATGTGGTCACCTCAAAGCTTGCAAGTAAATTATGGCTTACAAGGCTGACATTCAGATCACTAGCAATCAAATAATAGGGCTGAGTGCAGGAAGTCCCCAGTAGATGAACTTTCCTTAAAGATGCCTCCAGATTTTTTATATAGAGTTCAGATTAATTGTCCTTCAAGCTGTGGGACAGTAGCCATGGTCCTGACCAATACCACATGGCATCATCATTATTTTCCAATTAAATGAATCGATATGCAGAAGTCCACCATTTTAGGCACAGACAGGACTCAGTTTGGTTTCTGAATAGCTTCACCAGGTACTGGGCAGAACAAAAATAGTCACATTTTTACAGGGGTGTGTGTGTATCCCAGAGATAAATGGAGAGAGAATTAGCAATGGCATTTCTAAGGTGTACGTGTGAGACAGAAGAGTTGAGATTGTTATATTAAAACTTTACCCCCATATTGGGGCTTTGAATATCCGGTAGTCACTGCTACCTGGAGTATGAGTGCCAGTCTGGTTTAATGCTGGCTTAGAAACCAGGAGACAGTGAGTTTTAGTTCCCCCTTAGATATGAAAGCCAACTGGGTGTCTTTGGGCCAGTCACATTGTCTTAGCCAACCCAACTCACAGGGCTGAGAAAAATAGGTGAAATAAGGAATAATCTGTATGTTTGCTGCCTTGGAGTATTTCTAAAGTAATAAAAGGTGGGATAAAAGCCAAATAAATAAATAAAATTTATGAATGAAGGTGTGGGGTCTTTCTAAGAGAAATGGTTTCCCTTGAGTTTGAACCCTGTGCTTTCTTGGGACCCACCATTTCATCCTCCACTCACTCTGGAATATAAACCCAGAGGAGGTGCCCTGCGGAACCATCCTCTGATTGGCAGTTCTGATATCCAATCATCACAGCACCTGCCTACCCATTCTTTGTGTGCTGTTCGTAGCATCCTTCCTTGGCTTCCCTCTGCAAGTAAGAAGTGGGTCAGGGTGTGGCTTCGCATATGAGGCTATTTTGGGAAGAAAGGCCAGATCAAGGCTAGCCTGGCACTAAAAGGGGTTAATTCCCAGCTCATGCATATTCATGAGACGCGGGGAGCGGAAAGAAAAGGCTTTGTAGCTTTTCCTAGATAAATGGGCATTTCATCTCCAACGCACTTTGTAATCTGGCTCCATCAGGGACATGCGTGGACATGATCACCTTCGATGAAGCCTCTCCAAGGGGACTGAATCAATCCACTTCTATGCATAGATCTACATACATGATGGGATTCAATTTTTTTTACTACCAGTTCTGTGGGCGTGGCTTGGTGGGCGTGGCAGGGGAAGGAAACTGCAAAATCCCCATGTGATGACACAGGGCATGACACAAAAATAACAAAGTCACCAAAGTAGAATAAATTCCCTTTAATGCCTCCAACTTGGCCCAATGTCCAATTATCCTCGACTGGATAGCAAACTCTTCAAAAAAACAGTCCACGAAGGGCAGAAATGCAGTCCGAATCCAAAGGAAAGTTAATTAGAAATAAAAAAACAACAACACAAACCACACTGAAGTAATTAACACGGCAGGCCAGGATGATAACTTGAAGACTTTCAAAGGATAACGCAGCACCCACAGTTGGGAGGATGCCAAAACCCAGATAAGCCTCTACGAAGAAAATGCATGCTTTGCTTCCAGCAAAGAGCTGTGTGCAAACACCCCACTTATATCCTGTTCTCCCAGCTGCAACTAATAAAAGGGATCAGGGCCTTTTTCTCTCTCGTAAGCCATGTTGCTCCCTTCTCCATTCCTCCCTGTGTATCCTAGGATGAAGAGGGGATGGCTTGGGTCTTCCTTTGAATGCCCAGTTGGACTGTGCCCTTCCCCCATTTCTTCCACAGCCATTTTTGCCACACTCCCACTCCCTGTCAGCTGCTCAATTCCCCCCCTCAGAATCAGACTCCAACTAGGGCATGACACCCCATTCCCTCCCCACTCCTGGAGGAAAGATATACTGCAAAATCCCCATTCCCTCCCCATCCCACCCCACTAACCTGCTTTCCAGTTCCATTCTCCTATGCAGGGCAACAAAAGAAGACCCAGCCGATCAGCTGGGACTCGGTAGGTGGAGAATAGATGGGGCCAGGGCCAGTCAGAGGTGGTGTTTTCAGGTTCTCCAAACTACGCAAAATCTCTGCTGGTTCTCCAGAACTGGTCAGAACCTGCTGAATACCACCTCTGCATACACCTTTGAAGATACTGCAGTTTAAATAGCAGCACAAGATATCTCACTCCGATTCGGAAGAGGATGGATGTGTAACTCATGTAACTGCTGCTCATCTGCTTACAGCAATTACAGTGGAAAAATATCTTGGAGTCCTAGTGGGCAATCAAATATGAGTCAGGGATGTGTGGCGGCAGCCCCAAAAAAGCTAATGCAATCCTTGGTTGTATAAACAGAGACATAGAATCAAGATCACATGGGGGATTAGTACCGCTTTCTAAAGCCTTAATAAGGCCACATCTGGAATCCTGCATCACATTTTGGTCACCACATTATAAAAAAGATGAGACTTTAGAAAAAGTGCAGAGAAGACCAGCTAAGAGGATTAAAGGCCTAGAGACTAAGACATATGAAGAACGGTTGCAGGAGTTGGTTTGGCTAGTCTAGGGGACTAGACTAACTGAACTTGTCAATCCTCAGCACCACGTAATGGATTGAGCTCCCGTTCCTTGTCCCAGCTTCTGCCAACCTAGCAGTTCGAAAGCACGTTAAAAAATGCAAGTAGAAAAATAGGCACCACCTTAGTGGGAAGGGAACAGCACTCCGTGAACCTTCGGCATTTAGTCACGCTGGCCACATGACCATGGAGATGTCTTCGGACAGCGTGGCTCTTTGGCTTTGTAACGGAGATGCGCACCAACCTCCGAGAGCCAGAAATGACCAGCACACATGTGCAAAGAGGAACCTTTACATTTTACCTTTTTAGTCTAGAGGAAAGAAGGACTAGGGGGCACATGGTAGCAGTCTTCCAGTATTTGATGGGTTGCCATAAAGAGTCATCTTATTTTCTAAAGCCCCAGAGGGCAGGACAAGAAACAATGGATGGAAACTGATCCAGAAGAGAAGCAATCTAGAATTAAGGAGAAACTTTCTAACAGTGAGGACAATTAACCAGTAGAATGGCTTGCCTTCAGAAATTGTGGGTGCTTCATCCCTGGAGGTTTTTTAAAGAAGAGATTGGACAGCCATTGGTCTGGAATGGTATAGGAGGAGTGGGTTGGTCTAGAAGATCTCTAAGATTCTGTTATTCTATTATCTTCACAGTCTTTCCTGGCTTTCTCTTCGTCTTTAAACTCTCTTAGTGACTGGTCCCATAATAACTGTTTGAAGTTTCAACAGACCTCCTGAGACCTACTTAGGATCCGTTACTGAAGTTCTGATGGCTGAAAGTATACACAAACTCATCCACACCCTGTAGTTAGAGAATCAAAATTTGGGTGTTTTGGCAACTGACTCCATGGCTATTCGCAGGGTCCTTTGCTTAGGTGATACAATTTTTTGGCATTTTTTTTTTTTGCAGGTTTCTGGCCAAAAATAGCCCATTGGGAACAGCGAGTTTGCTTAAGGACCATTACGTTGGCTTGACGGCGGCCACAAAAAAAGGAAGACATTTTCCTTCTGAGATTGGAATGGATTCTGCACGCAGCTAGATCCCATGGATTCCCAAACAAAACGAGGCTCTAATGCTAATTGGTGGCAGCCTATTCCAGAGTTGGTTCTGCAAAAGATGTGAAGCACATCTTGCCAAGTCCAGAAGGAGAAGATTTTCCTTGGACCCGACATCTTCTCCGAAGCAAAGTCTGGCCCTTTGTTTCCCCATCGCCTACATTGGTGACAGATGGCGATGCGAGCCTGCTGCATTTGTTATTTTCCCCTTGACATGTAATAGGCCCACATTTCAACAGAGAGAGGAGAAACTCCAGCTGTCCCTTTTCTAATTGACAGGAAGGCACCCATTTCGCTCTCAGCAGAACAGGAGCACCAAGCTCATATCGGCGATTAGGGCCTCCCCGACAAGGCAGAGGCGCACCGGTGTTGGTTTAAGTCAGGAATAGAAATTTTCCCCTTTAAAAATAACAAAATCTTCAGTGTTTACCTCCAAGAACCAAAGAGAAAGGAAGGGAGGGAGGCAGGGAAGGAGGGAAGAAGGAAGGAAAGAGGGAGAAAGGAAGGAAAGGAAAAGGAAGGAGGAAAGAGAAGGAAGGAAGGAGGGAGAAAAGAAGGAAGGAAGGAAGGAAAGAAGGGGCAAGGAAGGAAGATGAGAGAAAGAAAGGAAGGAATGTAGAGAGAAGGAAGGAGGGAGGGAGAAAGAGAGGCAGGGAAGGAAGGAAGGAAGAAAAAGGGAAGAAGGAAGGAAATGGGTGAAAGAAAGAAAAGGGAAAAAGGAATGGAAAAGGGAAGAAGGAAGGAAGAAAAGAGGGAGGGAAGGAAGAAAGGAAAATGAGAGAATGAGAGGAAGGGAAAAGGAAGGAAGGAACATGGAGGGGAAAGGGAAGGAGGGAGGGAGGGAGGAAGGAAAATGGGAGAAAAAAAGAATTGAAAGGGGATAAAGGAAGGAACATGGAAGGAAGGAAAGGGAAGGAAGGAGGGAGGGGGTGAATGAGAGAGGAAGGAAGAAAGGAAAGAAAAAAAGGAGGGAAGGAGGAAAATGGGAGAAAGGAAGGAACAGAAAAGGATGAAGGAAGGAATATGGAGAGAGGTCTAAAATTCAAGATGGCAGTCACAGGCATGCAACTCAGTGGTGGTATGCTACCAGTTCGGCCTGGTTTAGCCAAACCGGTAGCAAAAATGGCTACCGGTTCAGCCCAACCAGTGGTAAAAAAAGCCTCCCACGATCAGCTGAGAGGAGGTAAAAAAAGCCAATCAGCTGAGAGGCAAAAGAAGAGAAAAGCGCAGGATCAGTCCTCCAACCCACCTCTGCACTTTTCTTTATCCTCTCAGCTGATTGGTGCTGCAGGCCTCAACTGGTGTGTGGAAAGCTGCGCATGCTTGTTAGGTGTGTGCACGCATGCAATCACTGAACCGATAGTGGAACCGGTAGGGTCCCACTGCTGATGCAACTGAAACTGAGACCTCTTTTTCTATGCCAGGGGGACCGCTTCACCGCGTCCTGGTGGCCATCTTGAATTTGGAATAGCCCAACAAACCATAATCCGAGTGACTGCAACTCTGTAAGACTGTTCGTTTCAACATGAAAAACCACTTCTGAGTCTCCTTCAAAAAGGTCAGGGTTGGGATTCAAATTTCTTAACAACTGGTTCTGTGGGCATGGCCTAATTTATGGATGTGGCTTGGTGGTCATGTGACTGGGTGGGTGTGGCTTGTTGACTGGGGATGACTTGGTGGTCACATGACTGGCTGGGCATGGCTTGTATATATAAATATTGTAAATATTTATGTAAATATTGAATTTTCTTATATAGAGATATAAAAAAGCAACTTTTACCCAAAATCAGGCATAGCAGATTGAGTTGCTTGCAGAATCACAGATTCATTCACAAATCTACCTTTCTGCAATCTGCCGCCTGAGTCTGCACTGAAAAATAGAAGCTTCAGTCCTAAGGAAGGTTCAGCTCTGCTCTCAGGCCACTTCTCCCCCACCCCTCAACCCTCTAAATATCACCCCTGACTGGGCCTCAGGGAAGCCTCCTGGGTGAAGGCAAAGCAGTACAACAGTGATTTAGATTAGCTAGAAAGCAGAAATTGACAGGAGGGGAGGAGAGGGGCCAGCCAGTGGCACAATTTGTTGGTTCTCTGAACTGCACAGAATTGTAACAACCGGTTCTACGGAACTGGTCCGAACTGGTAGAATCCCACCCCTGAAAAAGATCAATGTTTGTTTAATGAAATGAAGCTGGTTTTTTTTGCCTTGGTCATTATCGAGTGGACAAGGGAAGTGATCTGCTCCAGTTGCAAGTCTGCTTAAATCCAATTTCCAAGAGCAGGGCTTTGTCATATGCATCTCCCAGTGACTTATGTGTTTGAAGTTGTCTTTCTTTCCACCCCACAATCTTATTAAGAACCAATTACATAGCAAGCGGGCCAGCCCAAGATGTAAGGTTAGAGAGCAATCTGCTTTATTGCTGACTGAGGGAAGTATACACAAAAGACCGAGAGAGAGAAAAAGCCAACAGACATAAATCACCCAGGATGTCAGCGAGAAGAGCCCACTGATTGCAAGGCCCATTTATTTCTCTGTCTCCCTTCTACACGGAATCCAAACCAAAGTATTCATAGAATCCCAGGAGTGAAATGAACCACAGCAGGCAGCTTGTGCTAACTGCACACAATCATAGATCCTAGAAGCCTACGGTTGGACCCAAGAGTAGCACACAAAACTATCTGCTACCATGTCCTACCAGTCAATGACTACTTCAGCTTCAACCACAACAATACAAGAGCACACAACAGATACAAACTCAAAGTAAACCACCCCAAACTTGATTGCAGAAAGTATGATTTCAGCAACAGAGTGGTCAAAGCCTGGAATGCACTACCTGACTCTGTTGTTACATCCTCTAACCCCCCATTCCTTTTAACCTTAAACTATCCACTATTGACCTCACCCCATTCCTAAGAGGTCCGTAAGGGGCCTGCATAAGTGCACCAGTGTGCCTACCATCCCTGTTCTATTACTACCCATTTATTCATACCTATTCCCTGTATTCTTACTCATGTTTATACTTATATCTATTTATCTTGTAAGCGATTGACAAATCAAATCAAATCAATAAATAAAAAATAAATAAATCATAGGGCTGGAAGGGACTTTAGAGGCAGTGGTGGTATTCATTTTTTTTTTTTTTACTACTAGTTCTGTGGGCATGGCTTGGTGGGCATAGTGTAGCTTAGTGGGTGTGGTGTGGCTTGGTGGGCGTGGCTTGGTGGGCGTGGCAGAGGAAGGATACTGCAAAATCTCCATTTCTACCCCACTCCAGGGGAAGGATACTGCAAAATCCCATTCCCTCCCCACCCCTCTAACCTGCTTTCCAGCTCCATTCTCCTGTGCAGGGTAACAAAAGAAGACCCAGCCAATCATCTGGGACCCAGGAGGCAGAGAATAGATGGGCCAGTCAGAGGTGGTATTGGCCAGTTCTCCAAACTACTCAAAATTTCTGCTGCCGGTTCTCCAGAACTGGTCAGAACCTGCTGAATACCGCCTCTGTTTAGAAGTCTTCTAGTCCAGGGGTCCCCAACCCCTCGGCCATGGCCCAATACCAGGCCACGACCCATTCCAAACTGGACTGCAAAAGCAGCAGGCAAGCACCCATGCATAGCTCCATTTGTGTGAGTGGCATGGGCATGTGCCCAGCGCTCACACAATTGGTTCTGTGTGGATGTGCTCACCTGCTACTTGTGCAGAACCATTCCCTCTTCTTCCCCCTTTGCACAAAACCTGAAAGGTTGGGGTTTGCTGTTCTCATCCAACCCCCTGCTCAAGCATTCTGTACAAATGGCTGTCCAAGCTCTTCTTGGAAGCCTCCAGTGATGGAGCATCAGAGGTGGGTATTCAGTAAGTTCTGACCAGTTCCGGAGAACCAGAAGCGGAAATTTTGAGTAGTTTGGAGAACCGTCAAATACCGCCTCTGACTGGAGATTTTACAGTATCCTTCCCCTGCCACACCCACCAAACCAGGCCCACAGAACCAGAGTCCCACCACTGTCGAGCACCCACAACTTTTGAAGGCAAGCTGTTCCACTGGTTAATTGTTCCCACTGTCAGGAAATTTCTCCTTGGTTCTAGGTCGTTTCTCTCGTGATAAGTTTTCATCTGTTACTTCTTTTTTTTTTTGAAAAAGATTTTATTAATTTTCTACAAACAAACAAGACAAACAAAACATAAAAACATCAACTCTCATATGTACATCCAGTGTGTCAGTTGGTTCATCATTTTTGTGCATTCATTCTGTAGTCTCAATTACAATTATGTTACATAACAACTCATATTGTCAATCCAAACTTACCGTATATACTCGAGTATAAGTCGACCCGAATATAAGCCGAGGCACCAAATTTTACCACAAAAAAACTGGGAAAACTTATTGACTCAAGTATAAGCCGAGGGTGGGAAATGAAGCAGCTACTGGTAAATTTCAAAAATAAAAATAGATACTAATAAAATTACATTAATTGAGGCATCAGTAGATTAAATGCTTTTGAATATTTATTTCAAAGAAAAACAGATTAATCAATTTGGGAAATGATCTCACTATCATGAAAGGTTTAATTGATTCACTAACCCAAAAGAAGATGACGATGACAGTGGGAGGCAGGAGTCACTCTCTCCCTTGCAAGAAAAAACCAAGAGCCGTTCTTATGATCTCTCTCTCTCTCTCTCTCCCCGTAATACAGTCAAGCCCTTTCCAGCACGCGCGATCTGCCGCCGCCGCTTTGCACCCTGCAAATGCAAAATCCCGGGGTTTTTGCATTTGCAAGGTGCAAAGCGGTGGGGGAGGATCCCGCGTGCTGGAAAGGGCTTGACTGTATTACGGGAAGAGAGAGAGAGATCATAAGAATGGCTCTTGCTTTTTTCTTGCAAGGGAGAGAGTGACTCCTGCCTCCCACTGTCATCGACATTTTCTTTTGGGTTAGTGAATCAATTAATTTGGGAAATGATCTCACTATTATGAAAGTCAGTGTTCTCTGCCAGTGGGGCATTTGGAAGAAAATGCCCCGCGGCATATCCACGCGCGTGTAAGGGGAATCAGAAATCTCCGCGTTCAATGCCTAGCACAGCAGAAGAGAAAACGCAGCTGTGAGCAAATACTGGGAAAACCTGATTGAACAGAAGGAAGGAGGCAAAAGAGGGAGGGGTGGTGGTGGACGGAGGTCCCACTGGTATTTGTGAAACATTTGGTCGGCAGCGCTTAAAGTCAACGTCCTCGCTCCCACCTACCCGAAGCCACAAAGTCCCCTAATTGCGCAGCTCGGGAGGAGGCCATCACCACCTCCTCCCCCCCCCCATGAACGGACTGAAAGCAGCTAGGAAACAAAGCTGAGCGGAGCCGAAGCAACCTCGCCTCGCGTTGTTTTCTGAACCCGCGAGCCTAGAGCTCAGAAAACAACGCAAGCTGCTGCCACCACCTCCTCCCCCTCCTCCCGAACGGACTGAAAGCAGCTAGGAAACGAAGCTGAGCGGAGCCGAAGCGACTCGCGTTGTTTTCTGAGCCTAGAGCCAGGGCGCTTTCATTGCACGGTGGAGCTTCTTGTCTCAGGAAACACCCGGCGTTGTTGCTGCCCCCTGAGGGGAGGGCAATTCTGGGCTGCGCGATTGGGGGACTTCGTCTCTTTGGGTGGGTGGGTGGATGGGAGCGAGGATGGACGGAGTCCATGAAGTGGGGCTTGCCTGCAGGAAAGCGGCTGCCCAGCTCCGGAGCTCCACACCATTTTTTTTCAGAGGGGAATCTGACTCGAGTATAAGCCGAGGGCGGTTTTTTCAGCACAAAGAATAGGCTGAAAAACTCGGCTTATACTCGAGTATATACGGTATATATCCTAATATCACTAAAAAAAGAAGTTTTTGACTATATTTTTAATCATTCATGCTTTATGAGCTAACAATACTTTAAACCAGTTTACTCTATAACAAATCATATAATCATATCAAATCAATCCTAAAAAACCCTTTATAAATATAATGTCAAATAACAAAATAATAGCAAAATAAAGATATTCCTTACTGTCTAGCTTTCTCAATATTCTATTATCGTATTTTATCATCTAGCCATTGATAAAAAAAGATCCCAAATTTCATAAAATTGTTTATCCTCTTGCTCTCTAATTTCAAATGTCAATCTACTCATCTCAGCACATTCCAATATTTTCTTAATAATTTCTTCCTGTAATGGTATTTTTTCATTCTTCCAATTTTTAGCAAATACAATCCTAGCCACTGTTAATACATTTACAATCAGGTACTTCAAATCTTTACTATATATATCAGGTAAAATTCCCAATAAGAAGATCTCTGGTTTCAAGTCTATGTGTTTCTTTGTCATTTTTTCCAACCACATGCGAATTATAGTCCAATATTTTCTAGCATCCTCACAAGTCCACCACATATGGTGATATAGTTTTCATCTGTTACTTCTTGTCTTGCCCTCAGTTGGTTTGGAGAATAGGTTGAGGCCCTCTTCTTTGTGGCAACCACCCCAGCCCCACCCCAGTAGTGGAAGACTGCTATCATCTCATCTCTAGTCCTTCTCTTTGCTAGGTTGAACATACCTTGTTCTCTCAATCGTTCATTGTATGGTTTAGCCTCTAGACCAGTGGTCCCCAACCTTTTTGGCACCAGGGACTGATGTCTTGGAAGACGATTTTTCAATGGACCAGGGGCAGAGGTTGGAGGTTGAGCGCAAAACCTGGATCCTGTGCATGCAGAGTTTCTCTCACCCCTTGCTCACCTGTAGCTGTGTGGCCCAGTTCCTAATAGGCCATGGACCCATACCAGTCTGAGCCTGGGAGTTTGAGACCCCTGCTTTAGAGCTTTACCCAAATGGCCATTCACTTCGTGGACCAGTCAATCTTGGCAACTTTAAGATGGGTGGGCTTCAACTTCCAGAATTCCCCAACCAGCATGATGGCGGTGGAATTCTGAGAGTTAAAGTCCACCCATCTTAAAAATGCTAAGGTTGAAAAAAAAAACTGTCCTGGAGCATTTAATCAAGAATCACCTCTTTCCATTTGTATGTCTGTGTGCCAACTTTTCAAATTAAACTTCAAATCAGAGAGAGAGAGAGAGAGATCCATATAAACACCATATATGTATGTTTATGCACTCACATAGGTGCTTAAATCTAGGATAAATTTTGCCAAACCTATCTGTCATTTTCCTGCTTTCTCATATCCATCTGAATTTTTGCAGCCCAGATGGGAAGCCTAGGGATTGCTAGTTGCCTTCCTCATTTATCAATTAAACTTTATTAAACTAATATTTTATTGATTACAGCACCTGCATGAGAAACCTCTTGCTGAAAAGGCCACAGTCTTACACAGCCACCTATTATGCGACTCCTTTGAAGGCTGAACAATATTATGCAAAACGCCAGAATAAGTCAAAAGAAACAAAGGCATGAGATAATAAAGGAATCTATTTTATACCAACAGCTTTTTATCTATTTTCGACCAACAGTTTGTGTAAAAAAAAAAACAAGCAAACATCTTTAGATTAAAACAGAAAGCTGTACCAGAAAAAAAATGAAAAAATCATTTCTCATGTGGGTTGATTTGCAACTTTAAGGTATAGGGACTTCAACTCCCAGAATTCCTTAGACATTCCCACCACAGAAGCTCCACCCCTTTTGTATGTCAGTGCAATATGGATGCATTTATAAAAAGATGCATGTATAAAATGTTTCCTAAATTAAAGAGGCAGCACAGTTAAGATTAAGATGCTGGGCTTGTCGACTGGAAAGCTGGCAGACCAGGTTCGAGACCCGAGTGCCACACAACGGGGCGAGCTCCCGTCTAAGCTCCAGCTCCTGCCAACCTAGCAGTTCAAAAGCATGAAAATGTGAGTAGATAAATAGGTACCATGTTGGTGGGAAGGTAACAGTGCTCCGTGATGTCATGCTGGCCACATGACACACAGAAGTGTCCTCAGACAACGCTGGTTCCATGACCATGAAACGGAGATGAAAACTGTCCCCTAGACTCAGCAACAACTAGCAGAGTAAAATCCACAGGAATTTTACCTTTTATCTTCACCTAAATGTAAGGGTATTATAGTTGACCTGTTGCAATCGGGATGGACATTAAATGGAAGTAAAAAGAGCTCTCCATATCTCTCTGATGCCATTTAGTGATTCACCAGATTTATGCAGACCTTCATAAAAACAAAAAGTTGGATACCAATAGAAAAGAATCTTTGCAGATCAGGATTAAACTGTGAGGTCCTTTGTCTATGGAGATTCTCAGTCATCCAGGTCATGGTTGTCCCAAAGGTGCTTTTTCAAGAGGCAACTGGACTTTCTTTGTTTTTCTTTGAAGACGTTTTGCTTCTCATCCAAGAAGCTTCTTCAGCTCTGACTGGGTGATGGGGAATGAAAGGATGTGAGATCCCTAGTGCTCTCTGAGCAAAAATGCTACAGAATTCCTGGAAGTTTGGCACTCAGTCAAATCAGCAATCAACAGGCACGTAGAGATAACCAATATCTACACACCATTCAAAGAGACAGTCACGAAGCTAAAAGGGAACAAAAAGATCAAGACATCTCCTAGTCTGGTCAGCAATCAACACCCAGATAAGCAAAGGCTAACATCAGGGTTAATACCTGCCAGGCAATCAAATAACAAACAATAGCCTAATCAAGGAACTTCCAAGAACCTTCCTGTCATGCCTCTGTCGGAATCTGATTCAGAGGGGGAGGCTGAGCAGCTGACAAGGAGTGGGAGTATGCCTTCATTGGCTATGGAAGAAACTGAGGAAGAGCAAAGGCTGGCTGGGCAGAGCAGGGAAGAGGTAGAGCAAGGGAGAGGGGATTCAGAGGAAGACCCAGGCCCACCCCTTCTTCATACTAGGGCACGCGGGGAGGAACGGAGAAGGGAGCAACATGAGTTGTGTGGCTTATGGGGAAGGAAAGGGCCCTGATTCCCTTCATTAGCTGTAGCTGGGGACACAGTGTTTAAAAAAGGAAGCTGTGCACAGCAAGTTGTTGGGAGCAAATCGTGAATTATCTGGTATCGTCAAGGCTTATCTGAGTTCCTGGTGTCTTCCCAACTGTGTGTGTTTTGCTGGCCTTTCAAGTCTGCAATTCCTTCTCCTGCCCTATCAAATTCATTACTGCAGTGTGGTTTGTGTGGGTTTTTATTTAGTTTGTATGTACTTTGTTTTTGGACTGAATTTTCTCCATTTAAAGACTGTTCTTGGGAGAGTTTTTTCTCCAGCTGAAGGTAACCTGGACATTAGTGGCAAAGTTGGAGGTATAAAGGGACTCTTCTTACTTATGTGACTGTGTTGCCTTTGTGCCATGCCTGGGTCATCACAACTCCCATCAATGCTGGCAGAGCAAGCCACTTGTATATAAAGAAGAGAGCAAGCCCCTGTCTCTTGTAGCACTGATGATGTTACCTAGTTGGGTAATTAAACATCTGCAAGAAAACAACCAAGCTCAGAGGGCATCAGGGACGCCCACCAAAATCTGGGCAGAATTCTTGAAGATCAATCCACCTTTTTATATTGTATTGTATTAGCTAACCTTCCATCACATATTTCTAAAATGCAATGCTCCTCCATTTAATTTGCCAGAAGACCTTACACAAACATGCACACGGACCAAAAAAAAAATCACATTTTTGTGCTCTCAATTCCTGTGCTATAAGGAAGATCTGTGGCTGGTTTTTGTCAATGCAAGACATGCTAAATCCTTCCCAATCATCAGCCTCAAGTGTTGATCAGAAACAACAAAAGTTATTATTTTTGGTGCTTGCAATTCTGAATGTACAAAGCATCAGATGGGATTAATAGAAACTGTAATTAAGTTATGGAAATAACCTTGCTCTCATGTGCACAGGGGAAAAAAAAAGCATCTGTATGTTTGAAGCCTGAATGACAATCTTAGAACTGCTGGAAAAAAACATTTCTCAATAAACGTGGCATCTCAGGACCAAATCATGTAATCACTAAGACTTAATCACATTCTGGGGTATAAATATTGACCTTTACTATCTATCATGGCTTAGTTCGGTCAAAGCTTTCTCCTAATGCTGTTTGAGAAGATAAAGCACTTGGCTTCAAGTCTCCCTAACCACAGTGCAAATGTAACCTGGTTTTATGTGATATATTTTCATAAGGTCGCCTTCCTTTCATCCCCAATGCACAGTGGAGGCAGCTTAAATTCAGAATAACAGAGTTGGAAGGGATCTTGGAGGCCTTCTAGTCCAACCCCCTGTTGAGGCAGGAGACCTCATAAAATTCCAGATAAATGGCTGCCAGTCTTTTCTTGGAAACCTCCAGTGTTGGAGTATCCACAACTTCTGGAGGCAAGTTGTTCCACAGGTTAATTGTTCTCACTGTTAGGAAGTTTCTCCTTGGTTCTAGGTTGCTTCTCTCCTTGATGAGTTTCCATCCGTTGCTTCTTGTGTTGCCTTCTCTTTGGAGAATAGATTGACTGACTCTTCTTTGGGGCAGCCCTGCTCTTGTGTCACCCCTGGTCCTTCTTTTCACTAAATTAGACATGTCCACTTCTTGCAACCATTCTTCATATGTTTTAGCCTCCAGTCCCCAATCATCTTGGTTATTCTTTTCTGCACTCTTTCCAGAGTCTCAACATTTACCTCTACCTCTACCTACCTATCTACCTATCTATCTACCTATCTATCTATCTATCTATCTATCTGTCTGTCTGTCTGTCTGTCTGTCTGTCTGTCTGTCTGTCTGTCTGTCTGTCTGTCTGTCTGTCTAATATCTATGTCTGTTTACCTATCTATCTATCTATCTATCTATCTATCTATCTATCTATCTATCTATCTCTATCTCTATCTCTATCTCTATCTCTATCTCTATCTCTATCTCTATCTACCTATCTACCTACCTACCTACCTACCTACCTCTCTCTCTCTCTCTCTCTCTCTCTCTCTCTCTCTCTCTCTATCTATCTAATATCTATGTCTGTTTACCTACCTACCTACCTACCTACCTACCTACCTATCTATCTATCATCTATCTATCTATCTATCTATCTATCTATCTATCTATCTATCTATCTATCTATCTATCATCTCTATCTCTCTCTCTCTCTCTCTCTCTCTCTCTCTCTCTCTCTCTCTCTCTATCTCTATCTACCTATCTACCTACCTACCTACCTACCTACCTACCTACATCTCTCTCTCTCTCTCTCTCTCTCTCTCTCTCTCTCTCTCTCTCTCTCTCTCTCTATCTATCTATCTATCTATCTATCTAATATCTATGTCTGTTTATCTATCTATCTATCTATCTATCTATCTATCTATCTATCTATCTATCTATCTATCTATCTATCTATCTATCTATCTATTGCATTGTGTAACAAATTCACATAGTGTAATAAGATTGGGTCTGGGTTAGGGACTTCTGTCCTCACTGTGAGTTATGTTGGGAGCAGGAGGTACACAAAAGGAGGCTCAGCCAATCTCATTGTAAACATGTTGTACTCTGACAATAAAGGTAATAAAAACGGTAACCAAAACTGGATCCAGTATTCTAATTGCGGTCTTACTTTTATTTTTTTTAAGTTACAAAACCTTCATTAGCTTTTCTAGGTTTAAAAAGATTATCCATCACCCAGACATAGTATTCAGCCAGTTCTGACCAGTTCTGGAGAACCGGTAGTGGAAATTTTGAGTCGTTCGGAGAACCGGCAAATACCGCCTCTGACTGGCCCCGCCCCCATCTATTCTCTGCCTGCCATTGAGTCCCAGCTGATCGGCTGTGTCTTCTTTGGTTGCCCTGCCCAGGAGAACAGAGCTGGAAAGTAGGTTAGTGAGGTGGGGAGGGAATGGGGATTTTGCAGTATCCTTCTCCTGCTATGCCCACCAAGCCATACCATGCCCACCAAGCCATGCCCACAGAACCGGCAGTAAAAAAAAAAATTGAAACCTACCAATGCCATCATCCAGCTTTCATGTCTAAGGCAGGACTAGAACTCACAGTCTCCTGGTTTATAGCCTAGTGTTTTAATGACTAGACCAAAGTAGTTCTTTTCAGTAGTACTGTTGTGCCTACTGGTATCCCCATGAATTATGGATAGTCTTCAACTTACAACAGTTCATGGAGTGACCATTTGAAGTTACAACGGCACTGATAAAAGTGACTTATGACCATTTTTCACACGTATGACCGTTGCAGCCTCCCCATGGTCATGTGATTTACATTCAGATGCTTGACAACTGACTGACTCACATATATGACGGTTGTAGTGTCCTAGAGTCCTGTGATCCCCTTCTGCAACCTTCGAATAAGCACAGTCAAGGAGGAAACCAGATTCACAGCTTCACAGGAGCAGCACTTCACTTAACAAAAGTTGTAAAGAAGGGGAAAACTTACTTAACAAATTTCTCACTTAAAGGTCAAGGTTCCCCTCAAACCTATGTGCTAGTCATTTCCGGCTCTAGGGGCGGTGCTTATCTCCGTTACAAAGCCGAAGAGCCAGCACTGTCTCCATGATCATGTGGCCGGCAGGACTAAATGCCGAAGGTAAATGGAGCGCTGTTCCCTTCCCACCAAAGGGGTCCCTATTTTTCTACTTGCATTTTTTTACATGCTTTCGAACTGCTAGGTTGGCAGAAGCTGAGACAAGGAACGGGAGCTCACTCCATTATGTGGTACTAGGGATTCGAACTGCCAAACTGCCGACCTTTCTGATCAACAAGCTCAGTGTCTAAGTGACTGAGCCATTGCATCCCCTTTTAATTTCTCACTGAGCAGCATAAATGTTGGGCTCAATGGTGGTCGTAAGTTGAGGACTACCTGTATCTCCTGCTTTTTCCAGTACCTGTTCATTATCCATTGCATTTTCCCATTTCAGCTTGCTACCACCTACCATCCTGTTAGCCTGACTGACACTTCAGACTTTCAAGAAGAGATTGGACTGCCATTTGTCAGAAATGGTGTAGAGTCTCCCGCTTGAGTGGGGAGTTGGACTAGATGGCCTACAAGGTCCCTTCCAACTCAATAAGATAACCAAGATAATCTTATTGGTAATCTTATAATAATCAATCTGTTAGTTTGGGTAATGAAATGTCTGCAAGGTTGTAGGAATGGAAAAGATAGAAGGACAAAGCAGGTCAGGACATTTGTGATGCTCTCTCCTGCTCCATCCCATACAGCTCCTCCTTACCTGTCAGCAGTGCTAATTTTAACACAGGTTGATGATCTTTCAAAGAGCAATAAGGGCTCCCCCCCTCCTAGCAGCACGTGCTCTCGATGGAAGCAGAAACGAAACTATGGGAGTCCACCAGTGGCTTCTTATTTTGCATATCAATGATTAAAAAAAAAAAAAAACACCGCATCACATTCTGGCTTTGCTACCAATTCGGCGATTGGACAGCAAATTCTATGCCTGCAAAATTTTCAGCCAACTCAAGGACCTCAGTGGATTGGATTTCGGGACATCCTTGTGGCTGCTTCCTATGTTCTTTGTGTGCAGGAGAAGGACAGGCAGAACCTAGAGGGGGAGTCAAGAGAGGAATCAGCCTGGAGTCCTTATATTCCCACAAATATCCAACATTAGACAATCTGAAAGTCTGGTAGCCATAAAGAGATGTTTCTATCTCTCTCACCCTTCTCAGACAATTTTTAAAGGTAATTCCAGATTCTTATTTCATTTTTGCCTATCTATATCTATATCATCTATATCTATCTACCCACCTTTCTACTCATATCTATCTATCTATCTATCTATCTATCTATCTATCATCTATCTATCTATCTATCTATCTATCTATCTATCTATCTATCTATCTATCTATCTATCTATCTATCATCTATCTATCTTCCATCCATCATCTATCTGTCTGTCTGTCTGTCTGCCTGTCTATCTATCTATCTATCTATCTATCTATCTATCTATCTATCTATCTATCATCTATCTATCTATCATCTATCTATCTTCCATCCATCATCTATCTTGTTAAGTTCTGTGCATGGGCGCAAAGGAGGAGACGAGCCGTTGAACAGTGAACTTCAAACTTTTTATTTACATGTGAAAACAGCTCTGCTCCATGGCTGCACTGGGCCCCTTTATATAGGCAAACTCTTAACTATTTAACCAATGAAACACGGGGAGCAGTAGCTCCATTAACCAATGGGAGAGGCTCGTTAATAGCCAATCAGATTCTCCTGAACGGACCAATCCGATGTCGCTATTATCGGCCAATCAGAAGTGCAGGGCCAGAACCCTGCACTTTGCTTCAAGCTCTTAATAACCTTTATTCAAGTATTTTATTGATTCACAACACCCCTTCCCCCCGGGTTCCATTTAAGGGGTGCAGTCACGTAGTCCTTGAGGTAGGCAGGTTGTTTTGATTGTCTATTTGATTTGTGTTGTTCTCCCAGTATTTGGCTGCAGTCTTGTTGGGGTAGGACATTATCTGGTGAAGAGGGTGCCTCCTGTTCCGTATTTGAATTTTCGTTGCCACTAACGCTCTCAGCATCTCCTTGAGGCGAGATCACCCCCATTCCCGATCCTTCATGTGTTGCCTCTGAGCGGTCATTACTTCCGCTTAAACTTTCTGCCGCTTCAAATTCAGCTTCCTCGGTATCTCCTCCCCCCTTGGTTTGGAAATCAGGGGGCTCGGAGATCCCTAACTGTAGCCTTGAATGCAGCTGATCAATATGGCGCTTCCATATTCTATCGTCGTGACATTTCACGCGGAACGATCTAGGGCCGGTTATTTGGACTACAGTTGCCTCGACCCACAATGGATCACCCGAAAAGTTCCTAGTGAAAACCAAGTCGCCTACCTGGAAGTTACGGCATTTCCCGCTGGAACCGTGTGGTTTTTCAGGTTCATATGATGGATGCAGATGGTCGAGGTGAGAGCGGAGCTTCTGCCCCATTAACAACTCGGCGGGAGTTTTATTGGTGACGCTGTGTGGAGTGATATGTTGCAAAAGGAGTATGCGGTTAATCTTGTCTTCTATATCGCCATAGTCCATTTTATGCAAGGTTTTCTTAACGAATTGTACCATGTGCTCGGACCTTCCGTTGGCCGCAGGATATGCCGGCGAAGTTAGCGCATGGCAAATACCGTGGTCCTCCAAGTATTGTTCGAAGGACAACGCGGTAAATTGGGGCCTGTTGTCGGATACTAGAACGTCTGGTAATCCATGTGTCGCAAAGAGTCTGTCTAGTTTCCTGATGACTGATTCGGTTGTTGTATTCCTCATCTCATGGATTTCAAGCCAGTTCGAGTAGGCATCCACCTTTAATAAAAATGTGTGTCCCTTGGTAGGTCCCGCAAAGTCCAGATGAATACGGGACCATGGTCCCCTCGGTGTTTCCCATTCAGTCGGGGTTGCTTTCAGAGGGGCGTTGCTTACTTCCTGGCATTTGTGACAAGCTTTTACCCATGTCTCAATCTGCTTGTCGATACCCGGCCACCACGTGTAGCTTCGTGTGAGGGCGTTCATGCGCACGATGCCAGGGTGGCCATCGTGCAAGGTCCTTAGTATCGCTGGTCGTAACCACTCTGGTATGACAACTCTATCACCCCAGATAATGCAGCCCTTCTGGAAAAATAGTTCCGTTTGTCGATTCTTGAATGGGGCATAGTTGTCAGGTATCTGGTCCAACGGCCATCCCCGCTCGACCCAACTGAGGACTCGTGCTAAAATGGGGTCGTGTTTCATTTCCATCGCAATATCTCGGGCTGTTAATGGCGGCGTTCAAAGTGTCTAGATCTGCAGTGTTGTAACTGTCGGAACGGGGTCATCAATGGTCTCCGGAAGTGGTGCATGGCTCAATGCGTCGGCGTGGGGAATGGCCTTCCCCGGGCGATGTTGCAACTTGTAATTGTATGCCGCCAAGAATTCTGACCAGCGAGTCATTCTGGGAGATAATATATACGGCGTTGGCCAATCTCCCGCTTTTATTCCCAGCAAAGGTTTGTGGTCAGTCATTATAATAAAGGCTCGGTCATACACATATTCATGAAATCTCTTAACCGCAGACACAATAGCAAGGGCCTTTTTATCAATTTGACTGTAATTGCGTTCTGCTTTTGATAACGTCTTTGAGAAATAGGCAACAGGGGCTTCACTACCATTTGGCAAAACGTGGCTTAAAATGGCGCCCACTCTGAATGGGGATGCATCACACGTGATCATTAAAAGCAAAGTCTCATTATACTGCATCAAAACAGCATCAGAAGTCAATAAATTTTTCACATATCAAAACGCCTGTTCTTCTCTGTGTCCCCGTACCCAGGTTGCTTTTTTGTCCAATAAACGATGTAGGGGTTCAGCTACGGTTGCTTTGTAAGGCAGGAAAACGTTATAAAAATTGATAAAGCCTAGAAAATCCTGGAGGTCGGTCTTATTCCGGGGTTTTGGGGCGTTCTTGATTGCCCTAAGTTTGTTATCGGTGGGGTGAATGCCTTGACTATCAATTAAATATCCCAAAAATTCTACACGATCCGTACATAATTGACACTTGTTTTTTTTAACTTTGAGACCTGAGTCTTTAAATCTCTGGAGAACCAACCTCAGGCATTCCTTTAGTATTTTCCGAGTTGGGGCAGCGATTAACACATCATCAAAATATGGGACAACACCTTTTATCACTTGTAATAGCCTTTCCATCAAACTTTGAAAGTTTCCCGGGGCTACGTTCACTCCGAACTGGAGTCGGTTACATTTAAATGCACCTCGGTGCGTAATGATCGTTTGGGCCTCTGCTGTTTTTTTGTCAACAGGCAGTTGTTGGTATGCCTGGGCTAAGTCTAGTTTAGCGAAGACTTTTCCACCCCCCAGGGAATGGAGAAGGTGTTGCACCACTGGTACTGGGTAAGCATTTTGTTGAAGGGCGTGGTTCAGGGTAGCTCGATAGTCCCCACAAATTCTTATCGATCCATCCGGCTTGATGGGTGTTACGATTGGGGTTTTCCAGGGAGAGTGATCGGTTGGTTCTAACACACCCTGGGCTATTAATTTATCAAGCTGATCATCAATCTTTGGTTTAAGGGCAAATGGAACTCGACGAGGCTTAAGGCGGATGGGAGCTATTTCGGGATTGAGGTTAAATGATATCGGGGTCCCCTTGTAATCGCCTAATTTTTCTGCGAAGACGTCCTGGAATTCATGGACGAGGTCTTCTTCCCAATCGCTGCTGCAGGTTCGGTGAATGCCGGCTACTTCAATTCCAAGTGGGGCGAACCATTGGAGGCCTAACAAACTAGGCCGATCCCTGTCGATTACAGTCAGGGGTAGGAATGCTGTATGGTTCTTAAACAATACCCGGATTCAGCTGGATCTAACGACCGGGATTCGATTTCCTTGATAGTCCTTGAGTATGAGTCTTTGGAATCTGAGGTCTTGCCGCCGGATTGTGGGGATGAGCTGCTTGGGGGTCTTCCAGGAAACCATCGAGAGGGACGATCCTGAATCGACTTCCATCAGGCAGGGATGGTTTTCGATGGCCATTCTCACTCGGATCCTTTTGGCCTCAAGACATGAGGCATGACCGATCATGATCATTTGGTGAACCTCTTCTCGCTTCGTTGGGTGGTTTAGGGTTTTGTTTCTGTAGTAGTGGTTGTTCCATTGGTGGTTCACGGGACGACTTCCCATCGGTTGGTGATAGTTAGCCCCCTCGAGGGCTGACTGGGTCCTAGCTTGCTTCTACAGACCTGTCCGATATGGCCTCTTTTCCCGCACACATGGCAGAGCGCGTTGAGGAATTTGCATTCTGACCGGGGGTGGCTTGCTCCACACCCGGCGCATTGGTACTGCGATTTCTGGCGTTGGTCTCGTTCGGACCAAAGTCGATGGACCTCTTCTTCATCGCTTACTGACGACGATTCGAGGTCCTCGTGGTGGGCTGTTTCTAGCTGACCTTCTCACTGAGGTGAAATTTTGCGGACGTGTTGGCGAAACGGGGCGTGGGTGCGGCGCATTTGGGCAGCCGACTTCCTGGTTGCTTCTGCTGCAGTAGCTTCAGCTATGGCATCTTTAAGGCTAATGTCGCCTTTCGCCATTAGTTTACTCTGAGTGCCCGGTGCATCTAATCCCAGAAATATTCGGTCTCTTAGGGCTTCTTCTAGGTCGGCAAACTCGCATAGGCCTCCCAGATTCCGGAGATCCGCTATGAAATCAGCAACACTTTTGCCCTTCCGCTGACTTCTCTGATAAAATTCATGCCTTCTAATGAGCGTTGGCACAGTCAGTGCGGAGTGAGCCCTCAGCAGGGGTTCGAGGACGTCCCGTCCATAGACTTTACTTCTGCCGGGTTTGCTGATGCCTTGGCCATCTTGAATACGGTTGGCCCACAATGAGTTAGGAATACCACTCGTTTCTTTCCAGTAGTGGCATCTTTCAAATTGTTGGTCTCCAGAAACATCTGGAAGCTATCCATATATGAGTCCCAGTCTTCTTGTGCCAGGTCGAATGGAGCGGGTGGTATGACGCCGCCGGACATGGTTCCGCCATGGGTGCGTTTCAGCCACGTGCTCGGTTATAGTTCTTTGTTGTTCAGTAAGCTCTGACGTCTCCACATCCCATCCTCGTCGCCAGTGTTAAGTTCTGTGCATGGGCGCAAAGGAGGAGACGAGCCGCTGAATAGTGAACTTCAAACTCTTTATTTACATGTGAAAACAGCTCTGCTCCATGGCCGCACTGGGCCCCTTTATATAGGCAAACTCTTAACTATTTAACCAATGAAACACGGGGAGCGCTAGCTCCATTAACCAATGGGAGAGGCTCGTTAATAGTCAATCAGATTCTCCTGAACGGACCAATCCAATGTCGCTATTATTGGCCAATCAGAAGTGCAGGGCCAGAACCCTGCACTTTACTTCAAGCTCTTAATAATCTTTATTCAAGTATTTTATTGATTCACAACATATCTATCTATCTATCTATCTATCTATCTATCTATCTATCTATCTATCTATCTATCTATCTTTAAAAGCACCACTACTATGACGTGGGAAAATACCCGAACAAAGCTGAATGCCAGACATGTAAGTACCCGCGAAAACTTAAGAAAATAACTATCTATCTATCTATCATCTATCATCTATCATCTATCTAACTATCATATATGTGTAAATACCTTTAAAAATGGTCTGAAAGGAAATAAGAATCTGGAATTACATTTAAAAAAAATTGCCTGAGAAGGGAGGGAGAGATGGAAACATCTCTTTATGGCTACCAGACGTTCAGATTGGCTAAACTTGGATGAGTTAGTGTGCCCAGAAGACTTTTTAATAATCTGAGCTAACCATTAGAGGAGGTTCTTTGTGTTATGATGAGGTGACTATGTCCAAGATCACACTAAGACTTTAAATCAGTGAAAAACAGTGAGGCAGTTTTATAGGCCACTGTTTCACCGGTCAATAGAGACTAAGAAGCTCATAACTCACCCAACTTTAATAGATCGATACCACTTGAAGCCACAAATAAACAAGGATATTGTGGTTGTTTAATGTTGTAACTCTACCAGCCTAGGACCTCTCATAAGGCTCAGGACACCTTCTATGGAACCTGAGAAGGTAAAACAAAAATGAACAATGCAGCTACAAACATAAGATGAAGGCCACACCTTCCCATCTAGTCCCCAAGTTATAACTATTGCTTTAGTGATCTTCTGTAACTGAGGGAAGACGTGAATTTTGATAGACCATGTCCCATGTCTTAGCTACTACAACTTATCACAGTGTATTCCTAACTACAGGTAGCCCTCGACTTATAATAGTTCATTTAGTGACCGTTCGAAGTTACAATGGGACTCAAAAAGTGACTTATGACCTTTTTTCACACTTATGACCATTCCACTATCTCCATGGCCCCTTGGATTTGGATGCTTCACAACTGACTAGTATTTATGATGGTTGATGTGTTCAGGAGTCAGCCTTTTTGTGATCTTCTGACAAGCAAAGTCAATGGAGAAACCAGGTCCACTTAATGACCGTGTCACTAACTGAACAACTGCAGTCATTCACTTAACTCTAGCAAGAAAAGATGTAAAATGGGCCAAACTCACTTAACACATTTCTTATTTAACAATATAAGTTTTGAGCTCAATTGTGGCCGTACAGATAGTCCTTGACTTAAAACCATTTGTTTAGTCACCCATTCAAAGTTACAACACTGAAAAAAGTGACTTAGTCCAGTTTTCACACTTACGACCATTGCATTTATCACTACGGTCACATGATTAAAATTCAGGCAAGTGATAACTGGCATATATTTATGATTATTGCACTGTCCCATCTCCCTTCCAGCAAGCAAATCCGACGGGGAATGACAGACTCACTTAACAACCATATGACTCACTTAACAATGTATGATTCCCTTAACAACCACAGTGATTCACTTAACAACTGTGGCAAAAATGGGGTGCAGCTCACTTAACAACTATCTTGTTTATCAACAGAAAATGTTGTGGGTCAATTGTAGTCATTAAATCAAGGACTACCTGTAGGCCACATTCTGAGGACTTCTTAAGGACTGGGTGATCATCCCAAAGGTACTTTTTCAGGAGGCAACTGGACTTCCTTGTTCTTTCTTTGACAATGTTTTGCTTATCATCCAAGAAGCTTCTTCAGTTCTGACAGGATAGTGGGGAATGGAAGGATTTATATTCCTTGTAGACAGCTGGCCATTTGCATCCTTTTAGAGGGTTGTTGAGGCAACTTGGAGGTTTATCAGTGTCCTCAGGGTCACCTGAGTGGGTGCTCCTGGTTCCTGTCAGAGCTGAAGAAGCTTCTTGGATGAGAAGCAAAACGTCTTCAAAGGAAAAAACAAGAAAGTCCAATTGCCTCCTGAAAAAGCATATTTGGGACAACCAGGACCTGGATGACGGAGAATCCAGGCTCAATAGCAGTAACTGTGAGAGGGATCTTGGAGTCTTAGTGGACAACCAGTTAAATAGGAGCCAGCCGTGTGCAGCAGCCAAAAAAGCTAATGCAATCCTAAGTTATATTAACAGAGAGATACAATCAAGATCAAGGGAAGTACTAATACCACTCTATAAAGCTTTAGTAAGACCACACCTAGAGTACTGCATCCAGTTTTGTTCACCACATTATAAAAAAGATGTTGAGACTCCAGAAAAAGTACAGAGAAGAGCAACAAGGATGATTAGGGGACTGGAGGCTAAAACATACAACAAACAGTTGCAGGAACTGGGCTTGGCTAATCTAGTGAAGAGAAGAACCAGGGGAGACATGATAGCAGTCTTCCAATATTTGAGGGGCTGCCACAGAGAGGAGGAAGGGGTCAAGCTATTTTCCAAAGTGCCTGTAGGCCAGACAAGGAATAATGGATGGAAACTGAACAAGGAGAGATTTAACCTGGAAATAAGGAGAAACTTTCTGACAGTGAGAACAATCAACCCATGGAACAGCTTGCCCTCACTTGAGACTTTCAAGAAGAGACTGGACTGCCATTTGTCAGAAATTGTGTAGGGTCTCCCACTTGGGCAGGGGGGTGGACTAAATGACCTACACGGTCCCTTCCAACTCTGATTATCTGTTAAATCTGTTCTGAATAGCTTACCCGGGTACTGGCCAAAATAAAACAGTGGTCACATTTTTACACATTTTTTAGAGTATCCCTAGAAAGATACATGGATAGAGAAGAAGCAGTGCCCTTTCTAAGCTGTGTGTGTGTGATTCGAAAAAGTCAAGGTAATGATTGTTATCAAAACCCCACATCAATATCACAGATTGGGGCTTTGCGTGTGCTGCAGTCCTTGCTACCTGGAGTATGAGTGCCACTCTGGTGCAATGCTACCCTAGAAATCAGGAGATGGTGAGTTCTAGTTCCACCTTAGCCATGAAAGCTGGCTGGGTGACTTTGGACCAATCACAAGGAGATTGTGAGTTCTAGTTCCACCTTTGGCATGAAAGCCAACTGAGTGACTTTGGGCTGATCCCCAGGAGACAGTGAGTTCTAATTTCACCTTTGGCATCAAAACCAACTGGGTGACTTTGGCCCAACCCCCAGGAGACTGTGAGTTCTAGTTCTGCCTTTGGCATGAAAGCCAACTGGGTGATTTTGGGCCGATCACCAGGTGACCGTGAGTTCTAATTTCACCTTTGGCATCAAAACCAACTGGGTGACTTTGGCCCAACCCCCAGGAGACTGTGAGTTCCAGTTCTGCCTTTGGCATGAAAGCCAACGAGGTGACTTTGGGCTCTTCACCAGGAGACAATGAGTTTGAGTTCTGCCTTCGATATCAAGGCCAACTGAGTGACTTTGGGCTGATCCCCAGGAGACAGTGAGTTCTAATTTCACCTTTGGCATCAAAACCAACTGGGTGACTTTGGCCCAACCCCCAGGAGACTGTGAGTTCTAGTTCTGCCTTTGGCATGAAAGCCAATGAGGTGATTTTGGGCTCTTCACCAGGAGACAATGAGTTTGAGTTCTGCCTTCGATATCAAGGCCAACTGAGTGACTTTGGGCTGATCCCCAGGAGACAGTGAGTTCTAATTTCACCTTTGGTATCAAAACCAACTGGGTGACTTTGGCCCAACCCCCAGGAGACTGTGAGTTCCAGTTCTGCCTTTGGCATGAAAGCCAACGAGGTGACTTTGGGCTCTTCACCAGGAGACAATGAGTTTGAGTTCTGCCTTCGATATCAAGGCCAACTGGGTGACTTTGGACTGATCACCAGGAGACTGTGAGTTCTAGTTCTGCCTTAGGGCTGAAATTTTCCCAAGGGAGTCCATGAGAAACTGGGACTGCTGTGGAGGGCCAACCCAATAGGGCTGTGAAAATGTATTGGCACACATGGACATATGTACATTGGGGGCAGGGGGTGATTCAAATAAAAGGAATGCATTTTGTATTGTGTGCATGGCACACTTATTCACATTTAATTTCCGATTGATCTCATGTGGGGCTAGACAGGGAGAGCCAAAGAGCCGGATGTGACCCACGGACCATAAAATGCTCAGGTCTGGAATAGTTTGAGAACATGTCCTAACTTCAAAGGGGTTGGTCTGAATCAAAGATGGCTGTTTGCATCATATACAGGTTGTCCTCGACTTAACAACCATTCGTTTAGTGACCACTCAAAGGTACAGTAGCACTGAAAAATGTGAGTTATGAATGCTTTTCGCACTTGTGATTGTTGCAGCATTCCTGTGGTCACATAATCAAAATCCGTGATGCTTGGCGATTGGTGGCAGTGATGGTCGCATTGTTCTGGGGTCCTTTGCCACCTTCTGAGCAAAGCCAGATTCTCTTAATAACCACGTTACTAACTTAACAAGTGCAGCAGTTCACTTAACAGTGGCAAGAAAGGTTGTAAAATGGGGCCACACTCTTTTAACAACTGTCTTGCTTACCAACAGAAATGTTGAGCTCAGTTGTGGTTGTAAGTCAAGGACTACCTGTATACAGGGCGAGGTAAGGATGAGGTGACTCTGCCCCCAGCTTTGCCTGCTCTTCTCCTACATCTGCTCATTTAAGCACCTGATAAACCACCATTTCAGGGATGGTAATTCAGCAGGTTCTGACCAGTTTTGGAGAACCGGTAGTGGAAACTGTGAGTAGTTCGGAGAACTGACAAATCCCACCTCTGACTGGCTCCACCCCATCAATTCTCTGCCTCCCGAGCCCCAGCTGATCAGCTGGGTCTCCTTTGATTGCTCTGCACAGGAGAACAGAGCTGGAAAGCAGGTCAGTGGGGTGGGGAGAGAATGGGGATTTTGCAGTATCCTTCCCCTGCCACACCCACCAAGCCATACCATGCCCACCAAGCAATCCAGGCTCAATAGCAGTGACTGTGAGAGGGATCTTGGAGTCTTAGTGGACAACCAGCTAAATAGGAGCCAGCAGTGTGCACCAGCAGCCAAGAAAGTTAATGCAATCCTAAGTTATATTAACAGAGAGATACAATTGAGATCAAGGGAAGTACTAATACCACTCTATAAAGCTTTAGTAAAACCACACCTAGAGTAATGCATCCAGTTTTGTTCACCACACTATAAAAAAGATGTTGAGACTCCAGAAAAAGTGCAGAGTAGAGCAACCAGGATGATTAGGGGACTGGATGCTAAAACAGACAATGAAACGGTTACGGGAACTGGGCTTGGCTAGTCCAGGAATGAGAAGGACCAAAGGAGACATGATAGTGGTCTTCCAATATTTGAGGAGCTGCCACAGAGAGGAAAGGGTCAAGCTCTAAAGTGCCTGTAGGCCAGACAAGGAACAATGGGTGGAAACTGAACAAGGAGAGATTTAACCTGGAAATAAAGAGAAATTTTCTGTCAGTGAGAACAATCACAAATGGAACAGAAGTTGCCCTCGGAAGTTGTGGGAGCTTCATCACTTGAGACTTTCAAGAAGAGATTGGATTGCCATTTGTCAGAAATGGTGTAGGGTCTCCCACTTGGGTAGGGGGTTGGGCTAGATGACTTATAAGGTCCCTTCCGACTCTGATTATCTGTTATCTGTTATCTACAAACCAGATGATTAATTTATCTTGCTACGAACACCGGAAACTGGTACTATCCTTTTCAATCAAACCACTTTCATAATCCACTGGGAGAATCTCTGGACACCTACATAACTGGATAAAAGCATTCCCGTTAAACAGATAACAAATGGTCAAAATTGGGAGCGTCCTATCAAATTCTGTACCTGTCAACAGTGGTGTCCCCCAAGGCAGTGTTCTTGGACCAACCCTCTTCATACTCTACAGAAATGACCTCTGTGATCATATCAAGAGCAACTACGTACTCTTCGCTGATGAGGTAAAGCTATTCAACACCACAGATAATACTACTACCTCCAAAAAGACCTCGACTATGTATCAGAATGGTCAATCAAATGGCAACTTCAAATCTCAACAAATAAATGCTCTGTCTTACATATTGGCAAAAAATATATATATCATAAAATAAAATACAAGCTGAATAGTTAAGATCTTGTTGATGATCCGAACTCTGTCAAGGACCTTGGAGTACTCATCTCTAATGACCTAAGTGCCAGAGCCCACTGTAACTACATAGCTAAAACGGCATTAAGAGTTGTTAACCTAATCTTACGTAGCTTTTTCTCTGGTAATATCACACTACTAACTAGAACATACAAAAGATTTGCTAGACCTATACTTGAATACAGCTCACCAGTCTGGAACCCATATCATGTATCTAATATTAACACAGTTGAGGAAGTCGAGAAATAGTTCACAAAAAGAGTTCTCCGCTCCTCTACTCATTGCAGAATATCTTATGCCACCAGACTTGAAACTCTAGACCTAGAAAATCTAGATCTACACCGCCTTTGGTCTGATCTAAATATAGCATATAAAAATCATACATTGCAATGTCCTACCTGTCAATGAATACTTCAGCTTCAACCATAACAACACAAGAGCACACAATAGATACAAACTCAAGGTTAACTGCAGCAAACTTGATTGCAGAAAATACGACTTCAGCAACAGAGTGGTCAATGTCTGGAATACTCTACCTGTCTCTGTGGTTTCTTCCCCAAACCCCAAAAACTTTAACCTCAGACTGTGTACTATTGACCTCACCCCTTTCCTATAGGAGGCGTGCAGCGCACCAATCGTGTCTACCATTCCTGTCCTATTGTTTCTTTTTATTTTTCTTATACGTATCCATCTCATGTATTCAAAACTATGTTTATACTTATACCCATTATCTTGTAAGCAATTGACAAATCAAATAAATAAATAAATAAAAAGAAGAAAGGAAACAAAATACCTCTGCCCATTTTTTTTCAAGGTTTGAGAAGTGGAACTCTTGACTGGCATTTTGTTCAAAGAATAAAATGACGGATGGCGCAAAATCTGTTAATATGAAATGATTTTTAGGAAGGTATTGCAACCAAATAAAACTGTGAAGTGAAGCCCCAGCAGGAGACAAGAGGGAAGGGGGAAAAGTTCTGATTGAAAGTATTGATTAAAAAAAATATAGACTAGGATCAAATCCCCAAATTCATAAGAGCGTAAGAAGGCACCAGCCAAAGATAAGGGAGTTGCAATAAATTGTGCTGTTCAGTATCAGGCATTGCCTCCATTAAAGCTGTAGGGATTAATATTGTTTAATAGCAATTTATTAGCATTTAGATATACACATAGTTCATTCCCGCTTTCTCTCTCTCATTTTAGCAGTGCTTTCTTGATTTTTTTTTTAAAAAATGATAATCATCTCCTAATCTTTTAAACAGGAAGCAGAGAGCTAGCCCCATTCTAAAACAATTTTAATCAAAAGAGATTGTGGTCACCCAGTTTGAGTCCAATTTAAATCCTTAACAAACAAAGGACAGATTGTCAAGTAAGAGTTTTGCTCGACACCACTAACTCACCAAGGTGACTTTTAATAGACATCTCATTGTAGAAATACGTGTTACTGTTGATCCTGGCAGACCCACAGCCAACCTAGATAAGATATATAAGGATTATTTAAGGTTCTTGTTAAAATACAGGCACCACTTTTAACCCTTACACTACATAATACCGTCCTTGACTTATGACCATAACTGAGCCCCAAACGTTCCTGTTGCTAAGCGAGAGCATCGTTAAGTGAATATTGCCCCATTTTACAACCTTGCTTGCCACAGTTGTTAAATGAATCGCTGCAGTTTTTAAGTTTGTAACAGGGTTGTTAAGTGAATCTGGCTTCCCCATTGACTTTGCTTGTCAGAAGGCCGCAAAAGGGGATCACATGACCTCAGGATATGACAGCTGTCATAAATACAGGTTGTCCTGGACTTACAACACTTCGCTTAGTGACCGTTCAAAGTTACAACGGCACTGAAAAAGGTGACTTATGGCCTTTTTCCATAGTTACGACCTTTACAGTATCTCCATGATCATATGATGAAAATTCAGATGCTTGGTTCATATTTATTTATTTATTTATTTATTGAATTTATATTGCCCCCTATTTGCCCATGGCGACTCAAGGTGGCTTACAGAATGTAAAAACCATATTTAAATTAAAAAAAACAACAATAAAAATTAGCAAAAAGAATCAAATAGATTAATAAAGTACAATAGAACAAAATCTGGAAAAAAATAAAGAAAAAATCACCTCACAACTCCCATCCCCTGTCCCGACAATAGCAGATCACATGATGGGCTCCATCCCACTCTGGGTTCCCCAGGCCAACTGGGAGAGAAGTAAATCTTCAGCACTTTCCAGAGGAGTATTAGTGAGGGGGCCATTCTAATCTCTTGGGAGATGATGTTCCAGACAGAGGGAGCCACCATGGAGAAGGCCCTTCTTCTGGGTCCCACCAGGTGTATCTCCCTCGGGGATGGGACCCACAACATTCCCTGCTTCCCCACTTTGATGAATCAGGTAGATGTGACCAGCAAGAGACAGTCCCTCAGATAACCTGATCCCAAGTCATGAAAGGCTTTAAAGGTGACAATCAGCACCTTGAATTGCACCCGGAAGCAAATCAGCAACCAATGCAGCTCCCTCAGGAGAGGTGACACATGTGCACAAAACCATGCACAAAACCATGCAGGTCGCTGCATTTTGCACCAACTGGAGTTTCCGGATGTTCTTCAAGGGCAGCCCCATGTAATGATGGTTGTGTTGCTTTGGGGTCAAGACCCAATTCTGAAATTGTGGGCCCCCTGCCATCACATGTTCCGGATGTTCTTCAAGGGCAGCCCCATGTAATGATGGTTGTGTTGCTTTGGGGTCAAGACCCAATTCTGAAATTGTGATGGCCCCCTGCAGTCATGTGACCTGCATTTATGACCATTTGCAACATCCCACGGTCATGTGATTGATTTGTGATGTTTTTGTAGAAAGCCAGCAGTTACTTCTGCTTTTTGACCTTTTCTTCTTCCATGTTTAGGTCAAACTTTAGACTGCCAAGATAAAGCCACCTTCTGGGCCTTGTCATTGGCCAAAAATAAGTTAATCTAGGTGTATATTTCTGGTAGTCGCCAACATACTAGCAGACGGGCCGGGTTCTGTGTGTGTCTCCCACATTCACACAGTGTATTGTTATCTGCTAAGAGAGCAGCGTGTGGCCTAGAGGTGGAATCTCACCTCACAATCAGGGGGCTATGAGTTCGATCCTAGGTAGCAGCAGATAATTCTCTCTGCTGTGTATACAACACACTCTTGTGTAGTGCGAACTCTGCATAGGCATCGGGAAAGGCATCTAGCCAGTAAACACTTGTGCTCCATTCAGTCACTCCAACTCCATCCCAATGCAAGGGCTTACAAGCAGGAGTGGACTTCAAAAATTTTAGCAAAGGGTTCCCTGCCCAGTTGCTGTGTGTGGGCGTGGCCATGGTGGGCGTGGCCTAGTCAGTCTCCTGCACCACAGCAGGAGTGGGGGGCATTTTTGCCCTAGCTGGGCTCAGGAGACTTTCCTTGAGCCTCAGGGAAGGTGAAAATGGCCTGCCCGGCTTCCAGAGGCCCTCTGGAAGTCGGAAATGGTCCCATTTCCGGCCTCCCCAAACTTCCAGGAGGTCCGTTTTTCACCCTCCCCGAGCCTTCGTGCATGCCCTGCACTTCCCTGCATCCAAAATGGGCCACGTGGGGACTCCAGAGAGGGGCGGGGCAGGAGGAAGGCAGGGCCAGCCAGGAGTGGGATTTGGGGGTTCTCCGAACTGCACAGAATCTAGGGGCTCTCCCAAACCCTGCAAACACACAGCTGCCCACCCCGGTCATTAAAAGATTCCCCCCAGGTGTCTTTTAAGGTATCCATCCATTTAGCTAGCAATGCTGAAGAGGGAGGTCACTGAGGCTTTATGTGGTGACCAAAACTGGATGGAGTATTCCAGGTGTGGCCTTACTAAGACTTTACTAATACTTCACGTGGTTTTGATTCTAGGAATACTTCACGTAATTTTGCACACATGCATGCATATCCATGCACCCATCTTAGCAGGGGTGGGATTCTACCAATCTGCACCTATTCACTAGAATATTGTTAACATTCTAAGCAGTTCAGAGAACCGGTTGTTATAGAAGAAATTACTGGCCTAATCCTGTAAGGAAGGCAGGAAGGAAACATTCTGGTGTTGCTTACAGAAACTGCCTCTCCGTTAACCCTTATTACATTCTTGCAGGACTAGACTTCCTGTCTCTGGAATATCTCTGGAGTTTTTTTTTTTCCTCCTTCGTTGGTACTTTGCTTGTGTGGAATGGCCATTCAAAGTTACAATGGCACTGAAAAAAGTGACTTATGACCATTTTTCACACTTATGACTATTGCAGCATCCCCACAGTCTTGAGAGGCCAGGAGAAGAGATGCGTGCCTCGATGTGAGTGATAATGAGTTGACTACACCCAGCCAATAACATGACCACCAAGTCATGCCCACCCAGTCACATGACCACCAAGCTATGCCCACTACCTAAGCCACACCCACAGAATTGGTTGTTAAAAATTTGAATCCCACCCCGTATTTTAGGTTACAGAGAGTTGGAAGGAGATGGAACTCACCCGTGTTTTCCTCTCTTTGCTAAGAGTCGGTAATTATCTTTGCATTCCTGGAGGAACCTCACAATAAATACGGCTGTCATTTTTCATTACTGCACAGCGAACAAAGCCGAGCAAAGAGAACAAAAGAGAACGCCACTTACGCTAAGCCATGCATGGCCATGGATGTTGCTGACAATTTGAGATCTAAAGGATTTTATTGCGGTTATTTATTTGGAACATAAAAGTCTGGGTAATAGCATTACAAACAATTTCTGATAAATGCATGGAGAGATACATACACACACACAAACACACACATAATACAGTAGTCCTCGTCTTATGACCATATTTGAGCCAGAGGTGGTATTCAGCCAGTTCTGACAGGTTCTGGAGAACCGGTAGCAGAAATTTTGAGTAGTTCAGAGAACCAGCAAATCCCACCTCTGACTGGCTCCGCCCCCATCTATTCTCTGCCTCCCATTGAGTCACAGCTGATGGGCTGGGTCTCCTTTTGTTGCCCTGCACAGGAGAACGAAGCTGGAAAGCAGGTTAGTGGGGTGGCGAGGGAATGGGGATTTTGCAGTATCCTCCCCCTGCCACGCCCACCAAGCCATGCTCACAGCACTGGTAGTAAAAAATTTGAATATCACCACTGAATTGAGCCCCAAATTTACACTGCTAAGTGTAACATTTGTTCAGTGAGTTTTGCTCCATTTTATGGTCTTTCTTGCTGCAGTTGTTAAGTTGGCAACATAGTTGTTAAGTGAATCTGGTTTCCTCCCATTGACTTTGCTCAGAAGGTCGCCAAAGGGGATCACATGACCCTGGGATGCTGCAACCATCATAAATAAGAGTCAATTGCCAAGCCTCTGAATTTTAATCACGTGACCGTGGGGATGCTGAAATGGTTGTAAGTGTGAAAAACGATCATAAGCCACTTTTTTTTTTAGTGCTGTCTTATCTTTGAACAGTCGCTAAAGGAACTGTTGTAAGTTGACCCTGCCAACAATGCGCATAGCCAAGGCCAGTGGTAAGATTCAATCAGTGCAGCAACTGGTTTGGTGAGCATGCACTCCTGCACCAAATGCGCGTGCTCTACATTTTAAAAAGCCCATTTTCAACTCAACTACTTACCTTCTGCTGCATCCCCAATGAGTAAAACAGCTGCTTTGTGGCAAACCACTCTGCTGTGCAAATCAGCTGTGCTAAAAATAAATAAATCAGGAAATAAAGTACAGGAAAGAATAGGGGCAGGTAGGCAGGACCAAATGATCATCGGAAATACCAGTTTGCCTGAACAGTCCCAAACCGGTTGAATCCCACCCCTGGTCAAGGCTATGGTTTTCCTAGTTGCAATGCATGGCTATGAAAGATGGACCGTATGGAAGGCTGAGCACCAAAGAATGGAGGCCTTTGAACTCTGGTGGTGGAGAAGACTCCTGCGAGTCCCTTGGACTGCAAGGCGATCCAACCAGTCAGTCCTAGAAGAGATCAACTGTTATGTTCTGCACATGGGCGCAAGAATTGGAGACGAGATGATGAACAGTGAACTTCAACTCTTTATTTAACATTGTGGAACAGAGCAAAAACTACGGCAGCAATAGCCCTTTTTATAGGCAAGCTGCTGATCAAATAACCAATAAGAAACGGGAAGCGTTAGTTCCCTTAACCAATGAAAAAGGCCCGCTAATAGCCAATCAGATTCTCCTGAACGGACCAATCAGATGTCGCTATTATCGGCCAATCAGAAGTGCAGGGCCAGAACCCTGCACTTTTCTAAAGGTTTTAATAATCTTATTTAAGCACTTTTATTAATTCACAACTGTTTAGAAAGGTATCTGGATTTAAAATCTGTTTATTCGGCAACTGTTTTAGATTACTTTGAATTTATTTTATTGTTTTATTGTTGATACAATTTACTGTACGTAGCTTTTTGTACTGGCATTGAGTAGTTCTAATACAGTCTAATTTTACACGTGCAACACCACTGCACCCTGGGAAATTATCAGTGTAGAAATAAAAGAGTTAGTAAATAATAAAATAACAATAGCACTTAGACTTATTATATACCACTTCACAGTGTTTTACAGCCCTCTCCAAGTGATTTACAGAGTCAGCAAATCTACAGTCTGGGCCCTCATTTTACCCACCTTGGAAGGATGGAAGGCTGAGTCAACCTGGAGCCTGATGAGATTCGAACTGCCAAATTGCTGGCAGCTGGCAGCCAGCAGAAGGAGCCTGCAGCACTGCACTCTAACCACTGCACCACCTGTAAAATCCTGTCTCCAACAGTTTACAAGCTTTCCATTGTTCAATGATAGTTCCAGAGAACCAATCAAAGGAAGATGCAGATGATGTTCAGATTGAGAAGAGGCAACAGGCAGGAATGTAACAGAGTAAATGCAACCTAATAAATAAATACAAATAAATATATGTTTGCAGAGAGATGTCTATGGAGATTCTCAGTCATCCAGGCTGTGGTTGTTCCAAAGGTGCTTGTTCAAGAACTGAAGAAGCTTCTGGGATGAGAAGTGAAATGTCTTCAAGGAAAAAACAAAAAAGTCCAGTTGCTTATTGAAAAGGCATCTCTGGGACACTTGTAGAGAGAGGAACGCTGTGATTGCAGACAGAAAAAACATATTGGATGTTAACCGCATGTGATGACCCAGAGCGTGGCACAAAGGCAACATAGTCTGATCATCAATAAGAGTCCCTTTAGTGGCTCCAACTTTCCTCACAATGTCCAGGTCACCTTCTGGGCTGGAGAATAACTCTCCCAGGAACAGCCTTTAACTGCAAGGAATCAAGTCCAAAACATGGTCAACAAAAACTGTAAATTTAAGTCCAATCAAGCCAAACTGAGGTAATTAGTTTGGCAGGGCAAACTAAGAGCAAGAATTCCAGATGTGAAGGCACGGCAAAACTCACACGGTTGGAAAGATGCCAGGAACACAGATAAGCAAAGACAACATAGGATAAAGTCACATTTGCTCCCAGCAGCTGCCGCAGTCAGCATTCAGTTCTTTTAAACTTTCATTCCCAGGTGTGGCTAATGAAGGGAATCAGGGCCCTTTCCTCCCCCATAAGCCATGCAACCCACATTGCTCTCTTCTCTGTTTCTCCCTGCGTGCCCTATGATGAAAAGGGGATGGGCCTGGGTCTTCCTCTGAACTCCCTCTCCCTTGTTCTACCTCTCCCCTGCTCTGCCCAGCTGGACTTTGCCCTTCCCCAGCCTTCTCCATAGCCAATGGAGCCACACTCCCACCCCGTCAGCTGTTCATCTTCCTCCTCAGAGTCAGACTCTGACAGGGACATGGCACTGTATCCTGAAACCTGTAAGTCACATATTTCAGTATCTTGTAACTTCGAACAGTCAATAAATGAGAGGTCAGAAGTCGAAGACAGCATGTCCATAGGACGACAGTAACAGAACCATCTTGGATTTTAATAATCACAAAGTAACAGGAAGCATATTTTGCTCTTCTCCTTTCCACTCTCTCTTGCTGAGACTCTCTTGACATGTAGTTGTGACCGTTGCAATGTCCCAGGGAGATGTGATCACCATTTGCAAGAGCCAAGTGAGGCCAGGTAGCAGGGAGAAGACCCTTACCCAGATTACTTCAGAATCAAAATGTGCTTTGGCTGATTTCTTCCCCTGGCTTTCACTCTGCGACATCTTGTCTAGCCCAGTGTTCAATATTTTGTTTTTGGCTTGCATTAAATCTGAAGAGTGGCAAAGAACTTGGATTCTGTTCAGAAACCCTCTCTGCATTGCAGAGCAGGTCTCTCCCCTGCAAGCAGATTGCCAAAGGGATGACTTTCGCATTTGGAAAGATCCAAGTTCAATTTCTAGTGTTTGGACTGTGGTCACAAGTCCCTGATGGGGGTAACAAAACACCCGCTTCTTTGATGTAGGGGTGGATGAAGATCTCTTGGCTGCAGATCCTTGAGATTCAATAGAACAGAACAGAATGAGAACAGAATGAGAATAGAATAGAATAGAATAAGAATAACATAGAATAGAATAAGAATAACATAGAATAAGAATAGAATAGAATAGAATTGTGAAGTTGGAAGGGATCTTGTAGGTCATCTAGTCCAACCCTCTACCCAAGCAGGAGACCCTACACCATTTCTGACAAATGGCAGTCCAGTCTCTTCTTAAAAGCCTCCAGTGATGAAGCACCCACAATTTCTGAAGGCAAGCCATTCTACTGGTTAATTGTCCTCACAGTTAGGAAGTTTCTCCTTAATTTTAGGTTGGCTCTCTCTTTGATCAGTTTCCACCCACTATTCCTTGTTTGGCCTTCAGGTGCTTTGGAAGATAGCTTGACCCCACATCCACTCTGTGACATATATCCTCAAATATTGTCACACTGCTACCATGTCACCCCTTGTCCTTCTTTTCATCAAACTAGACATACCCAATTCCTGCAACCATTATTTATATGTTTTAGCCAGTGGTAGGGTTCAAATAATTTAACAACCGGTTCTCCACCCTAATGATTTCTTCCAACAGCCAGTTCACCGAACTGCTCAGAAAGTTAATAACCGATTTCCCCAAACAGGTGCAAACTGGCTGAATCCCACTACTAGTTTTAGCCTCCAGCCCCGATCATCTTTGTTGCTCTTGTCTCCACTCTTTCTAGAGTCTCAACATGTTTTTTATACTGTCTATGGAGATTCTCCATCATCCAGGTCGTGGTTGTCCCAAAGGTGCTTTTTTCAAGAGGCAACTGGACTTTCTGTTTTTTTCTCAGAGCTGAAGAAGCTTCTTGGATGTGGAGCGAAACGTCTTCAAAGAAAACCTGAAAGTCAAGTTGCCTCTTGAAAAAAGTACCTTTGGGACTTTTTGTATAGTGTAATGACCAAAACCGGATGCTGTATTCTAGGCAGGAGTGGGCTGCTGGGGGTTTGGGAGGACCCCTAGCTAAAATTCTGCCCAGTTTGGAGAACCCTCAAATCCCACTCCTGGCTGGCTCCTCCCTGCACCACCTATCCCTCCCCTCCCAGAAGTCCCCACACGGCTGTTTGGGATGCAGGTGAAAGGACATATTGACATGAATCAATCTAACCTTTGCTCTTTGCTTCTGTTAAAAGAAGTTGCTTGTACTATTTTGCTAAGGATGGGAATCATTTGTTAGGAATTCATTCTGTAAGAGAATTGTATCCTTTTCTGTCTGGTTTCTTGCCTCTGCAATTTGCTTCAGAGCTAGACACATCCTTGGAAACAATTCCCAGGAACATCCTGCTCCATAGATAAGGGAGCAGGAGCTGCCTAGCAGCACGAACACACAAGGACAAGGAATATTGTGTAAATCTGGTAATATCACACTACTAACTAGAGCATACAAAACATTTGCGAGACCAATACTCGAATACAGCTCATCGGTCTGGAACCCACATTACGTATCTGATATCAGCACAGTTGGGAAAGTCCAGAAATATTTCACAAGAAGAGTTCTCCGCTCCTCTACTCGTTGCAGAATACCTTATGCCACCAGACTTGAAATTCTAGACCTAGAAAACCTTGAATTACTCTGTCTTTGGTCTGATCTAAGTATGGTATATAAAATCATACATTGCAACGACTTACCTGTCAATGAATACTTCAGCTTCAATCATAACAACACAGGAGCACACAATAGATACAAATTCAAGGTTAACCGCACCAGACTTGATTGCAGGAAATACGACTTCAGCAACAGAGTGGTCAATGTCTGGAATACTCTACCTGACTCTGTGGCTTCTTCCCCAAACCCCCAAAACTTTAACCTTAGACTGTCTACTATTGACCTCACCCCTTTCCTAAGAGGTCTGTAGGAGTTGTGCATAAGCGCACCAACGTGCCTATCGTCCCTGTCCTATTGTTTCTTTTTATTTTTCTTATATGTATCCATTTCATGTATTCATAACTATGTTTATACCTATACCTATTATCTTGGAAGCGATTGACAAATCAAAATAAATAAATTAATTAATTAAAAATAACAAAGTATGGACAGAACACGGACAAAGAACACTCCATGGATAAGGAAGGGGAGGCATGAGCAAGACATTGATAATGGACTGTTTATCTCTGATTGGATAAACTTTGTTTCTGTCAGCATAAAATGTATATAATACTCTGAGCCCCTCTCGCAGGGGGTGGCTATTCCTTGCATGCATTTTGTCTGTATGTTTTGGACATAGGATTCACCCAGACTTTTTGCTTTGGCCAAAGAATAAAAAAAGCTGTTATTTTTGCAAGCCTCGTCTCAAGTCTCACTCTTTTGGCATCTCTGTGGCTTGAGGAAACTTCTGGGATCTTACACAGGTTAGTCCAGGGTGTGAGTGGAGGCTCTCGAAGGGCGAAAAATGGGCCTCCCGGAAGTTCGGGAAGGCCAGAAATGGGCTGGTTTCTGATTTCCAGAGGGCCTCCAGAACTCGGAGAGGCAATTTTCACCCTCCCGAAGGCTTGAGGAAAGCCTCTGGAGCCCAGGGAGGGCAAAAACGCCCCCCATGCCATGGAGCAGGAGGCCAATTAGGCCACGCCCACATGGCCACGCCTACCCAGCTCCTTGCTAAACTTTCTGAAGTCCATCCCTGATTCTAGGTGTGGTCTTACTAAGGCTTTTATAGACACAAAGCTGCAGCAAACCTCCCACCCCCAATCATTCTGACAAATACCAGTAGTCCTCAACTGACATTGTTCTCGATACAGGTAGTCCTGAGCCCAATATTTCTGTTGCTAAGCGAGACATTTGTTAAACAGGTTTTGGTCCATTTCGCAACCTTTCTTGCCACCATTAAGTTAAATAAATCTGGTTTCCCCCATTGATTTCACTTCTCAGAAGGTTGTAGAAGGGAATCCAATGACCCTGGGACCCTGCCACCATCCTAAATATGAACCAGTTGCCAAGTGCCTAAATTTTGATCACGTGACTATTGGGTTGTTGCAAAGGTCTTCAATGTGAAAAAAATAAATGTTGTGGTTTGCCAGCAGCCTGTACAGACGGCAATGGAATCAGACAGTGGGGAAGAACAGGAACCAGTCAAGGAGTCTGGAGAGGACTTGAACGAGGGTCCTGAATCTGATGCAGAGATGGGGCCAGGACCATCTAGGAGTGGGGTGCTGCCTCTGGAGTCTTCAGAGTCTGGCAGCAGCGAGGCAGAGGACCCGGGGAGCCTGTTCTCAGTGCACGTGTGTGCAGAGCTGCTAGAAGGCGAGAGCAGCTGAGACAAAAGTGGCGACACAGGAGTAAGGCTGGGAGATGTGTTAGGGATACACCCTAGCAGAATGTGCACGGCAGTCAGGCAGGCAAATATGTGAGATAAACGTTTTTGTAGCTTACACTCAGTAAAACAGGTACGCTAGTTAAATAGTTTATTCCAGTAAGAGTTTTAGCATGGTCAAAACAGTCCATATATCATTTACTAGTTTAGTCCGTCCGGGAATTATTCAATTGCAAAGTCCAGTGTCGAAAAAGAGGTCAGTAAACTTACAAATATCAGTCCAGTAATATATCTCTTCGCAGTAGAGATATGAAGAAGTCAAACCTCCTTTTTTCCTTCGACGTTCAAAAAACTCAGCCGTAGGGAACACGCGGTTAGCAAACCATCAATCCATCATAGTCAGTCAATCCAGCAGGTTCTCTTGCTCCCTCTTATGGCGATTTTACAACTGCACCCAAAATTACATGCTTTGCAGTTTAAAATGACACACACTTAAACTCACTATCATGGTTTATATATATTATTTTACCCAAACTACGTTATGTAGCCTTGTTATTCCTAACATACTCCCCTTTTGGGTAATATAACAATATATATCTATATATCTATATATCTATCTATGTGTATATATATATATATATATATATATATATATATATATATATATATATATATATTTGTTTTCTTAAGTTTTCGCGGGTACTTACATGTCTGGCATTCAGCTTTGTTCGGGTATTTTCCCATGTCATAATAGTGGTGCTTTTAAAATTGTAGCAACGTTTCAGCAGAATCTCATCTGCCATCATCAGGCTTCTGTATGGTGTTTGTCTGTGAGTCAGACTTTTACAGTGGTTTCAGATTTAAATTTGGGGCAGCCTATTGCTGTGTCAGAATGGTTTTTTCTTCCTCCTGATTGGTTGAGAGTCTTGGTCTGTGTTTATTGGTCTTGGAGTTTGCTGTGTTCTGCTACTAATATCTTCTGTCTGTTTTTTTTTTTTGGGGGGGGGGCTCTTTTTGTATCTTGATTGCCTGGCAACATTGTGTTACTTTATTGGAGGCCTTTAGTGCAGCTTGGCTTCGGGTAAATGGACCGCTATCATTAGTTAGGAAGCTGGGTTTCAAATCACGAATGTGTCATCGATATATCTTAACCATAGTTTGGGTTTGAGCATGGCATTAGCCAGGGCTCTGGATACTCAAACCCAAACTATGGTTAAGATATATCGATGACACATTCGTGATTTGGCCCCATGGACAAGAAAACCTAAACAACTTCCTAACACACCTAAACAGCGCACACCCCAAAATCAAGTTCACCATGGAAACAGAAACAAACAAACAACTACCATTCCTAGATGTACTAATCTACAAGAAAACAGATGGCACACTAGGACACACCATATACCAGAAGAAAACACACACCAACCGCTACCTCAACGCCCAATCCCACCACCACCCAGCACAGATAAACTCCGTGGCTAAAACACTAATTACTAGAACCAAACGCCTGGCAGACAAGACACACATTAAGACTGAACTATGCACCCTGACTAAAATATTGACAGCCAACGGCTTCCACAAAAGCAAAATCACCAACTTGATCCACAAAAACACACTGAGACATAATAGAGACCCAGAAGATGAACAGACCTATGGAACAGCTGTCCTGCCCTACATAAGAGGCACTACAGACAAAATTAGTAAGATTCTATACAGACACCACATCAAGACTGCCTTCAAAACAGACAGAAAAATAGCAGCCATCCTCAGGAACCCCAAAGACAAAATTGACCTGGAAAACCAAGGCATATATGAAGTCTCCTGTGCATCATGCCCGGCCACATACATTGAACAGACCAATAGAAGAATAAGCACCCGCCTGGATGAACACAAAAATGCAATCAAAAAGCTGGAACACACTTCCTCACTCGTCCAACACATGGAAGCCACAGGTCATAACATCAACTTCAATGGCACCAAAACCCTAGCCACCATAGAAAATCCCAGCCACAGAATCATCAGAGAAGCCATAGAGATTGAAAAAAGACCAGAAAGCATGAATAGAAGAGATGATTCCACCAGACTGTCAATCATTTGGAAGCCTGCACTCACAAACAAAAAAATCTCCACACCACAAGCCAGGCAAACACCTGGGCACAAACAGATCCCCCCTGATACCTCCAGCTCAAACACACCCCAACCAGGCACCCAGATGAAACCCAGCTTCCTAACTAATGATAGCCGTCCATTTACCTGAAGCCAAGCTGCACTAAAGGCCTCCAATAAAGTAACACAATGTTGCCAGCCAATCAAGATACAAAAAGAGACCCCCCCCAAAAAAACAGACAGAAGATATTAGTAGCAGAACACAGCAAACTCCAAGACCAATAAACACAGACCAAGACTCTCAACCAATCAGGAGGAAGAAAAAACCATTCTGACACAGCAATAGGCTGCCCCAAATTTAAATCTGAAACCACTGTAAAAGTCTGACTCACAGACAAACACCATACAGAAGCCTGATGATGGCAGATGAGATTCTGCTGAAACGTTTCTACAACTTTAAAAGCACCACTATTATGACGTGGGAAAATACCCGAAGAAAGCTGAATGCCAGACATATCTATATCTATATCTATATCTATATCTATATCTATATCTATATCTATATCTATATCTATATCTATATCTATATCTATATCTATATCTATATCTATATCTATATCTATCTATCTATCTATCTATCTATCTATCTATCTATCTATCTATCTATCTATCTATCTATCTTTACAACCTTAACCCATAGTCATCACAACTTTCTTTGTGTTTGACTGAACCTTGGGCTTTTGTAAATTGATCAGCAATATTTTCTTCAGTCATACAATATTCCAGTCTTATCAAACCATTTTTTACAGATTGCCTTACATTCAGATATCTAAGATCTGTATGCTTAGATCTCGTTTTCACAGCAATATTTGTAGCCATCCGTATGGCTGCTTGATTGTCCTCATATACTACAATGGAATCATTAACAGTTATTCCCATATCCAAATAACATCTTATCTATGGGTTTATACAGAATTAAATCAGTACATAATAAAGATAGACATGAAAATTCTGCTTCCATTGTGGACATACTTATGTGTTGCTGTCTAATTGACCTCCAACCAATCAGTGCTTTTCCTAACAGTATAGCCATACCTGAAGTTGATTTCCTAGTGTTTATGTCTGTTGCAAAACTTGCATCAGCATATGCACTTAAAATCAGATCATCTTTTGGCTCCAAATACAATGCATAGTGCATTGTCCTTTTAAGATATCTTAAGATACATTTTGTCGCTTGCCAGTGTTGTTCAGTGGGTTCAGCGTTGAATCTTGCCAACTGATTAACGCTATAGGCAATATCTGGCCTTGACCAATTACTAATATATGATAAACTACCAATTAGCGATTGATAGATAGTCTTATCGAATTTTGGACTTTGAGCATCAGTGTGGCCAAATTCCTGACTCATTGGAGTTTTTGCCAGTTTACAAAGTTCCATCTTGTATGTTTTTAGTAATTGATAAATCTTATCCTCTTGAGATATCTTATAGCCACCTTTGGTTTTATTTATTGTTAATCCTAGATACTGTTTTATCTCTCCTAATTACTTCAATTTTATTCTCTTACCTAATAATGATATTATTTCAGTAGCTTCATTATTAGTTTTTGTAATTAAGGCAATATCATCAGTGAACAACAATAACAATGACACTGTTCCATTTGTCTCTTTCTTAAATACACATGGATCAGCTAAATCTGTTTTAAACCCTATATTGTTTAACTCCTTAACAATATATTTGTTCCATTCATAACCAGATTGTTTTAATCCATAAAGACTCTTTTTAAGCTTCCAACAGTCATTATTTGTTTTATCATCCTTGATTCCTACAGGTTTCTTTAGGTATATAGTGTGTTGCAATGGTGCATGCAGATAAGCAGTTTCTACATCTGATTTATAATATAGTTCTTCTTAGCTACCCACACTAAAGCTGCTCTCAAGGTTCTTGCTTTTAGACTCGGTGCAAATACTTCATCATAATCACATGCAGTTTGATTAAATCCTTGAGCTACCAACCTAGCCTTATGGGTAACAGTCCCATTTTTACCTGTTTTTAATTTAAATATCCATTTACAGCCAACAGACTTTTCACATGGAGGTAATTTAACATTTTCATAAACTTCCATTTGTTTCAATGAATTTAGTTCCTTCTCCATCGCTCTGTGCCAATTTTCTTGATCCTTTGCAGGATACATTCTAAGTTCTTCAACAATAGTTGGAACTTTACTAACTTGGCAAACTACACTTGCTTGGTACCTGTCAGGTGGTCTGGTTTCACGTGTTGGACGTCTAGGTATTACAGGGCTTACAGGTGGACATTCATGTACTACCTGTTCTTGGTTATCTATTTCTTCCTGTTCACCTATTTCTTCCTGTTCTGGTCCTATGTGCTCTTCCTGTACTTCCTCTTTAATTGTACTCTTCTTATTACTGATACGTTGTTTTGATCTTTTGTAGGTTTCTATGATTACATCCTTACTTGAATCTTGCTCCAGTTTTTCCCATCCTACATGTTCAAGGAATTGTGCACTAGCACTACAGTAAACGCTAGATGTACCTTTTTCCCAGAATCTGTATGATTTGTGATTAGATTGATAACCTACAAAGAATAACCTTTTAGCTCTATGCTGCCCCTTATTTCTCAGTTGTGTAGGAATATGCACCCATGCTGGTGCTCCAAATGTGTGCATGTAGCTTAGGTCAGGTTTTCTACCATGCCACCGTGTGAATGGTAATTCACCTGTTGTTGAGTTAACAACATTATTCAATATATGATTACCACACATTATTGCTTCTCCCCACAAAGTTTCAGGTAATCCTGAATCCGACAACATAGTACGAGCCATTGCCTGTATTGTTTGGCCTCGTCTTTCTATAAAGAAATTATGTTGTGGCCTATATGGTGCAGACTTTTTATGTGTTTTTTTTAGACAAATTTTATTGATTTTAAAGACAAACAAACCATCATTAACCATTAAATACATAAAACCTCTTTCCATTATTAATTTTACAAGTCAAGTAAAATATTATTTTATGCAACATAATTCTGTTTTACACCATTTCAATATAAACATATAAATATCTCTTAACAAATTTCTCATTATTTCTCTTTTCATATTCAATTTCATTGTTATTATTTTCTATATTTATCCAGTTTATAATCATCATCTTTATTCCTCTCTGACTTGATTACCATTATTCTCATCCAACATTCCTCCAAGGTTTTGTTAATTCCCAAACAAAACATAGACACACAAAAATATAAAACTTCTTTTAAGAAAGTAGTTTGGCCCCAGATTACCTCTCTTTGTATGGACTTCAATTAAATTTGTGCTCATCTTGTATACCATTACCTATCTTATTTACCATTCTATATCTTCTATATAACTTCTCCCCGCTTTTCATTCTTCTTATTTCTATTTTATTTGATTCATTTTAATTTAAATCATTATATTTGTATTTTTTGTCCATTCTTTCCAGATTATCCATTTATCTCATTCCCTATAGTAAAAAAAAAAAAGAATTTCTCCTGAAATCACTAATCAGAGTATAATGCCTTTCTATCCTCCCCTTAAATTAATATTTAAAATAACCTCTGATACCCAATCTGGTTCTGCTTAGTACATTCTACCTACTAACCTTTAAAGAGAAAAAATAATAAATTCATAAAAATTAATATAATTAGATAATAAATCTAAATATTAAATCTTATAACATTCTGATTGTCTATTTCAAAAAACAAGTGCTACAATTTTATTAAATTTTAAAATCTATCATTACTAAACATTTCAATATTTTAATCTTTTATCAATTCTTATAACATTCTAGTTTTCTATTTCTAATACATAATACCATTTTATGTACCTTGCAGAATCTTCTTTTTTAAAGAAATTATACCTTACCCTTTATCCCTAAAAAAAAAAATCCTTTTTTCCCATCTTGTTTCACACCTTTGTGGCTTTTCCCTCCCTTTTCCCTTCCTTTCTTATCCCCCCTGGCCTTTTTACCCTCCCCTCTACTAACCTCCGCCTTTTTGGCTTTCCTTCTCTGTTGTAATCCTTTCTCCTTTTGTTCAGTAACATGGAGTTGGTTTTGCATCTTATTTTTCCCTTTCTTAAGTGTTTTTTTAAGTCTTAAGTCCTTCATTTTCCTTCCTTCCTTTCTCCTTTCTCTCTTGATTAATTTTTTAGATTCACTGAAGATGGCGTCTTCTTCTTCTTTTTCTTCTTCTCCTTCTATTTCCTCCATCTGTTGTTGTGTTTGTTGATAAATAGCAAGCGCCATTTTTAAAGAAAGGAAAGCTTCTTTCACAGCGTCTTTACTTTCTTGATATTCCTTTCTAAGTTCATCATCAGATAAAGCCATTCTTTGTTCTTCTTAGAGCAACCAAAATGTTTCAAAAGTTAAAACAATTCCTCAAAGTCCCAGAGACATCAATCAGTCCAAACAACGCACAAAGTTCTCACTTTCTCTTCCTGGGGTGGTATCAGTAAAAGGGAAAAGAAAAAAAGCCCAATCTGTATTTTACAGCCTTGTTCCAATCAATTTCTAGTCTCAAGATCTTCAAAGCATCTCCTCCAGCAAAATCTTAATATATATATATATATATTTGTCCTCTCCCTTCCCACTTATAACAAGAAGCCAAGTTTTTACCTTTTATAAAAAACAACAGGTTTCTCAATGGCCATTTGTTGATTCCATAGGGAAGGAGGGTAAACTTTCCTTTCAGCACCTCAATTTTGCCGCTTGAAATCCTCCTCTGGAAACCAAGTATTTTTCAAAAAGTCATAGTTCTCAGGATTAAATGCCTCTTAAAGTCCTGGATCAGCCAAAAAACTTTCTCTTGAAAACTTTATCCCCTCTTCCTCCTGCTCAGTCTTACCCAGCTGCCGGCTTCTTTGTGGTGGCCATTACAGACCGCCGCTTGACCGCCTTGAGAGAAAGGAGTTTTGCCGGCTGGGGAGGGGGTCTGCAGCACCCCCAAACCCCTCACCAGCTCCCCCTATCTTTGGCTGCCTCTGCAGGGCAGCCTTAGCCTCCAAACCCGTCCAGATCGGAGGCACCAAAACGGCTAGCACGGCAGGGATTGCGCAGGATCGCGGAACCTTGCCGCTAGCGAAGCCGACAAACCGGAAGTCCATAGACTTTTTATATTCAACACCTGCCATCTTCAGTCTATTTTGGAACTTCTTATTTATAAATTCCGTACCATTATCAGTTACAAGAGTTACTAGTTTCCTTTTAGTTTTTCTTTCTGAAAACTTCAACCAATTAAAGAAATTCTGATATGTTTTACTCTTCATTAAATAACAGAAACCATGTCTAGAATAATGATCCATTATGCTTAATATATAACGAGCACCTCCCACACTTGGTTTTTTTAGGACCTATAATTTCAGCAAATACGACCTCTAGAGGCTCTTTAGTTTTAAATCCATTAATTCTATTTGCTGGTATTACCTTGCTTTTTTCTTGACTGCAAGCATTGCAGTGCAAATGCTTACTGCAAGGCTTCAGTTTTATACCTTTAGACAGTTCAACCGTTTGCTTGAGCATTTTAAAATTTATATACCCTAAACGTCTGTGTAACAAATGTATGCATTCGTCATGAGCTTAACGTTATTATACACTGTGTCAGCCACCTCTAATTGATTATCATTTAAAACATACAATTCACCTTTTAAAGTTGCAGTCACTTTTTTACTTTCCTTTTCTATTATGCAGTTTTCTCCCCTAAAGGTAACTACATAACCTAGTTTAATCAAAACTCTAACCGAAAGCAAATTAAACTTAAGTTGTGGTACACATAACATTTTTATATTTTCTTTTATGCAAGAACAATGTGCAATACCTTCACGTTTTGCTTTCATTTTCCAGCCATTAGCTAATGATATCTGTTGTGAACTTGTGGACATCTTAACAAATCTTTTCTTATCTTTTGTTATGCAGTGCGATGCTCCACTATCTACAACCCATAAATTATTATTCACAGTTTCGTTGCTATACATGGCTAACTCTAAGCATTTTTTATCCTTTTGATGCCTTTTAGCATTCTGGCTGGCATTGTGGGGTTTTCCTTTTTTGCAGAATCTAGCCAAATGTCCTTTTCCTCCACAATTAAAACATTTTCTAATTGTATAGGCTGTCGAAGATAATTTCTCTTCTCTAGTTTGTTCCCTTCTGAGTTGATCCCTTTCAAGCCTTCTCCTGGCTTCTTCAATTAATCTGCCAGTAATGTCAGTTAATGTGAGATTATCTTTTGGCAGTACTTCCAGTGAAGTTACATAGTCATCATAGCTCTCATCTAACGAAGACAAAATTATATAAACCTGATGTAGTTCTGTGAAGATAAGTTCTTTTTCATGCAGTTCCTGAAAAATCCTCTTCATAGTGTTTATATGTGTCAGCATGTCTCCATTCTTTTGAAGATGTGTTCTGAACAGCTTCTGTGTAAGATTTATATGTGCTCCTACACTGTCTCGAACATAAATCTTCTTTAAATTCTCCCAACATTTTTCAGCTGTTTCTTCTCCACGAATATGGACAAGCTGCTGGTCACAGAGTGTCAGTCCTATTATACAGAGAGCTTGCTCATTCTTCAGTTTATATTTTTGTATTTTCTGGGCATCTTCCTCATCCTCCGGATCCCAAGCATCTACCTCTGGTGGGTTTTGAATTATACTCCACAAACCTTCTCTGCGTAGAAATAGGCTGCATTTCATAGACCATGAAACATAGTTTGTTCCATCCAGTTTGGATATTAGAGACAAACTTGGTAAATTGACCTGTGCCATCTTTCTCTGGATATTAAACTATAATTAATAAAACACAGCTGTCTGTTTACAGTATTGTGTAACTACACTAACTCTCACTTTATATAAGCCTGTTATATCCTGGTTAGTCTGACTGTGCAGCTGGGCCCATAACCAGTGTTAGGGATACACCCTAGCAGAATGTGCATGGCAGTCAGGCAGTCAGGCAAATATGTGAGATAAACGTTTTTGTAGCTTACACTCAGTAAAACAGATATGCTAGTTAAATAGTTTATTCCAGTAAGAGTTTTAGCATAGTCAAAACAGTCCATATATCATTTACTAGTTCAGTCCGTCCGGGAATTATTCAGTTGCAAAGTCCAGTGTCGAAAAACAGGTCAGTAAACTTACAAATATCAGTCCAGTAATATATCTCCTCGCAGTAGAGATATGAAGAAGTCAAACCTCCTTTCTTCCTTCGACGTTCAAAAAACTCAGCAGTAGGGAACACGCGGTTAGCAAACCATCAATCCATCATAGTCAGTCAATCCAGCAGGTTCTCTTGCTCCCTCTTATGGTGGTTTTACAACCGCACCCAAAATTACATGCTTTGCACTTTAAAGTGACACACACTTAAACTCACTATCATGGTTTATATATATTATTTTACCCAAACTATGTTAGGTAACCTTGTTATTCCTAACAAGGTGATTGCCCCTTTCATAAGGTATCAAGGACAGGCCAAGGTGAAGAAACCTTTGCAGGAAGCAAAGTAGTTCGATCGGTTCAAAGTCATTCTTGAAGCTCTTTGTACTTCGGTTGTTTTTTGTTTGGACTTCGGTGGGTTTCTTTTCTGGTTCATTTGATACTTTGTTTTTGGCAGCACTTCACAGAACTGAAAAGTGTGTGCTTATCTCAGAGATTAATTCCAGCTGGGAATGAAAACAATTCCCAGCATTGCAGTAAGCTAAGTCTTGTTTTTAAAATAAGTTTGTGCATAATTACAGTTTAGGAAGCCTGGGTCCGAACAAGTCACTTTCCCTCCCAGCACCTATGTAACTTTGAATGGCCAGTAAATGAATGGTTGTAAGTCAAGAATTACCCGTAGCAGAAGAATGGAGTCAAATAGTGGGCAGATTTTGTCAAGCAGTGCAGAAATTCACAGTGAATTCATCTGATATGTACTATTTAGTTAGTTTACCTAGGTCGGATATTTCTTTCTTCTCTCCTCCTTTAATTAATTCTACGTCCCTTAATATCTCAATAGTTTATTATGCATTTTTTTCCTCCACTCAGAAAACCAGCTGGATATTGCAAAGCAATTACGGTGTCATTTTCAGTAATAACAAGTTTCCCTGAGAAATTTCTTGATGAGCTATTTTCTTGTGGAGATTAGACACTGAATCTTGACCTCGTTCCCAAAACAGGTACCAGTTAAAACAACTTCTCCATGTCGCCTTGACTTACAACAGTTCACTTAGTGACGGCTCGAAGTTACAATGGCATCGAAAAGAGTGACATGACCATTTTTCACTCTTATGACTATTGCCGCGTCCCCAGGGTCATTTGATTTAGAATAGAATAGAATAACAGAGCTGGAAGGGACTCTAGAGGTCTTCTAGTCCAACCCCTTGCTTAGGCTGGTAGAGGCCAGGAAGGCCAGGAGGAATGTTGGGTCAGGCACGATGGGTCAGACACGATGTCACAACTAACAACAAAGTTGACATGATATGTGACATCTTTCATTCCTGAGCTCAGCAATCTTTGAAAACAGAACTGTTTAGAAAAGTATCTGGATTTGAAATCTGTTTATTCAACAACTATTTTAGATTACTTTGAATTTATATTATTGTTTTATTGTTGATACAATTTACTCAAGGGTGGGATCCGATGGGTGTATCTACCGGTTTGGTGATTTTACATTTTGCATGTGCATGCTTGACATTCCAGCTTTGACCACTCTGTTGCCGAAGTCATACTTTCTGCAATCAAGTTTGGAGCGGTTTATATTGAGTTTGTATCTGTTGTGTGCTCTTGTATTGTTGAGGTTGAAGCTGAAGTAGTTATTGACTGGTAGGTTCTTTGGAAATAGCATGACCCCTTCCTCTTTGTGGCAGCCTCTCAAATATTGGAACTTGGCCTTTGGTTCCTCCCATCCTCATTGCAAAATGGACTTTATTCTTTTCTTTGAGTTGAAAAGACCACCGACTTGGTCTCCAATTGGCCATCCAAGGGAAGTGAATTCAAACCCTGGAAATTCACAGACACGGCCTCTTGCCATGTCTTTAGCAATCAATTCATTTAAAAAAAATTTTTTTTAACTTCAGCAGCCCAGTTTAATTATTATTGCTCTTGCTCTAGATTGCCAGTTGCAGTTAAAGTGTGAAGTTAGGGGAATAAATACCCTGTTTTTTCAAATCCACATATGCAGTTGGCTCGCTGAGAAACATATTTTTTTAAAAAAAGTATTCTCATTATCGGCCATCGGTTTTGCTAACTCCCTGTGGTTTAGCTAGAAATGAGCAACGGTTTGGCTTCCTTCAAATTAGATTTCAGAGTCTGACAGGGAGGAGCAAAGCAAAGGCAGATAATTAAAAAAAAAACAAAACACCTTGTTATATTCAAGATTAAATTGGTTGGGGAAAGCAGTTTGGTTTATTTGTTAAAGTGTCTGTTGTCGTTACATTTGCACAGCACTCACTAACTATAGCCAGGTTACTGGCATGGATCAAATGTGTTCTTTATTTTAAGAAAATGTAGAAGCATTTGGCACTTAGGTCCCAATAGGCAATAACCTTTTCAGAGTTTAGGTCAAACCGTTGAGGTAGACAATTAATTGGAATTAGAAAAAATATATAAAAAAAAAAATAGGGGGGGGCATTATAAAATAATTGTGTGTGTTGGGGAAAACATGAGATATTTTGCACCTACCATGCTGTGTCTTCTGTAGGAGCTCAAATGCACTGCCCCGACCAGCTATAAATCAGTAGGATTAACAGATTACAGATTAACAGAGTTTGTAGACTTTGTAGGTCATCTAGTCCACCCCCTGCCCAAGCAGGAGACTCTACACCATTTCTGACAAATGGCAGTCCAATCTCTTCTTGAAAGCCTCCAGTGATGAAACTCCTACAGCTTCCAAGGGTAACTTCTGTTCCATAGGTTGATTGTTCTCACTGTCAGAAAGTTTCTCCTTATTTCCAGGTTGAATCTCTCCTTGGTCAGTTTCCATCCATTATTCCTTGTCTGGCTTTCAGGTGCTTTGGAAAATTGCATGACCCCTTCCTCCTCTCTGGGGCAGCCCCTCAAATATTGGAAAGCTGCTATCCTGTCTCCCCTGGTCCTTCTCTTCACTTTTTTAGCCTCCAGTTCCCTAATCATCCTGGTTGCTCTCCTCTGCACTTTTTCCAGAATTTCAACATCTGTTTAAGAGTATGATGACAAAACTGGATGCAGTACTCTAGGTGTGGTCTTATTAAGGCTTTATGGAGTGGTATTAGCACCTCCCTTGATCTTGATTGCATCCCTCTGTTAATGCAGTTTAGGATTGCATTAGCTTTTTTGGCTGCCGCTGCACACTGCTGGCTCCTATTTAACTGGTTGTCCACTAAGACTCCAAGATCCCTCTCACAGTTACCAGCCATTGAGCCTGGATTCTGCATCATCCAGGTCATGGTTGTCCCAAAGATGCTTTTTCAGAAGGTAACTAGACTTTTGAGCCTGGTTTCACCCAGTCTATATGTGTACTTTTGGTTTTTCTTGCCTAAGTGTAGGACTTTACTTTTCTCTACATTGAATTTCATTTTGTTAGACAGGAAATTAGAGCAAGAAAAATATCGTAATACAGTGGTTCCAGAGGTGGTATTTAGCCAGTTCTGACCGGTTCTGGAGAACCGGTAGCATAAATTTTGAGTAGTTTGGAAAACTGGCAAACACTGCCTTTGACTGGCCCCGCCCCCATCTATTCTCTGCCTCCCGAGTCCTAGCTGATCGGCTGGGTTTCTTTGGTTGCCCTGCACAGGAGAATGGAACTGAAAAGCAGGTTAGTGGAGTGGAGAGGGAAGGGGCATTTTGCAGTATCCTGCCCTTACCACGTCCACCAAACCACGCTCACCAAGCTATGCCCACAGAACCAGTAGTAAAAAAATTTGAATACCACCAGTGAGTGGCTCCCAAGCTTTTGGGCACTGGGGGCTGGTTCTGTGGGGAGAACCTTCCTAACAGGGAGGACAATTTACCAGTGGAACAGCTTGCCTCCAGAAGTTGTAGGTGCTTCATCGCTGGAGATTTTTAAGAAGAGACTGGACAGCCACTTGTCTGGAATGGTGGGGTCTCCTGCTTAAGCAGAGGGCTGGACTAGAAGACCTCCAAGGTCCCTTCCAACTCTGTTATTCTATTCTATTCTATTCCATTCTATATGGATGGATAGATAGATAGATAGATAGATAGATAGATAGATAGATAGATAGATAGATAGATATGGAGATGGAAATGGAAATGGAAATGGAAATGGAAATGGAAATGGAAATAGACAAACATTCATACAGGTTTGGTATGCATACATATACATATTTTTCATATATGTATGGAAAATGGGGCAGTGTCACAAAGCAATAGCCATAGCAATTAGACTTATATGCAGACTCACAGTGTTTTTACAGCTCTCTCTAACCCGGTTTACAGAGTCAGCCTATGGCCCCCAACAATTGGGGTCCTCCTTTTACCAACCTCGGAAGGATGGAAGATTGTATGCCTATATTTGACACTGCCCCATTTTCCGTTGTCCATACCTGCACACAGAGAAAAAGGAGCTTATGAGATCGGCTGCGGGCCATGATGAAAGAACATTCAATTATTGCCATTGCTTTCCACAAATTGATCCGTGCAGCTGTGCAGTGCCCCCCCCCTCTTTCTTTTTGGGTTAAAAAAACAACAACATGGGGAATGCCAACCATGCTGAAAACCAGGGGAAAGAACTGCTGTGTAAGTAGTATTTGTCAGAAAACTGGAGTAATTGCTGCTGTTTGCTCTGATTTATTGAGGTAACAAAGGTTAATAACAATGTCACTCAGAGTCATTTTCATGTCATTATGCCGTACCAGCCACCAAACAAGCACAGCTGGCGAAAGGGACAGCTTCGCCTTGATCTGAAATGCCGGTGTTCCTCCTGCCGCCTTCCCTAATCACCATATTTGAGGGGTGTGTGTGTGATATTTTGGTGGGAAGGTTTTTTTTTCACCAGCCTTCTCACTGAGACGAGAAGGAAGAAATGTTCCACCCAGACGTTCTCATGGGCACCGATAGATTTTCTGCTTTTTATTTTCCAAATGTGAGTGAAGAGAGGCCTTATTGTTATGTTCCAATATTTGAGGGGCTGCACAGAGAGGAGGAAGGGGTCAAGCAATTTTCCAAAGCGCCTGTAGGCCAGACAAGGAAAAATGAATGGAAACTGATCCAGGAGAGATTCAACCTGGTAATCAGGAGAAACTTTCTGACAGAACAATCAACCCATGGAAGAACTTTGCCTTTGGAAGTTGTAGGAGCGCCAACACTTGAGACCTTCAAGAAGAGATTGGACTCCCATCTGTCAGAAATGGTGTAGGGTCTCCTGCTAGGGTGGGGGGTTGGACTAGATGACCTACAAGGTCCCTTACAACTCTGATTATCTGTTATCTGTTACAAGTAGTCTTCCGCTTGTGGCCACAATTTGAGCCCAACATTGATGCTTCTCAGTGAGACAATTTTGTCCAGTCGGTTTTTTTGTCCCATCTTACAACCTTTCTTGCCTCAGTGGTTAAGTGAATCGCTGCCGGCGTTAAATTAGCAACATGGTTGTTAAGTGAATTTGACTTGACTTTGCTTGTCAGAAGGCTACAAAAGGGTATCACGTGAACACACCTCCCCGGGGACATTGCAACCATCATAGATATGAGTCAGTTGCCAAGCATCTGAATTTCAGTCATAAGTGTGAAAAATGGTCATAGGTCACTTTTTTCAGTGCCGTTGTAACTTTGAATGGTCACTAAGTGAACTATTGTAAGTCAAGGACTCCCTGTATATCCTCAACTCTGTTGAGACTATAACAGTCTTATAAAAAAGGTGCTGCAGTTGCATTATATATAAGAAATAAGTACAGGTAATTGTTCTGACTCAAATCCTTTCCCAATAAAGGAAACAATAACCAAAGGAAACAGAAACCTTTTAATGAGTCTTACGGATTCCTGGTTAAAAGGCTGCTGCAAACTAATCAAGCACAAACCTCACCAAAACTGTGTGTGAGACTGCCAAGAATCACAGATAAATATTTCACAACACAAGAGTCTTCAAATACCAACTTAAGATACTGCAATGTCCACGAGGCTGAGTTTCAAAATGTCTTTGCTTCCTGCAAAGAACGTTTACTTCACAGCTGGCTTTTATCTTCTTGAGGGAGGGGCCATTACTTTGCAACCTTACTCCTGAGTCGCCCATGCTGTTGCAGCTGCTCTTTCCTGCAAGCAATCCTGCACGCACATGCACTTGGCCCAGGCTCCTCGGGAACCTCCTCATCGCTGCTGCCAGCAGCCCCCACAATCTCTGAAGGCAGCAGCCCACTCCCTAATGGTCCTGGCCCCTCATCTGAGTCCTTGCTCTCCTCAGCTATCTGCATCTGTTGCCGGCTAACTACAACAGTAGTCTTTGACTTACAACAGTTCAGTTAGTGACTGTTCAAAGATAGAAGGGCACTGAAAAAAGGGACTTATGCCCCTTTTTGACACTTATGACATTTGTAGCATCCCCATGATCCTGTGATCAAAATCCAGACTTGGTAACTGGTTCATATTTATGAAGGTTTATGGCGGTTCATTTTTATGACGGTTGCAGTTTCCTGGGGTTGTGTGTGTGTCATGTGATCCCCTATTGCAGGGTATCAAACTGGTGGTCCACGGGCCGGATGAGTCAGGCCATGCTCATCCCAGCTCCCTGAAGGGAAAAACCATAGCGATATGTCACATGACGACGTGACCTTGGAAGTTTGACCTTTGTGCCATATTGTGACCTTCTGACAAGAAAAGGCAATGTGTCAACTCATAAAATATTTCTATGGTCTTTTTAGAGTTGCCAACAGAAAGGGAGGGGGGAAAGGGGTTTGAAAGAGCAGTGCGGCAGCTTGGAAATCAAAAGTGCATTCCATAAATAGTTTTCAAAGATAGTAACTAGGTGACTAGAGTTTTTGCTGTGCAAAATTCTGACTGGAGAATATGATTGATGACTCTTGGCTATGGATATGTCTCATTGGAGAATATGAATTATGATACAACCAGGAGGTGAGGGAAAATCAGGGTCAAGGGTGACAACGAATTATGTATCTCAGAGTTGGCTACACCCAGGCAGTGCTGGATATGTTAACTCCCAATAAATCCTTGTGAAGTTTTGGAAGTTTGCCTTGAGACTCATGATTTAATTGGGGTAACTGCCGGAATCCTGACACAAAGGGGAATCCTGCTTCACTTAACAACTGTGTTTCTAATTTATCATCTGCAGTGATTCACTTAACAACTGTGGTGCCATGCCCTTGTCAGAGTCTGAATCTGAGGAGGAAGCTGGACAACTGACAGGGAATGGGAGTGTGGCTCCGTTGGCTGTGGAGGAGGCTGGGGAAGGGCAAAGTCCAGCTAGGCAGAGCAGGGGAGAGATAGAACAAGGGAGAGGGAGTTCAGAGGAAGAACCAGGCCCACCTCCTCTTCATCCTAGAGCATGTAGGGAGAAATGGAGAGGAGAGCAATGTGGGTTGTGTGGCTTACGGGGGAGTAAAGGGCCCTGATTCCCTTCATTAGCCACAGCTGGGAAGACAGTTGGTAAGAAAGGCAGGCTGTGGCAGCAGGATGCTGGGAGCAAATGTAACTTTATCCTGTGTTGTCATGGCTTATCTGTGTTCCTGGCATCTTCTCAACCATGTGAGTTTTGCCATGCCTTCAAGTCTGAAATTCTTACTCCTGCCCTACCAAACTAATTACTTCAGTTTGGCTTGTTTGGACTTTAAGTTATAGTTTGTGTTGCTCATGTTTTGGACTTAATTTTCTGCAGTCAAAGGCTGTTCCTGGGAGAGTTTTTCTCTAGCCAGAAGATAACCTGGACATCGGGGACAAAATTGGAGATAATAAAGGAACTCTTATTGTTTATCTGACTGTGTTGCCTATGTGCCACGCCCCATGTCATCACATGTGGCAAGAAATGTCATAAAATGGAGGCAAAACTCTCTGAATAAATGCCCCACTTAACAAGAGAAATGTTGGGCTCAACTGTGGTCGTAAGTTGAGGGGTTATCTGACTATCACTCTAGAAATACAACAGAACAATGATGAAAACCATCTTGAATATCTTTGGGTCAATATAAAAGGAAAAAATAATGACATTGCCATAGGGATATACAACAGGCCGCCCAACTAATAGAATAGAATAAAATAGAATAGAATAGAATTCTTTATTGGCCAAATGTGATTGGACACACAAGGAATTTGTCATTGGTGCAAATGCTCTCAGTGTACATAAAAGAAAAGATACATTCATCAAGAATCATAAGGTATAACACTTAGTAATAGTCATAGAGTACAAATAAGCAATCAAATCATACCAGGAAACAGTAAAAAAAAATCCTCAGGATACAAGCAACAAAGCTACAGTCATACAGTCAAAAGTGGGAGGAGATGGGTGAAAGGAAGGATGGGAAGATTAATAGTAATAGTAATGCAGACTTAGTAAATACTTTTACAGTGTTGTGGGAAATATTTGTTTAGCAGAGTGATGGCATTCAGGGAAAAACTGTCCTTGTGTCTAGTTGTTCTGTGTGCAGTGCTCTATAGCATCGTTTTAAGGGAAGGAGTTGAAACAATTTATGTCCGGGATGTGAGGGGTCTGTAAGTAATAGATTTTGCTAGTCAGTTAATTAAGGTTTATGGGAAACACGCCATGATAGTAATGAGGGACAAGCAGCAAAGTTACAGCTATAAGTGGGAGGAGATGGGTGAAAGGAAGGATAGGAGGATTAATAGTAATATTATAGTAATGCAAACTTAGTAAATAGTTTGTTACAAATTCTGCACCTAAGAGTACTGAGTACCGAGGAAGAGATTGAACAACCATTTGTTTCTCCAATAATCAAATCCTTCATTTAATTATCTTGGGTATACATTTCCCCTTTTTTTCCTCCAGCGCTCCTTCCTTCCTTCCTTCCTCCCTCCCTCCCTTCCTTCCTTCCTTCTCTAAACTGCAGATTCATTGATAGACCTTGACCATATGCTACCTACAGGATGAATTCATTAGCATACATTTACATTCTTAAAAAGCCAATAGATCAAGAGAAAGAGAGGGTCATTGCAGTTCAGCTCAGCTGCTCTTTGATCTACTGCTTGGTGGGCTGCAAGACTGAAGGGTGCGGGAGGGAGGGAGAATAAAAACTACAAAAGGCAATTTCACCTTTTACAGTTGCTTCTGAAGAAATCCACCCTATTGTCTTCAGTTCCAGCTTGCTCTTCTCCAGCTCAATCTGCAGATCATTTCCCCCCCTTTCTCTTTGTCAAGAGCCATCACAAGACCCTGACCTGAGGGGACCCTCACCTTTTGTGGCCTCACCATCCCAAGACCTACAGACCACACAAAGCCCTTGTAAACAGAAGGGCACTGACACTGTCCCAAAGGTGCATTTTTCTACATGAAACTGGACTTCCTTGGTTTTTTTTTTGAAGACGTTTCGCTTCTCATCCAAGAAGCTTCTTCGGCACTTACTGGATGGTGGGGAATGGAAGGATTTATACTCCTTGCAAACAGCTGGTCATTTGCATGTTTTTAGAGAGTCATTGAGGCCACTTGGAGGTTCATCTGTGTTCTCAGGGTCACCTTAATAATGCAAATGGGTGTGGAGCCTTCTGCAGGATGCTTTTCTACCCTGTACCCCTTCACTGTTGAAGACAGGTGCAGGAGGCTGTGGGGGATGAGTCTGTGTTGTCTGCATCGAAAACAGTACTCTGCAATTTTTATGAAAATCCATTCATACCCTTTGAAGGGTGTACATCCCAAAGTGAATTGCTAAATGTACATGGAGATTCTGGGATGAATGAAATCCTTCCATTCAGTGGTGGGAGTCAAACATTTTTACTGCCAGTTCTGTGACTATGGCTTGGTGGGTGAGACAAGGGAAGGATACTGCAAGATCCCTATTCCCTGCCCACCCCACTAACCTGCTTTCCAGCTCTGTTCTCCTTTGCAGGGCAACCAAAGAAAACACAGCCAATCAGCTGGGACTCAATGGGAGGCAGAGAAGAGATGGGGGTGGGGCCAGTCAGAGGTGGCATTTGCCGGTTCTCCGAACTACTCAAAATTTCTGCTACTGGTTCTCCAAAACTGGTCAGAATGGGCTGAATACCACCTCTGCTTCCATTTCCCACCATCCAGTCAGAGCTAAAGAAGCTTTTTGGATGAGAAGTGAAACATCTTCAAAGAAAGTCCAGCTGCCTCTTGAAAAAAGCACCTTTGTGACAACCATGACCTGGATGACTAAGAATCTCCATAGACAACACTGACACCGACATCCCCTAAACTCTACTGAAGATGTTACCTAGCCTGGTAATGAAATGTTCAGAACCCACAAGCTTGGAGGATGAACCTTCACGCTCAGAGAATGGTGGACCAAGAGAGCTCTAAGTGATGATGATCAATGTTTTCTGGCTTCAAAAACTGAAAATTATGGCATACCATTAGCGGGAATGGGACAATATGCTGCAGCCAACTCATCACAGCCAACTCTCAGTGGGACAACTTGCTGTGGGACAATTTAACAATTCTATTTAATTATTTAAAATAAATAAAAAATTATTGCAATGTTTGCCTTTCACATTTCATTCTGTCCCTCCTTTTGCATCCTTTAATGATTCTATTCTACCATTTCTTTGATATTAATGTAACTCTTGTCCTGCATCGAGTTGTCTTGTAGTGAGTTGGCCATGGTGAATTGACTATGGCAAGTTAGCTGTGGTGAGTTGGCTATGACAAATTGTCATAGACCCAACAGTTCTTCTTCTTGTGCCATTATCCATCACTGGATGTTGGCAATTCTATTTTATCAATAGCTGCACAAAAAGTGCTATTGAGTTTTGTTCAAACCAGTCCCTTAGATTTTGAAGCCGTGATGTTCTTCTTCTGCCTGGACCTCATTTGCCTTCACTCAGTTACTCTAGTCAAACTATGGACATCGTAGTGGACAGAAGAATGTTTGAGAAGGTAGATATCAGCCCTACATTACCTGTGTAAAGGACTGGGGAACATCTGAATTTGCAATATTTTATATCAGTTTGCGGAATATAAAATAACAGAGTCGGAAGAGACCAGGAAGATCTTGTAGTACAACTCTCTGTTTAAGCAGGAACTCTGTAGAATTTCAGAAAAATCTCTTCTTAAAAAGTACCAGTGTTGGAACACCCACAACTTCTGGAGCCAAGTCATTCCACTGATTAATTGTTCTAACTGTCAGAAAATTTCTTCTTAGTTCTAGATTGCTTCTCTCGTTGATTAGGTTCCATCCATTGCTTCTTATTCTGCCTTCAAGAGCTTGGAGAACAGGTTGCCCCCTTCTTTGTCGTGGCAGCCCCTTAGATATTGGAACACTGCTATCATGTCACCCCAGTCTCTTCTTTTTATTAAACTAGACATACCCAGTTCCTGCAACCGTTCTTCATATGTCCCCTAATCATTTTTGTTGCTCTTCTCTGCATTCTTTCTAGAGTCTCAACATCTTTTTTTTAATATCGTGGCAACCAAAACTGGACACATTATTCCAAATGTGGCCTTATCAAGACCTTATAAAGTAGTATTAACACTTCATGTGATCTTGATTCCATTCCTCTGTTAATATAGCATAGAATAGAGTAATTGCAGGGCTGAAATTTGGATTATCCCCAGGGGAGATTTAAAAAAAAAAACACAGTCAAGTTGTTGGTCACAACCATGCAATCATAATTCCATCCTTTTTACATGTATCACAACACATATAAAATAGGGCAGGGATCTGACCACATTCATGCAGCTGCCAATTTTTCATCCTCTTCCTTCAGACAGCTATGGATTTGGGGACTGGTTCCTCCAATCTAGAAGCCTTGATGGGGGGGAAAAACCTTGATTAAATAGATACAGATGGAATAAAACAACCCACAAAAGGGAGTTTCCCCCCATTAGTACTGTTAGCATCAATGTCTTCTGTGCAGCAAAATTAACTCTTTCTTATAGGATGTTTGACAAAAAGGAGAGATTCTAAATGAGGTTAGTTAAAGGGGTTGCCCTGTTTCATTACATTTGCCAAGGAGGAACCATCAAGGAAATTGCTTTTTTAATTACTCTGTTAATTGATATAAAACAAAAAGGACACAGATTAGCTGCATGCAATTAGCAAATTAATTACTGGCAATTACAGACTTAATAATAGAGTGGATCTGCTACTTTGTACCACATTCTAGGGTCCACATTCCTCATATTTGTGAGTTGTATCCTGCATAGGTGTACTGCATTCAAAGAAAAAGAAAACTGACCATAATTTTTGGTAAAGCAATTGAAACATAAAACCTATCCTTCCACATTCTTTTTTTGAATTCCTTACTCATAAATACAGGTAGCTCTCCCGACTTATGACAACCATTGAGTCCAAAATTTCTGTTGCTAAATAAGACATTTGTTAAGTGAGTTTTGCCCCTTTTTACGACCTTTCTTGCCACCTTTGTTAAGTGAATCACTGCAGTGGTTAAATTAGTACCATGGTTGTTAAGTGAATCTGGCTTCTCCATTGACTTTGCTTGTCAGAAGGTCGCAAAAGGGGATCACATGACCCCAGGACACTGCAACCGTCATAAATATGAGTCAGTTTCCAAGCATCTGAATTTTAGTCACAGGACGATGGAGACGCTGCAACAACCATAAGTGTGAAAAACGGTCATAAGTCATATTTTTTCAGTGCCATTCTAACTTCCATCGGTCACTGAATAAACTGTTAGAAGTTGAGGACTACCTGTATAAAAGGGCACTGTCAACTGCTCATTGGGTGCATTCCCACAACACAACATTCCAGGGTTCTTTAGAATCCTGGCTTATTGGCAAATTAGGGTGTAATTTTATCTATGTTATTACATTTATTTTTCACATCATTCCAGACAGTGGGCAAAACTATATCCTTCCCCCAGGAGTGGGTGGGAATGGAGATTTTTACAGTATCCTTCCCTTGCCACACCCACCAAGCCATGCCCACAGAACTGATAGCAAAAAAATTTGAATCCCACAATGGCACCACTTTCCTTGAGTCTCCAAGAGCACGAAAACAGCCTCCCTGGGCTCCAGAGGCCCTGTGGAGGCTGGAAATGGGAAATGGGCCCATTTCCGGCCTTCTGAAACTTCCGGGAGGCCCGTTTTTCGCCCTCCCCAAGCCTCCACTCGCGGCCTGCACTTAGCTGCACCAAAACAGGCCATGTGGGGACTCCTGGGAGGGGAGGGGAGGGGTGTGGTGCGTGGGGCCAGCCAGGAGTGGGATTTGGGGGCTCTCTGAACAGTGCAGAATCTTAGCTAGAGGATTTTTCCAAAGCCCTGTGAACCCCCAGCAGCCCAGCTCTGGTTTGCTCCATTTCTGTTTTCCTTTAAGCTGCAATTATCTACCGTTTTTGTGTTGTGTTTCACAAGCAAATGTTATCACATTTTGCAGGCTGCCAGTCCTGCCGAGGAGCAAACAGGAATGGCTGATAATGTTACACTGCCAAAGCAGATAGAAGTTTCAGTCTGCTGGGAAGTGGGGGCAGGGGATATCCCACTAGGAAAGAAAGTAGGATCCAATGGATTATTTTCTCCTTCTCATGCCTCAAGATCTATTTGCAACACCAAGTCACTTCTCTCTGGGGTTTTTAAAAAAACACACAGAGAAGGAAAAGGGTCTTTTAAAAAAAGTTGCTTCTGAATTGTAAGCCCTGAATAAACAAATGCAGCATACAGGCAGTCCTTGGCTTACAATCATTCCTTTAGCGACTGTTCACTGCAGGGACTGCAATGGGAAGGTTCCATTATGGTCCTAACTTGAGGACTATCTATATCGAGTCAGGTAAAATGGATCGCATAGTGGCCAATCAGACACAACTGGGAAACTCACATAATGGACAGAGTCTTTTCAGTGTTGCTTTGCAGAAACTGGTGCCTATGATATATTACCTGAAATTCCAGAGGTTAACTTCAGCCACTGATATTTTGGGAGAAATATCCATCTGGTTCAGTTCCAAGCCAGGAAAAACACTGGAAACATGGAGACTGATTGGAAAGATGGTTTAATGAAGCGGAACCACGTGGGTTCTGGGCAGCTGATCACATGGAGTTGAGAGTGAGGGGTTTTTATACCTTCTCTTGGACTTAGAACTTGAGCTTCCTGTTCCTGTGCAAGAACATGTATTCTATTGGTTGTTGTAGAGGTCATAGCTGGCTCTTTAGGTTGGCTGAGCCAAGTTTGGTTGAGGTTTGGAGGGTGATTCAATGTCCTTAGGATATAAGTGCCATGTGGTAAGCTCTGCTGCTAGATGGTAGTGGGTTAATCACTGTTCGGATCTTGCTACAGGGAATTTTTGCCTATGAATAGAGCTAACTAACTCTTTATCTCTAGTGCTGACATCTGCTAAGGGCTATCAAGAAAGGTGGGGCTGTCTCCAAGAGCATTTTTCTCAATTTCTCATCCAGGGAAGTATAATATTCTGCCTTTTTAATATTTCCCAAAATATTTCATCCTTCTAGGAGAGGGGTGGGTGCTAACCAGGGGTAGGATTCAAAAATCCCAGCGACCAGTTTGCTGTCTGGTTGCTGGATGGGTGTGGCCATCGTGGGCCTGGCCTACTGGAATTTTGTGTTTCCAGCTTCCAGTGGGCCTCCAGAGCCTGGAGGAGGCCATTTTCACCCTCCCAAGGGTCCAGAGGCTTCTCCTGGGCCTCTGGGAGGGCAAAAACAGCCTCGCCTGGGCTCTGGAGGCCCACTGGAAGCTGGAAGTAGGCCTGTTTTGTGACTTCCACTTTCCAGAAAGGCCGTTTTTCACCCTCTCAAAGGTCGAGAGCCCTCCCCCGCGCCTCTGAGACGATGAAACTGTCCTCCCCCGGGCTCTGGAGGCTCTCTGAATGGCAGGAACAGGTCCATTTACAGACTTCTGGAAGGCCCATTTTTCTCCTTCCCTGAGCTGCTGTGCACTTACCTGGTTGAAATAGGTTGAAATACTGGTTCGGCAAACCAGCTGTAACTTTAACATCCAGTTTGCCTGAACCAGTCCAAACCGGAAGAATCAGAGCCCTGATGCTAACTTTCTAGAGATAGTAGCCTTTGAGATCCAAATCATTCATGAATTTGTCCAGTTGGCTTGATGAACATCCTCCATCTGACAGTATGGAATTCCACAGTTTAACTGTGATTGTATCAAGTTCTTTCTTTTTGTAGTCCTAGTTCTCTCCACATTTAGTTTCAATAGACCTATGTCCTCAAATTCTAAGAAAGGGTAGAAATACAGATAGTCCTCGACTTAATGACTACAGTTGGGCCCAAAATTGCTGTTGCTGAGCGAGACATTTGTTAAGTGAATTTTGTCCCATTTTACAAGCTTTCTTGCCACAGTTGTTAAGTTAGTAACACAGCTGATAAGTGAATCCAGCTTCCCTGTTGACTTTGTTTGTCAGAAGGTCACAAAAGGGGAATCAGGACACTGCAACAGTCACAAATATCAGTCAGTTGCCAAACATCTGAATTTTGGGTATGGGGATGTTGCAGTGGCTATGGGGATGTTGCAACGATCCTAAGTGTGAAAAACGGTCATAAGTCACTTTTTTTCATATCATTGTAACTTTGAATCATCACTAAATGAACTGTTGTAAGTCAAAGACTATTATGTAGGTTTTCCATACCTTTTATGACATTTATTATCAGCCTACTTCTAACCACCTTTGCTTGACGACGGGTACAACCACTCAGACACAAGCGGAATGCACCATGGTCCGACTCGACCGAGACAATCTCACTACCAATCATACTGACTTCCGACTCCGAATTGGAGGACCTGGTTTTCCTTGGACTACCGACAACACCGACAGAATCTTTGCCTTCAAGAACACCAACCCCTACACCTACATAAACCATGTTACAGCAAACACCATGGACTATGCCAACCTCCTTGAACCAATGCTCATACACACATACCTAGCAGCTGTGATAACATACCATTTCAACTTTGCAGACATCATCACCTGGTGCAACACCAACTCACATGCATGGATTGCCACACAAGAACTCTCACAACACAATGCTCCACACTGCCACCTAATCATAGCAACAAGCAGACGCTCCGACAACTTCAAACAAACATTCAAAACCAAATTCCCAACAGCAGGCTGCTACAAAAACGAACCTGTAAAATCGCTACCAACCCTACTACGATACATAACAAAAGAACCACTTGCCATATTCAGCAACAGCGAAACACTACTAAAAGCAGCACTGCACACCTCCCTTTCTCCAGAACTAAAATGGAAACCATGAACAGATGCATCACACCCAATTACAGCAGATATCCTAAATGCAATGAAGACTACTTCTGCCATGACACTGCAAGAACTACTCATGCGCGCACCAGAAACAATGGCAAAACACCTACATTGCGCAAACCTACAAACAATCGTACAAAACTGCAAACTATTCCAACTAAATGCAAACAAAAAACTGCACCTATTACACAACCTACCTTTCATACAACAAACAGAGCTGAATCCAGTACCAATACACAACTTCCTAAAATACCAACACATTCCAACAGAAACTTTCGACTGCACCTTCTTCCAATGGGCAACACACACAGATCCAAAACGGAACACACTCGTCCTCTATGGACCAAGCAATACAGGAAAAACATTGTTCATCAGGCCTCTCCTGGCACTATACAACTACGCCGAAGCACACAACGAAAACATCTTCAGCTTCACCGGATGCGCCGGGCGAGACATGATAGTATGGGAAGAACCAATGATAACAGCAGCAAATGTAGACTTATGCAAACTGACATTCGAAGATTCCTCAGCAGAACTATCACATAAATTCAAAGACCCAATCAAAACAACACGTACTCCAGTACTCATAACAACAAACAAACACCTCTGGCAATACTGCTCGGGAGAACAACAAGCACTAACCAACAGATGCACCATATTTGTCTTCCACAGGGTTATCACCAGCAACATATCTCCAACAACGCCTACAAACACTAATCAACACTCACACTTAAGTAGCCCAAGTAGTGAACACAGCGCTACGCATTGGAGGCATAGAAGCGTACAATCCGGGACCAGCAAACCAAATACTAGAGTTTGCCCAACAATTAACAACAATAACACATCAGACAATAACGACGGGAACAACTCTGATCCAGGAAGCAGCATATCAAGTTGGTCTGATACAGGATCCTTTCCCGAATCACCTATCAGGAGCAACAACAAGCGCAGAAGAAGAAACAACATTATCACGAGTGACAGTGACTCCAACGAGCCAAGACCTCCAAGCAGCGATAGCTCCACAACTAACAGAAGGCAGCTACCAAAACCCAGATCCAGCAGCAGCAGCAGACGACGAACAAATCTCACACAGCGATCAGTCTCTCCTGAGCCCAGCACCGGAGGACGTGATAGACCTACTCCTAGAACTAGAGGAGGACGACGAAGAAATTGACTGGAGCCCATACGACGAGGACATCATACGAATGCTACTAGGAGCAGCGAGCCTACTACTGTCGAGCTACTCCAAACACCACAACCAAATCAACATAACACTACGGAAACCTCTTGAGTGGGCAGGCAAATTAATACCAACGATTGGCTAAACTACCTAAATTACCTACAATATGCCTACGATAACATTTAAAAACTCCTTCTATGCATACATAGAAAATGGATGAATGGACTACCCAAGAAAAAACAACAGCAACACCGCTGTCAACCTACTCTCATACAACACGGGATACCACAGAATACCAAACCAACTATGGCGAGATTACCTAACATTCCAACAATGGACCACACTCCTCTACAACACAGCACAATTCCGAGTAGTAGCAGCAGCATCCGCAACAGTAACAAACATGATTCCCTTAACAGAACAAGCGGCAATACAAGGAACATCTGCATTCACAACATTCAACAATACAATATATGCCATGTGCTACTCAGACGACAAATACGAAACAGAGTGGGAGGAACTGACTGAAGACCAACAAACACTGTGGTTCAGAGAAGGCATACACGGAACCACCAGATTCATGCTACCAACATACAAACATGGGATCTATCGCTCGCCATCACTACATGAACCATTTGCACAATTCATGTGGGACCCACTATGCATAGCAGAAGAACTAAAAGAACTGACACCAGGCAAAAATGCAGTAAAATTCCAATGGGAAGCAAAAGAAATACACTGGCTCAACACAAACAGCATGCAACAATTCGATCCAACATGGACACCAGGAACAGAAAACCAACCATGTGTCTATGACCAAGAAATGCACTACATGCAAGAAGACAACATAACACCGCACCTCAACCTAAACAGAACAGTACTGTTCACAGACGACAATGAGCAAACACACACACAAAAACAAATCCACACACTAGGAGACCCGGGAATACAATATCAATTCCCAATCAACAACTGGTTCATCAAAATGATACCACTATTTGATGCTGACAACCACATCATCAAAACAACAGCACAAATCCTCATAACAATGTCACTGACATTAGAAACAGTACCAGCCAAATATGCAAGCAACATGTCATACCTGCCAGACATGCAACACATGGCCAGGAACAGTCTAATGACACCAATGCACTTCATTGGAGATGGAATACAAAACTCTGGACAACGAGGCTTCCCATCACCACAAAAAGGCTCATTCATACCAGCACTAACAACAAACAATGGAAAACCAAGCAATGGAGCAAAAAAATTAAAAAAAACTAACCATATATAACAATGGGAAACTCACCAATGTTGATTTGTACCGCATCCAAAATTCAGCTTTTGTATTGCCTGCATTTTAATTTCACAGCATATTAAAAAACAAAATGGAATTTTAGCAGCATGAATTTAATTTACTGTAGCCTATAATTTTGCTTGGGGATTTATACCATGTTGACCGTACTTCTTGATATTCATTCTTAGTACAGTGTTGAATAGTGATTTTTTGCTGTTAAAGTGATAGAATACACTGTTATTTGCAACTGACTATGTTTTACTGGAAAATTATAATATCCGTGACAGTTCTAAATTCCTTTTTCATTCATTTGTATTTTTCCTTTTCTTCTCTTCTCTTATTTTCATGTTGATTTATATATCTTATGTTTTTTTAAATACCCCCACAAAAATAAAAACCCAGACCTCATCATCAAATAATATTTAAGACCCTAATTTTTGTTGCTCGTTTATCCAATTCTTCATTTTCCTTTTGATATATATTATTCAGAACTGTTAATGACCCCATCAAAGTTATCCAGATGTTCTTGCTTCGATGACACAGAACTAATGGAGAGACAACCACAAAACCACATAAAACACTAAAGCCTCTTTATAATAATAATAATAATAAAAAAATAGAAAATTCAATGAATTACTATTTTGCTTATCCGCCTTATCTTCTCATCCTGCAATTTCCTATACAGGTTAAAAATGCATTTTGGGTTTGATTCACACATCACACCAAGATGTAATGTTTTCTGCACTTATGCAAAACTAATATATTATGTATGTTCAAGGCATGGCAATAATCCACAGTTTGTTGTCAAATCCAACTGAGACTGAGCATGATCCCACAGTTTGTTTATTGTTTCTTGACTTATTTGTGGCTTTTGTTATCTTCCTAAGCAT